>OW679203.1:6537706-6813112 GCA_940337035.1 Agriotes lineatus | reverse complement strand
TTAGGTTTTGTTTGTTGTTTGACACAAACTGACCTAAAACTTAACCTGCAAATCTCGAATATGACATAGACTGACTGTTGGTGCTTGCTGGCAAAACAGGTTCACGGCACCCCGAGAGGAGGGATGCGTGCAGTGGTAGTACGGGGAGTCGCCTCTTGTGCTTCACCAAGGGTGGACGTGCTTGGTTAAAGTTAAAAAATAAAGGCGAGTTGCTACTTAGAAACTTGTTTCTTTTGTCTTCTGAATAGTGATAGCGTAAATAAATACAGTCCACTACACCAGATCGACGTGGTGGTAATTGCACCCCATACATATGGTCCCTCCTACGCCCGATAGCCGGTAAATTGTCCCTTTCAGTGAGCAAATTCATTTCGGAAACCGACTGTCGATAGCGCCACCAAACGACGCCATCACATAACCTGAAAAAAGAAGCGCAGCCCGCCACAAGCAGAACGTGACGTCTCGGCCACCCCAAAAACAAGGTCGACCACCTGCAAGCAACAGAGGCATCTCGCACCTGAAAGGTAAGCGAGGCTCCTCAAATAATTCCTCGTTCCTCTCTAAATAAACTTAGCGTAACTACCGCAACGAATTAATAAACTTAGCGTAACTATGCTAATAAAATTTAATTGAACTTAGCGTAATTACGCATCAATTATACAAAAAACGTCAGCGTAATTACGCAGCAAATATTGAGTGTTGGTCTGCTTGCGGCAGCTTACATAAACAGACATTTTTATCTTATAATTAAATTAAATAAACATGTCAGAATTACAAAAATTAAAGAGAGAACGCGGGACAATTAAGGCAAAATTAACAAGATTTAAAACCTTTGTAAACGATGTGTAACAGAAGGAGACGATTTATAGTCTTTTAAAGAAAAAATTAGAAGCAACTATTTCATTGTAGACAAATTTGACTCTGTACAACAAAAAAATAGAGCTCAGCATTGACGATGATGAGCAATTAGAAGTTGAAGCGCTCAGATAGGGAATCATGCGAGAATGAATATTTTGAAACCATTGTCAGTGCTGAGATAAAATTAAGTTTGAATCAGCACTTAAATGAAGTAGATGCAAGTTATAATTCGCAAAACAAGCTTAAATTTAAATATGGTGAAATTGCCAATTATTTCTCTTCCTGAATTTAGCGGGGGACTATAAAAATTGGACTAATTTCAAGGACGCGTTCAATGGCTTGGTTCACAGTAATTCAAGTCTGTCGGACGTGCAAAGGCTATTATATTTAAAATCGTGTATCAAAGGCTCTGCAAGCCAAGTTATTGAATCACTAGCAACTAGTAGTGAAGCATATCAAGAATGCAGGAAGTTATTATTGAACGATATGAAAATCGTAACATTATAATAAACGCACATGTTGCGGCCTTATTTGAATTGAAATTTGTGTGCAAGAGACTCACATAGCGAGTTGAGAAAATTATTAGACACGGTCACTTCTTCATTTAAAGATCATTAGACAATTAGGGAATAATAACGAGCTCTTGGGACCCACTAATTTGTCATCTAATTCAAAACCAAGCTAGACATAAGCATTCGTAAAGAGTGGCAGTCATTTGACAAAAGCACAGATGCACCTAAGTTATCAAGACTTGAAGGAATTTCTAACAAAGAAATGCAATATATTAGAGAGTGTTTCAGTTTCAAACATATAAAAATGAAAATAAGGGTTACTCAAAATTTAATAAGGTCAATCTTGGCAATGGCTAATAAAAAAAGCGATGTGCATTTTTGCGCAGCAAATGATCACGCCATTTATTATTGTAAAGGGTTTTTAAATTTAAATATGGAAGAAAGAGTAATCGAAATAAATAAATTAAAATTGTGTAAAATGTGTTTAAAAGCGGGGCATAATAGTACCGATTGCAAAGGCCAATCATGCTTTAAATGTTATAAAAGGCTATAACACCCTCTTACACAAAAATATTTCCGCGAACTGTGCAGAAGTACCAAACGCCCGACGTAAACACAGGTGTGCGAGCAGGTAGTGACCTTTCGACGAATAGTCCATCTGTTGGAAACGACACTCTAAACCAAGCGGCGAGTTTAAATGCCCAAATAAATAACAATGAAAATTATGTTCTGTTATCAACGGCCGTCGTAAATATTTTTGACAACGACGATAAGATACATAAATGTCGAGTTTTATTAGACAGCGGTAGTCAAGTAAATATAATTTCAGAGTCATTATGCAAAAAATTAAAATTGCCAACAAAGGATGTATTTTCTTCTATCATTGGCGTGAATGGGTCGCAAACAGCTGTTCATAAAATGGTAACTGTAAACGTTTCAAGTGAAAATAGAGCTATGGGACTAGAATTGCAATGCTTTGTGTTGCCGCATATGACAAACGACCTTACCCAAAATCAAAATTAATCGGTCCGACTTGGGAGTACCAGAAAATGTACGTTTAGCGGATTCGGATTTCCATTTGGGAGGGTCCAATCGATGTGATAATAGGGGGCAAAAACCTTCTGGCAATTAATAACTAGTGAAGTTATACATTTGGGAAAACATAAACCGACGCTGCGCAATTCCAAATTAGGGTGGTTGTTAACCGGAGAACTGCATTATACAAATATGGCGTTAGCAAAACATGTCAACGTCTCGCTCTCAAATCAAGAACTAGATAAAAAATTAGAAAGGTTTTGGCAGTTAGAATCGGTCCCCGCAAAAATAAATCAGTCAAAGGAAGAAGCTGCAGCTGAGGAACATTTGTAAACAATTTTGCAAGAGATAAGTCAGGGAAATTTGATGTAAAAATACCATTTAAAAACAACATTTTGGAATTCATACGAGGTAGCTTTGAAACGATTTCTCGCTATCGAGAAGAAATTTGATAAAAATCCAAAAATTAAAGGAATCGTATGCAAAATTCATGTCGAATATGAAACATTAGATCACATGGAAAAAATCACCGGGATAAATATTTCTGATAACAACCACATTTTTCCTCCCACATCATGCGGTAATTAAAGTCGCGGATAATCAAGAAAAAATTCGTGTTGTTTTCAACGGTAGCGCAAGGTCGGACTCAAATATATCATTAAATGACACCCAGCTAATCGGAGGAACTCTACAAAATGACCTTTTCGTAATTTTATTGAAGTTTCGCTTGCATAAATATTGTCAAACAGCTGACATAGTGAAAATGTACCGAAACGTTTTAATTCACGAAGAAGATAGAAAGTACCAAAGAATATTGTGGCGGAAGGATAAATCTGAACCTTTAAATTGCTACGAGTTAAAAACGGTCACGTACGGTTTAGCAAGTTCACCTTATCTTGCAATTAGAAGTTTGTATCAGCTGGCGTTAGAAAATGAAATGATAACGCCGATAGCAGCGAACGTAATAAAAAATTGTTTCTATGTCGATGAAGTATTATTTGGCGCAAATTCCGTCGACGAATTAAATAAATTAACTGCCGATTTAACTGAGATTTTATCTTCGGCTGGCTTTGAGTTAAGCAAAATTTAAATCAAACATACAAAATATTGATGCTTCGTCAACAAAATAAAAATGTAAATTAAATGAAAATTTAAAAATGATAAGTTTAAGCAATATAACAGAATCAAAAGTACTCGGAATCGGGTGGAATTCTCAAACCGATAATTTTCATTATATGGTTGACAACGTAAAGGATCACGAAAAAGTGACAAAAAGATCAGTGTTGTCATTAGTGTCACAATTGTACGACCCACTGGGGTTGTTAGGGCCTATTATAATCACTGGTAAATTGTTATTCAAAAACTGTGGAAAGGAAATTTAGACTGGGACCAAGAGGTATCTGATGGTTTAAAATTACAATGGGTAGAATTTCGTGAACAATTAAATGAATTTGAATAAAGTTGAAATCCCACGATTAATAATTGCCGAAAATGAGTTTGAATTGCACGCATTCGCTGACGCCAGTAAACCTAGCGCTCGGAGCGTGCATCTATGTTAGGTCTAGCGGTTTCAATAAAAACATAAGTTGTCATTTAGTATGCTCAAAGTCAAGAGTAGCTCCGTTAAAACAAATAACGTTACCACGCTTGGAATTGTGCGCTTGCTTGTTATTGGCACAATTAACAAAAAAAATAACGGATTCATACATATAAAATTCAAACGGTGCTATTACTGGACAGATTCCTCGATTGCTTTACAATGGATCAAAGGCGAGCCATACAAATGGAAGACATTTGTGGCTAATCGTGTGTCACAAATTCAAACAATTTCAAATATTGACTATTGGCATCATGTCCGAACAAATCACAACCCTGCAGATTTAATATCGCGCGGAGCGTCTGTAAATGAATTAATAAACACATCGTTTTGGTTTACCTGGTCCGTCATGGCTACGGAAAAATAAATCAGAATGGCCCGAAGAAATTTCACTTAAATATTCATCAGAAGTTCCTGAAATAAAAATTGAAAAGCAAATTGTAAGTACAACAACGTTAATAAAAAATCAGTTTGAGATATTTGACAAATTTTCGTCATTAGATAAATTGCAAGCAGTTTTCGCTTATGTGTTGCGCTTTATAAAAAATTGTAGAGTAGCGAAGGAAAACAGAAAATCGGGCTTACTGTCGGTCAGCGAAATCCGCCAATTCTTTACTACAATTATGTAAATTAATGCAAATGTCAGAATTTAAGGGACGAATTTGACAAATTAAGGAAATCTCAACACATTTCAAAATCAAGTAAAATGACTAGTTTAAATCAGTTCTTAGATGAAAACGAGATAATACGTGTGGGTGGAAGAATCAAAACATTCCGAATTTAAAATATGAAGCAAGGCATCCGATTATATTAGCACAGAAACATAAATTAACAAAGTTGGTTTTCGAACAAGCGCACTTACAATTACAGCATTGCGGTGCACAAACTTTATTATACGCAGTCAGAGAACGATTCTGGCCCCTAGCAGGAAAAAACACTGCAAAGAAAATTATTCATAATTATATTACAATGTAGCAAGGTGCAACCAAGAGCGTTTATTCCTATAATGGGTGACTTGCCACAGAATAAAATTAGTCCAAACCCGCCCTTTGAAATTTGCGGTACAGATTTTGCTGGTCCGTTTTACATTAAATCCAGACAAGTGAGAAATGTTAAATTAACAAAGATTTATATCTGCGTCTTTGTATGCTTCACAACGAAAGCTTGTCATATTGAAATAGTCAGCGATCTTACAACCGCTTCTTTTTTGGCATGTTTTAAGAGATTTGTATCCCGTAGGGGAAAGCCTTCACACGTCTATTCAGACAATGGATTAAATTTTGTAGGGGCAAATAATGAACTGTCAAATTTTCTAACAAAAAATGAGTTGCACATAGAAGAAGGTTTACGAAAGAAAAATATAACTTGGCATTTTTCACCTGCGAGATCTCCAAATTTCGGAGGTTTGTGGGAAGCTGTAGTAAAATCGACTAAGACTCAATAAAACGCGTTATTGAGATGCTAATCTTTCATATGAAGAATTTTTAACGCTATTGTTACAATAGAGTCTGTCTAAGTTCAACGACCCCTTACCCCACTATCCAATGATCCTAATGACCTCGCACCGTTAACACCAGGACACTTCTTAATTGGTCGGAGTATGACTGCATTACCTGAATCAAATTATACGGACATCAAATAAACCGACTTTCACGCTGGCAACTGGTGCAAGCAATGGTACAGGGATTTTGGCGCCGATGGAGCAAGGAGTACCTCCCGCAGCTTCAGAGGCGAACGAGATGGACAACAAATATCCACCAGCAACCCTCTGTAGGCGACTTGGTCCTACTGAAGCTGACTCTCAACCACCTCTTCAGTGGCCTCTTGGCCGCATAACTCAACTTCACCCCCTGGCAACGATGGAATAGTGCGAGTGTGTCGGTGAAAACTCAAACGGGTATGGTGAAACGCGAAGTCGAGTGCGATATGCCCTCTTCCGAAGAAGGAAATGACAGTAAAAACTGACAGGCCGTCATGTGAGCCTTTAGCTAAGGAAGCGTTCATTTATAAGAAGTACGTTAAGTTAGCGTTAAGATTATTGAACTTCAAAAATAAAAATAATGATTTGCTTTACTGGTGCAAATTTTGCACAACATTGATTATGTAATGTTACTTTTACTTGTATTTGAAAAATATAATTGTTGAAGAACCTGTGGTTTTTCAAGGCGGGCAGTATGTTGTGCTTGCTGGCAAAACAGGTTCACGGCACCCCGAGAGGATGCGGTGCAGTGCAGTGGTAGTACGGGGAGTCGCCTTGTGCTCACAAGGGTGGACGTGCTTGGTTAAAGTAAAAAATAAAGGCGAGTTGCTACTTAGAAACTTGTTTCTTTTGTCTTCTGAATAGTAGATAGCGTAAATAAATACAGTCCACTACACCAGATCGACGGGTGGTAATTGCACCCCAACACTGACAATACACTTCAGTACTGCCAAACGTATAAGACATATCACAGCCTACCCTAATTGGTTTTTTTATTGATCTGTTGTTATGATTGAAGCCTATTTTCGAACGGTGTGCTAGTTAATGGAATTTGGCAATACAATTAGCATTTATGTTTGGACAATTTTCAAGAGCACTTCCCAGACTTAGCAGTAATACCAAAAGATTTTTATGCGTGCCTTAGGAATCGTGTTTATGTGTTTCGCGAAACTGGCTTTGTCACTCATAAAAGAGGTGCTGGTAGGCCAACCGTTCGTACAGAAGAAGTTGTTATTGACGTTCGTCAGCGTATGTTAACGTATGCAATGTTATTGAACTGCATGCTCACAACAAAGAATTTAGGTGTAAGTTCAGCAGGCCTTGGCTAACTGGCAATTTATAATGTATTAAGGGTTTAAGAGATAGGACTCTACCTAAATTTAAGAAAACAAGAAATCCTATATATTGGGCTTATTATAAATTTTTAAGAAATCTTGTTACCGCCACATTTTCTAGAGAAAGGAAAGCGTATCTATAAGCAAAATTTACTAAGAATAATAATTGTAAGTCTATTTGGAATGAATTTCGTTAATTGAGTATTACCAATAAACACAGTACTCAAGAATTACCTGTTAATTTGCAAAACTTAAATTTAGTTAATGACTTTCTTTCCGAATTCTTCTAATGTTACTCATTAAAAAAACAGTGAATTAATTTAAAAAAAATAATTTTATAATACCCTACAATTTCATTAAACAACTGAGTCGTAAGTTCAAAATCGATTTTCTCTATCAAGACGCGATCTTTTCGACGTGACAATATTAACATACAGCTTTTACGTTTCTGCTGTCAGTATCTTTTACTTGTTAAACGGAGATAAATAAGTCAATTTTAAATATTACAGATTTTTTAGCAGATAAATAAAAAATCTTTTTGTCAAAATTGTTTAATAATTAACATTTTTAAAATTTTAGACGTTTCGCCAGTTTTGTTAGCATCATCAGTAAAAAATTGCAATTGAAAGTTTATAAAACAGATTAAAATTATATTATTTTACATTGCTGAAATATAAAGAAAATTTTTAGGTTAGCGAAGATGCAACTATAATTCGAAATTAGCGTACTTACTTGAGTTATTTTAAAAGTAGAATTATTATCACATGTTTAATTTCAGAAATTCATTAATAAAACAACACTTTAGGAACAAGTAGTTCCATAATTAAATATTAAATTGGCATTTAGTTGAAAGTTTTAACATACTGCAAGATGGAAGGTTAAATGGGCATGAGTGATAAGAGAATGCAAGGTTGGTTTATTTTATCAGTAATGCGCGGACTAAACGAATTCGAGTTTTGAAAACGACAACTTACAGGGCAGTATTAAAAATATTTGTGAAAACAAAATTTTATGATTGATGGTATAAGGAATTATAATTTAAATAAAAGTATTAATTTTCTTTTTATTAATTCAGAATTTTTTTTTAAATAAGCAGAAAGCAAAAATGTATTAGTAGCATAATAGTTAGTTATCTAGGGTTATTTAAATAAATTGTGATATATGGAGCTTAAATTATCAATATCGGTTTTATAGTTTATAGCAGTTGGGCTACGTTGTATCTCGATCATCTCTAAACATAGACGTTTCTTTAAACTATTTTCTTTATGTAAAATTTTTGGGTTATTAAAATTAAATTTGTGGTGGATTTCATAGACATGATCAGTTAAGGCAGTTTTATTATTATTAGAAGGTGATATGTTAATATGCTTAATTGATTGTTTATGTTGATATATTCTATTTACAGGCTACCCTACTTTATATTTCAGCAATGTAAAATAATATAATTTTAATCTGTTTTATAAACTTTCAATTGCAATTTTTTACTGATGATGCTAACAAAACTGGCGAAACGTCTAAAATTTTAAAAATGTTAATTATTAAACAATTTTGACAAAAAGATTTTTTATTTATCTGCTAAAAAATCTGTAATATTTAAAATTGACTTATTTATCTCCGTTTAACAATCAAATTTATAAAAAGTCAATAAATTAAACTTATAGTATCTTTTACCTTATTTTACACAAATATAATAATTTTTGCATAACTGCAAATATCTTTCCAGATGTATGGAAATCTACCCTTGTTACTTCTTTACCCACAATTAATCCTGTCACTGAACTGAAATTTCTTCGACCTATAAGTATCTTGTGTACACAAATATAATAATTTTTGCATAACTGAAAATATCTTTCCAGATGTATGGAAATCTACCGTTGGTACTTCTTTACTCACAATTAATCCTTTCACTGAACTGAAATTTCTTCGACCTATAAGTATCTTGTGTGTATTGGTAAGTACAACACTTTTCTTAACTTTATATTCACAAAGCACAAATGTTGTGCAACACTTTAATGAACACGACTGTACATTATCCAAAGTTTCTGAAAGAAATTAAAGAAAAGCTAATTCAAGATCCCCTTAATATCAATAATATTCTACCTAAAACTCAATCAGGCTTTCGGGTTGCGTATAGTTGCAATACAACATTAATTGACGTAACAGATAACTGTATTAGAGCGACTGACAACAACAAGCTTACGGTACTTGTACTTTTAGATTTCTCAATAGCGTTTGACACCATTAATCATGAAATGCTTTTGTTTATTTTACTTTTCATCAGTTTTGGTAACATTACAATTAATTTAATAAATAATTATCTAGCCAATAGAGTTCAAAGGGTAATAATAATAAATCTAAAATATCTGACCCCAGAGTGGTTTTCGCGGGGGTTCCACAAAGTTCGATATTGGGTCTTCGTTTGTTTTCTCTATACACCAACAACAGAGGCTCTTGCTTATAGCACTGTAAATTTTACAGGTACGGGGACGATACACAACCATATTACTCTTTCTTCCCGCATCTATTATAGCAAGCTATGTCGCTAGTAAATGTGAATTTGTTAACCCTTGTTGAATTTCGCAAAAAACTCTCGTTGCCAATAAATTCTTCCAAATCTTCTGTCAGCTGTTTGGAAAGAAGAAGGATAGAGATATAACTGTACCTCTGTTACAATTAAAGTGGGCGATGGTATTTATCATATAAAGCTGTTTGCAAAAACTTAGGAGTCTATGCTGATACCGGTCTACGCTTTGATTAGCATGTATTTCATTGCATTCAAGAAGCGTATTATAATCTAGAACTGTTATACGCAAACAGGTACTGCCTAACTACGGACATGTAAATTTTATTGTGCGATGCATTAATTTTCTCTCGCTTTAGTTTCTTCGATTCTTGCATGATTCATGTATCACAGCGCTTCCGCGTTCGCGTATTCATTTTTTGGTTTGCTTAAGTAGCATCACGTTTCGAAAAAAATTAAAGAATCAAAATGGCTCGACATGTCCAATAGGCGCATATTCAATACGGCGGTTTTATATTTCAAAACTATTAACAATCAAACATCTTACCTATTTGATAAACTATCCTATAGAAACGAACATCATATTAATATTTCATCCAATGTAACGCCCCGTTTCAATAGCGCGTTCTAGCAATTCGCATCTTCTTTCGGACCACATTATATTTAAGTGATGTAGTAAAGGAATTCGGGTTTGTCGCGTAAAACGCCTGACTTTAGAGATAAGGCATCTGCAAGGCTTTTCTGGTCGAAGCGCGCTCGCTTGGCTTTTCCTGAGTAAGCTCGCTGGCAAGCAATCTTTCTCGATTATTAATTTTTTACGGAGCGCTTTCGCGGGATTTGAAATTAAAGGATCAGGCCAAGACCGCTCTTATTTAAATAAATGAAAACCGCTAGCGGCGTTGTTTTCTTCACGAACGGTCGCAAACAGCTTCGGTGAGAATGCCACTTCTCGTTAAAATTTGCATGCTAATTTCGATAATTAGGCCGGTTTCCATGCGGCTTTCATAAGGTTATTCTAGAGTTTCTCAAGGAATAACTGGACCTCCCATTTTTTCGCTTCTACGTGCGAGCTGGCTAAAAACTGCAGAATACAGTAGGCCGCTTTTTATCGTAGTTAACTGCTCTCCTTACCTCTGGCGTTGTTAGGTTCTACAAAATGAAGCAGCAAAATTCTGCCTAGACGCCCCTTTTGTCACGATGCGACATACCAGGATCTTCCCCTTCACGATCGCTGGACATAAAGTCGAATCAAAGTATAAGTACACTAGCTTTTACCCGCGACTTCGTTCGCGCGAGGTTCGTTATTTGTGTATTAAATAATGACTAATTATTTTCTGTCATCCCATCCCATCCCATCCCATCCTATCCCCGTCCCCGTCCCTTTTTCCGTCCCCGACTCCGTACCGTCCCATTCCGTCCCGTCCCGTCCCGTCCCGTTCCGTCCCGTCTCGTCCCGTCCAGCCTCTCCCCTTCCATCCCATTCCTTCCCTCCCCTTCCCTTTCCGTCCCGTCCCGTCTCGTTCCTTTTCGTCCCGTCCCTTCCTTTTCCGTCCAGTCCCTTCCTGTTCAGTCCCTTCCCGTCCAGTCCCGTACCTTCCCGTCCCGTCCCGTTCCTTCCCCTTCCATCCCATTCCTTCCCTTTCCTTTCCGTATTATCCCGTTCCGCCCCGCCCCGCCCCGTCTCGACCCTTCCCGTCCCGTCTCGTCCCGCCCCTTTCCCTCCCGTCCAGTCCCGTCCCTTCCCGTCCCGTCTCGCCCCTCCCCTTCCATCCCATCCCCTCCCCTTCCATCCCATCCTTTTCCTTCCCTTTCCGTCCCGTCCGTCCCGCCCCGCCCCGACCCGTCCCTCCCCGCCCCGTCCCGCTTTGCCCCGTCCCGTCCCGTCCCGTTCCGTCCCTTCCCTTCCCGTCCAATCCCGTCCCGCTCAGTCCCGTCCCGTCCAGTCCGTCCCGTTCCGTCCAGTCTAGTCCCGTCCCGTCCCGTTTCTTCCCTTATGTCATGTTCACCGTCTTGGACTTAAAAATAAATGTAATTTTCGCAATCAACGTCCCAAAAAACCTCAATAACGACACCCATATCGATTTTTAGGCTTACTTACCCCATTTCACGCCCTAAGGGTTGGATTTTTGGAAAATCACGAAATACGTGTTTGATTATTTGTTTTTAGGAGTACTCCTACGAAGTTTCAAGTCGAAATGTCTATTTAATATTATTTCTCCATACAAAATTGGAACCCCCATTTTACCCCTTTAGGGGTTGAATTTCGAAATATCCTTCCTTATTCCTTGTATACATCATAAAGGGAACCTCTGTGCAAAATTTCAGCTTTCTAGGTCCAAGGGTTTGGGCTGGGCGTTAATGAGTGGGTGAGTGAGTCAGTCAGGACTTTTAGAAATATATATAAGATAACTCGGAATGTATCGCCTATTAACATTTTCGGCAGGCAACAAGCCGCGACTTCGTCTTGGCTTGTACTTGACTGCCTCAAATGTTAATAGGTTCTTACATTCCTTGTGACTTAAATAGCTATTAATTCCAGCAGACTTAAACGGAGTTATAACTAACATCGTTATTTATCTGATGGTTATCATACAATAAATTAGTGCATATTTTTACCTTTGGTAGGTAATTATTAAATAGCTTATAATTAGTAAAAACTGAGTCCTAGAAGATCTGCGGATCAGTAAGTGGCCACCATTTTGTAGTTGGGGTGAATGGGGATTAAAATGTGCTACATAATAGAAGAGCTCGAGAAAAAGATTATTCAAAGAAAACTTCATATATAGAACTATATAGTTAGACACTATTGGCATGAAAAGAAACATTAGGCTCGATAGAGAAAGGTAGTTGGAATAGTGACTACTTACGACACAAAAATCACAATTACCACAAGGAAGTTATACGCAACCTACTCTCTGCAATAGATGTTCAACCCCGACGCCGGAAAGACTGCTATAGAGAGATGCTTAAAAACTGAAGATGGCAAATTCAGAAAGTAAAAGTCTTTTTTTTTATTTTCAAAGTTTTATTGTCAGTTCAGCACGGGGTGCTATTTCATGACAGCGTTAACAATTTAATTTGTGCATGCTACTCACTACTTACTAATGAAGATATAAATGAGAACTTCGATAAATAATTCGCTAACTCGGGCGCAGTGTCAATGTAAGATTAAGTTTATATACCGAAAGCATTAATCACTATCACTGTGCAGTAGGTCAACTGGTAGTTTACGTTTAAGTCTGGTATGCAACGATTGTCGTCCTAGATTATAATAAACCGCTCCGTCGCACTGGTCTAAGTTATTATAAAATGTTTTAGCCACTTTTGTAATGTACTGGTGGATTTGCGGAATGCCAGTTTCTCGGTGAAGTTGAGAATTTCTGATGAACCAGTCTGCTCCTGTAATGATGCGGAGCACTTTGTTTTGCAGCACTTGCAATTTATTGAGATTGGTTGCAGAGGTAGCACTCCAAACACTGCATCCGTATGTGAATATAGGCCGTATGATTGAGGTATAAATCAGTGTTCCACATTTAATTTTAAGAGGGGATTTTTTGTTTAGGATCGGATACATCATGCTAAGTCTTGCATATGACTCGGTCAGCTTTTTGTTAACATGAAGGCTCCAAGTTAATCTCCTGTCCATGTAGAGACCTAAGTAACGAACTGCTCTGTCTTTTGCATTCCAATGAATGGGGGTGCCATTCATATCTATGTTAGGCGGATCAGCTGGGCGTCTTAGTGTGAAGATTTTGGTTTCATATTTGTCGGAGTTTATTCTTATGTACCATCTACCAAACCATTCGAGAATGTAATTGACATTATCTTGGAGGTTGGTTGCAGCTCTACAGATGTCGTGATCTTGCGTGACAATTGCGGTGTCGTCTGCGTACATGGCCATGTCAGCGTTTGGAGGAATGGGAATGTCTGACATGAATAGATTATATAATATGGGTCCCAGGATTGACCCTTTTGGAACACCCGCAAAAATGCTGTGTGATGTGGAGAAATAAGTGTTTACTCTCACCTGAAAGGATCGATCTGTTAGAAATGATGTAATAGTGTGCACGAGGTAGGATGGAATTTTCAGTTTAATCATTTTATAGATAAGGCCCTTAATCCAGACTCTGTCAAACGCCTGTGCAACATCAAGGAACGCTATGAGTGTATGCTTTTTATGCTCGAAACCTTCTTCTATCCGTTCTGTTAACCTCAGTACTTGGTGAATGGTTGAGTGAGAAGGTTTGAATCCAAATTGTAAGTGCGGGAGTAAACTATTATCTTCAAGGAATTTATTTAGCCGGGTGTGGATGGTCCGCTCCAGAAGCTTGGACACTGTTGACAGTAGGCTAATCGGTCTGTAGTTAGCTGGGTTGTTATGTTGTTTTCCAGGCTTAGGTATCATAATTATGATCGCTTGCCTCCAGACAAGAGAAAAATACCCAGTTCGCAGACTTGCATTGAATAGTGCTGTGAGATAGCAGATAGACTTGGACGGTAAGTTTTTTAGGAGTGAGTTTGGGATCAGGTCCAGTCCAGGAGCTTTCTTGGACTTCAGATTTCTAATATACATTTTAATTTCCGAAGGCGAGATTGGGTCTAGAAGCGAGATGTCCATGGGGTTTGGAAGTTCCAGATCCCTTTCCACTTGTTGAAAATGATTGATGTAAGATTGGTCCATTGTAGTGGTAAATGTATTTTGAAGGTGTTCCGCAAACAATTCGCATTTTTCTTGATCTTGTGGATAGTTTTTCCCATTGATTTGGAGTGTTGGAATGATCATTGGTTGTCTTAATATTCTTTTTGTGGCTCTCCACATATTTGGATCTCCGGGGTTTAGTGATTCTACGTAGGTATTGTACTGTGCTATTTTGTGTTGCTCACATTCGTACTTGACGTGCCTAATGAGTCGGTTCAGTTTGGCCTTTATTTCGGGGTTTCTGGTATGTTGTCATTGTCTGCGTACCTTGTGTTTTTCTCGTATGAGATTTAGAATGTGCGTTGGAAGGTTGTGAGTTATAAAACTGATGCATGGAGGTGGATTTCCAGTGGATTGATGGATAGCCTGGACTACTGCTGTTTGAAATTCCTCCACTGCGCGGTCAACGTCTGCTGGCTCTTCCAGGTTGGTAGGACATTTTAGTTCACTATTCATTATAGCTCGGAAATGTTCCCAGTCAACTTTGCCTTTAATAAGTCGTGGTAGCTGTGGGTACTTTGCAGGGGTATAGTTTAGCGTAAATACCACAGGTAGGTGGTCAGAATCAAGTTCAGTAAGCACTGATTGATGTATTGGGATCTGCAAATTTTTGTGCATAATAATGTCAAGAATATCCGGAAGTTGATTTTTTCTGTATGGGAAATACGTATAGTCAGGGGGAGCAGATATCTGCACTCCCAAATTTGAGGTAATTTTTTCTAGTTTTACCCCATTTGGATTTGACTTCCTGCAGCCCCAGTTCTGGTTTTTACAGTTTATATCACCTGCTAGAATTGTAGCATGTTGAGTTCCGAATATACGAAGAAGCTCGTCCTGTAGAAGTTGACTATTGGGTGGCTTGTAAGCAGATACTATCCTAAGTACAGCGTTATTTTCCATAGTGAGATTTATTGCTGTTGCTTCCAGGCTGCTGACATTTTCTAAGTCCACCGCTACCGCGGCCAGGCTACGTTTTATAACTATAGCGGATCCACCCCATCCGATTGCATTTACTCTCTCTTTTCTGAATATCTGGTAACCGGGGATAGTGAATTTTTCATTCTGGATGAGATGGCTTTCTGTGATACATGCAATATCTATGCCATATCTTGACAAGAAGGATATAAAAATTGCTCGTTGGTGTTTTAGCCCATTTGCGTTCCAGTTTAGGAAGGATAACTTATTTACTAGGTGTTGATTATTTAGAGCCATTTTGGAATAATTTGGGAATTAAGGTCAGGAAAATTTTTTTGATCTGATCAAGGTATGGAGTGAGTAATTCTATTATAAGTTGTAGGAAATTCGTGTTAAGTAGGGTATCTGAGGAGAATGGATTATTTCTATTAGGGGTATTCGTATTAGGAGTTAGGAGATTTTTTTGTAGTTGAGCAGCATATGTTGTGTTTGTGGTGATTTTTCCGGTTAAGGAGGCGTTTGGGTTTTGAGATCTGATCACTGGGAACGGCTTACTGTTGAATTGTTTCATGTATGGGCAACCTCTGTAATTTGCCGTGTGTTGTCCTGAGCAGTTTACACATTTGGGTTTATTAGTATCTTTATCTACTTTGCACTTAGAGTAATTGTGGTGTTCCGTACATTTGACACAACGTGGGGGCATGTGGCAGTAATTTTTGGTGTGCCCAAGAAGTTGGCAGTTGGTGCACTGGGGGGTATCACTGTTTCGGCGTCTAGGTTCAACTGCTACTACACTGTATAACAGCCTATTCAAGTTAAAAATGTCTTTAGATTTGTCATTTTTGTTGAGTTCAACTGCAACAATAGGCATAGGTACTTTTTTATGATTTAGTAAGCGAGTAACTTTGTGTACTGGATATTTAAGATTGATTAGTTCTGATTTAACTTCTTCTTCCGTGATAGAGATAGGGACGTTACGGATTATTGCAGAAATGTTACTATTTTCTGGATTACGATATGTGTAGTAATTTACTTTGTGTTCGTCGTAAAATTTGGTTAATTTTCGGTAATCATCTGTGCTTGTTAGGTTAAGTCGCAGTTCATTGCCTTTATAAGTGATAGTGAAATCTTCAGAGATAATAGATTTAATGTCCTTGACAATATTCTGATAATTTGTTCCATTTGGTATGAATATTGGGGGAATCTTGATTTTAGGGGCGGCTTCGTCAGTGGCAGTTTTCGTTTGGGATGTTTGTTGTTCATTTTGCTGTATAGCATAATACTTATTTTGTGTAATCAGCGATTCACTGTTAAACAGATATCGCTTGTTAAAGTCGTTGTCTTCTGGTGATTGTAGTGGTCTTTTATTTGTGTTTATTATAGCGCTTGAATCTTCATCATATTCCATGTGAGTTAATTCAGTAACATCCTTTGAACCTTTGTGGATAATATTTGGTGGCTTTAGAATAATTTTTTTCTGCTCAGTCATATTGCATTTAATATTGTTTGTGTGTGATTTAAATAGCACTTAATGTTGCTTTAGGAGGTGAGTGTGGTTATCTACCAATGCAGCTGGGACTCTCCGCAATCAGGCGATTGCGGCGTGCGACGCACACTGATATTACGTTTTTCGATATGTTCAGTCTTTGTGGACAAAAGGTAAGTAGAAATAAATTGCTGCTCACCCGTGCACAGCCGAATAAAGGAGAGAATCAATTCACATCCGTACACGACGTTCACATCCACACGACTGAAAAGTCTTTGAAAGGGGTGAACAGAACAAGAAATGAATATAAACATAAATCCCCCAATAAAAAATGACGTACATGATGTCATAAGTCGACCCCGAACTTCGAAAGGCAGATCCAGGCATGGAAGTAGATCTTTTATACTTTAGCATCAAAAAGATACTTATAAGCAAATACAACACAATAATAATTACAAAACTTCCAAGGAACGTAATAGCAGTGAGACACAGGAGCGGGTCTATTCTAGAAACGTAGGTGTTTCTGTATATATCAATTCAAGAAATGGGTAGAGAGTAGGTAATAATAACTTGTCGAACGCCACTGGATTACTAACTCTTGCCCAGGAGTTTCCTAATCCAGAAGATAACGACCTCAACGTAGGGGTATCGTTGAAATTGGCACAGTTGAGTTCTTACCTTGTCTCTACTTATTCACACAAACGTTTCTTCATAAAACCATCTGCATCCAAACACAGTGTACAAGTAACAAAGTACATTGAACACATAACATTACAGGAAAAGTTATTTCTGCGGCAGCTGCAGCTGACTCAAAAAACATTTTTATATAAAAAGTGTCAGGCTTATTTCCAATTGTAAAACTAGGTTGGCTCTAGCTACTAAAAGGGAGTGTGTGCAAGATATAAAACAATATACAAAATATTTAGGTAAGATAGTAAATATATAACATAATGCAATGTTAACAATATAGCCATGAAGGCAAAACGAGTCTGCAGCTTAGAAGGAGCAAAGTTCAGGGAGCGCCAGTCTCCTGGTATTCCTGGTGCTATAGGATGGTGTCCTCTAGACCTGGGTCACGATTGACTCACAAGGATGATCGGCTGAATGACAAGGATGCTGGCTTGTTGAACTGGAACACGACTGAGCCAAGGAGATGGTCGTCAGCATGGCAGAGATACGAGACTGGGACACTGACCTTCGGAGTTGATCGTCGGCAACGCCGAAAATCCACAGGAGGCTACATCTTTGAAAATAGCGTGAATTAGAGAAAAAAATCGGAAATCTCAATTATTGGCAGCAGACGAAAAGAGGCTTTTTTGTGACACGGTTCGTCCAACAAAAGAAGCAGTTTAGATTATTTAGATCCGGTAAATTACAGGGTATGGTACTACAATGACTAAATAATATAAAATTTACTCTGGTCTGGTAAAATTTGATTATATTACTTATTCGCATTAACTTTGCCTTGTTGAGTAATAAGAAGCACTCGAAGAGGTCGAAAGGTCGAATTATTCTCTAGTGAAATCGATTAAGAACAGTCCAAATAGAATTTTCGTCGGCGATATTAGGCGACCAATATCGCCTCTTTCTTGGACCCCTGCGGACTTAGACCTTCGACTATGAGCTCTCAGAGCTGCGTACTATTAAAAGATGGCCGTGCCTGTAAACAAACTGATTTCTGCCCGGTGGCTGTGTATTTTTGAGGTTTTCTCTGGTGTCCTGAAATTGTGCTGGTATTATAAGAGGGACCTTGTACAAAACAGATTTTACCATGGACGAAGCAATGAATTTGCACTTGCCTCAGACTTGGAACGGGCGCTGTAAACTTTTTGTGGGGTGCCCTAGGACCTCACCATGGGGCCGGGTGGCGTTCTGGTGTTAAGGTCGTACCATTAAGTAATTACGACTGCGGTCGGACTCGGAGACTATTTATTCCTTTGAATAAGGCCGGTTCGGTTGTAATTCGGAATGGGGCCGCTCGCTAGAGGTCTTCTTCGGTTTGAAGAGTAAGGTCGCGGAACCAAGTGCCTTTACTTGGCATAGAAGGCAGTGGGATCGCTTCATAGGGTTTTGTGGAGCGGTATTAAGGATCAAATATTGTCACCGATAACGGGTAGGTGCTGCAAGAAATCTCACCATCCAAGACGGCTAAATGAAAAAGCAGGTAAGGTTTCTAAGGGGATTTTTCAGAAGTAGGGCTGAGGTCGGAACTGTGGACTGACAGCGACTGACTCAACTGTGGTGGCGGACTGGAAGAGCTCAAGTCCGCTCTGGCTGCAGGCTTTTGGACTTAATCTTGGTGGCTCAAGCGCTTGATCCAAGTGTCTTCACCGCGCCAAAGATATTTTTCGTATACCCTCTATCGAGCTCATCTCCAGCAGGGGATCTTGGTGGGTTGCGTTGGAGTCGCTTGTACGCAAATTCGCTCATCACGAAGCTTTTGTTCTTATCTCAAATCGCCGCGTACTACAGGTAGCGTGTCAATTATGACTTTAGGTTGGCGGTGTTCAATTTAAACTCACTCAATCTGTTTTACATTAAATATGGGCCGGCGCTAACGCCACACTACGGCGAAATTCTTTTTAGACGCCCACTACAGTTTCAAGTACCCTGCACAAAAATAAAGCACCTCCACTGACACGTCTGGCTGCGTTGCCCCTTTGTCACTTAAATCCACCTTTCAAATTCACGAAAATAATGCGCCCCATTTGCGTTTACGGCGAGAGCAAAGCGTGAAGCTGCCGCTTTACCTAACATGAGGTTCTCTCCAAGTGGTGATATATGGTACTGAGCGGTAAAATTCGACAGTGGCGCGCATTCGTTTTTACGAATTCACATACTGAGCTATGCAGTCACACTTAGAGAATAGATCTTTACATGGTTATTTTAGCTACCCTGAGCTTATCCTTCTTAGTTGAGGTTGGAAGACTGGTGGAAGATATTTATCTTAAGATTTTGTGGATACGATCCTTTGAGCGTGTCTGGCAATTTACCGCCTAAGCTACACTACGTTTAAGGAACAGATTCAGTAGAAACACCTTCCATAAATGAGGGCTAAATTTGGATAAAATATTACTACTGGTAAGCTGATTGTACACAGCTCAATTTAGTTAAGATTAAAGAATTTTTGAATTCCGAATCTTTAAAATGTAACATATAGAACTGGTTTTGAGCATTTATGAATGTGTCCGTTAAACGTAGCTTAGTCAAATTCTTCGGTCGGATTCTGCCGTTTGAGTGTCGCCTACAAATATAAACTATAAAAATATATTTACAATACACACAATCAAAGATTAGAACTAACCTAAACAACCTACAACGAATCTAAACAAGTTACGACACACAGTATCTTTGAACCGAGAATTGTTTATTATGAATGATACATATCAACCGTGCTTCTTTACATATATAATTTTTTGTGCGGATTTGATGTATTTGTGTTTAATATGGTTGAGTTTGAGCCGTCAAGGTGTGCGGACGTGATAATCTAGCACCATGCCGCATTTAAATTGTAATAAATGTAATACAAAATGCAGAAGATATGATGATTACGTAGAACGTATAAAGTGTGTAAAAGTTTTCCATACTAAGTGCGTTGAAATTGGGGAGGTCGAATTTGATCATTTTCGAAAAATGGAGGCTATTAGAATTGCTGTGCATGCCTCGGTCAACGTGGCCAAGTTGGACTCTATAAATGCATGCCCCAATCAAGAACCCAATACGAAACATTCTTCTGAACCTACGTTATAAGACGTCATGCAACAGCTGGAAAAAAATTTGAAGGAGCAAGCACTCATTAGGGTATCTGTTAACAGCTGTCACGAGGAAATAAATCGACGTAATCAGCTTCTTCAACAACAAGAATTGCGAATCGCCGATTGTTCAAGAAAAAATTGAAGACCTAGAATCCAAAAATTCTACATTCGAAAAGAAAAATATGGAATTCAAGCAAAAACTCAACGACCTCGAGCAGTACTCCCGGTGCAACTCTGTGGAGATCGTAGGGGTGCCAGAAGTTAGAAATGAAAACATCATATCGGTGATACAAGCGGTTGGCTCTGCTATGGGTTTTGACATCCACAGATCTATGATAGATGCTTGTCATCGTGTAGGAGTTTTTAAAGATTTTTATCAAGCTTATAGGTGTCGTCCCATTATTTTTTAGTTTGTCAGCAGGATGGATAAGGAAGATTTCGTAAATAAAAGAAACATCAAGCGCAAGCTGGAAGTTGGTGATCTGATTGAAGATATTGCCAGATTGGATACTCCAATTTTTATCAACGAATCCCTCATACAGGCCAATCGCATACTATTTTCCAGGGCCAAGCTTTTAAAGTGGAAAACCGCATAAAATATCTTTGGAGCCGCGATGG
This sequence comes from Agriotes lineatus, assembly GCA_940337035.1. Lineage (NCBI taxonomy): Eukaryota > Metazoa > Arthropoda > Insecta > Coleoptera > Elateridae > Agriotes > Agriotes lineatus. The sequence goes on along the minus strand of OW679203.1, from coordinate 6,792,302 downwards.
TAAAATATTTACGAGGAAAGAGGAACAGTCGCGGGTGTACGAAATAAAATCAGTAAAGGATTTAAAAGATGTTCATTAATAATTCTGCTGTATTTTAGTTTATTATAAACATTTCTTATATAGCAGGTACTCTTCGTAACAGCATTCATGGTGCCTGTGATTTTAAGTAGATCCATTATCATTACACTGCCAGTGCTTGCTATGAGATAACAGAATAGTTCGAAAGTTTAATTTTTCTTTTCTGCTTGCGATATGTGATATTATTTTTATTCCAGGTTAACGACCGTTTAATATTTATTTTGATTATACAGCTCTTTTATAACTGTTATTTAATTTTGTTAATTATGCTATTTACAATTTCTAATAATCTTGTTCATATACCTGAATACTATTTGATTAGAAAGGATAGAATTACTAACACGTGGGATGGAGGGGTACGTATGTATGTTAAAAATAATATTTCGTTCTCTGTTATGAATGTTGATGACACCTCTACCTCTATTGAACATATATAGATTAAAATTAAAGTACATCATACCACTATAATAATTGGAACTATTTACAAAAGGCAGGAAATTCATTACACTGAATTTTTAAATGTATTCGAGAATTCATTTGTTGCTCTCTTACCCGTTTCAGATGAAATTCTTTGTATTTGGGGATTTTAATATAGACCTCTTAAGAGATTCTGCTACTTTAATTGATTTTATCGTTTTCAACAATGACATAAATCCACTTAATAGTGGTGTTATAGATATGCATCATATTTCAAACCATTCATTAGTTTTTTGTGCGTATTCTATTGGTGATGTGTATTGTCTAAATAACCCTTTTACTATACATTTCGCGACTTTTCTAATTTTAATTATGACAGTTTTCGCAATGATCTTGAATCTTTTTCGTGGCTAGCATTGATGCAAGGTGTCAATGCTATTAACGACAAAAATTATACTTTTTATTTAAAAAAAATGTATTTTTATTTGATAAGCATACTGTAGTAAAAACTGTAAGAGTGTCTAAGCCACATTCTCCGTGGTTAACCGATAACGTTAAACTTATGATGTCCGTCAGAGATAAGGCACTAATGAAATATAAACGTATAAAAAATCAGGTGCATTGGGAGTACTACAAACAGCTGCGTAATTACACTACTATTGCTATTAGGCAAGAAAAAAGGCGTATTTAGAGTATAGAATTCGTACTAATCAATCTAAAGCATTATGGAAAGAGCTTCGTAATCTTAATATTTACCAAAAATCGAAAACTTCTGAAATACCAGCATCTACAGGTTGTTAATTCACTTAATTCGAATTTCTTAAGTACCGGCGGAATAATTTCACCTGATAATCAGGATTTATTACATTTTTACAACAATAATCTTATGCGTTACTTTAACTCTAAATTTACCTTTTCTATTGTTTTTGACTCTGATATTTTAAAGTCAATGTCTAATATTAAAGCAAAAGCTGTAGGCTGCGATGGTATTAGTATCAGAATGTTGGAGATATGTTGTCCATTTATTCTACCGATTATCGCTCACATTATACATTTTTGCTTAACAAATAGGGTTTACCCAGATATCTGGAAATGTGCCAATATTATTCCTTTGCCCAAAACTAATCAACCTAAGAGTTTTAAAGATTTGAGACCTATCAGTACCATTCCTGTTTTGTCGAAAATTTTCGAGAAAATTATAGCTAAGCAAATTCAGCAACATCTCTCTGATTATAGTATTCTTCCCGATGCGCAGCACTACTTAATATAACAGATGATATTTTAACAGCTACAGATCAAAATAAATTAACAGTCATAGCTATGCTAGATTATTCAAACAATAAATCATACTACTCTTTTGGCTACACTGAATTTTATTGGATTTGATATTAATGCTATAACTCTCATGCAAAGCTATTTAGCCAATAGAAATCAAAAGGTTATTCTAGATGACCAGGCATCTTCATGGCTTCCTGTTCTGGCTGGTGTGCCTCAGGGGTCCATTCTTGGCCCGTTGCTATATACAATTTACACTTCTAACTTTGGAAAAGTTGTAAAATCTTGCGCATATAATTTATATGCTGATGATATACAGTTACACTACAGCTTTCTTGCGAAAGACGTGGATACTGCCATCCAGTTAGTTAATGACGATATAGACTGACTCGTTAAAACTACTGAAGCGCAAAATTTAAAAATCAACGTCAATAAAACTGTTGTTATCCTTTTCGGCAAAGGCAAAATGAGAGAAAATTTAAATAATTTCATAGCTGTCAAAGTTGATAGTGTAGATATTAAAATGTGCTTTCGTAAAGTAGTGGATAAATTCGTTAAAAATACAAGGAATAAGTTTTGGAAAAAATGCTCGGACCCGTCGATTCTTATTTTTATTTGAGCAATAAAATGCATACATACAGGGTGTCCCGCATATGAGGTATGGCGTTATCGATGTTTTTTTTAAATGGCAACTCCCTTTTTTTATTACGGGATTTGAAAGAACGCATCTTTTTACTTACGTTAAGCTGATTTTTCAATATAGATCAGATGATCAAAAATTAAGAAAAACAATTTAAAATTGCAAAATACTAAACTTAGTTGCAATAGATATTTCAAAAACAACTAAATTAAATGTACAAATTGTGCGCCGTTGTCTGCCTGACAGTAACTAAGACGACCGATATGTTTTTTATTGATTGCTGTCATTGATAAAAGCGTAAAATCATACTTCTTAAAATCAAATTTAGTATTTTCTAAACTCTTTTTTTTTATTTTTGATAAATTGACCTATAGGTACACCTTAGCGTAAGAAAAAAGATGCGTTCTTTCAGATTCCGTAATAAAAAAGGGGGTTTCCATTAAAAAAAAACATCGATTACGCCATACCTCATACGAGGGACACCCTGTATGCATGCATTTTATTTCAAAAAATGTCCAAATAAAAAGAAAAATCCACGGGCCCGAGCGTTTTTTCCAAAAGTTACTACTTGAATGTTTAAGGAATTTATCCGCAACTTTACGAAAGCACTGTATAATCAAAGATCTATGTTAAGCTGCAATAATAAAATATTGCTTTGTGAATCTCTAATTTTGTCTGAGTTTAATTTCTGTGATGCGGTTTACGGGCTTTGTCTTGATAGTATTGACACTAAGGACATCCAAAGAATACAGAATTGTTGCTTAAGGCTCATTTTTTGGTATCAGAAAATTTGAGTCTATAGGTAAAAAGCTTAATAACTTCAACTGGCTCAACATGAATAGCAGAAGAACTTTGCATATTGCTTGTTTATTTCATAAGATAGTCCCTTTACAATAAAATTAGATTCTCATCTGACACTCACAATTTTAATTTAAGAAATAAGTACTTACTTACCATTCCAACGCACAAAAGTCACATGTTTCAACGATCTTGCATCAACTTATAATTGACTTTCAGAAAATCTTCACGTGATGACATCAAAGCTCAAAAAGAAAAAAATACGAAGTGGGATTCTAATAAGAGGCTTAAAATATCACAAAATCATTAAGCCAAGTCCAAAAGCAAAACCCCCCAGAGGCGAGTTTCGCTTCTGAAATGCTTGCTAATTCTGTAATTACGAGACGAATTTCAATAATTGCACACACAAAACGTAGGTTCTGAAATAAACTTTCCACGCTAACGAAGTATTTCAAATCTGTAAACTGACAATGTTTTTCAAAAATTGCTAACATTTTTTAGCGTCCAATGATACTTGAAAATTTACGCAAAAGTAGATCAGAAGGCTAGTGGCGACCGAACCCATATAATAATCGAATATAGCTGAATTCAATAACAATCCCTGAATGCTAAATTAATTTCAAATAGTGGAGAATTTACACATAACTGATTGTAAAATATTTTCATTTCATAACTATATAGTTATGAGAGGTATGACGTTTCGAAACTTCAGTCAGTTTTAAAAAGTGATGCTTTATATGTAAAAATTGGAAAAATATAAATGCAACCAGTACTACGTCTTCAATACTAAAATGTTTACTAAATTTGTACAAGCATTCCATAGAACCATTTAAGAATAGTAGAAAAGTTGAAATCTGAAAGTAACACAATCTGAAACACAATATTAGAGAAAACGCTAATTCTGTATAATTAAACTTATTTAGAATTTGACAACTAGCTTTTCTAAAAACAAAAACGCTAATAACAACCATTGGATTCATCGAACCATTAAGAGGGTGTATTATTCAGCAATATATACTACTCACCTATAGCAAATATGAGTAGATACTACAGGCATTTTTTATTAATTAATTTAAATGTCTTTTTCGTCTTGACATTTTAAGGGGCTGTAAGTCTTCAGGGGTGCGACCTTGTGCTAAAGTATGTCTGCCTTAATTTGCTTATTTTGACTCAAGAATTCACACACATAATTTATGCTACTTCAGTTGAATACACCTTCTATATAGAAACCATACAAAAAAGTGTTACAATTATTACCAATTTCCTATTTCATTAATTAACATGGTTGTTAGTTGAACCGAAGATGTAATATAATTCTATTTTGTTATTTTCTTCACTGTAAACAATCAAGTAACTCATGTTATAATACTCTTGAACAACAACACAACACCAGTAAATGTTAGGTAACTGACATTTTGCAATAAACCTTTTACTGAAATAAACCAATTTCACTTCGAGTTACTCTCTTTATCAGAATTCTTGATATTAGAAAGTTTTGTTTATATTAACAAACTTGTCAATCTAGCAACAAGACGACTCGATTTAATTACCAGTTACATTATTCAACAAATTTAGGGTTTAGGGCAAACTCTAATACGATCTCTGGTTGTAAAATCAATAAACTGATGCAAAACAGAAACATTTACGACTTCCTTAATACCAGTCATTGCGTCTTGAGTTAGTCATTCAGTCATTGAGTTATAATTAAAACTTGCAACTTCTAATATGGTTGCTGTTGCTGTTGCTACTTTTATTTATACATTTTATCTCAAAAAGAACTTTTATTACCAAACATTACCACGATTTAATACTTTTTACAATCCAATTTATGTATCTTGATACATTTACATAAAGAACAGGTCCTACACTATATTCAGGATAGAACACGATGCCTTCAATATGCCATCGATAGTTATCATGGAACATCAGTGCTCCACCTTCATCGTATGCGTTATCATAACCTCGAGTGCAGAAGGTATTGGACACAATTTCTTTTTGAAGCCATCGTTGACATTCTTGTTTTTTTATTTACCACGCCAACAGTTTGTTCTTAATTCCAACGGTACCGTTTGAGTTTGTCCAACCACCCCAGCTAGACATGTACATGTTGTCACCAACCTTTGCAGTTAAGGTTCCTGGGACGGGCAGGCAGATAGGGCGAATAAAATCTAAAAAGTGGTTTCAATTAAAACTTCTTAAAATGGAAGATTTGTTATATAAAAGCATAATTAAAATATCGCCTTTTTAAAAACATTGCAATACAATATATCTTTATCTATATCGGTCGCTGGCAAGATATGTGTGGCGGCGAGACTACGGCTGATAGTAATCGAGATATTATTATTATTATTATTTAAATTAGATACCCATCGTCAAAACTACAGTCTTAATGCGCCACTGCCTAAGCTTTTACGATTGGGTAATTGTTGTGATGTAGATTTTTTTTCAAATTCCTATGGATCATTTAGAAATAAATTGAACAATCGATCGATTTCTGTATCATAGATATAATCTTATTTGTCATTTATATTTTCGTGTGATACCTTAATGTAGTAATTTATTGTTAGTTATAAATTCTTCTTTATACAAACGTCCATGTATTATATGTGTAAAAAATCTGGTGTGATACACTCACACAACTTCCTTTTACAGTGATCTTATAATTAGTCAAAAATTTCATTCTTAATTTTTAACCATTTGTTAAAAATTTTCAAAAATTACAAATTCTACAAAAACGGTACAAAATCGAGTGTTAGTTGAAGAGACAAATTTTCTCTAGAATTTTAAGGTGAATTCAAAAATGTAATAATATACCGGGTGTTTTATTTAAAATAGGAGTTAATAAAAAAATAGAAAAAAAAACAAAAGAAACCCACTTTAGAAGTATTCAACTGGAAAATCACCTATTTCACATCAATACACATTAAAAATGTAGTAAAAATGTAAAGTTTAAGAAAAATCGTTAGAGCCGTTTTTGAAAAAATCGAAAAAAACTGAAAAATCACAAGAGTAAACACCTACTTCCGGTTATGCGATTTTCTTCAAAAGCTTGCTGTCTCATCTACATAGTACACAAAACTTATATATGAAGTTTCAATGCCATACCTTTTTTCGTTTTTGAGATATTCTGTTCACAGACACACAGACACACAGACAGACACACAGACCAATGAAAAAAAATATGTTTTTTGGGATCAGGGGACTCTAAAACGTGAAGATCTGTTGAAAACTCAATTTCGAATTTTTGGGGTGAATCCAATACTTCCTTTATAGTAAAAGGAAGTAAAAATGAATTTCCGTAAATATATATTATTATTATTATGGTTTTTTCTCAGCTTTACTACTGGTGGTTCTTTTCCAAGATCGGCGGAATCACATCTCATTCTTAGGTAGTAATTGACTATGTATTATTTGCAATATATATTGTTCTCTAAAAGAATTCTGATAATGGATATAACTGTAAACAGTTTAGGTTTCAAATTAGTGTTTCCGGTATCACGCCTGTTATAATTGTAGGTAACTTCCATATGGTTTCCATTTCGATAGCTAAGTCAACGTACTTGTTTATCGTTTCTGTGTATGTTGTTTGCATGTTATTTATGCTAGGTATTGTTTTACTGCTAAACGCTCCAACACGAAATAGCAATAGATGAAATTAACGATAATCTGACAACACTTTCATATAAGCCGGATAACGTGCTGTGGATACCCAAAATGTTCCCGTAATCCATAGCATTCAAATGGTCAGATACTTCCAGATACTTCAGTGGAGAGAGTGGATTAACAGCCAAATGATCAAAAGTAAATACGGGCACTACCAACTTTATTACTGAACAACTGTCGAATCCCAATTGGAATCGCAACTTAGGTTGAAGGGAGATATCACAAAGTTGAATTCAAACAAATAATGTAATTCCTGATATCGTACCGAAATAAAATATTTACTCTACGGTATCTAATGACAAGGTAATTGAGACAAACCCAACAACAAACTCAGAACATGTACAATGTACAATCGTGTTTAAAAATGTGTTGTACAGAAATAAGTAGTTAGCTGTTTGTATATTTTGTCAATGATAGTTAAATTTCAGAACTGTCAAAGTGACAACTAACAATGATAATAGCTATTTATATATCTAGGGAGCAAAGGTATTCATTTTCTCCCGCGTGTGAATTTAATGCCCGACGCGTTAGCGGAGGGCATTAAACACACAAGGGAGGAAATGAACCTTTGCTCCAGCGATATATATATGATTTTTTCTTCGAACGCTTGTTCTATTACGCGAAATTTCAAAAATTTTGCTTTAGTAAATCATTACCGTGACTCTAGATTTCTGTAGTGACATTTTGTCTAATTTCCAAATCAGCATAACATTGTAAAGCTTTGGTGTGAAATCCATGGTGACATAAACACAAATGCGGGAGCAAATAAATATTGGCTCCCGCCGGGAGCAAATAAAAATTGGTTCCCGCTGGTGGGAAATTGACAGTTTTGTTTCCTAAAACTAGGGCGCGAAAGCCGACTTTCTATACAGTGAGTAGAAAAATATAAATGTTTCACTTCAAAATGCATGCAATGAATATGATACAAAGAGTCTGCATAAAAATGTGTAATATGATGGTTGTGGAAAATAAGATGCTCAGAGGAGGCCGAAAATTTCCACGCCAAAGCAGGATCAAGCTCTTATTCAAAGATGAAAGATTGAAAGATGCTGTGCGGGAATATGATTTTCCTGGTTTAAAGTTAACGGCATGTCGGAGAATCAAGAATTCAATTATAAGATGTCACATAGCAGCAAAAATGGTGATTCTGAATGAACAACATAAGCAGGAACGAGTACTGTAAGCTTTAAATAACAGGTAGGTACTGCGACTAGAACAACGTAATTTTTTCCGATTATATTTAATGGGCGTATTAAAGTGTCTAGTCCTCATAATTCGAGATATGGTGAACAATATGTAAACAATGTTGAGTCTAGACGATTTTCTATTCATTTATGAGCATGGTTAAGTGTTGACGGTCTGGCCATATGTTACGATATCGACGAAAGATTTAATGCTGTGACGTACAGTAATATTTGAAAACAAAGTTACCGTTGGTCACAAAAAAATTCCCAGAAAAGGTTATATTTTAACAGGGCCCAATTCATAATGCAGGTGTAGTTCAAGAATGGTTTTGTCACAAATAATGTTGAAACTTTGCTTTGGCCTGCAAGGTCAGATATTAAACAAATTTGAACCAATTTGGGGTTTAATGACGTAGAAAATGTATCACAGATACTTGGAGCAGACTTGGGCCTGACTTATGATGTAGACTTCATCCGGAGCCTAACGAAGTTTTATAGAAACGTTGCTATGACAAAATATTTGTCATGACTAGCCGCTTGTCGAATGCTGTTTAGTTGTAATAATTATGGTTATTTTTGAATGTCATTCTTTATAATGAAAATTAATTACTTTAGATCTTGAGTGTGTTATTTTTTCTACCATTAAAAGTTGATTGGTGATTGTGTTTTTACTCAACAAAGACTCACATTGTATCATTAACTAAATAGACCTACATCTAACCTTTCAATATATTTGTATGTACAACACTTTTTTGAACTTTGTGAAATTAAGTCACATTCATACAGCACAAATTCTGTACAACACTTTAATGAACACGACTGTACATGTGAACAGCTTAACACATGTAATTTCTAATTTTAAATGTAGGTTGAACGTAGAAATAAACAAAGCGCAACGCACGTAGAAAATACACATATAACCCAGGAATACATCAATAACTAGTAAATCAAGCATAAACAAGGAAATTTAAATAGCATCAGAACTTTTTCATGTTAATAATTTTTTTAATTGCCGGAAAATATGTATTTACAGTAAAGCAAGGTTATGGCTTTTCTGGTAAATCCAGAATCTGACAAAACGAAGGCAAAGGGCCCAAACCGTAATTAGAAACTCCAACGTATACAATGCACAAATCCAAATCACGAAAATTCATCGAACCCAATCTAGAAACCTTAAACTAGTAACTAGAGAGCCAAAACCATAAATCCAAATAGATATACATAAATACAATCAAAAAGACTCCATTCTCGTGGATTTGGTTTAGCAACATTTCCAGTAGTGCCTAAAATGTTATTCCAATTATGCAACAGTTCGGTGAGAAACGGGTGGACGTCCAGGGTGTCTCGCGTTAAACTCTTTAGCAGCCTCTCAGGTATAACGTATATTTTCACCAATAAATCCAATAATTTCTACTTTTTCAGCAATACTTAAATATCTATCGGCCATGGCTCAGCAAAGAGTAATAGTTGCGACTGAAGTAAACTGTGTGGTGAACTGACATTTCTGCGCTTCAAACAATTTGCGAATTGTTTTCTTGTTTCCTGGCCTTATTATTGCAATAAATTGTTATCTACTGATGGCCTAAAAATGTTGCAAATTTTAAAAATTCAAATTTTTAGAAGAATTTGATATTTGGTGTTTTTGAGTCACTTGTAACTAATTTTCTTAATACTTTTTTGCTCTATCTTAATCCCTACTATGACTTTACTTGAAACGCTAATTCTAATTTTAATCATAGTTGGCTAGATTTTGACATCTAATAATTAACTAACTGAAGAGAAAGCCGCTTAGCGCAGTTGAGTAGGCGCTAGGACTGCATTAAGCAAGTCCTCGGTTCGAGTCCCGTGGGGGTCGGAATTTTTCCGCAGTCTTGGCGATTGGAATCGGGGTCGGTGAGATCATTCGCAGTTGGACACCAAATTAACTGTGCTGTACTCAGAACGACAGACCTAAGAGCTAGAGTAACAAGGTCAACACATCACCATGATACACAACTTACACAATGGCTGCTGCGCACTTCAACTTTGTATTCCGAATTCGGGGCAAGTTGAGCATTTTACAGCCAGATGCAAGAGCATAAAGCACCAGCCTCTACACCGCAAGGTAAAATGAGGTTATTGATAATACATATAATTAACTAACTGTATAAACGTAATGCCTAAATATTTTATTCAATAAAATATACCATAACAAAAATAATAAAATTGTCTGAAAAACCTAAATGTACAAGCAACCATACATTTTTGCTCTAGCTACAATGACTGCTAAATTTGCAAACATTAACTGGGTAAAATGTTTGAGTACATTTTTTTGAACAGCGATGGCGTTAAGTCTTTTACCTTTATCTGTGTTGTTATAGACTATTTTTTATCAAATTAATATGAGTATCGTCAAGAGCGGTAATGGATATTACCGCACTCACTGTGATTATAGATAGATATTACCACACTCTTTGTTACAAAACAAAGAATACGTTGAACCAGAATTTATTGATAAAGATACAATATTGAACAATATACGTTTGCTTATGGCCCTTAACGAGACTCGTTTTATTTCCGCAGAACTCGGCTCACTGCCCCATTTTGGCAATCAAACTCGTTTTGGTTAAGATGCTCATAATCAAACTTTTATCGCTAATATTTATTAAGGGTTCTAGAAGGTTATTGTAAATTTTATGGATATTGCATTGAAAAGATCTCTCAAATAAGGCTGTTTTATGGTATGATGGTGTTATTATACTTTTGAATCTTATGTCTAAATGATCTACATCTGTTCTAAATTGTATTTTTGTATAAGTAGAGATAAGATGCGTTTTTTCCAACGGTCTAGGACATTTGGGCGCGTCCGTTAGGGCGCGGCCGTCTGGGCGCGGCCGTTTGGGCGCGAGACACTTGGGCGCGAGACACTTGGGCGCGAGACACTTGGGCGCGAGGAAGGGTCAACATTGGGATTTAGGAAAACATTAAGTGTGAATAATTGAAATTTGGCATAAATGAACAAACATTTACTAAATCATTATTTATCCTAAGAAGTTAATGTAATTAATCAAACAATATTAAAAGAATAATCCACTTGTTTATTGAAACCGTTATGAGATTAATTTTAAATACGGATAAATTTTGAAAGAAATCCGAATAGAAATTATTTATCTATTTATTTATCGTATAGTAAGGAAAATGCACAGTAAACATAAGCGATGATGTAATTCATATTGAAGGCTACAATATTGCGCGTAGAGATCGCTTGTCGAAGGGAGGTGGAGTTGCGTTTTATATTAGAAACAATTTAAAATTTTCATTGCTAGATAGATCTGTTACTGAATGCTTAGAGCAATTGTGGCTGAAAGTGGAAATCGCAGGAGTATGCTTTGGGGTAGGAGTTATTTACAGGCCACCATCAAACAATTTCGTAAAGTTTTTAGAGGAATTTGAAAATTCTCTTTCAGTGATTATACCTTCTACTCATGATTTTTTTTGTTTAGGGGACTTCAATGTTGATTTATTTAAGCTGAATGACACCACGAACCGTTTTATGGACATGTTGGATGCTTATGGTTTATATCAAGTGATCAATGAACCCACCAGAGTGACTACTACTGCATCTACTTTAATAGATTTAATTGTGGTATCAGATATGTCTAAGATTTTATCTTCTGGAGTACAGTATGTACATGACGTCACTGATCACTTTTTAACTCACTACCAAATCCGCTACCAGATAAAAAATAAAGCATCAAAATTCTTAACATTCAGAGATTTTAATAATTTTGATCCTGTAGCTTTTAATGCTCAACTAACCAGTTTGTCTTGGGAAACAATCTACAACTATAATCGCATAGATGATAAAATATCTTTTTTTAATAATAACTTGATAGGACTCTTCAATGTACATGCTCCGTTGAAAACTGTTCGAATTTCTAAGAGGAAAGCACCTTGGCTTACGAACACTATTAAAATCATGATTAAACTTCGAGATAACGCTTTAGCCCGTTTTAAAAGTACTAAAAATTCAGCTCACTGGGAATATTACAAAAATCTACGTAATTACACCACTGGTGCAATAAGACGAGAGAAAAAAGCTTATCTTGAATACAAACTTAGAAATTCGGACAGTAAAACGTTATGGAAAGAGTTGAAACATGCGGATGTTTATAGTAAGTCTAAGAAAGAAATACCTCCTCACTTAGCAGAGGCTAACAAAATTATGGACTATTTTATTACTTCTACTGCAACTAATTATCAACCTAATCAAAATTTAGACAATTATTACAATTCCAATAAAATGACGAATGTCACTAACGAATTAAAGTTCACCAAACATTATAAAAATTATTAACAGTATAACCTCACAATCCACAGGTATTGATGAAGTGTCTATTAATATGATTAAACTGTGTTGTCCGACTATAGTTCCAGTTATCCGACATATTGTAAACTTCTGCTTAGTTAATAACGTATTCCCTTCACAGTGGAAAACCTCTATCATACATCCATTGCCGAAAGTGAGCACGCCGTCCGACTTCAAGGATTTACGACCAATTAGCATATTACCCGCTTGTTCCAAAATCTTAGAAAAATGTATTGATTATCAGATAAGGGTACATCTTAATAAGTACAATATATTATCAGATATGCAATCAGGTTTTCGAAGAGGTTACAGCTGTGCCACGGCTCTACTGCACATCACTGATGATATTATTAGTTCTACTGATCAGGATAAATTGACATTATTGACATTATTAGACTTTTCAAAAGCCTTCGACACAATATCTCATGATATCTTGCTCAGTATACTACACTATGTAGGATTTAGTGCTGATGCAGTGGAACTGGTTTCCAGCTTTATTACAAACAGAACTCAGGCTGTTGTGGTATCTGATTTCAAATCTGATATGAAAACTGTGGCTTCAGGTGTACCTCAAGGTTCAATCATGGGTCCTCTATTGTACTCTATCTATACTGTAACTTTTAAAGATTCAATAAAATTTTGTAAATATCACTTCTATGCCGACGATACACAACTTTATTACAGTTTTGATCGTCATAGTATTCAAAATGCAAATGAATTAATAAATCATGATCTACAAAAATTAACCGAGCTAGCCCAGAGTCATTCATTAAATTTAAATCCTTCGAAGTCGGTGGCGATGCTGTTTGGAAAATCTAAAGATAGAGATTTTGTGCGTGACTCTGTTGATATAAAAATTAATAATATTGAGATACCCCTGAAAGATTGTTCGAGAAATTTAGGCCTTTACATAGATCATCATTTCAGATTCAAAATGCATGTTTCAAAAGTGGTGCAGAGAGCATACATAAACTTAAAAATACTTTACAACAATAGGAAAATTTTGAATTTTAGTTTAAAAAAGTTGCTGTGTGAATCACTGGTATTAAGTCATTTTAACTATTGTGACACCGTATACGATCCATGCCTAGACAGCACCGATATTAAAAGAATACAAAAGGTTCAAAATTCTTGCCTACGGTTTATATTCAACATAAAAAAACGAGAACATATATCACACAAACTTGGGGAGTTGAAATGGCTAAGTATGGCTAACAGGAGGTTCTTGCATGCATCATGTCTGTATTACGGTATCGTTCATAAAAGAGCCCAACCGTACCTCTACAATAAAATTCGCTTCAGAGCGGACATTCATAATATCAATATTAGAAAGAAAGATTTAATTACTATTCCAGTACACAAAACTACTTTTTTTAAACGTTCTTTTAGCTATAATATTACTGCAATATATAACAGCTTGCCCATTGAAATTAAGCAATCCTGTTTCTATAAATTCAAATCATCAGTCTTTAATTTACTTTTTAATCAATGAAATTAATCAGATCTTTTTCTAATAATTCCTCCAGCCCTTGCTTTTGCTTTTGCTTTTATGTGCTCTAAATCTATTACAATGCCAGCTCCACCAACTCAACTTAACTTAACACTACTGCACTTAACTTACTTAACACTATACCAATTCCAACCTCCAAGGAACACATAAACCAAGATTTGGAAAAAAATTTAAATTATTTTAAGTCGCGTGAACACCGAGTCTGCAGGTTAAATGGAAGAGCAGCTGGTAGCACTGTTGCTATCGAGTTGAATTTCGCCTGCTCCTAATTTTGTATTTTATGTATATAATTTATCCTATATTAATAAAGACATTATTATTATTATTATTATTATTATTATATAAAAATATAAATAGAAGGTTAACATTTAAAATCAGTGTATAACATAAAATTTGTGATGTTTCCAGCATTCTTTGTCGGAAAGGTCTGAAAAGGACTTGTGTATGTCAAAGTGCCTCTGTGCATTTTAGCCAGAAGACCCTATTGGATGGTATGGCTGCCTGTTGTGCTAGTTCTTTAGCTCTATCCAGGGTGCACGTGTAGCCTAGTTTCTGCTACGGACGCCAACTAGCTTTGCGCCCCCGAATAGAAATAAAGACGGTAGTATATTAGATAAGTTTTGAAATAATTGTGAATACCTAAAAAAGGCAGTATGATAGATATGAAATAATAATTCTGAATTAAAATAAAGATTGAAATAGATTATATATAAGTGTTGAAACTAAATTTAGATAGAAATACATTCATTGCATAGTGTAAATGAATAATACTATGCTATATTTAATCGATCGATGCTTCGAATTTTTAATATGTTTCTAATATGTGTTCTGTTTGGAACGAAACTAGTCGGCTTCGAGTTTTGTTTATAATGATAATACTTAACAATAAACTGTTAAATTTTAAGATAATCAATTATTTTCGTTATGTTATGAACCGACTAACTGAAGATAAGGGCAGAAATAAGAATAACGATAAATAATAATATAAAAAGATCAATTTATTCTTGCCATTTTTACCATTACATATTCTTAAATTAAAATATATCCAATTTTTAAAATAAAAACAAGAAGCATCTACGCATTCATTTCATAATTGTACGAAATGCTTCTTAAAATTTCCACAATTTTCCTATTGTTTGCGCCGTCTACATGATTATATGATTATTATAATCTTCAACCAAATTCTTTATTCTTCTATCAGCCTGGATAAATTTTTGTTTTTTTTAGTTCGCTCATTTCCCGCAAGTAACTGTTCATAAGCAACGTTTCTTCCTCGTTGAACAGTTTTCAGGCTGTCGATGAATCTCCAAATGGTTGGATGGTTCATCGATAGCTCTCTTTGTACCCAATCTCTATTCATTTATTCTTTGTTGCTTATTATTTTAATGTAATAAATCTCCGCAAAAGATTTGTTAGTATTTACCGGAAAGTTAAAATTTCTATCTTGTTTTCGTCGAACCTACTTGTATTAATAAAATTCTATACTAAATTTTTGCCGCCCGCCAGCTCCTTGGACGTGCTTTAGGTAATTTTCGTTATTTAAAATAAATTTTTAGACCTATTAATAGTAAAGCCGGCTAATACTAATATACTTTAATTAATTTCCTTGCGCCCAAATGTCTCGCGCCCAAGTGGCCCTGCGCCCAAGTGTCTTCGCGCCCAAACGGCCGCGCCCAAATGTCCGGCTCCGATTAGCAACTATGGGTGGAGCCAAAACGCAACGTCCAATAGAAGTTACGCTGATAGAAATTTCGTATTTGTCAGCTATTTGAATCTATTCAATTTGAATAAATCATGAATATGCATTTTTTTATGTTTCAACATCACCTATAATCTTTTTATGTTTGGCATCATGTTTTTGAAACAAACTTGTATATAAACTATGTGATTTTGAAGATATTACACGATTTACCTATAAGTGTTGTAAACGTTTGAAGAAAGTTTAACGAAAATTCGGCTGCTCCATCGAATAACACAGTATGTGATAATGAGTAAAATTGTGGGAAACAATAAAACACTTTAGATCGATGGCCCCACACTCTGCATGCATTCCCAAAGTTAAATCCTGCATATTTGCAGTCTGTATTAAGGTATAATTTTTACTGTCCTATCAAAAATCTTGCAACCCTAAAGTTTCATGGTAAAATGTAGGTACTGCGTTTTGAAATCCAATGGATGGGCGGAAGTGAGGTTTAAATTAGTTTTTTACACAGTGTCTACAAGAACAGTTTTATTATTTTTTTTACGATAGCTACACGATTTTTTTTATCAAAAAGATATGCTGGACAACTTAAACAAATACAAAAACAATAAAAATAACCAAAATGTATGAATTACCGCCCTGCACACCAATAACAAACACTCAGAAATTAAGGTTATGTAGGTACGTTGAGTGAGCATGTCTGCAACAAAACACAGTATCTCGTAGATACTGTGTTATACACAGAAGAGTTTTTTATCGCGAATTTTTTTTTGTGAAATGTATGCTATACTTTTTCTCCATTTGTATAAAACTTTTTGGGACACACTGTATATAAAAATGAATGTTAATTTTGCTTGATACGTTCCTACACCATTTATTCGATTGCGTGAAACTTTGGTGAGTTGTTGTGCTCACGCCCGCGAAGGTTTCTGAATTAGTACAACCATTGTTTTCGGTGTATGAGACTTGAGAGAATTGAATTGAGTCAAATACAAACAGCAACATTTTAGTTCGTGGTGTTGATTGTGAAACTCCAATTGCCGTTCGACATTTGATAATAGATATCACACACATTTCCTTTGCTTTTTCCAAGTGAATTTGTAATAGTCGTCACAAAGCATTACTTTCTCTGTCAAATAAGTTATGCCCAAATGACAAGCGATTGGTCGATCTACACCTCAAACACGAAAGAAACGGGTATCACGAGCTTCAGAAACAGACGAGCAACGGGAAGGAAGACTGGAAACCGTTCGAGTACTCACTGCTCGATCCAGACGAACACTGCACGCTGATTTAAACCTTGCATTCCATTACGATGCTAATTATAATTACAGTCTTCATCTAAGTGTTTTTATTAAAATATATATATATATAAATGAAAGTTTCCTTGTTTGTCCCGTATACGTTCCCATACTATTCATCTGATTACGATTAACTTTGATGAGTTTGTGCGCACGCCCGCGAAGGTTTCTGACCAACCATTTTACAATAGGTGGCGCTGGGATCGAGATATTTACGAAAATGTGTATTTATGATGAAGAAGTGTGTACAAAAACAAATTATTGTTGGGCAGAACAACGTTTGCCGGGTCAGCTAGTGATAAATAAATGATAAATTGTAAATCCAGTTATTAACTAATTCTAAGAATGCACCCTTAACAGAACGCGAATTATGGTGGTGGCATAATTTAGATAAGATTGTATTTAGCTTCCTGATGTGTCTGTTTTTGAGCTTCAGTCTTAAGCTCCTATGCTTTGTAACCGTTTCATGGTAAAATAAAACTTTTTAAAAACCCCGTTTCGTGTAAATTAAACGAAACTGGAACAGTCGTTCGGATACGTGGAGAAATTTCGGCACTCTAAAAATCAAGTAACCCAAATTTCGTGTATTTCAATAACTACACCGCGATTCGAAACCAACGGTCCGAGATCCAGCAACGCCAACGAAGAGACAAGCATCATCCTGAGGCAAGCTGGAGATAAACCGACCTCCTAGGACCCGCAAAGCCGTGAACTCAGAAACAACCCCTGCCAAGTTGTGAAATCTTCGACGGGACGTTTGTCGGAGGTGGTTCCAATAACCATTTGTCCTCGATGGACTAATGATCTCGACGATCAAGAAGTTTGCTACCGGCAATGCTTACCAGGGCGATGTTTACAAATTAGCACTTCACTAGACTAATTTTATTTGTTTGAGTTATATAGCATCATTAATCTAATTTTAGCTATGATTTTTAATATCACACTTCCGCAAACGATACGTGTTCAACGGATGTTCGATATACACTCGGGCAAAACTTAAACTCACGACAAAAGCGGTTTTGCAAAGTTATATAAAAATTTGAGACATAAGGTAAATGTCCGCATGTGTGTGACATGATCCGTTGATATCTATGAGAACTATGCGTAATCGTCGCTGCGAAAGTATTTCATTAATTCTGGGGGAAGCTGTAAGCGACCTATGCTATCGAAATACAGAAGAAAGTGTTTCCGTCCAATGCGTACCAGGTTCAACATCATCGTCCAAGCTAGTGACACCACATTCTCATTTACGAATCTGGCCAGGCAGGGCATTATGCATAAAAATTCTTTTGAAGTTGGGAATTTCTAGACGTTTAACATACTGTGCAATATCGATGTTCGTTAACGCGCGGCGCGGCAGCTTCAGCGGTAGGTTTTTTACTAATACGGTAGTAGATATAAATCTTTTCCACGAGCAATGGGTTCCACAGCTTCCATAGATCCTTTTCCTGGAAATCTTCTTTAGTAGCCTTTGAAGTTCCCACTGCATTAGGGACTGCCGCAGGACCACCTCCGATGGATCCCAGGGTTCCTAATGCGGCAATTGGGGGCATAAGCGGCAACATACCTCATCTCTTGGGAACAGGTACTACTCTAGACCGGAGCTTCGTGATTTCGAACAAAGAGCTTCTCCATACCGGACAAGGACATTCCTCTCAATACGTTTAGACCTAGTTCATCTTGTACGCTTCCGTTTCCCAGAGACTTCTATTCCACGTTTCCTCTACGCTTTCAGAATACCGGCAATGGGTAGTGTACTGACGACGTAGCGTGTGATACTCAAAGTATAATAATTAGAGATTATTTTAGTTTCCGGTGACACCGAAATATGCAGAGTGTTATGGAAATTAGTGCAAATATTTTAACCAGTGATAGAGCTCACCAAAATGATCAACTTTTCTATTTATCGTTTTTCATTTAATCGCATATTTTCTCAATCATTTATCTCTCCTAAATTTTGACGAGCCGCTTGGTAAGCAGATCTAAGTTAAAGGTGAACGACACAAGTATATTAAAACTGCAAATTTCTTGCACAAAAACACGCTGTCAATAACTTACCTACCTCAATTCACTCAATTGATAAAGTACGTTGGTGACCAGATGTGAACTTAAGGTTTTATCAGTACCTATGCAGATTTTGTTAGTTTGCATATCAAAGATTTTTTTTGTGTTTTGTACCATTAAATTAAAATACTATTCCGTAGGCGGGTATGCATTTTTAGAGTAAAATTGTTTTGAATTTTAACTCAGTTTTAAGGACGGTTTCGAAAAAATTATAAATGCAGAAGTTGTTCAGTTTAGCGAGTTGTACTGTATTAGGGGTTAAAATATTTGCACTTATTTCCATAACGACCTGTAGATTGTTTTTACATCTGTCAGACTTACTCATTAATCTCAAACAACTCGTGCGAGATAATGCAATAGTTATTAACGACATAAGGCCGTTAGTAAGTATCTAACAAACGAGGATGAATTTATCCGAGTTAGTTAGATGCGATAACGGCCGTATGTCGTTGAATATTTTTTATAACACCTACAAAACTTTAAATTGCAGCGCAATTTATATGAAAAAGTTAAACAGTATTAGTAGCAGGTGTTAAAAAACTTGTCTTATCAGAGTCACCTATGGAAACAATACGTTTGGCAATACTGAAATGTATTGCTGGTGACACTGTAAGTCTATGTAAAATTCGAGGTTATCAGGTTAGATTTTGCTTCAGTTTTGGCACAAATTCACGAAAAACCTAACCTGCTAACCTCGAATTTGACATAGAATTACAGAGTCACCAACAATTTCAGTATTGCCAATGTTAAAATGTTACTGCTCTGTTATTTCTTAACGATCTAGGCTGTTACATGTATAACAGCCATGGCTGTTATGGGGAACTTTTCAGTCAGATTGAGAGTTCTGTTATTGATCAATAACAAGTAGGTAACAAACGACTTCCAGGATTGGACCGTGTCATGATTGAGATCGAAGAACTCAACGTTTCGCCCACTTTCGTAAGGGGCTTCATCAGGAGGAAAAAAGCAAAAGAGCACCGTAAATCAACGTGTTAACCACGCCAGAGGCGAAACTCTTTGTAAGGGAAGGGACAGAAGAGCACGGTAACTCAACGTGTGAACCACGTCAGAGGCGAAACTCGACTGACTATCGGAAGAAGAAAGGCGAGAATTTATAGGCAAACGCCGTCGCGATTCAGCAAATGCCGTCGCGGTTTAGTGGCGGAGGGCGGGGCTTAGGAATTAGCACTTTCCACATAGAAGAAAGGGGAAAGCCTTCGTCCCGATTGAGATTATTAGGGTGTTTGCAAATCTCAATGGCATCGCGAATCTTTCTGCTAAAGAAGAATGGGGATTTGCAGATGATGGAAGTTTAATCAAAAAGGATCTTATGACCAGTATCGCGTTGGTGTTCGGCGATGGCCGATGATGAAACCAGACCTGACTTGAGACAGCGCTGGTGCTCAGAGATGCGAGTTTTCACGGAACGACCTGTTTCACCAATGTATACAGCATTACAAGAGCAAGGGACTCTATAAACACCTTTAGATGACATAGTGTTTAATTTATCTTTAGATGAAGGAAGAACCTGTGAGATCTTGCTCGGGGGTTTAAATACTGTTTTAATGTTTTGTTTTCGAAGAAACTTTCCTATGCGGTCGGTGACTTAGTGGATATAGGAAAGAAATACTATTGCTGCAAGAGGATCGGGTTTTGGAGGTTTGGGTGGCCGTGGATGAAGATGTCGATTGATGGCAGACTGTATATACCTAGCACGGTAACCGTTGTTCCTAAGAGCTTTCCGAATGTGATTTAATTCAGCGTGGATATTATCGGGTTGGGATATGGAAACAGCCCGGTGTACAAGAGAATTGATAACGGAAAGTTTTTGTGTAGGATGATGGTGGGAATCGGCATGTAGATAGCGATTAGTGTGAGTGGGTTTGCGATATACAGAATGACCAAGTTTGCCACTGGGTTGGCGAGAGACCTGTACATCTAAGAAAGGAAGGAAACCGTTACTTTCTATCTCCATGGTAAAGTTAATGTCTGGATTTAAGAAGACGGGTAACTTGTCTTTACCATGTGGCCAAATAATAAAGGTATCGTCAACGTATTGGAACCAAACCTTAGGTTTCAATTCTGAAGATTCCAGAGCTACGGTTTCGAAAGCTTCCATGAAGATGTTGGCAACGACAGGTGAAAGAGAAGAACCCATGGCCGCACCAGAGATTTGTTTAAAGAACTGACCTTGAAATAGGAAATAAGTGGAAGGGAGGCATTTTTCTATCAGGGCAGGTAGGACTTGAAGACGTCTCCTCATGCTCTGATAACAACTGTTGGATTATGACTATGGAATCGGGAATAGGAACTTTGGTAAAAAGGGAAGTTACATCGAAACTCACAAGTAAATCCTCAGGTTCAACGCTTATATTGGATATAAGTTCAACGAAATGGGCTGAATTGCGAACATACGAGGGAGACTTACCAGTGAACTTTCTGAGAATAGTGGTTAGGTATTTAGCTAATGAGTAAGTAGGGGAATCTATGGTACTGACAATGGGCCTGAGGGGAATGTCTTGTTTATGAATTTTGGGAAGACCATAGAGCCGAGGAGGCTTTGAAGCGCGAGGAATCAACCTCCGTTGAATATCAGTGGACAGATCCGAAGATTTTATGAGAGAAGTGACTTCCCGTTCGATTTTGGAAGTTGGGTCGCGAGAAAGTAGGGCATAAGAAGAATCTTGAAGTAAAGACTTAACCTTAGTGATGTACTCTGTTCGATCCATAACTACCGTAGCATTACCTTTATCAGCGAACAGAGATGTCGGAATTGGAACGTAAGGTTTTGAGAGCGTCCCAATTGGGCTTCCGATATATTTTAACTGATATGTCATTAACATTTTTAATTACTGTTAAATCTAAGAAGTTTAGTTGATTATTTGATTCAAGTTCGTGAGTGAATTTTATATTAGAATGACAATTATTAAGAGAATTTAAAATAGAATCTAAGATGTTAAAATTAATATTTTTAACTACACAAAAACAATCATCTATATATCTTACCCAGAAAACAATATTTTTGACAACTGTATCATCGGAGTTTAGGAATTGAGATTCAAGATTATCCATATTCCCAAGTTTATCATAGCAGGATAAAATGTGTTAAATATTTTCTGGTTTATCGTTGGGTTTCAATTAATTTCGTCTACATTTATTAGAAAAGTTAATAAGGCAATTCGTATCTATATGTACATTGTTACTTGGGTTATAATAATTATGATGGTTGGGATTGTTGACGGTTTTTCCGTATATTACTGTATTCTTATATATCACATTTTAATTTACAAGATACCTAAATATTTGTATTCTCTATTAAATCAGAGAATAGTTTATCACGATTTAAATTTGAGAAATAGGAAACAGTTCGCTATACCATTTCATAAGAAAGCGAAACTCGAAGGCTGCTTTGAAATAATAGCACCAACTTTGTAAATGATATGCAAGAATTGTTCCTTATCAATGTGAACTCACAGTCGTTTAAATTAAATTGTATATCTACTTTTCATGTTAATGTAGCCAGAAAGTAATTATTATCTTTATCTCCTTTAGTATATGCTGTATCGTACTACTTTGACTGTTTTACTTTAGATATTTATACTTCTTCTTCTCTGTCGTTCGCTCGATTTCGAGCAGCCTGACTTCATGAGTTGTTTTCTTTTAGTGACTTCCACTTGTCCCGTTTTTCAGCCCTCTTAAGTGTTAAGTTTTTGCCAGTGAGGTTTACTATCAGGCCCGTATACCGTGTGACATATTTTCCAGCCCTTTTCTTTGGACTACGTATCCGATGTTTTTTTATCCTTTCAGTTACCACAGTCAGAGCTTCTTTCTTATTTTTAGATGTTTTAGGATGGGTTGATTAGTTCTTCTCTCCACTCAGGCTATTCTCAGCATCATGCGCCAGCAATGCATTTCGTAGACATCAATTATATTTTTGTCTGTGTGTTAGTTATACTACTGCATACATATTTGCCTTATATGCTTATCTACTGTTAAGATTCCACGTTCCGGTACTTTTTGTGTTATAATTACATATGTTGTAATGGTATTTACGTATGTAAATGGTTTTATTTTATAACAATTTTTTATGCTACTAGCATTTGCATTTGACTTTACTTTTATTGAAATGAATTTATGTAATTCATATGCACTTTTTTGTTAAATTAATAATCATCAGTATTGCGAAATATCGTTAGCTCCGGTAGAACATAAGTATAAAAAAATACATACTCTTAATAACAGGTTAATAGGACCATCGTTCTTTCTGAAACTTGATTTCTTTTTGTTTTTATAAAACCCTACTTCAAAATCAAATGTCTAATTTCTATCTATCAATTGAATTTATGTTTTTATGAATTTTGGAATTAATCATAAATACACACTTACAACTATATGTCATTCAATAAACAACATAAAAATGGTAAGTAATTCCTTCGTAATTAATTAACTTCACTATTTTAATGCTTTTTTTTTCAGTGCTTTATAAATACCTTTAATTGTCAATTGTACAAGGAATACAATCCACTTCCTTCCAGTTCTAACAGCATTCCAGCCGCTCACAACAGTTTTTCAACTTGTACACCAAACCCAGAATATGCGCAGTCAGCCAACACCAACTGCTTAAACCTTCCAACTAAAACACGACAGGATTCCTGCTACTTCCACCTGGATACTCAACAAGACCCACTAGCTGCAACTACAATGTCTCTTCCCAACATCCAACAAACAGTAATAAATTCAGCAACAGCAAACTTGACAATACCCGATTCAGTTATGCTCGCGAAGAAAAAGATTGAGCAGCAACTATGCTATTACGCCGAAATGCAGGCTCTGGTGCTCCTAGACGATCAAATGCTGAGGCTAAAATCGTTTGGTCAATCATTTTAGAGAAAATCCTTTCGACACAACTATTCAGGCTGTTACAGCTACAAATATTCCTGCATCCCGTTTTCAAGCATATTGCAGAATTAAGGAAAGCGAACTACGTAACCGTTCAGCAGCTCGAAAAGTATTTCTTATTGAAGCAAACAAAAATCAAGGATTAGAATTTACTCGTGAATACGTCCATCAAAACGATTTGTAAGATAACGTAGTTTTCTCAGATGAGAAAACATTCTAATTATATCAAGCTGGTAGTGTCAGAGTTTACAGACCCAGAGGAACCCGATACAATAAATTTGTAAACATCTGGGGATGCATTGCTTCGCGAGGCCCAAGTTCCTCCATAGTTATAGAAGAGATGCTAAACGCCCAAGTGTACAGAAGGATATTGCAAGAAGTTATGCTGCCATTAGTTCGTCGTCAATATGGCGAGA
This sequence comes from Agriotes lineatus, assembly GCA_940337035.1. NCBI lineage: Eukaryota > Metazoa > Arthropoda > Insecta > Coleoptera > Elateridae > Agriotes > Agriotes lineatus. Next base: position 6,768,007 of record OW679203.1, on the reverse strand, counting down.
ATTTAGTTTTTCAACAGGTGAACTCAAACAAGTTTTCGCATTTTTCAAATAAAAATGAATAATTTTTAGGTTTATTTCCTCCGTCCATAGTACTAGCATCTTCAACGAGTGGTTCGAAGAGAACCACATTTGGGTACTAGATTGGTCATCCAAAAGTCCAGATCTAAATCTAATTGAGAACGTCTGGGGCGTGATGACCAAACCACCACATTTTCGCCATAACACAGAAGACGAACCTCGACAAAAAATTACAGAAGCCTGGATTAAATAACTCAGGTGTACACAAGCCAGTTAGTCTCTTCAATGTACCAACGACTACAAGAAGTAATCGACTACAACGGTGTGGCGACAATATATTAAAATAATTTGTTCTTTATAATGTTTGTATAAATATATTGATGATTTAATACATTTGTTTTTGCACTACTAGTCTCAGAGCACACCGTTATTGGCCTATTTCTAGGTCGTGAAGTTGATTTTCTCCACCAAGGGAGAGAAAGTAAAATAAACAATTTTTACCGTGGTAACTAATAAATTGCTAAGTTACCAAATATGACTATTTTAATTTTGAGGTTTTAAAGAGCTGTATTGTCAGGTTGACAGTTAAAATATTTTCGAAATTTGTTGGGAATTTAGGTATTAAGCCGTTTGGTAGTGCAAAAAATAGTATATACACCACGGTAGCGAATCGTCTTATGACCTTCGCGCTTTAGATACTTCGCGCTGCGAGCTCAGTATCTAATATGCGCTCAGGTTATAATACTGCGCTTCGCTACCTTGATGTATAATATACTATTTTCTACTCCCATAATAGGAAGAAGCCAAGAACGCAACCGCTTGTTTGATCAGTAACTATGGCATTATGAACACATGCACGTAATGAAAAAAGGAACTAGCACGTAATATCATATCCATATAATTCATATAATAATGCAGAAGACTACAAGCCGTGTTTACACAACTAAAAGTACTATAGTTGCAATCAACCATTTCTATTTTCGAGTTTTTGTAAACAAACTTCCCTTAACTTTTAATAGCGATATTATCACAGAAAACAATTATTCTTTCTATAGCACATGTTAAAGTGAGCTTTTATCAACTGAAAACAAAAGGACAAATTTTACTTTAACAGCAAGGGTAGATAAAGTAGCACTTTAACATCAAGGATAGATAAAGTAATTTAATTTTCTAACTTTTGTTTAAATTAAATATGACAGCTTCGTATTATCGTAGCAACCCAATATAGCTACTGACATTTTGAAATGTGATTGACTGTCCTTATTTTCTTTTGAAATTGTTAAAATTCTTGCTATAGAAAAAAATATTGTATTATACACGACGATAAAGTTATTTCTATCCACTCTTGAATCATTAACGTCTCGACTTCGTCTCGACGTTAAATGATTCACTCATGGATAAAATTTAACTTTATCGTCTTGTATAATAAATTACTATTATTACGCATATTTCTTGTGTTTTTTAAAACTATTGACTCAGCTTCAAAGGCAAGTCCACTTTGGTTAATTTTTATATCTGCTTATTGAACGCTCCCAAAATTCAAGCCACACGCAGGCGCTAAAAGGCGTGTCTTTAAAGATTAGGTTAGATAACCTACAAATTTTCAGATTTGGTTACGTTTTACAAAGTTGTGGTGTTGTGTAGTTATTAACGGCCAAGTTTACGATACATCCCTTGAAGCTGCCAAAGAAGCCGGCAGGTATTTCTAAAGATACCTTGCAAAACTTTGAACAATTACAAAATATTACATTTTAGGAGACGACAAGTTACGAACTGCAGAAGACGTAGATAGAATTGTAACATCTCAGCTGTCATTTGATGATTTGAAAACCATTAATGGCCAATTTCAAATGTTCAAATACACTGAGCGACAAAAGTCTGGGTTCACGAATAATTTTTCCAATTTTACATACTGAAAATGGTTTCTGGCGCTTAAAATCTGATGTCAATGTTTACGTATCAACAAACTTCAGGGGGATACGCAAGAACACTTTATCAATTGCATGCATTGTGTTGGTAGATTACAGCCTGGAAAGACACGCCCCAATCATTGTGAGGTTTTCGAGTTACAGATATCGGCAGGCAGTCGACGAGGGCAAATCTACAGCTGTTACAAAAATCCCAAAAAATTGTAGGAAAGGGGAAGGCGTGGACACGCGATGGAAGAGTTTACGTGAACGTAAATTAACACCACAACCCGCAATTAGAGGTTGAAATCAAGGTAAGTTTTTGTTATTTTTGAATACTTCGAAGAGTCTCACTTGTAGTGAGGTAACTATATAAAAAATGAAATTTCTTTAACTGAAGTTATTTAGTACATAACCTCAACAACCAATTCCTTTGTTTACTTTTTTTTACATTTGATACTAACGAGTGGAACAGCTAATTTATATCAAAACTACCATTTGCAGGGTAATTTGGAACGCCTGAAAATGCCCAGAAAACATTAGCGTCAGCTAGGAAGTGCCCTGCGACGTGACTATGATCCCCAAAAAATTGAGGAGGCTTTACAAGCAGTGGTTGACAATAATTATTCTTTTGAAATACATCCATTCTTCTTTATGGATCGGAAACGTGGACATTGCTCAAGCCGGACCTTGACAAGCTTGAGGTCTTCCAAATGCGATGCTTGAGGTAAATTCTCGTTGACTCGCTCCGCGACCGCCTTCGAAACGAAACAATTACAGGAAGATGTGATCATCAAACACTGATAGGAGAACAAATACAAAAACGTCTACGATGGTTCGGACATGTCTGCCGAATGGATGATAACCGTTTGCCATGTAAACTTCTTTGGTAAGACTGTCCAGCAGACTGGAGAATTCAGCGATCGGCACCGAAGAAAACCTGGCTGAAGAATATCGAGGGCGACTTAAAGAATCAGCGATTATCGGTTATCGATGCCCAAGACTTCGCCAAAAATCGTCAAGAATGGAAACGAATCGTAAATGGCGTTCGAGACCCAGCGGCACCAATAGCAGAGTATTCGTTGCGGGGACGTTCTGCCCGGACCGCCAGCTAACGGACCAAAGAAGAAGAAAAAGACTAATAACAAGAAAGAGGGAAAAATACATTTGACTCAAAATCACAATTAATTTTTTCAGGTACTTACTGACACAGTTTCTTTACAAGTTTCAATTGCTTTTGTTTTAAGATACAAAGACAGTTGGCGATCACAAATAGAGAATGGTGAATCATATTTTAGGTTACAAGAATTGTCACAGAAAGAACACATTTTCTCTCAAGGGACAATATGAAACAAAATTAAAATGTCTGTTGTCATGGTATTCGTAAAATAAGTTCAAAGACTGCTAAATATTGATGAGGCCACAATTATATACAGACAGATCAATAAAAAACCAATTAGGGCAGGCTGTGATATGTGTTATACGTTTGGCAGTACTGAAGTGTATTGCCAGTCTATGTCAAATTCGAGATTAGCAGGTTAGGTTTTGTTCATTGTTTGACACAGACCGACGTAAAACTTAACCTGCAAATCTTCAATTTGACACTTCAGTACCGCCAAACGTATAACACATATCACAGCCTGCCCTAATTGGTTTTTTTATTGATCTGTCTATATACAGTGAAATCTCCCTTGGGCGGACACCAACGGGAACGACTGAAAGTGTCCGTTCAAGAGGGGTGTCCGCCTAAAAGAAATACGAAAAAAATATCGGTTTTTTAATGAAAACTGTAATTAAAGAAATTGGGACATTTAGAACGTATATGTATGTAAATGGTTTTAAGATAAACAAAAAACTTAAAACTTAAGAAAAAAATAAGGATTTGTTACCTTACAAAATACTACTACATACAAAATACTTTCTTTATGTTTAATTATATCAGCAGCTTGTGTTTTTCCGATATCAAAATGCTTGGATAAGTTCCTTACACTTAACTTTTCCCTATTGTGAACTTCAACAATCTCAATTTTTATATTTGGCGCCATTTCTACAATGAATGTGTCGCCCACTCTGTTTTTTCCGCATAGACGTCAGACTAATACTGAATCCGCGCTTGTACCGAAAGATCGAAGTCGGTGAATCCCCGGTTAACTCGGTAAAGTCCCTCAGTGAAGGCAGGCAGCGAAGTTGGCGCGCGGCGCGATTGAGAAATACAACAGCGACACTTGCGACAGAAAAATGAGACAAGGCGTTTATTTTTTATTTTGTTTTTTGTCCGTTTAAGAGAACATTTTCTTGTGTCCGCGTCTGTTCAAGAGGGAGTTAACACAATGCAAATTATATGAGAGTGGGTCGGGACCATGAGAAACTGTCCGTCCAAGAGAGGTGTCCGTGTATCCGCAAAGGGGAATTTCACTGTAACAGCATAAAGATAACATGAACAAGAAAATAACATGTATTGCTTGAGTAAGAAAGAGATAAACATAGTAGCAAATATTCGAGAAGGCCTGACGCACATTTAATTATGACAGATGTCAACCACACATGCCTAATAAAATTTTTTTTTTTCGTATGGTCATCTCCTACTTACTCAAGCATTCTATTTTGTTGTTCATGTTATCTCATTGCTGTTATATATAATTATGGCCCAATCCGTATTACAGCACAATTTTGATTTAGAGTAATGAAATAGTATATTGTATGTTAAGCGCTGAAAGTGCATTCTTGCCGCTTGCGCATGAATATTGCTGGTTGAGGCAAAGCCGAAACCAGCAATCATGCAAAAGCGGCAAGCGCACTTTTAGCTCGAAACATACATACTATTTTTTCGACGACTGAGCATATTATTAATGGAAAATATCATATTTCATTTTATTGGAAATATTAATTGACAATCAAGTTAACATTACTCGCGCAGTCTATTAGACATGTGACGCGATTATTTCAACAAATGACGGGCATTGTTAAGAAAACATTCGGACGTGGCTACCTATTTTGTTCACGTGGAAACCCAAAACGCTCGGCGAGCGGCAAACTGATGAAAACGCACGCTCAGCAGCAAATGTCAACTTTCTGTTATCAAATGACAGTGAGAAAAAACTACTTAAGATGTCAGTCGTCGAAAAATGTGTTTCTTATGGTTCTGATCCTAGCGGTTGAAAAAATTGTATATACACAGCAGGGCAGAACACCATTTTTCCCTCTGTGTATTTGTAGTGCTCGGCATCGCCCTTGAGCTGCAAACTCACATCTTGGGAAAAATTGTGCTTTTCTTTTTCTTATAATGTATTATTTTTTCACATTGCCATTGGTGACATTAAAAAAGTGACTTTTTGATACTTTTCATAACTGCTCAAAATCATATTGATTTCACCTAAAAATGAACTAAATGAATTAATAACAGATTCATCCATTTTCAAGTAAGCTCTATTCTATAATGTATAATGGTTAATTTATACAGGGTCCGGCAACGAAGCGGGGGTGGAAGATATTTCTAAAACTATGAGAGTTGCATAAATATTGCTTACATAAAAGTTTTAGGTACTAAGGTGGTGCACATTACTAAAATAGTTTTGATTATACAGGGTGTCTCAAAAAAGTGTAGCGGATCAAACTTACTTTTTCTTAAATAGAATGCCATATATTTAGGTAGCTTAAAAGTTATTTATTGAAATACTCTTCATTTTCATATAAAGTTGTATGGGTCTAACGTCAACTGTTTTGGAGATATTAACAATTTTATGCAAAAAATTGCTGAACTTCAGGCGGCTGCTGTAAGCGATAGAAAACAATTGAATGAAGGAAAACGTTACCAAAAAATTATGATTTTTGTAAACTATCTTTCAAGTGTAAAATGGTGGATCTGGGTATTAATGTTATAGAGAGTGTTCAATATTTGCAAATTTAATTTCGTTTTTTTTTCAAATGGAATTTTTTGTATTTTTGAAAAGCCCTTTTATGAACTTTTTTTTGATATGTTACTTCATACCTCTTAAGTTCCAACTGTTTTTCAGATATGCGAGTTTAAACATAAAAAACAATTTAAACCCCTTAAGATGCTTTATTTCAAGGGATAAAAAACAAACGCCTTTAAAATAATGATTTAAACACTTGAATTCTTCAAACAAAAGATAAAACCAAGCTTTAAATACAAAAATTGAACCAGAACTCAAAACTAGAAATAACCAAAGCGAAAAAAGCACGAGAAAATTAAATCTGAAAATCGACCGAATTTTGAGATAGGAAATGAAGTGGAAGAAGAAAGCTCATTAAAAGTACTTTTTAAAAATACATGGATATACAGGGTGTTCCATTTAAATAAATCAAACTAATATTTGCAGATTATGAATTCTCTGTACAGCTTTAATACTCAGAGCAGGAAAGGGGAACTATTTGAACATTTAGTGTAATTACGTATAAGCTTTTGGTGTATTGGCTTTTCATTTTTTTTATCTGATTTAATTTGACCGTGGAATTAATTTATTCCTGCATTTATCGTTTTTTTCTTGTTTATAATTTCCTGTATCAACACTGACTGAATTTATATTTTCTAAAACTGGTTTTGTGTTTTTATTTTTAGAGAGATCATGCGTTTAAATCACTATTTTAAGAGCGTTTGTTTTTATCCCTTGAAGTAAAGCATCTTAAGGGGTTTAAATTGTTTTTTATGTTTAAACTCGCATATCTGAAAAACAGTTGAACGCAGAAGTATGAAGTAACATATCAAAAGAAAGCTCATTAAAAGGACTCTTCAAAAATACAAAAATATACAGGGCGTTCCATTTGAAAAAAAATCGAAATTATTAAATTTGCAAATATTGAGCACCATATATAACATTAATACCCAGATCCACCATTTTACACTTGAAAGATAGTTTACAAAAATTATAATTTTTTGGTAACGTTTTTCTTCATTCAATTGTTTTCTGTCGCTTCAGTCGCCTGAAGTTCACCATTTTTTTGCATAAAATCGTTAATATCTCCAAAACAGTTGACGTTAGACCCATTATTACATTTGCTACACACGGGAATTTATTCGCACGTAAAAAAAAATTATAAATACTTCACAGCAGGGTGGTACAGGAATTGTCTAGTCGTGTAGCAAACGTTTGCCAAGCTAGGTCCTGAGCAGGATGGGGTGGGTTGTCCGGAAGCGCCACTGGTTTGAGACGGTCCAAACCAGAAAACCTACAGGTGGCCGTGTAAATTCCTAAACCACTAGCTGTTTCACAAAAAAAATAATAAAAGACAGAAAACACCAAGACTCGAAATAACCTAGTTAATTATTTATTTACAGTTTGTACGCATTCAAAATTCTGTGTCATACTTGAAAAAGGCAACACAATTCTGTGATAATAGTATGTAAATGGAATAGTTTGTAGATGTAATCTTAGTGGTATGTAATGTACAAGATTTTATATTAATAAAGTCGAAAATGTAACTACGATAATCGCAATTCGTTCGAGTACCCGTGTATCAACTACGATAGTGACTTAAATATATTAACAACAGCGATACCGGAATGCGGGAGAATAGCAAGTTCTAAATCGCTTGATTAATTAAGTAAATAATCTATCTAGTCGCGAACCTCTTCAAATTGGTACTATTTCGCCTAGGGGAGTGCTAATACACATAAAATAGTGTATTTACGGTGCTCATATTATGTTAAATGTCAAATTGATGCTCCCGGAGACCCTCGCAATAGTTTAAATTTTAGAACATTGACAAGTACTTGAAACTTGAACGCGACCAAAGCAGTACTACCAAACGTAAAGATATTAAATGCATAGAATGACATTATCCTATTCCACAAAAGTAATTGCACGTGATGTACAACGAAGTTACACAATATTACGCATGTAAAACGGCATGAATTTCGCTAGTATATACCTAGGTAAGTACAATACATAAAGTAAAGATCATAGTGCCATAACGAACGATATTTTCAGTTCAATAAACACCAAAAGGTAGATAACACTAAGTGTTGTAGATACCTGGATTGTGCACAGAAGGGCTGTTACATCAACAGCTATGAGGGATAGCTATTAAGATGTCCACCAGCTTGAATAACCTCCAAAGAGTCAGGCCTTTATCTAACTTTGCGGGTGAGAAACGTAGTCGAGTGCAGTCACCATGGGGAGAAGCCTTGCATGCGAACTACCACATGTGCTGAGGGGCTCGGACTGGAACGGGATCGTTGCTCCAGGTGCCTTAGCCAAGTAACATCAATGCCACAGGCATATTAGATCCCGAAAAATCGGAAAACGATACAGCAAACTAGGACGAGGAGGGCTAAATACGAGACGTTATCGAAAAATGTTCAACGGCAACCATAAATTAACATACCAGAGTTGTAAGGAGGCCTCCAGTAAGTAAATTGCAGAAATATATATTTATCCCAATACAATCGGATTCATTTTAGCAATATAACACCCATTTCCTATTTCTGGATCGCAGATTCCTCAAAGAAAAATGGAAACTACGTAATCCACTTAAGTGAAAATTTCCAAAGATCACATGCAGCTCCAAAAAGGAAAACTTAAAAATGGTCGCCGGAAATCGTACTATCCAAACAATTTTCAAAACTGTTACTCAAAATTCCCTAAAAATCAAGGATTTTCCAAAAGTCCCAAAAATTGCAAAAATGAGTATGCAACCAAAGCTACACCTTACGTATGCAGGTGAATCTAACTATATGAATGTATTTAAGCTAAGAAATTATCCAAACAATCCTTAACTGTATCTAAATGTAAAATTACACGTAACACCATACAACTTTATATGAAAATGATGAGCATTTTAATACAAAACTTTTAAGCTACCCAAATATAGGGCATTCTATTTAAAAAAGTAAGTTTGATTCGCCATACGTTTTTGCGACACCCTGTATAATCAAAAATATTTTAGTAATGTGCAACACTTTCGTACCACTTTTATATACACAATATTCATGTAACTCTCATAGTTTTAGAAATATCTTCCACCCCCGCTTCGTTGCCGGACTCTGTATTTATACAGTACAGTAAACATTGCGCTTCCATACTTTGACCAAAATTATTTAAAAAGATATTTTTGTCAACTACACGGAAAAATTGCATGTTCAACACATTGGAAAATGATTCTTCCATTTTCACGTAAAACTTTTACATTCGCTGGAAAACTCTCACGTTTCTTAACTTGTAGAACAATCTACTATTAATTCACTAGCGATTTAAGAACAACTCGCTAGCATATAAACATTATAAACAGTTACTTATGGTTGCTATTATAGAGTTAATAATAATAATTCCAGTTTAAAATGACAAAGAAATAATAATTAATCGAGTTATTTAACAATAACAGTAACGGCGTAACTGGAGACTTGAGTTACCGCATTTATATTTTTATGACGCTCAACGGCTTAAACCTGAAAAGAAATACAGATTGCAAGCAGCTGAAAATTATTTCGGTGGCACAAATAATTCTCACATATAATCTCATAAGAGTATTAATTCTTTCCTGATTTTTTTTGACTGCATCTAACAACGTTGTATTAATTAGGACGCCTTCCAGAGGCGAGCGTTTCCTTTCCAGAGACTTTCCATTTGAAAATATATTTTTGGAACTTTTCCTTACTGCCAATCTCTAGCGTGCATTTAAAACTTTCTTTAGTGCAACAAAAGTTATTACATTTGTAGTACATTTTAAATGCGGCATATGCCGCGGGTTTCAGCTAGTATATATTGCTGTGTTATTTACAGGTCACGAATCACTACAGCCTTTTAAGGGCAAACATTTTAATTTTGTTAGCAAATAGTACTAGGTTAAAACGATATGTTTCAAATTAAACAATGAATATAAACACTGCTGTCATGTGACTCAATGTGAAAAGATTATAACAGTAATTTAAACGTCAGTGGTCATAAACAAATACAATTTAATAGTTCTTAGCAAGGCCAAAGGGTTAGATTGTCATTAACTAATACACAATAATGCAAATATAGTCTCAAATCAATCCATTAAACGAGCATTCGATTACACCAAAATTATAATTGGGCAAGTGCACGCAGGAGGTGCGAAACACCTGTGATATAGTGCAACAAGTGTATTTCCGGTGAACGGGTAATGCAGTGTGTGTGCGCCGTAATCCCACATCGACATCAAGCTGCAAGGACCACCTGCACAGGTTCCAGGCACTGTAGCAGGCAGTAACATAGAGCAGTTCCAATCAAGGGCGAATTCTCCTGAAATAACAATAGCCACGTGTAATAGCTGGAAACATCAACAAAAACTAATCACAATTGGGTTAAACTGGGATCTCAACGCCAAGGACAAATAAGGCCGGAATGTCGTTGCAGGTAGCGTTACTCCAAAGCAATATAACAGGATCACCAGGTGCAGGTGCTCACCAGGTGCAGGTGCTCGCCAGGAATCCAAACGCATCCGAAACGGGGTGTTTGTTAGCGGTCCTCCAACAAGATATGGTCCAAAAAAGTGTGCCAAGGGTGCATATTAATTAGAGCGACCTGTACATATAATTAAATTAGCTAAATGGATAGATTTAAGTTTGTATTTAATTAGTTACTAGGTTAATTTTTCCCGCTCTATTTTTGTGAGCGTGGCGTGCATAGAAACGCCCGCGAAATTACACAATAGATACAGCATTTGTTAATAGGGGCTATTTCCTGCCATATATTCTAGTGACAAGCAATATTTCAAGATCCAGACAGTAACGAATCTTTGTCAAAATTTCCCGCCAATTTAGACGTGTTTGTAACGGCCATTTGACGCAAAATTGAACCTAATTGACCCAACGGAAAAAATTTGCCCCATGTGGCATGTTACGGTTCAATTAGAAAGGATTAGCCGAGTATGGGGGGTTTCAACCCTTCTATATAAGCCTTTTCGCGCCCTTGAGGAGGGGCTTCGCTTGGCTTATCTGCTGATATGCGGGTTGTTATGTCATAAGCCGATAAATTTGTATCACGTTGTTGTTACTTGACAAGCGTTGAAAATAAAACGAATGTTTTTTGTAAGTGTTGTTTGGTTTCTACGCGAGAAAAATTAAGTCAACTTACCTCGTCATACAAGCGTCTACGATCCTGCGGGGCACAAACCACGAGTGAGGACAACTAAACAAAGAATCACCAAGCCGCTGACGACAACACCTGTTGATGACATCTCGACCACGGCCGTAGGAAGTTGAATTCGCGCCGGCGCACAGCAGGGAGTCCAGGACCGTATTTCGCATTTGGTAACGTTCTATGAGTTATTCTGCTGCATGAATTGCCCGAAAATTTTGGTTTATTGCCGTTATAAAAGTGTAAGGATTGATTTGAGGGTAATATTAAATCAAAGCAATCGTCTCTTTGACCATCAAACCCTAGGAACCCGGGAAATAAGAATTAATCTGAATAAACTTCTATAACCCTGAGATTATTGCATTTCAATTTGAGTCACATGCAGATTAGTTAGTAAACAAATAAGAGCTGTTTGTGGTATCCCAAGGCTGTGCTTCGTAAGCTAAAATTAAAAGTACAGGTAAGGTGTAAAATTTCACTTAGGCATCCCCTTTTGTGCGAGGGCTTAATAAGCAATTAAGTAATTAGCGATTAAAAAAAAGGGGGGTGTAAATTTAGGGGTATCACGGCAATATATATATATATATATATATATATTACGTACGAGTTATGAAAAAATTTTGAATTATGACGTAACCTAAGACCAAGAGAAAAATTAATTTGACATTTGACGTTGTTGAATTCGTAAGGCGGTATTTCACAATCAATTATAATTACTATACTAAAAAATAATGTGTTGTATTAAACTGTTAATAAAATATAGACCAAAACATGCTGCGTATTATTTATTTTAATGTTAACAGTACAGAAAAACTAATCCACTTTGTAGGTAATACTCAAATTAAACGCTGGTAAGTAATTTTCTTGCATTCGAGTGGCACATCTTTGTAAATTAGTAGGTAGGTATCTACATTATAATATTTGTTCATACTTCAAATATTATTGCGCTCAAATTCTTTTGAGGGGCACCTAAAATAAATGCTAATTAACTAAAAGAAAAGAATGTCTTCAAATAATTCAAATTACCTTCATAGTCAGAGGAGTCAGATAAACGTGCAGGTTATGTTAGGTACTTCCGAAAACTTCGAAATGACGTGTTCTTTCAAATATCTGTAACGAATTAATTAACAATAAAATCTCTAAATCTTATTTTATTGTCCACAAGAATGTTAGTTGTTATCTGTTATTTTGTCAACCGGTGGTCAAACGACTCAAACGTCAAGTGTTAGTGAAATCAGGTGCACCACTACAAGTTTTTTTTATTTAAAAATTGCACTCGTTTCAAGACTATTCTAATAAATTGTGAATTATAAGATGTCTGCTCGTAGAAAAAGTATAGTACATTACTCGAGTTGTAAAGAGATTACGTACGCGTGGATTTACATTACTCGCTCCTTCGTCGCTCGTATGTAATTTACCCACTTGTACGTAATATGCTCTTTACAACTCTTGTTACGTAATATACTATTAAAGAATGTCTAATATGCAATCATATCAGCTGTTTATGCAATCAGTACAAACAAAATTCGTAAAGAAGCCTAATTCATGTATCTAAAATATCTGTAATATGATGGAATTTTGATTCACATGCGTCAAAATGTACCAGCTTTGTTTGCTTCCGATTTGGAAACGATTAGCCATTATTTTTTTAAATAACTTTCCTAATTTTAAATTTAGAATATTGGGCTGTCATCTATCTGTTCTTTAGAATTTTCTCTATCTGTTTATTATATTATTTCGGGTATTATCATTTTTGTTTCAGTTTTTTACAACTTCAGACTTCACATGAGTCTGGGATTTCCCATACTATGAATGAGTTTCTATCAGTTTCTCGTATTGTGTGGTTGAAGATGAGTACAGTGCCACGATTCGATATAGTAAGCGCCTTACAGAGGAATAACTGTTGTATTTTCTTCAGAATGCTGATCCCGATGTTGAAAATAAGGATGATGTTGAAGTGGTCGCAAGTGATGTAGAAGAAGATGTCATGCCAGAAGAAGATAAAGAGGATGACGTAATTGTTGCTGATCAGGAGACGTAAGCCAAATTTGAAGCCGTTGCAGATTCCATCAGTTACGTTCGAAGTTTTCCAAAATTTGTGGCGAAGGATGGAACCGAATAGCCTAAGATACCAATAAACACAGGAACTGAATTACCAAAAGATTGGAAAAACTGCACTTGAACTTACAAATTTTAGCTCAGATATTTCCAGCATGCAAGATGCTTTTCTTCTATTTTTCAGTCCTGACATGATACGATGCATGACTAATGTTTTCCCTGAGTTATTGAAAATTTCTCAAGAAAGAGATGACAATACAAGTGACGGAAGAAGACGTGGCTGCATGTGTCAAACGAGGAAAACTAGAAAAAGTAAAAATAAGTATGCGAAGTATAACATTTTGTGTGCTTAGAACATTCTGTTCTTGAAACTACTTTTAATTTGATTGTGCAGAAAGCAACGCCGCGGCGGTTTTCGTTTATTGAGAGGCGCAGCGGAGCCAGCCAAGCCGTTTGCGCCCGTTTGCGAACAACCAATGCGATAGCGGCTTTCGTTTGTTTAAAAACAAGAACGGTTTCAGCCTGCTCCAACAATTAATCCGCAAAAATTGCTTAGTGAAAAATCAATAATAGTCGAGCGATTTGCCAACGTTCAAAATAAATTTCCATTTTCCTCCATTGGCTTTAGACACTCATTGGTTTAACTCATTTTACTTAAAAGTAAACTGATGTCTTGAAGAAGCTACATACACCCGCACATAATTTCTGTTGTATATCTACAATTGTTTAAAGCACCCTGTTATTCGTTATATTGTGTATGTCTGTAACGTACTTCTTGTTGGTATAATAACTATTTAGTCTAGCCACTGTATTCTTTTTGTATATCGAACAGCGAATATAAAGATTTTGTACAATAGTTGTCTCTTTCGTTTGGTATTTTATATAAGACTCGATGGTCTAATGGTAATGACACCCTCGGCTGCAGATGTCACTGCGGATGAACAGGGAGACCTAGGTTTGACTCCTAGTCGAGTCATGCTTTTTTATTATGTAACCAACTAAGTTTTGCCCTTGAAATTTGAGTGGGGATGGGAGGATCTAAGTTTGGCCTTGAAATTCTACTTGAAGCGGAGAGGGAAAAATCACCTTGATCATAATCTTGAGCTTGACTTTCCCATTCACAAAGTGGTGTGGGAGGTTTTAGAACCGGCAAAAGTACTCTACTTCGTCTTTTACAATCTTCGTCCCATCAGTAGTTTATTTGTTGCTTTTGTTGTGGTTTTTTACCTAAAGCCTCATGCGCTGTCCCAAGTACTATTACAATCCTTAGTTGTTCATATATTCCTGCGCAGTGCCACTTAAGGGTTCTTTCAATTTAAATGCTAGCTTTAATTTGTATAAAAATTGTATTGAAGCTATTGCAAACCATATAGATTATATTTTATTGGATGTTGACTTTGCATACCACTATCGCATTTCTCACGTGTATATTGGATGCTTGTATTTAAAATAGATTTTTTCTCTTAATAGGTAGTGGTCGGATCCGCATTCAGCACCTCCAATTACTCTTATAACCTTCATGTACTGAAGCGCAGTGACCGTACCTCCTGTACAAAATAATAGTGTGCCTAATATTAAATTCATAAGTGCTTATTAGTTAATATCTAAAACTAACAATCAATAACAAAAGCCAAGTTCTCGGGCCTCGGATTGGTATTCATACCTAACGAGTTAACTGACAATGTCATATTGAATAATTAAGCCTTCAAGGTTAATTGACCAAGATAGCCAATGTCTCATATGGACACGAATCCAACAGCAAACAGCATTATCTAAACATGGCCTGGGGGCACCACAAACTACCGATCTTGATCTCAAAAAACGACATCTATTTGATACCACACCACTTATTGCAATTAATAAATATGCAGCGCCGCAAGACGAACAAAAACCACAACAATCTACGTCGCAGACAACAAACAGCGATAAATCGAACACCGAGTCAGAAAGCCAAAATTCTGCCAATATTTCTACATAATTCGTACAAATATCATGAAGTCGTTAAAGATATCAAGAAAGTCGTCAAAAATGACTTTACAGCTTATAAGTTACAAGTTACAAGTTGTAAAGTCATTTTTAACGATTTTCTTGATATCTTTAACAACCTCTTAATATTTGTCATTTGTCGTCACCTAACAAAATATTATGATGAAAACAAACTTAATTATTATACTTTCCACAACCCTGAAAATAGTAAACTTGAAGTTGTAATGGTTACCGTTATTACATGACCTAACCGAATTAAGACATCCGGGGAAAAATGTAACTCGATTACTAAATAAAAACAAAGCACGTATGTCGATAATTTTTGCTGGATTACTTGTGAGCAGCGAAGAAAGAATATTTACAATTTTAAGTACACTTGCATATTGTATTTTTAAAGTAGAGCCACATTGAAAAAGAATTGCACCAGATGCCAGCGTTACGCCCATACTAAAAACTATTGTTTTTTACAACTCCGCTGCGTTAAATGCGCATGTCACGATCACTATTCTGAATATAGTAAACGGAAGAATAAAATATCTAAATGTGTTAATTGTGAAGTCAAATACATAGGAAACTACAAGGGTTTCATGTACTACAAAAATGTGCTAGTCGAAAACGACAGTTATGACTCAATCCACTCACACACCAGTTACTACAAGCTATGTCAGAACTGCTTTGTCTACACATTAACACAATTAAAAACCTTATTCTGTCATTAATTCCTGTGCTATTTGCAAATGGCAAATAATAAAAAAATTATCTCTAACTTAACGATGAGTAATTGGAACGCCGACGGTATAAAATATCAAAAGTCCATTTTAATAGAATTTACTGCCACGCATAATATTGATATTGCTTGTGTCAATGAAAGCCAATTAATAGAATACGAAAAATTTATTATATCTAACTATAAAATATATAGAAGAAATAGAAATGATAATTATGTTGCCGGTAAGGTAGCAATACTCATAAACGTTCTCTAGTAGCATCGCAGCTGGATTTGGACAACTAATGAATCTTGAAGCCATTGTAATTAAACTTCCATTGATAATCAACAGCTCACTCAAAATGATATGTGCTTCTAAACCTCCAAACAGACAATTAATTTTAACTGATGTCAACAAAGCATTTGAAGAAGAAATTCCAACTCTGCTCGATGGAGATCTAAGTTGTAAACATACAATACGGGGATGCAGATCGACCATCCCTAATGGCGTAAAACTATACAACTTGTTGACTGACAAGTGATGGCGCCTAACGAAGCAACTCAATACCCATATAGCGTGGACCACGAGCCGGAAATACTCGATATTGTTCTAAATAAAAATTTTACAGAACCACTACATCAAGTAGTGCTTTCAGAACTCGAGTGCGATCATTTGGCGGTGGTTATGACATTTAATAATCCTCTAAAAATAGTACCAGGTCTTCTAAAGTTAATTAACGGACCAACTATGCCACTTCGTAACTTGTCCAACTGCAATCAACTCAAAATCAGATATCAACAATCTAATAACCAACCATACCGATAGTATTAAACAAGCTATCAACCAAGCCACAATCATCACCCATCAGCAAAAACGTCCCAATTATTATTCACACGCTCCAATGTACAGGGTCAGCGAAACTCGATGTCTCAGCTCTATATCTAGATGCAACTTTGCTATTTCTTTCCAAAGGCTACTTGTTTAAATTGTGACAATATTGCGAATTTTTTATAATACTTTTTTTTACAAATTTGGGTATAATTTTCGAACGGAAGAAGAAATTTTTTTCTTCACAAAATGTGTTCAGAAAAATTAGCTTTTTTTAAATATGCCAAAATATAGGTATGTTTCCGGGAAAAACAAATTTGATGACGTCATTACTTCAGTTTCCAAATATGGAAAAATTTGAAAATTTGACTTAAAATGGCCCTTGCTCAATCCCATTTTAGAACCTTTTTTCAGAGTTTTTATATCGTTCTTCCTTTTCTTATAATAGAGCTGCGACGTCTAGTTTCTCTCACCCTGTACATCTTAAATTCAATTAGAGATAAAAATAGAATTTCAAGACAGTGGCAGAGAACAAAAGACCAGAACATCAAAATCCAACTTAATGGCATGATGAGACGAGTTCTGAATATTAACGTCTTGCTATGTTACCACAAAATGCAGCTCGTTGTCACTCGTTACATTTCCGTTATCATGGAAACTCGCTATATTCGAGTTGAATTATAATCGGAAATGTTCAAGTCACTTGTTACATAACTACTGATAACACTTAATTGTCTTTTAATTTTGATAAATTGACCGATTTCTCAGAAAACTGACTTAAAAAATAAGCACGTAGCAACAACATTTTCTAATTAAAATTTCCTTTTTCCCGCTTAGAAACACAAAATATTGGAAACATCTTTATCGCTTGCTAGAAATCGCAATGTTGCAAAAATGATTTGCATTGTGCTTGGAAGATTTACACAATATTTCAATACAATGAAATTCATTTTCGAGCTAAAAAGGCCAATTGTATGAAACACCTTCAAATGTGCCAATGTTTATGTAGAGTTTGTGTTTACTCAGACATTTTTAAAACAACACGTTTGGTGCTTAATACCGTGTTGAGCAGTTGAGTCTTCTGAATATATCCATTTCAAATTCTTATGTAGGTACGTTTATTTCTGAGAAAATCCCCATAAATATTGCACAGACGGGAACATATACTGTGTGTCGAAGATAAGGAGAAGATCTCGTTAACAGTAAGAGATACAAATTTGGTTAAATGGGATAAAAGTTGAATAATTAAAGGACCAACAAGATGACGCCTAGATATCGTAGGTATAATTTTTCGTTTTCTTCAAAAACCGCTTTTTGGATTTTTAATTCTTTTTTTTCTGGCGTTAATATTAAAGTTAGCGCAAAACTAACAAAACTTTTTTTAGCAACTTTAAATGGACTTGAAGATTCCGTTATGAATTTTATTAGCTGACATTTCGTTTCCAAGCCTGTGCCCTAAAGCACTTCATACGTTGTTTTAGATTTTGTGCTTTAAAGAGAGAAGTAATGAACCATACTGGATGTTTTTTTTATTTCTAAATTTAGTTATTGTCTATAAGTAAGAAAAATAAGCAATAAATTAATTACTTACTATTTTAAGAGTTAAAAACATCGAGCTTGGTTTATTACTTCTTTCTTTGAATTACAAAAGCTGACGTATGAAATGATCTCTCTAGAGCATAAGTTCGTATCCAAAAATTTTTCAATAATGGTCACAAAAGAGTCGAAACGTAATTAAACCATAATGTGTGGTTCACAGTTGAATTCACAATAAAAAAGGCTTTTGAAATTCGTTAAAACGAGGAAAATAAGGACGATGATGTTTGCTCGAAAATGAAACGTCGGATAAAAAAATGGTAACGCAATCTTCTAGTCCATTACACGTAACTATAAGGAAGTTTTATCAGTTTCGCTCTAACTTTAATATTTACGCCAGAAGAAAATAGAATTGAAAATCCAAAAGTCCGCTTTTTTAAGATAACTCAAAAACGAAAAATCATACCAAGGATTTGTAGGTTTCGTTTTGTTAGTCCTTAAATTACGCAACTTTTTTCCCATTTAACCAAATTTGTATCTGTTACTGTTAACGAGATCCCCATTCTGGTTCTCCTTATCTTGGATACACTCTGTATCCCTGAAGCAATAACAGGAAACTGTAGGTACATAAGTACAGAGTTTTAAATTGTTTTTAAATAAATTTCAGGGGATACCTAAAATTAATCAGACATAGTTGAAACAAAACGTAGCTCTCCTCGATACGTAGTAGGTAGGCAACATAGATTACAGCTGTGTATGGCGTAAGTCAGAATAACAGTCAGAGAGTTACTGTATCAGGGTAAATTATTTTATTTTTAAAATATGCAGTTGATCGCCACATATAAAAGACATACTATATGCGCTATTTGAATTGATACAAAATGCCTAGTTCCAACGTAATTTAAAACCTACCGGATGAGATGAATTTTAATTAATGTTTGCATGTTAAGTTTGTTTACCGGGTGTTTGAATATGTGAAATTATTTACACGAATATTACGAAAATTTATCAAAAAAGTACATCTAAATTTGGAAAGGTATCTTACATCATGATTTTTTGATGAACTAAAACAAACTACTTAGAAAGCAGCTATGTCAGTTCACTATCACATTTTCAGAAAAGTGGAATAATATACTTACAGAGCAAAGCAAACTTTCAGGTAGGTTGGTATGATCATTCTGTGGACATACAGATGCAAAGGATACATAAAGAAATATAAAAAAGTATCTAAGAAGTAAACAGAAGAATATCAATATGTACATATAGTTCATTCAAATTCAAGATAGAGCAAAATCTGCAACCCAAGTTACAAATATCAACGGTCAGTTGATTACTAATTTGATTTTATTAAAATTTAGATCAGAGAGATATGACTTTGTTGCCGTCTTGATGAGTGTCAAAATCAAATTCGAGGTTAGCAGGTTAGGTTTTGCGTCAGTTTTGACACGAACTGACGCAAAACCTAACCTGCTAACCTCGAATTTGATTTTGACACTAATCAACACAGCAACAAAGCCATATCTCTCTGATCTAAATTTTAATAAAATCATATTAGTAATCAACTTACTGCTGATATTTGTAATTTGGGTTGCAGATTTTGCTCTATCTTGAATTTGAATGAATTATAGGTATACACATATAGTCTATAAAGTTTTTATACAAACAGTTGATATTCGGTTTCTGAACCTAAAGCGGTAGTAAAATATTTGACAAAAGTAATTCCAGCAAAATACTCATGTGCATGCTTTCTGCGAACTAGCACCACACTTGACTGTAAAAAGGCAGCGTTCATTGTTGTGCCCATAGCTACAAAATCGTTAGGTACAAGTTATGTCCTTGTTCATAACATGAAATCAGTAAGTTTCTCTGTGTGAAACAACTTTTATCGCATTTCATTTGGTAATGTATGACATTTCTACATTCAAAATCGTTTAGAAATGTGGTACTTTTCTGCATAGCAACGGCTACTCGTTTGACGCTTGACAGTACTGAATTGTATTGTTGGGTGGCACTGTTAGCAGGTTAGGTTTAGCGTCAATTTTGATACTGACGCAAAAACTAACCTGCTAATCTCGAACTTGACATAGACTTAGAGTATCACCAACAATACACTTCAGTACTGTCAAACGCATAACATCAACTGGAGCTGATTATTGTGCTTTAGTACATACAGGGTGTCCCATGACATGATTCCCATAGTTAAAGGATATGTTGCCCAAGCAAATTTAAGTCAAAAATGTCTAATAAACATATGTCCAAAAACAAGCAGTTGAAGTTTTAGAAAACTCTACTAATGCACCGCATTTGAATTGTGATTTGTCAATTGCTATTCATATTCACAGGAACAGTCACTTGATTTAATTCAGTGTATTTTTTATTTGTGTTACATAAATGTAGGTATGTTATGGTCATTTTTACAAGTAAAGAATACACCGACATACACTATGTTTACGGATTCTGTAATGAAAATGGACGATTGGGAGTTGTAAAATATCGTCGGCGATTTCCGATTCCTAAAGTACCGTGTAGAAAAGTTTTTAGCAATGTTCATAGGTGTTTAAGAAAAACATCCAAGTTTCCCGCAGCTACTTCTGCAACACGAACTTGCTCAAGTGGAAGCAATACTTAAAATATGATTGACGCTCAACCTTCTACTAGTGTCCGAAGAATATCCAATAGACTTAACGTAAGCCGCATGACAGAATGGAGAACTTTACATAATTTCGGTTTGTATCCGTACCATATTTTGCCTGTACAGGGTGAGCGAAACTCGATGTCTCAGCTCTATTATAAGAAAAGGAAAAACGATAGAAAAAATCTGAAAAGAGGTTCTTAAATGGGATTGAGTAAGGTCCATTTTAAGCCATAATTGCATATTTTTCCATACTTGGAAACTGAAGTAATGACGTCATCGAATTTGTTTTTTCCGGAAACATACCTATATTTTGGCATATTTCAAATTTGCTAATCTTTCTGAACACATTTTGTAAAGAAAAAAATTTGCTATCTTCTTCCGTTCGAAAATTATAAGCAAATTTGCAAAAAGAAAGTATTATCAAAAATTCGCAATTGTCACGATTTAAACAAGTAGCCTTTCGAAACAAATAGCAATGTGGCATCTGTCAATAATTAAACTAATGGTTGACAAATATTGTTTCGTTGTCATTGGACTTTAAAAAAAATTCACGCACAACTAAAAAGTAGACATGTTATTAATTTATGGCGAATCTCAAAAGAACTGTAGAAGAGCAGTTCAGTTATACGCCCAGAAATACCCCGAACGTGTTATTGCAATTGACAGATGCGACTTTGCTATTTGTTTCCAAAGGCTACTTGTTTAGATCGTGACAATTGCGAATTTTTGATAATAGCCTTTTTTTAAAATTCGCTTATAATTTTCGAACGGAAGAAGATAGCTAATTTTTTTCGTCACAAAATGTGTTCAAAAAAATTAGCTCTTTTTAAATATACCAAATATAGGTATGTTTCCGGAAAAAAACAAATTCGATGACGCCATTACTTCAGTTTCCAAATATGGAAAAATATGAAAATTTGGCTTGAAATGGATCTTACGCAATCCCATCTAAGAGCATCTTTTCAGATTTTGTATATCGTTTTACCTTTTCTTATAATAGAGCTGAGACATCAAGTTTCGCTCAAACGCTTTAAATCCCTCCGACCACGTAGCACGACTTCAGTCGTTGGTTAGTGAGATATCGAAAGCTCTGTCGGACCATATTGTTTAGTGATGGAGTTACCTTCACCAGAAACGGCATCGATAGCACCAGGAATTCACATTGTTGGTCACTTGAAAATCCATGGGAAACTAGGGATACTCATTTTCAAACTAGATTTTCGGTGAATGTTTGGGCTGGTATGATTGATGACCATCTCATTGCAACATTTATAATAGAAGAGCATTTAACGGCTGTTAATTATTTACATTTCTTGGAAAATGACCATTCAACATTACTGGATGAAGTTCCCCTCAATGTAAGACGACAAATGTAAATACAACACGATGGAGCACCTCCTCACTTTGGTAGAGAAGTAATAAATTTGCTTAATCAAAATGATAGAAACCGCTGGATTGAAAGAGGTGCAGCAGGTGCTTGGCCAGCAAGGTCACCCGGTCTTACTCCTCTAGATTTTTTTCTTTGGGGAAGGCTGAAAAGTCTTGTTTATGCAGAAACTCCTGAAAACAGAGAACTTGTTTGGATTATGGATGCCGCAGAAAATCTTCGTGGCAATACTGAGACTATTAGCAGAGTTACATCGTCTGATCTGAGAAGAGTTCGAATGTGTATACAGCATTTGGATGGACATTTTGAACAATTGCTGCAATAAAGAATTTTTTACTAATTTTTTACTATTCCCACACCAGCACAGCAGATACAAGCAGCATACCTTAACGCAGCAGTTTAGAAACTAGTTCTCAGTTCATGAGATTAATTGATACTAATTTGCACTTCGTCGTTTGTGTTTTTGTTCGTAACTATTTTGTTTATTTTAAACTTCCATTAATTCACCCATTAAAGATTCAGTAAAAAGTGAAAACATCTCCAAGCTCGTGTTTGTTTTCTATTCACTCATTTGTTATGTGGTTATGTTCCGTCAGGAATAACAAATAATAATAAGAATCACCAAGCAGTTTTAGGACTAGGGCAAGATTGAAGCCTTTCTACTTTTTAACGTTTATCTAAACAAAATATTAAGCAGACTACGTAAATACATGTAAAGATAATTTCGTACTATCTAACAAAGAAGATTAAATACAGGATGCAGTAAGAAAGACCCAGTTCCCTTAAAAATAGTAACTAACAAAAAAGGTATAAAACAGATAAGTGCCTTTAACTTTCTGTGTTACAAACTCGCCTATAAAAAACAAGCAAATATAGAAATTTAACAGTTAACAAATACGTTTTAATTATATCACTGACACAATCAAAGAAATTTAAAAACACAAGATATGAACATAAACATTAATGCAGCTTTATACCGATAGTCATCCCCACCATTACGTATAAAAGCGAGAATATCAAAAAAATATAACATAGAAAGAATGGAAAACAGAGAAATTAAATTTCTGAGAAACGTTGCAGGCTATACAGGAACTCACAGACATACAAAATATATTAAAAATATTTAACGTAAATGACAAAATCAAACAATTTCGTATAAACATGCAACACCTGAAAATAAGATTACCAAATTATTACATGCTATAGATTAAGAGACTCGAGGACACTCGGACGCCCAGGGGAAAGATAGTCAAAGCAAAAAGTCAGGGATCAAAGGCGTCATAACAGGCAAAAGCTTAATACGTGATACATTAACGATAATGAAGGTGAACAAGATGCAAAAGATTGAATATGCAAAGAGAAAAAGTGATTACGATTACTAATTCGAAACAAGCACGACCCAACACATTCTACCAAAGAAATTTTAGTTCATCTGTTGAAAAAAAGGACACAGCCGAAACTGATTACAATGAAACTGTGAATTAAGATGCTAATGAACGTGTGCCTAGTCAGACTAATTGTGAGTCGCTGTTTAGTATATCCCAGAAATGTAGATATTTATTCAACGTGAATTTACTTACTCGCTTATTAAAACTAGTCACAATCAATGTGAGCTGGAAAACTTCTGACGGTAAAAAACAGCGTTTACAACAGACTAAGAACAGTTGGAGGTCAGCAATGAAAAGCCTCCGGTCGGTTCACCGCTAGCTCAGTACAATGGCTGGGTTCGACCGATCAAGGCTTTACTGTAAGCGTGACCAAATTCGTTGGTTTACTTTTCATTTGGGGGCCACTGCAGACAAACAATCAGAATGCATGAGTTCTATAGCTTCCACGGTTGCTGATGGAAGGCTACCGGTAAGGGAATACCTACTTCAATTAATCTTTATACACTTTTAGCTTACTCTACAAAATTTTGAATTCTGTAAATCACTCTGCTTGAAGAGCAACTTTTCCTTCTTTTTAAACACTCCACTGTTTTTTTAAGTGAAGTCAAACTCTAACTTTCGCCTTGGAGCTTAGAATTATTTATTAGTTAATTTGGTCCTCCATCTTCTTCTAGTTTACAATTTTATTTAAGAATTTTATATATTCCTAATCGACTCTCATCTATATTGCAATCAGAGCTGGGAAAATTACTTTAAAAAGTAATGAATTACTAATTAGCTACAAGTGAAGTAATTCAATTGCCAGATTTTCAGTAACTCAAATGAAATAGTAATTCAATTATCAATTATTTGGTAATTGTAATTGCGCAACATATATTATACAATACATCGTTTTAAACAAGAAAATTACAAATAATGATTATGAAGCTATTTGTTGTAAATTGTTATGGAAAAAATAAATTATAATTTTACCGTACTTTACTCCGTAATCTGTACTAACCGCAGGTATATTTTCCGCTATTTATAAAATAATTATTAGTAAACTACAATGCTGCACCTTGCACAGCTTACACTACACAATATACAACGCATGCCCATGGCAACTACAAAAATCAGCACCTGCACTAAATATCTCTGCTCGTGCACAAAACTAACTGTTATCCAACTAGTTATAGGAAGTCATAAGTTAAGTTTTAATTCTATTGCTCCAGGAATGCCATATTGCCATGTGCTTAACATGTAACTTAATAAGGACTTACCTTATTTTTTGCGTTCTGGATTAAAATACTTATAAGGTAATTTAAATACTTTAGAGTAATTTAAGTACTCAAAAGTAATTCATTAATTGAAGGTAGTAGTTAATTACTTTCATAAAGTGATTGTCAAGTACTTTTTAACAAAAATGGCAATTGCGAATTACAATTACGAGAAAAGTTAACGAAAAGGAATTGAATTAGTAACTTGATTCCGAAGTAATTAATTACTGCCCAGCTCTGATTGTAATGATCTTTCTGTAGATACACAACTGAATATTATAAATATATTTTCTGTGTCAAAAATTACTTTCCACATAGGCTTGTTCAAATCTTTACTATGTTAAATGTCAGATTTATTTAACCTAAAATATTAATGATTATGTATCCGGTGGGCATATTATGTTTTGTTAAGTCATTCTATGCACTAGGTCAGCAAATATTTTTTTAAACATAAATCTCTTCTATTCAGGTTGGGACATGCATTTCTAATTGTAATGCATTTTTAGCAACCGTTAGCGTTCAAACTCAATACCGGTTATGTAGATTATTTTAATATAAGGTACACCTTGACAATTCACTTTACTTCACAACCTAACACCCCTTGTGAATATCTCTTTTCAGCTTATTAAAGTAATTCATAAATGTTTCATGCTTTACTTTATTTGTCATAAATCTTTCCTTTCAGAAGCATTCCAATCCCATCTTCCTTATACAATATTGATCTTTATATGGCGATTCCTGCTACTCAAAAGTTCTCTGCTACAGCTTAGGGATGTACTTCTACTGTTCACAAAAGCGATGCTTCTTTTGCTCTATCCATGAGAATAGTTATTTTCCAGTCATTAAAAAAACCTGTGGGGTACTTCTTTTTCAGAAAACGAAACTGTAATCGTGTTCATTATGTTTGATGTCCTTTTTAAGGATTTTACATGCTATTGTAAACGTTCAGCCCTCGGAAATTAAAAAATTTCACAAAAAATAAAGATGAAGAACACTATACAGTTCATTTAGATTAAGAAATATATAAGGACAGAAAATAACAGGGTGAAATGAACCCGAAGAATGGTAAATTATAGCAAGAGACAAACCATAGACAACGCACATAAACCACCAAACCTCTGAAGAAAATCTTTATTTGGCGTGCATGGGGATTAGCGAAAGAGAGAAAAGGGAGACGAACTTGTTCTTTATCGTAGCAAGCCATAACAAGCATTGATTTGTTTGGGTGGGTTACTACATCATTGTTTTACCAGACGCGTTCATTATTTTATGTAAACTGATTTAACCGCCCTTGCGCCAGAAAAGGAAATCTGAAAAGATAGGAAAGCGGCAGACAGATAGACCAGACATTAGCCCATTGTTCTTTCTATAGGTTTAATATTTTTTCTACTGCTGCCTTTGTACCTACTACTTGATATATGATCGCATTTATGTCGTAATTACTAGTTACAATCTAATCGATACATAAGCCACAGTGTTCCTAGAATATCATGTACCGTTAGCATGGCATCTAGATAAACTAAAATTGATTTAAGTTTCTAGGAAGAAGATCTTAATGTCCAAGTATTCGTATGTACACTGTACAGTTTTAGTATGTTTAATGTTAAACTACCAAGACCAATAACAAATCTAAAAAAACATGAAAAATGTGTTTTCTCCACACACTCTTCTCTAACTTAAGGGTTATTGTTTATCCATCCACCGTAGAAAATCAATGTGTTTCTCGGATTGATATTTTCTAAATTCAATTACGTTCGTAACTGTGAAAGAAGGTTTTATCTAGTTAAGTTTAAAAGTGTGTTTCTTCTCAATGCCGCTGGGGTTGCATGTTGCATATTAATTTCTGCAGAATTTCGAAACAGATGAAGATATAAGACTACTTGATTTTTAATTACCTCTTCATATCAAGCAAAACGTAAATACGTTATTGTTGCTGTGACCCATATTGCATTGTTTAGACAATTAGGCAATGGTTCTTTCAGTAATTCGATTTAAGTGTTTCTAAAATTTCTATACTTAAAACAATCAGTGGAAACTCTTACAATACACTTGACAATTGTGAAATTTGGAACAAAAATTAAAGATCCGCTTAAAAGTTTTGGCCTTAGGCGTTATCATGATTTATTTAGTTTTTACTGTCGAAATGCGGGTTTCAAAAATAACAAGTTTGAGAAATGCTGCACATGAATCAAATACCTAGAAATACAGAAGAATGCAACATGGAATTGCACATCGTCTGCATCGACTTTCAGTGTGCTAGCAACTTAGTGAATAAGATAAACTTAATACGATTATTGAAAGACACTAAAGGATCACAGCAAGTGGACACATATTAATCTACAGTGGAGTTAATAAGAATGAGTGGGCCCGAGAGAGTCTCGCAAGTGTTGTAAAACCTGAATGTAATTAATATCGGAAACACTTTTACGTTAAGAGGAAAAATCAGGAGGGAAATGAATTTCATGAACTTTTACAGAAAATAATTGAAGAAACAATGGAGAAACTTAAACTAATTAAAGACTTCAATGAAGAAGTAGAAAGTGAAGTGAACAATTACGGTAATAATGGTAGGTTCTTCCGGGTTTTGTCGTGGTCGTCGATTTGAACTTGACGCTTCGCTGCTCATGCTCTCAGCTTCTTCAGAAGTTCTCTAAAGACTGATGTTAGTGCCTTTTTCTCCTGGTTATATACTGAGGAGCCGTTACGGTTGGCTGCTCATGTAGAACTTGTATGTTATTGGGACTTGTCGTTTTTCCGCTTGGTTGCTCACGTGAAACTTGTTTATGGATGCAGAGCTACCTTCCATGTGTTACTAAGGCGGTAGCCGTCTTCTCGATTGCAATTGTTTGATTTTTTAATAATTTACAGGGATTCCCAAATAACGCGAGGGAAGTATTTTTTTAGTCCTGGATAGTATGTTTATGGAGTCGTAATTTATTCTGTAATCTCCTGATCCTAATAAGTGTTCTGCGATGTCTGATTTTTGTGTGTTTCCAACTCGTGTGTGGCCCTGGTGTTCTTTTATTCGACATTGGATGCTTCTTCCCGTTTTTCCGATGTAAAATTTGCCACAAGTACATTGGAGCAGGTAAACGCTTTCTGTCTGTAGTCTGGGCAAAGCACCTTTGTTCGAAAGGATTCGATGTTTTTCTTATCTAAGACCTGTCTTATTCTGTCGATTACTCCGTCGATGAAAGTAAGGCAGGCGTAGTTAATAGCTTTAGGTTTAGGTCCTTTCGGTTTTATGGTGTATTGGCACGCTTTGCTGATGTCTCGTCGACTGTAGCCATACCTGTGTAAAGCTTCTTCCACACGTTTCAGTTTTTGTGGTTCACTGTCCTCGTCACAAATAGTATTAGCCCGATGAATAAGAGTCTTAATAAATGATCTGTTCTGTTGGGGATGATCAAGAGACGATGCATGCAGATAGCGGCTAGTGTGAGTCTTCTTTAGATACACTGCATGGCTTAATCTGTTGTTAGCGGTTTATTTCACTAACACGTACGTCCAGGCATGGTGGTTGTTTAAGTGTGCCAAGAAAACTTCAAGAGCTGCTTTTCCATGCGACCATATAACGAAAGTGTCGTTGACGAAGCGGAACCAGCATTTAGGTTTGAGATGGCTGGACTGAATAGCTTCTTCAAAGGCTTCCATAAATATATTAGCAATGACTTTTACTCGTAGTACATTCCTTATCCTTCCCAAAGAAAGTAGGTCGTCGTGAGGCACATCCTTACTAATTCTGGGACGTCTTCTCGGAGCCCTTGAGGAACGAAGCATTGTTGTATAAGATTTACTGAATCTTCTACTGATACGTTGGTGAACAGGGATTCCACATCGAAACTGAACAACATGTGCTAGTCCGTTGCTTCCAACTGACCCAATAGTTCCACGAAATGCTCAGAATTCTCCACATAGGATTCTGTTCTGCCTACGTATGGTTGTAATACGTTAGCGAGGTATCTCTCTAGTTCATACGTAGGAGATCCACAAGTGCTAACAATTGGCCTGACTGGAACTTCTGGTTGTGGATCTTCGGAAGACCTTAAAGTCTGGGCAGTCTAGTATCGCTAGGCAGCAGTCGTCGATGTTCCGACTCTGGTATTAATGAGCTCTTGATAGATCCTCTAATCTGGCGTTCTATCCTCGATGTGGGGTCCTTCTTTAGTGTTACGTACTGTTCATTGTTCAGTAGTGATTGAATTTTATTCCGGTAGTCCTTTCTGTTCGATACCACAAATTTCATGTTACACAATTACAACTATGAAAATTATTTTCTTTAACGCGCTACAATATTTTTATCTACGACACGGGATTGTTTACCCTTTTGCTCAATTGCAACCGCCATATTAGCTAAACTGTATCAACAGGGAGGTGATCCATCATGCTAATAGTGGAGGTGTCTTGATACGAACCAATAAAACACAGTAGCCTTCTCTACGTACACTTATTCAAAAGGCGACGTGTTTCGAAACCAGACTAGTTTCATCTTCAGGCCAAAATGATCATCTACAGAGGCATATGGTTAACAATAGTGTACAATGTAAAGAAATTAGCTTTGTGGTAATAAAACTGGTAATAAACTACTTGTTCCAAATTGTAGGTTAATATGCTGTTATGTTTAAATGCCGAAGGCGAGGTAGTAATAAAAATTCACAAAGAATAACACATCGGAGAAGAAAATTAATTCAATAGCTAGCAAACTACGTTATAAAGATCGTTATACTGGTTATTACATCAAATTTAACAAGTAAAATTAAAACAAGTAAAGTAGCTCTATTCTCTGAAGAAAACACTAAGAATGAAAATTCGATGCTGAAGTAACTAAAACCAGGACAAAAAGTCCCTAGATTCAATGACACTGAAAGTACCAGAGAGGGTCAGAAAATAAAAGAACAAAGTCAAAACCAATAAATGAAGAAATCAGCCAAAGACAAAACAACTATTTAATATTGGTTGGCTCTGTTTGCAGCGCAAAATATTTAAGCAAGTCAATCAAGCACAGAGTTAAGATATTTTATGAAATTGCAATTTAAAATAATAATAAAAGTATTAAATGCATTGGTAATGAGGTGCGAGAAGTACTAATTAAAAAAAAGCATATTTAAAAGAGTTTGAATAAAGTAATATAATTAAACAAAATAGGTTTGTGCATATTTAACGCCAGGCCAAACAAAATTAATTGACACAAAAGGTTTGTTATGTGCAGACTGAATGAGCTTAATTATTAATAAAGGTACAGGTCAGTGAATGGCAAGCAATCTGAAAGGTAAATCAGATCGAAATAAAGGATAATAGAAAATTGCAAAGAGCAATCCCGAAATTAGGCAACGGAAAAGAAAGATAGCGAGCAACGTCTGTAAATTTGAACTGTTTCCAGTGCATCAATAAGATAAAGTGAAAAATCAGAGCAGTGATTTTAAGACTTTGTGTCCGTAACGGAAGGAAAAATGATAGTTATAAGCAAAGGAATTTTTTTTTAGATTTGAGTAAATATTAATTTAAGATTTATGTAATCAAATTTTACTCCATTTATGTATTTTGCTATAAAAACTAATTTCTAATTAACAAAAATTATCGCGGTAACATAGCAACGCGATGCGTTTTTGTAAAATAAAAGAGAACACTGGAAATGGTCAATTGAGACTGTTTGAGTGAAATTGTGTTCTTTAAAAATTTATATTTTTGCAAATAAAAAGTGTTTACCAGTTATAAAAAGTGTTGCATTTTATTGTATCCATCACCGTGCACCAGTGGAAGTGTTTGTGGCATTTTCCGCCACAATAAAATAAAAAAAATTAATCTCATCTGCGACTGCAGATCGGCAGCCGACAACTGAAATTTTAGAACTTCGATTCCGGCACAATTATTTATTTATTTATTTTATTTATTTATTTATTTCGCACTTAGCCAACAGCCGTTAGGCCAATTATAGGCGTCGCTGTGCAGTTATGGGGACTTCCAACCCCACTAACGACTGTCATGATGTTGTTCTGACCGCCGGGACCAACTTTTTTCCGTGATAGCCGTACCACGAGGCGCCGAGAGATGCAGCCGTGGAACTCCCATCCAAGTTCTGACCAGAGAGAGCGTTGCTTAACTCTGCTGATCGAACGTGGACGCTTGTTCAAGCTACACCACCCAGGACCTATATTAAACATCGGAAGCCAGAGATCTGCACTGCATCACATCAGCGGGGTCTGCAGGAGCATCCTAAGTAAAAATTGCAGCCAGGGGAGCGTTTCCAGCAGAGAAATTCCAGCAGCATCATCTGCGACCATCTCCGAACAAAGTTGAAATCTTTACGAGGTAGGAATTAGCTATAAATCAAGTGTCAGAGTTCGGAAAACTTATTAAAATACGGGATTGAACCTTGCTGAAGAGGCCTATCGCACATCCAAGGGTCGAGCTACGCCGTAATAATCCGAAAATTGCATAGCGTCATCAAATTTTGTGAAATTGGCGAATTTCCAAGCAGCAGAAACAAGTGTAACAATGAGGCGGAGGTTTTGTTGCCAAGCGATAATTGAATCAAATTACCTGACAATTCCTTGTTAACCTCACAATTTTTTTAAACATTTAATTAATCGCTGTTGCACTTGCGAAGTTTTGTGTCATCTGACAGATTGTAAATTTTATCTATCAGAACCGCGTATATGATCTACTCAAAGACGAATAATCTAAACTGAACTACTAATTTGTGAATATAGTAAAATTCTGAACCCAACCTGAGATAAGCAATTTTGTGTTTGCCGAGAGCTAGCGTAAATAATATTACAGTTCAATAAAATAGTTAGAAAGGGGCATTCAACCATTTTATGTTTTTTATACATTAGCTAACACATTTCACTTTAACTAGCCTTAAATTACTGACAGGCAAAGTGAGCACAGTATAAAAATCAACCTGAGAATTGTGCGGTGATTTGCCCTAATTTAACTTATTAATTTTGTACCAAAATAATAACAAACAGACGCGTAGGGTTTATAATTAATCGTTAAAAATGGGCGGGTACTGGTACGTAACAGTTGATTAGTTCAATTTTAACAGTCTGAATATATGTGTGACTTCTTTGGGTATACCGTCTTTCTTCAAATATTCCTAATCGGAAGGCCGTTGGTTAATTACGGAAAGAACTTGCCCAGGAGTAGAACTAATCATTACTGATATTGGTTCTGTTGACATTTATTTACTCGTTTTGCATTACATCATATAATTACTTTATTTGCCAAATCAAAGTTTTTATAATTTTAATTTACCTTCGGTAGATTTTAATTACTTTCATTTGATATTAAAACTTATTATTTTTGTATATATTTCAATGTTTATACTGCCTTGTTGGCTTATTGATTGTGCATATATTCAATGTTTTGTGATCTTCGTAATTTATAAAAATTTTGACCTCTAAATTTTCCTGCTTTGTGTTGAACTTCAATACTTATAATAAAACGAAAAACAATTTAACTGGTGCAATTGTCAACCAATGGCATTCTTCAATTTAAAATAAACTACCAATCGAGTTATTATTTTATTGGCAATATTTCGAGGAGCTTTATTTCAGCGACAATTTTTTTCTGTAACTATTACTTTAGTGAAAAATAACTTGAATTTTAATAAAGTTGTGGGAGATAGATAGCACAACTTTATTATTCATCGAAGCAGCCAAATTTCATTTACCTATTATACGTGCAAGCACTCGTCGTTATTTTTGTCGCCACAGAAACTCGTATCTGAATCGCAAAAATTATTGGTTCTCGTCCTATTATTACTGAAAATCCCACACTTATTTTTATTAGTTTTGTTACCGTGAAGTAAGCTGGCCAATGAATGTAAACCATCTGAAGGTTTGTATTTTAAAAGGGAGTATAACTGAGTTCATTTCTTTTTCTAACAACTTAAGTGTTTTTTTGTCCACTAAACAATAGGAAAATGACAATTGACTCTTTTCATTTTGTTAACTATAGAGGAAACAGGAATTGCTGGTATGGTTACTTCTATGATAACGAACGATCTTTGTCTTAAAATAAATACCAACTTACACCTTTCTCTTATCTTTGGTGAAATCTATTTTTATTCTATGTATATAAAATAAGCACTAAAATTTCGTTTATGTTTAAATATACCAAAGCCCTCTTAGAAGCAAATTCCTGATTATTTAGTGCATGCTATTCCAACGGTCCTATAAGTATCTCTCAGCCAAAACAAGTTTTCTAAGGGTTATCTACACGAAGTAAAAGTATATTTTAAGTTGCACACGCGCCCACTTAAATATTTCCTGATTTTGTTTTAATTAAGTCCTATCGTAGTTGAACAATATTAAATTAATCTGCTATTATTATCATCATTTTGAACCTTGACTGGCATTTTATAGACACTAACTATCACTTTCATCACATTGTGAATGGTTAAAACACAAAACTCAATTGCTCTAATCTTCTTTTAGAATGCAGTAGCAGAGCGCCTCAACATTACTCAAACTACCTTGTGGCAGATGTTTTATTATGTGCATTATACAAAAGACAATCATTCCGAAACCAATCGAAGTTGTTTAATATGGCAAGTGATCAAGGGTAGTAACTTCAATTTTTAAATTATATAAAGGTGTTTTGCCTTGGTGTACAAATTGAAACTTACACGAAAGCGCAGCAAACTCATTAGATATATATCATTACCTCAATCCATGAATTTTCAGTTTAGTAATACCTTTTTTAGTTTAATGGCAACAATATGTAAAATTTTTGAACACATTTTGAAGGTCTTAACTGAAGAGTAAATCCATGAAAAATAACGGAAATAGAAAGAGGCTTTGATCATGCACACATAACATACCTATAAAGAAACACCGAGTGGAAAAGTCATGGGTAAGAATACAAAATGACACCTGGTATTTATTCACCTCGGGAAAGAATTACTAAACTCTCCAGAAAGAGGAAAAAGTTTTAAAATTATCGACAGGGGTGTTGCTTCTACGTTCACTCATCAAAGTATGGAAATGTAGAGGGTGCGCCAGAACAATGAAGTTAAAAGTGTTGTAAAACCATATTATATACATTCTTTTCTTTGTCAATGACCAAGTGACAACTTTACAGAATAAAGAAGAGGCACAACACATGCTAAGAAAAAACATCCAAAAAACAGAGCATCTTGTAATGGGCAATGGAGTAAGAAAGGCTCTTGAGTTGCACAATGGAGTGATTTAAAGTGTGAGATTTTAAATATTTATAACAAATGGGCCAAAAAGTAGATTGAATGACCAGAAGATTACCCAAAGGGTATATAAGGGAATCTGATAGCAAACTTACGTATTAAATTCCATACTACGAAAGGATAACATAATTAGTAGGACAAAAGTATACTTTATAATACGATAGTCAATTGTATACAATATGGCTTTAAAAACTAGTTGCTAACAAACAGAGATAAACATAGTAAAATAACATAATAAAACTTTTGGCGACCATATGTAACAGTGTTTTAATAGCGTTGCAGTTGACAAAGATCAAGAATCAAGTTTGAAAAAGACTAATACTGGCCGAAAAGACCATCAGATCCAGCTCGGGTACCTCGGGAATGCCGTGTCCCGTTTTTCCTAAATGTGAGACCCATAGAAGCAAAAATAATGAGTTCAACAATAAAAAAGTTCTTATTGGAAATCACATTATCGATACTATTATATCTCAAGAATAATATCAAATTAGGAAATAAAAGCTAAACTACCTACTGAAATAACTCGTAGAATAGGTTTGAGCTGCGCAGCCTTATACGATTTAATAGATTGCTTTAGAAATGCAACAGTCCTAATAAATCTGAAGCGGAAAACTGATAAGGCATGCATACTACCTGTGGCAACATATGGACTAGAAATGGTGACGCTATCTGAAGAATAAGCCTTTGAGATAGATAGAAAAACAAAATTTAGGAGATCCAGAAAAACAAAGAGCAACAGCAAATTTGTCTTCAGCACCCGCTGTAAGTAGGACAAGAAGCTAAGCTCTTCAAGGGAGGTGTCAAGATCTTGGATCTGATTACTTTTGATGATTACAGTCCCCAACAATTAGTTGCGTAGCCCTGCACAATTTTGCCCCGGCTAGGGTCAATCACGACAAGGATGGGTTGGTCTAACTATGAGTTGGAATAGATAATAGTTCAGAATAGTTAAATACAACGATGTCACGAGCTTCTGGATTTGAAGTCATCATTACACCTCCTAAATGCGCAACAGGGAGCAACTACTTTTTTGGAAAGTGTGTTTAACGATTCCTTCTACAAAAACTTACCTTTGATATATATCACACTCCTCCTGCTAGTTTCTTACAAACGAAATAACAGAACACAAGTAAAATAACCAAGAATTTGAACAGACACGTATATATTGACAGTTTAAAATCTCATGGAATTGCACATGCATAAACAATATATACCCCGGAAGCTTTAGATAAATACAAGTTAACTTTAATCTACTATTTATTCGCAAATGTAGGTTTAATTCATAAATACACGAGCGCTCTGATGGGGCTACTCTCTATTCGAACATATAATGCGTAACTTCAATCGTTCAACTTTCAGTTGACCGAATAACTTGTAGATGCAACGTACTATTTGTGAATGTACTGTATCACATGCAACTAACAATTACTTCTGGCACGTGGCAGAGCGTTTGAATTTAATGGCATTGTCACACAATCGGGGAATTAGTTAAAAGTCGATATTATTAGGCAGCGAGTGAAATTAGTAATTTCGCCAGTGAAGAAGTAGCCGTAAAATTTACGGCACGCAAAACGGAAGGTGTAACAAAAATAATGCACCGATGTAAAAGTCACTCCATAAACTTGTACTTCGTAAGGGAATCTCTTGTTAGATCCAGATTAACTAGCCTATTCTGTAAGCTTTTCGTTAGCTCTCAACGAATCGTTATATCCCAAATTTCGTAAAGTGAGCAAGTTCGTATTCAGTAAACCCTCTTCGTTAACAAATTCGTAATAACTTCGGTACGCCGTTCGTTGCGGCTGACGTTCCCGTACGATACTCTTTGCCCTGTCGTTATGAGTTTAACGAATTCGTAAAACGTGTACGCTTGCGTAGTTGGTGATTAGTTGACTGTAAAGTATCAACATAACCTATAAATCGGACAAACAAACGTATTTATAAAGTAATAATTTTAATAGAATTTGACGATAATTTTATACATTTGTTGATGGCTATTGGAGAAGAAGAGTGTGTAAACAGGTATGTTATTTTATTGCTGTTGTGTTTGGTGCAAATTATATTTATAAGTATAATTTTTCAGAGAAAATCTGCATCTTCAAAACTGTTTTCTAAGAGTAAGAGATCAAAGTGATCCTTTTAACCCACCTGAGCAAAATGGTATGCAAATGGTTCTTACCAAAAATGTGTGGCTACAAGTTACTTGTTTAGTTTGAATTAATCAAGTGTTAGCCGATGTATCAATCTCGTTACAAAAGCCACTTATGACCATTTGTTAAATATATGGGTGAAGTTTCCAACCAGCGCAAAAAAAAACGGAGAACAAAATTGAGATTTTATGGGAAATTTCAATTCAGTGGTGTAATTGGCTGCACACATATAGCCATAGTAGCTCCTCCCGCTGAAGACGAATAGTTTTCAGGACGAGTATATACCGTGCGTCCACAGGAGGACGCACCATAGGGATAACCTAATAGAATAGAAAGATCGGCTAATGCTGTGATCCCCGGCACGCTAAAACGTTGTTTTCTGGCTTCTGACTCGCCACTGTATGAAACAATATTGTTATAAATGGTACAAGAAAAGCGACGGTGGCCACAGCACTGGTTGATATTTATATTCTATTAGCATTATCTTATCTCTATGGTGCGTACTCCTGTGGACACACGGTATAAATCGAAAAAATTGACAGCTTTAACGTGCAAGCCATATGCGATGCTGACTTAATATTGCTGGCAGTAAATGTGTAACGTTTCGCCCCGAGCGAACGCGTTTTTAAATTAAAATTAATTAGAGCGTTCACCCTCAACGATTTTTGATTATCAGGAGCTGTAGATCTGAAACGCCCGTCCAGCGATAACGGCGCGTCATCAACGGATCCCCCGCTCCACGTTTGCGCATCTCTGCGCCGGTCCCCCTCTTAAACACTCCGAGGAAGTTGTTCGCTGCACGAAGCCCGAAGGCGAACACTTATAAGCAGTCCCACGACCGCTCCTCGCAGCATTCATCCACTTGTACACCGACACCTTCACCAGCATCCATTCCCCTCCTAGATCCCGATCCCGTTCCGCCCTGGCTAGTTAT
The DNA here is from genome assembly GCA_940337035.1 of Agriotes lineatus. Taxonomy (NCBI): domain Eukaryota; kingdom Metazoa; phylum Arthropoda; class Insecta; order Coleoptera; family Elateridae; genus Agriotes; species Agriotes lineatus. Next base: position 6,730,956 of record OW679203.1, on the reverse strand, counting down.
TTAATTACCTTAGATTCATTTTCCTGACCTGATCCGTAGTCGGCGATAGGCGAAGACTTCTTCAACGAGAAGGCCGCCTTCACGATTGCAACCTGAAACCTGTCCCATATCCTGTAGAATTGGTACGGGACGAAGTTCGCTTGAGAGCCGCTCCGCCGTTCTGCCCTTATTTTAACTTGTTTCCCCGAGATCCAAATTAAGTAAAGGAATCCGAATTCGTTAATAATTTAATGTAACCAATCCTTGAGACGTGTTAGCCGACGAAGACTCTATTTAGAGACCGTCAGGCCCGTCTATGTAAATTAAGTTAAATAATTCCAAATCTGTTGATAATTTAATTTGACAAATCATTCAGACGTGTTTGCCGGCGACGACTCTTCCTTTTTTTTAGAGACCGCCAGGCCCGTCTGTTGAGATAACTTGCTTAGCAAACAACCTAAATTTCATTTTGGAAATAATTATTTAACCCAAGTGCTGGCGCTTAAGATATGACAATAGCGTCTCGTAATATCTAGTTCAAAAGCCCGTATAAAGACAGAATTGCTCCCCTCGAAAGAATTGGTTAATGTTTTTATTGGCTATAGGATTCTACTTACCAGAGAAGCCCGGGATCACCTCCTACGCACCAACAGCTAGGTCAAGGACGTTCACCAGGTGAATCCCTCCACCGAATCCTAGAGACACCGCTCCTTATACCAACATCACACCGCGAATTCTCTGACTAAGGGCCAATCCCTTAGGAAACTGCCGGCACGTAAGCAAGAATCCGATATTTAGTTAATTAACCTGACATTACAGCAACATGTGCCCGAAACTCTTTCGCTGAGGGCCAAGTGAAGAACGCGCGCCTACCTCGAAGTCGGTCCAGAAGTTACCAGAGGCGTCTCTACAAGAATTCCCGAGGGGGCTATCCAGAGTCCACCGTTTACACGGCTGCACGACGGGTTGCAGCGACAAGGGGCAAGAAGCGAAGGAAAATAGAATACTTTTATTTTCGAAATAAATGTTCATTTTCAATTATACAATTATGATTACGTTTGTAAATAGTTCTGAGTACCAATATTAAATTGTTTAAAGCTATCCTGTGTTTGGTTTGCTACGCTTCTTATGTATATCTGGGAAATCTTGACCCTGTCTCCGACTCGACTAGCTACCAGAAAGTTAATTAGTAATTATCTTTGTACCCTTAATGAGTACAAGGGTGGAACATTATAAATGTGTGGTATCCAGAATCAGTTGACAATGCGGCAATATGGCCAACATCCATTATAGACCAGCACTTGCGTCAGTTTGTTGAAGGTACATACGTTATTTATAATTTATTAATATCAATAATTTCTCTTGCAACAGCAAGTAAAATTATTTGAAATAAACATTTTATTTAAAGAAGTTTGTATTGTTGCAGGTGAAAGATTGTCATGGTTGTTAGGTGACTCGGGCTACCCCTTGCAATCCTGGCGGTTTACGTGTATTGTTGGTGCAGAACTTACTATACCACAGGGTCGCTACAATACCAGATTTATATCAACCGGAAATACAGTGAAAAGATTTATCGGCAAATTTATACTATAGTGCAATTGCATTTATATAATACTTATAACTATGTACATAATATGATTAAAATATAACTATGCTATGAAGCAATAAAACTCTTAAGTCTTGTCCACGATTTTATTATTGTTGTGTGTAGCGACATCTTTCAAAATCAGATTGGTTTCAGCATCAGACTATAACAATCCTGCTTATTAACATATGAAGCAAATAATAAAAAGTGAGGTTAAAATTTAAAAGTTGAACAAATTTAAGTAAAAAGTAATTAAAACATCAATCAGAAATAATTAACCAGTAAACTACATTATACAAATGGTTACATTGATTAAAACACAATAATTAAAAATTTCAAGATAAGAAGTGTACGACATCCGGGATGGCATAACTTTTATTGCTTTATATCAAGAAATCTCTACTGTAAGCATGACGGATCTCCCTCTATTAATATACCACTCATAGTTAAAGAAAAGCTGCCACTCTTCATTTTCGCAACCAAAAACGTTTGAGACTGATCGTATTTTATTTAAAGTTGCCGCCGCCAAGCAGAATATTTGTAGCAACGGTAGTTAAAATGCAATAGATATACATCTACTTATAAATATGAAAGAGACAGATTACACTTCACAACTACTTATAAAGCTGACCACTAGATGATCGGATTTAAGACGCGTTGCTTTACCTGTACTATTCTAGTTAAAAACATTCCCTCTTTCGTTACGGAGTGTTTACGAACGAATTGTTACCGAATTCGTTGAGGCTCCCGTACTGAATACGAATTATAACGAAAATCGGATGACCCTCCTGTACGAATTCGTTCCTAACGAAAATCGTTTAGATAACGAAGTAAGTTAGTGAATAGCACTGTATAAGTCGTGATAAAATTATTCGGTATGTAGCGGACTGGTTCGTGTCACCTTGGTATTTAATAATCACTAACTGTGTTACTTACATTATAATAATTACGCTAAAACGTATTATGCATTTAAAACATGCAACGAGCGTTTCGCGGGTGGGATTGTAGGCGCAAACCAGCTGATGGAATCGTTGCGGCTCTTAATAGAATCAAAGCTAGTGGTGCGCAAACGGAAGCAACTATAACGCAAGGTTAGTTATTATAAATAATTCCCACGGTTGAACACCAGGTCCAAGAAACTGGGAAAACTAGAAGCGTAATTAGTACATTATGCCTAGTTGCGTCACCATTGGTGCGCGTCAGACGAAGCGATGACCCTGCTGACACATCGCGTAATCCTGATTTCAAGCTACTGAAGGCAAAGCCGCAGTAAGTGAATTTGTGCACGAGAGTACGCCTTCTTTGCACGATTTGTTTATTTATTTACCGTTGCGCATTGACAATTTCAGCATTAAGCTCGTGGATATTTCCTAGCTATTGTTGATGGCGTATATAAAATTTCTATATTACGACTGTGTATTCTTTTTATGTATTTTCATGCCTGTATCATGTTTTCCAGAGTATATGTATTTTCATGTAAACTGTTTGGTTTTGATTCTTAGTAGGATTTGCACGTATGATAACAGAATTATAGGTGATAACAAGCAATCAGGAATGAGCTATACTGACATATTACTTAGCCGCACTGAGTTAAGAGCGGGTCAGGTGCTTCTACAACTGGATTAACTAGCAAACAAAGGGCAATCTAAATTCATAGTATAGTAGAGTATAGGGTACGGAAAAACGCAGCATTACAGTTTACGGTGCCCAACGCTAGGGCTAAGTAAAAGTACCATTATATACATAATTCAAGCGATAAAATATTCTCAAGGTACACGATTAATTTCCCCCCGCAATGACAAACACTACGACCGATTCGGACCGATAACCCAAGCTCAATTTGTAATGCCAAGGGCTACTTTGCCATAGCCGTACCGAAAGTAACTAAATTTCAATGCAGATTACTAGAGACGAATCCCCTCCAACACGACAAACGTCGGCCGCGCGGTGAGCGGACACAAATAAATTCAGCCACGGTGGTCCGAGGGTACAAGGACATTTTGCCAAGAAATATTATATATGTAAATTAACACGATAAAATTACAGCGACAGAGTGATAATGTAGACGTATCCAATAGATGCAGCACGAACTCTTACCACAATAAAAGTGCCCCAGGGAAAAGAAAAACACAATGTTACCGTAGGTTATGATGAAAGCAAACATAATTGGTAATATGGAATCACTAGGAGCATTGCTAGAGCTGGTACAATTGTACGAATCTGGTACATTTTGAACCGTTTGTACAAAAGTACATTTTTAATACTTCTGGTACATTTTCATCCTCATTTATGAGACGAAACTCTCAAAAATAAATTTAGCAGATCAGCCAGCCAAAGCGGAATTGGTAGACAAAATGCGGCGTCAATATTATTTATTTCGTACAGTATCCTCATTTTATACCAAATATCAAGGAAATGGAAACTGCAAGTGAAGCAAGAGAATTATGCAATTTATCAGAGAAGGTAAAAAAGAAATAAAAGAATTCGTATTTTCTAACTTCTGGTTCGAATTAAATACTTTTAAAAACTTAGCTAATGAAAAAACATTTGGTAACTACGTGAATTCGCGTTTAATATTTTGCCATTGCCACACACCAGCGCGTCTGCTGAAGAATTTTCTTGGTATTAAATTTAATAAAAACAAAAACTAGAAATTATTGCCCGAAACGTGCAACTCTTTTTTAATGGCTAAATCTTTATTGGGTGAGACCCTTGTTTTGAGTGGAAGCCTTCTCAATCCTTATTAAAAAAGATATTCTTTATAAGTAAAATAGGTGTGTAATAGTAATTATAAATATTAAAATGTTTTTTGGTAACCTATAATCTTAAGCTGATATGACACGATACAAATTTTTTGCGAAAATTTACGAATAAATTTTCGCAGCAGTTTATTATCGTGTCATACCAGCTTTATAAATAAACATTGATACTACAAACGTAGTGTTTAGTGTTAAGTTTTTTTTTCTTTAATTATTGTAATAATAACCTAAAACTATTAAAAACGTGAACGAAAATATCAATATTAATATTTTTCTTCTAAGATTAAAACTACGTAATTTTTGGTGTCTGTACAAAAGTTCAAAATCTGGTACAATATAAACTTGTAATTTGTTACAACTTTTTGAGGACCTCTGGCAACACTGATCACTAGTTCCCGAAGTTGGTGAGTGGAAAAACTAAAAATATAGTGCTTAAAAATGATGAAACAAATGCAAAACTTATATAATCAATAGCGTTTTTAATAAAATTCCATTCCTCCCAATGTTTGCACTTTTTGAAAATAAAAGCTGATAAAAAATTAAACTCGAAGTGGGTTGTGATTAGTATACGTTTTTTTTAAGAACTAACACCTGTTTTATCTATCAACGCAAGTAAATAGCGTTATTGTTGGAGTTTTGTGTGCTTACAGTTTAAAGGTTTTGCTATCTAACACATATGGCTTGAACTGATTGAAAAATAGTGTCGTTTCCCATACAATATTATCTAAAACGATTATGGGGCATATATCTAATACTTACTATATTGCTAGCGGCTATGAGTGGGAAACTTGCCAAGGAAGTGAGACAGACAACCAACTCTTCAATGTATAAAGGTGAGCGGTGCGCAAGGGCGGCGGCGTCGTCCGCCCAATGGGGAAGTGGTCAAGTTTAAAATTCGCTTCTAAAGGCGGAGTTCGAATTCCCGCGCATGCGCACGAGACGCGTTATACTCTAAGTGAGACTATGTCGGCGCCGTAATGTTTTCTAGCGTTCCGAGGCCCTACTAGCAATATATGTGTATTATATATATGTTATGGGGTAAAACTTTTTGAAGAACAAGTTAAGAAATAAGCAGGTAATCTATCCCAAAAGAACATCTGTTGCATTACAACACCCACTTGACAACTGCATGATACTGATAAATTTAAATTTAATCTCTTTCAAACACCTGTTTACTTATTATTTACTTCAGCGTCATTCACAAAAAGCACTTTAATTCGTCGCTTTCCTGAGTTAGTGTTTGTCGTGATATGAACTATTAAGATAAGTTTTGTAGAAATTATCTAATTGCATAGGTATATCTGTTGTAGATAACGGTATAAAGAGAATCAAATAAAGAAGAATGACTTAACAGATGGAAAAAAATAAGGAGTTATCGAATAACGGAGCAAAAGACGTACACAACGATTAACGATAGTCAAGCAGGAATAATAATTAACCCTTAATTCAAGCAAGGCAGCCCACTAAAATTAATTAAAGATATAATACAGGCAATGAAAGGCAATGACAGCCTGAAACAGTCTTTGATCCGCTATGCAGCCTATAGAAATAATCATCAATGACTTTCCGGTATACAGCCAGTTTGAGCATATATTGCTATGAACACATTTTAAAAGCTCTATATTTCGAAAAATAATTATTAGTAATTAATAACGTAACTAACAAAACAGATACTTATTATAAAAATGTCCAGTAAATGTAATAATTTTAATTGCAGAATTATTAAAAAATAACATAGGCTACGAAATAACTGATAGAATGATGTTTTAGAATAGCTTTGTCTTTGTTTAAAACAAATTAAAATCAGAGCAAGCTTAGCATTTCATGCAACAAAAAGTAAACTGCAAAAAAAATGGGGTAGCTTCTTCAAAAGGTTTGGTTGCGTTTTTGCCAAGCTGCTTCAAAAGAAATCATTTCTGTGTGTTAATAAATACCCAAGTTAACTAAAACTAGTGTTTCGTTGAGTGATTGTGTCTTGGGTTATTTGTGGAAGTTTTGCCTTGCATTGGACTTCCGCACAGGTAACTGGTCCACTGGAAGGGGTGGTATTTGCATATCATTCTACGGAGAGCCAGCCAGTTGTATAAGTTCGTGTACGAGTGTATAAGCAAGTAACGTACGTGTAGAGCAGCGCAGCCCTAGATTTGAGGTTCCCAGCTTCAGTGAAAGCGATTCAAGAAGTGTCCGAGAGTTGCAGCCGAACACCAGGTGAGACCGAGCGCAGATTTGAGCCTTGCTAACTACAACGGCGAGTGGTCCGGAGTATCGTGAGTGTTCCACCTCGGGGCAGGTAACCCTATATTCATTGGAGAAGCCATCAGAAAGTAAGATTTGCATCCTAAAATTGTTACTTGTGTAAATGTGCTCCGGTAGCGCCCTTTTAGAGCTTCATTTCAGGTTCGTGGCGTAGATAGAAGTGTTTTGTTTATGACACGGAATACTTACGTTCGGTTATTATCGCATAGCAACGGCGTTAACAGCGTGGACTTAATTTAATGAAAATTCTGAGCTTGCTTATGTACTTCAAAGGCTAGAAAATCTTTTTGATTTTGTGTAGGTCCCATCAGTTAAAGATAACCCACTTGTCAAATCCCATTAACTAAATAGCGGCATACAGAGCGCTTACGATGAAATATTTAATTTAAAATAGGACCTGACATAATTAATCATAGCAAAAGCAAAAAATAGTAATTCTAATTAATTTGGATGTAGCGACCAAACCCTGAGATAGAGTGATTTATTAATTATAAGTTTAGAGTAAAAATTCTAGTCTAAATCACTTAACCGTCAATGTAGGCCTCTGTGTTAGAGCCAATGCACGGGTTGAAAATGCGTTTTCGGAAAAGTTCACCGAAAATAAGTTGAGCGAAAGTGCACTGTCACAAAATGCGAGATTCAGATTACGAATGTTAAACAGGACAGATAGTGCCATAGTGCGCTAAAAGTGGGTAACGCCACAAAGTGTATTTTTATTACGAAGCGTTAAAATAACTCGCCTCACCGTGATTCTGGAGTCAAAGAGATGCAGGGCAACTATAAAGCTTACAGCATCTTCAAATTGCAGCTGCAGAACTTTCAGAGTGTGGTGCTCGTCTGCAAGCAAGGATATGGAGCTATTCACAGCTAGGAATTTCGTAAACTGCGTATCTAAACGCATGCAATGAGGGGAATAACTTGCATTCAAAACGGGGCATTTCGTAAAATTACATTATTTCGAATCATCCATCCCTACGAGGCGATTTTTCTTTGCTTGTGGTTCAGACATCTGGGCAACTTGTGACGTCAAACACACACACTTTTGGGATCAGGTATCATTTTTTGTCACGCACTGGTCGCTAGAATTTCTGAGTGCAGTATCAACAGAAAAAGCAAATATTGAGACAAAATTATATCAGACTAGGCAGTTGGAACGTACGATCATAGAACACGAAGGATCAGGGATGAACATATGCAATATCGATTTGTGTACTATATCCTAAACTAAGAAAAAGGGCAATAGAGTTTGTCAATGTCTGAATTATATCTTAATATATAGTGAAGTTAGCAAAGAAAAGAGAGCGAAAGAAGGGGTAGGTATATTATTAAATAAAAAATATTAAGGCGCAATCGAAGATTATAAATTCGTATCTGAAAGGATTATAACAGTCAAGCTAAAATTGACAAGTTTCGTACTACATCTATTAAGCGTGTACGCTCCAGAGGAACCAAAGTAAACCAAAGAAAGACAAAGACGAATTCTACGAAACACTGCAAGAATAACTCGACAAAATCCTAGCTAATCAATCAATATTAATTATGGGCGATTTGAACGTTAGAGTGAGAAATCCGGTAGTACCTGGAATCAAGCAGCGATTTAACGAGGATGTGTAAAATGATAATGCAGAGACACTAGCACAATTTTGTGCTAATAACAACTTACGAATAAATAATACATTTCTCAATCATGCAATGAAGTACAAGCATACTTGGCAGAACTCAGGAGGACAGCAATCGACTATTGATTACATAATTTATTACGTAATAATCGTATAGATTCCTTGTAGATATTAGACGTGAGGACCCTAAACTTTGCAGACCAAATTGCGATCATAAATTGGTATTATGCAAACTAGGGGTAAAAATCCAATAAAATAAAAACAGCCGATATACATTGAAAGACTAAACAAGGAGGGATTAGAAGATGAAAATATAAGAAACCTATATCAAAGAAGGTTAAAATTACATATAGAAAATAACACTATCGATGTTATGAGCGGTTTAAATGACAATTGGTACAAATTACAAACTAACATACTGAAACAGCAAGAGAAGCTTTAGGACCTAAGAAAATAAACATAAACAAAAGAACAAATCACAGGACTCCATGGTTGTGTTAGGAAATTAAAACTCTAAGTAAGCAGAAGAAAAGCCAATACCTACAAACCAGATTGGAAGAGGACTATGAGGAATACAAATAAATACGAAATGAAGTAAAAGCAGATGTTACAAGAATAAAAGAACTCTAACCTTTATACGGCAGAAACTACAACCCCTTGAAAAGTAGAAAATACAATAAGGGTTGTGGTAGAAGTATATAAAGGAGAAATTTAAGACATAATAAGAAAAACACCTGGAGTAGACGGAATTAAGAACCACATGGTAAAATATGGCGGCCTCAAAAAAAATGAATAGACAATTCAGTTCCCTCAAAGCACTCCCCTTGGAAAGCCACACCCTTATGCCAGATTTCCTTTTAGTTTTCTAAGCAACTTTCATATTCAGCTTTTGAAATAGCTTACAGCTGCTTCGTTACGTTCCATTTGATCAGCTCCACATTTTTGGGAACAACCATTAATCATAGGAAGCCAGTGAAACTGACGTACTTGAATACTGATGTGTTTGGCCAAAAAATCCTGCATAAGATAAAATACGTTGGCGGATGCGCTGTCTTGGTGAAGCTACCAGTCACTGGTGCTTCTCTCAATTTTCTCAATACTACCAGGTAGTATTCCTTGTTCGCAGTCTGATCGTGAAGCACACTCATGATGAACAATACCTCTGTGGTCAAAAACAGTGAGCATTGTTTTTACATTGGGCCAACTTCACACGCCTTCCTCGTTCTGACACTTTCAGATTAGAAAACCATACTTTTGTCGCAAGGTTTTTTATGTAATGCAAATTCGCTGCTTCAACGCCCTCGTCAGTGTGAAGCATTCAGGAATGATAGAGACCCAGGTCCAGTATCTCCCTCCACTGAGCACAACCGACTCCCAAATACCCTCACAGCGACGCCGTTTAACACCTATACCCATTAAAGTCCTTTCTAATATATTCCAAATTTCATTTTAATAGCATAATTAGTTGGAGAGATATTGCGGTTGGTCAAATACCTACCGAACTACCTCGTGTTAAAAGCAGGATTTAACGAAATTCAAAAAATAGCAACACAGCAATACATAGTTACAGGTATTTGAGGGAATTGATGATAAAAACGTCTAGAAGAAAGGGATCTTAATTTAAGGTTGACGAAACGTGGCAATACTAAATAAAACCTTACGATTTGTCAAAGAAAATAATAATTACAGTAAAACGGCGTTTTGAAAACAATACTATTGGACGAAAAGAAGACGTAAGGAATGAACAAGAAGTCCCAAAGCAGTATCGAAGCTTGTTTAAAAGAAGAAAAATGAAGGTAGAGAAAGACTCGTTAATAAAAAAAGATATGATTTGTATAACGAAAACTTTAAGAAGAAAAATAGACAATCTCTAAACCGCAAAAGTAAGAACAGTTAGTACTAATGGAAAGTATACGAACAGTAAAAGAAACAGCGTTTGTAACTTCCAAAAAAGGACAAGGAAAAATGCAAAAAAAAAACAGAGATGCTATCATAAGATTTAAAAGAGAAACAAATGATTTGAAAGGCGAAACCCAGAAACAAAGACAAATGGACAAATATATGGGCTCAAATAGTTTGGTTCTTGATTGAGAGAGGTTTTCAATTTCCACTTTATTAGTTCCTTCATAAATTTATAAAACCCTAGTATATAATAATCACCTTGCTAGATTCAAGTCAAACTATATTTCTTACATTGTAATAATTAGGTTAAAACGTATTATATATTTAAAACAACAAATGTTTCGCGAGTGAGATTATGCTCGCAAACCAGCTGATGAAGTCGTTGAGTAAGTCTATTAATAGAATCAAAGCAAGTTATACGCCAACGTAAAGGCGCGGAGAATCAGTCGCTTGCTAATATTCGACCGGTTTGTTCTTTCAAACAAAAGGGACGGCACGCAAAGTATTATAAAGTGCGATAGAGGGTTTCTCTGTAAACCTGCGTTAAGAGCAGTCAACGCCTCGTTATTCTTGAGCCGAGATACAGCAGTTAATAGCTAGAAGCTGCTATTTCAGCTGCCATTCGAGCTTTGAAAAAGTCAGTCGACTTTACCAACACACGAAATATTTGTGAGTAGCTACCAAAGCTACGGAGCTAACCTCTTTGTTATCTTACAGACGAAGTAAAGGCAAGTTTAGTTATTATAGATAAAATCCAAGCTTGAATGCTCGGTCCAGGAAACTGGGAAAACTAGGAGCGTAATTAGAAAAATTACGCCACGTTACATTATCCTTGGTGCGCGTCAGTACAAAGCGTTTGCATCATCCTGTTGTCACATCGCGTCAGCTTATTTCAAGCGACCGAAGGCAGAGCCACACTAAGCGAATTTGTGCGCGAGAGTATGCCGTGGGAGCACGATTTGTTTATTGACTTAGCGTTGCGCATTGACAATCACACTTCCATTTAAGGTGTGTATTCAATCATGCAGATTCAACATTAAGCTCATGGACATTTCTATATTACTTTTGTGTATTCTTTGCATGCATTTTCATGCATGTATATTCTTTTTCAGAGTATATGTATTTTTATGCAAACTGTTTGGCTTTTATATCTGACAAGATTTGCATGTATGATTACAGAATAATAGGTAATAACAAGCAGGCCACAACAAGCTATAGTGTTGAATTCCCTTAGCTATACTGGGGTAAGACCGGGTTTGATGCTTCTACGGCTGGATTAAATAACAAAGGGCAATCTAAATTCATAGTAAAGTAGGGTAAGACTAATTTATTTGTTCATTTCATTATTTAGCAATTTTCACGGACATAGAAACGCCGAGAAAATAGGCAAATTAGAAGGCTGGCAGAAAATCAGGAAATAGCAATTGGAAAATCAGGCAGCAAGACATAATAAATCAAAGAAAAAGCAGACAGCAAGACATGAAAAGGGCAAGTAAAAAGCAGACAGATGGACATCGAAAAGCATTTATGAAGGAAGTGAACTCTTTAAAAAGATCAGTGCAATTACGCGAGTGAATCAGAGCAGAGCAAATAATAAAACGTGTGGTGGCGCAAAGAGACATTTTAACAATTAAAAATGTGGACAATATTTTAGATATAAGAAATTTGAAAATTTAATAATTTGTAAGTAAACTAATTTCAAACTGTATTTAATTTGAACATGGCTAATTTCCGTTTGTATTGGTAACCATAGTTATAGATTAGTTTTTGTTTATGACGGACTAGGGGGAACAAATGAATTAATTTAGAAGCTTAACATGTAATTTTGTGCTTCACTTCAACGAAAGTTTTTATACAATCAAATTAAATATTTCGAGCTAAAAAGTGTATCATTGTCTTCACCAAGTGTTAAGGTTCACGTGGGAACGTTAGTAAAGATTTCCGCAACAGTAAAATTAATTTCCACCGAGAGCACCTCCGAGGGTTGCGGTCGCCATCCACATCAAGATTCCGATTATGAATTCCGGCCAAAAATAGGGTCCAGAGCCAGGATTTTTTACTGCGACGCATCAGGCAGGAGTGCAGGACAGCGACCAACAGCAGAAACACCAGGAGAAACCGTTCCAGAGGACGATATCAGCTGGAGCCCCTTTCTGAACATTGAAGCGAACACCTCAAATCTTAAGGTACTTTTTTAACCTAAAAATATTAGTGTGAGTATCCAGAAATTTGTGTGCATGCGAGACCAAACCTTGCTTATCAAGATTCAAGCATATCATAGCATCCAGGGAAGGTGCAATTCAAATTGGAAGCATTTTCCCAAGTTTGAGGTTAGGAAGAGATAAAACAATTGCGAGAATCAGACGGCGTCCCTTCTGACACATAAAAATTTGTTAGGTCATTTTGGTATTTTAAATAGCCACCTAGGCTTTAGGGCAGCGTGCCCGTAGGCTAAGCCCTTTTAGTTCTTTATTTGGCTCCATCGCCTAATTTCAGAATCACGATTTCGCACATATTTAGCCCCAGAAGCAGTATTTTTCGTCGGTTGGAGCTCCCCTCTGATGGCGTTTTTTTTTTGAATTCCGAATCTTCTAGAAAGCACGCTGTCGTGGCGTGATACCATCGTGGCCCGCATTGGCTTGTTGCATTTTATCGCCTTGCGATTGGCTGCCAAGGTTTAGTCACGTGGCGGGACGCGGCCAGGGTGACCTTTGCGAACGCTTCCCTCTGGAGAGTTGTCCGCAGCTCGTTGCAGAGAACGCTCGTGTGGTGGTTGCGAGTCGGAGTTTTCGAATTGCCTTCGTCGTAACGTGGGTGTTTTGGAGCCCAGTTCCTGCTTCCGTAAGTAAGGGGTCGTGCCCCCTTCATCTCGACCTACGAGGATTTGTTCAGCAGAACGAAAGTGGCCCATTTTATTCGTCGTCCCGTTGTACGAGCCATTGACGCGTCTCCCGTCGCCAATAAGGCGGTTGTGCATTCACCCCCATAGCCGTTGTAACATCGAAGGTACCTGCCACCTACGACCGCAGCTTGTTGCAACTCAACTGTACCAGGCTCCCTCGCCGCCTACGCATTAAGGTATGTGTCTTTAACCTGATTACCGCTGTGAACGCGAGTGCTAATTTAAATCTTCGCTGTCCGCCGCATAAGGTGACGCGCATATTTGGACTCATTACTACTTATTACTGCTCTTGTGCATTCATTCAGACTTGCAGACTGTTCATGCCGCGAGTGCTAATTTAAATCTTCGCTGTCCGCCGCATAAGGCGACGCGCATATTTGTACTCATTACTACTTATTACTGCTCTTGTGCATTCATTCAGACTTGCAGACTGTTCATGCCGCGAGTGCTAATTTAAATCTTCGCTGTCCGCCGCATAAGGCGACGCGCATATTTGTACTCATTACTACTTGTTACGGCTCGTTACTGCTCCTTACTGTTCATTACTGTTCACTACATGTTCAACATCTGTCGTTAAGTTTAGAGCGCGCGTGCCAGCTGGTGCCCTTAATTATAGGTTAAGTATAGATATAGGGCGACGCATTCTGCTGCCCCATTGTAACCCGAAGTTCAATATATGATTCGTTAGTTAAGGGAACTATTGTTTTGTTTCGGCTTGTGCATGTTCTGTTACAGATAGACGCCCCTTCATTGTACTGAATATTGTACGACGGAACGAGGAAGCTCTGAGTGGACAGGTGGGTAAGACAGCTGCGTAGTCGCGGTCGGATTGACACCTAATTACAATCTTTGCGTAAGGCATTCCCGAACCTGTTATTTGACCTCGCAATTCTTGAGTAATCCTATCGGCGGAGTATTTTGCGTGCTTCGCTCCCGTCTAACCGTCCAGGCCCGGTTAGCCGGGTTAAGACAGGCTTGGTGGCGCCCTCATGATTTCGACGTGCCCTGTATATATTATGTCACCACGCGCTTGCCCGGAACGTACCGTGTGACTCACGCCCGACTCCCTGAGCGTTCCAGCCGTGGCCTATTAGCCCATTTCGAACCGATTTCAGGGCAAGTGTGCCAGTTTTCAGGACTGATTCCGTGGTGCGATGCTCACCTTGGGTGGGTGTCGTAAAGTTCTTTTAATACCGTAACAGGCTAATTTTGGCGCCCAACGTGGGGCCTGTTTTTTTTTCTGATATTCGTTTTCTCGTCAAGCCCCTTCGTTGTGCGTCTTAATTTTGGCATCCAACATCTGGGGCCTTGTATGTTCGTTTTTCTTATTAAGCCACCCGTTGTCTGCCTAATTTTGGCAGCCCATCGTGTGAGGCCTTGTGGGGCCTTGTGGCTCCTTTGTTCTCGTCAACGCGCCTAATTTAGGTGCTCCAACGTCTGGAGCCTATTGGTGCACGACAACGCTCGACCTCATTTTGGGGTTTTCTTTTTTTGCGTTGTGTGTCTTAATTTTGGCGGCCCGATTGTTATTGGACTGGAGTAGTCTCGTTAAGCCCATCCGTTGTGCGTCTTAATTCTGACGCTTTAACGTCTGAGACTTTGTTGCGTGACAACGCGCGACCCCATTTCGGATTTTTTCTTTTTTTTCTTTTTCTTTCGCTCGATTTCGGGCGCAGTACTGTCTGTAACCATTGTTGGTCGGTAGTAGGCTCGTTAAGCCATTCGTTGACCGCCTAGTTTTGGAATTTGCTCTTTTTCGCTTATGTTCGGTCTTTTCGCAAAGAATATTGACAGATAGTCCCGTTAAGCCATCGGTCGTGTGAAAGGTAACAAACCACTTTTTCCCGATTTCTCCCGTCTTGACCGTCTACGATTTGGTTCGGATATCTGACGTAATTGACTTACCAAACACGTGCTAACGTTTTTCTTTTTATACGACGTATAATATAAGTCGTTCCTTTCCCGGTTGTAAACATGGTGCTAAAGCTACATATTGAACGCCTGCTTCGCGCGGAGGCTGAATACGAGTTGAGAATCAGAGGCCGTGATGCTTCCGGCGCGGTTACCTTGTTGCGCTCCCGGTTACGCGACGTATTGAGAGAGGAGGGACGCGCAGATATGGATACGCGACCGCCGTACCCGTATACGTTCGAGGAGGATCTCACGGCCGTGACAACATTGATTGGCGAATTAGAAGAAAAGATTCAGGTATATTTAGCTAACCCGACTAAAGAAGTAGCGGCTACGATCGAAACGAAATTTTATCACGAAATGAACCGTCTGACGAATAGTTCAGCTACAACGGAGGAAGAGCGAGCGCTCAAACAAAAGGCGTTCGCGGAATTATCACTCATACGTTCAACCTACGAACTTAACCAAGTAAAGCTAGGGTCGTCTACGACTACGGCTGAGGAAGAAAGCGCCGTAACGCTGCCATCGACGTCCGTTGTCGTACCTACCATTACCGTCGAGACGACGACTACGACTATGACGGCGGCAACTATGCCGACTCCGAGTTTTGTTGCGCCGATGTCGCGTACGATCTCATTTAAGGCAACCCCTGTTTCGAAATGGAACATACAATTCTCAGGTGACCCGAAAGGTCTGTCGGTCAACGCTTTCATCGAGCGTGTTAACGAACTCAGAGTGGCCAGAAACCTTACCGAAGAAGAGTTGTTTATGCAGGCCATCGATTTGTTTTCGGGCAACGCATTGCTATGGTATCGCGCGAATAGAGCGACCCCTAACACGTGGCAACAGTTAGTCGATTTATTGCGTCTAGAGTTTTAGCCTGCTAATTATGATGAACGGTTGTTGGACGAAATTAGACGTCGCACGCAAGGCCCTACGGAAAGTATGGGCATTTATATCGCTATCATGCGCACAATGTTTTCTCGCCTGACCGAAGCGGTTCCCGAGGAGAAACAGTTGCGTATTTTGTTGCATAATATTTCACCATTATACCAAACCCAGTTGGGATTGACGGAAGTCCGGTCGATCGACGAGCTAGCGCTATACGGACGGAAGATTGAAGAACGGCGCTATGCCATTGAAACTTACGTGCCACCTTCTAGAAAGAAGTCTGACTTAGAAACAGACTTGGCATACGTCGAGGTCGCGCCTATTGCGGAAACGTGCCCAGTTGATGTTGTCAAAACGCGTGACGTTAATACTCCCGAGAGGAGGAACCGAGAACCGGCACCCAAGTCAAGCATGCGGTGTTGGAACTGTAACGAACCAGGCCATAGAGCCAGTAGGTGTCCGCGACCCCGCGGCAAGAAATTCTGTTACCGTTGCGGCAAACCTGAAGTGACCGTAAACACTTGTCCTCGTTGTCGAGCAAGAGATAGGGGACAGGGAAACGACCCCGCGAGACGCTGAACGGTCGAGCAGTGTCCTCGCGCGTGTTTAGCAATTCGACTAAATTTATGAAGGGACTTATCGAGGAGCGCGAGACCAAATTTAAGAAAAATAAAGTCATTCTCGATTACGTATTAGAAAGGTCATCTGATGACCGTCGACCGCATGTGACTGTTGAAATCATGGGTTCCGAGTTGTTAGCTTTGTTGGACTCAGGAGCGAATCGAACGATCCTAGGAGCTAAGGGTTGGGACGTGTTGCGTACTGTAGGCCTGCACATAAATAAGAAGCTGAGACCCGTTTGCTCAGTGGCAAATGGACAGACCGTAACCAGTCTAGGTACCCTGCACTTACCTATTCGTTTAAATAACAGAGTGGTAGCTATCGATGTTTTAATAGTTCCGGAGGTTCCGCACACCCTGATCCTGGGGATAGACTTTTGGAAGTCAGTGGGAATAGTCCCAGACGTGTTTCGAGGGGAGTGGGAATTCTCAAAACCCGGCGTAGCGGCCATTGATACTCCTACCGGCAATTTGCAGTCTATGTTCGACCTGAACTCGGATCAACGAGCCCAATTAGACACTCTCGTAAACCGACATTTTACTATCGCTAAACCCGAACTCGGCTGCGCCAAGTACGTTCAACATAAAATCACTACTAAGGCGGCACCGGTTAAACAAAGGTACTACCCGGTCTCTCCCGCAATGCAGGCGCATATCGATGCTGAGTTGGACAGTATGCTTAAATCAGGCGTTGTGGAACGTTCTCGTTCAGCCTGGTCGAGCCCGATTTTACTAGTTAAAAAGAAAGATGGAACCTATCGTTTCTGCGTTGACTTTCGTAAATTAAATAGCGTCACCGAGAAGGACGCCTACCCGATACCTTACGTGTCTTCGATTTTGGATCGCTTACGCGATGCCCGGTTCATGACGTCGCTTGATATTGTTACGTTCTTAACGTTCGGGCTATTCAAAATTATACGACAAACATGGATTCAAATATTTATTTACAACTATTGGATTAATTATTGTTATTTACAGACACACGAGAGAATTATCAAGCACATTACAAATTACTTTTAAACTACGGCACTATTTCTAACAACTATTATTATTTATTTATATCACTCTTAAACACTAACGATGTATTTCTATTTATCTGGTGGTCTATTTATTTATTTCACGCGTTTTATTTATCTGGGAGCTCGCCGCTCTGATGTTGAATTCGAACTGAACTACAGGTCTGAAGGCCGCGCATTTATATTTCACTGAGGAGATTCCAGAATCCTCGCGAATGCACTCCGGCATTCGCAGGTGTTGTTCTCGTAAGCGAGCGTGAGTCATTCAGTACACCTGGTTCTAGGGCGCTTCCCGAGCATTCGACCGCTGTGACTCATATTTCTGCAGCCGCCTCGAGAAGCTCTGGAACGCTCGCGTATTAATCGCCAAGGCTGCTGACTCATCCATCCCTCGGCCCTCAGGATCGTAACACTGCCCCCGCCTTAGGTCGTTCTGTCCCAGAACGAGTTGCGTCGGGTGCCTGTCACTCGCTCTTGTGGGGATTCGATGACGGTACTTACAGGCGGTGCCTTTCTTGCACACTGACTGGTTGAAGAAGTAGCAGTCCACCGTGGGCTCAATGCTTCGCGCCGGGCTGCAACAGCAGACCTCGATCTGGATGCCGGTCTGGTCGAAGACTACTTCCAGCATGCTGCGTACGACCCTCCAGTCCAACGAATCCAGGCCGCATGCTAATTTCGGCATCGCTAGCCGGGTTTCGCCGTTCTTCACCATCTGCTTCTTAAGGTCCAAAAGAGCAGACCAGAGCTCCTGGTAACTAGGTTTTTCGTGAGACAACCTTTTCGTCACCAGGTAATAAATGGAGCTGTTGCCTTCCTTCAGCTGCAAGGTTCTGCCAACCTGAGGTGCCTGCTCTCGCAGCTGGTTTAACCGGCCAAACTGCTCCCGGAAGGCAGCGGCGATCCCCCTAGACATCCGGAGGTCCTGGCCGACGCAGTGTGCCAGGGAATACTGCCGCAGGGTGTCGAACAGGTCACGCTGCACCTCTGTAGTAACTCCGAATCGCGCAGTCTTCGTACCCCCATAAGCGGCCATAAACTCCTGGAAGGAGGTTCCTCCGGTCCCTAGTCGTCTCAGGGGTTGTTCCGTGACAGCCTCCACTTCCTCATTCGTTCCGGCATATGGGGCCAACCGATTGAAGTGCACCACCCTGCACTTTCCTCGAGGAGGTTTCTGGATTCGGTATACCACGTCATTCAGTCGAGCAACCACAGTGTAGGGGCCTTCCCAGTTTCTTTGGAGCTTGGGGGAGAGGCCACGACGCCTCTGGGGGTTATGAAGCCATACCAAATCGCCAGGCTGGAAACCACCGGCCTCAGCGCGGGCATCATATCGGTCCTTCATTCGGTCGCTGGCACCCTGAATGTTTCGGCGTACGGCGTCGTGGATCTCTTCCATCCGCTTCTTCAGGTTCCCCACGTAGTCCTCGCCGGCCGTTTCTTCGCCAGGCTTTCTTCCAAACTTGAGGTCACATGGCAATCGCAGCTCGCGCCCAAAGAGTACCGTGGCTGGGGTGTGGTTGGTTGTCTCTTGTACTGCCGATCGGTAGGCCATTAGGAATAGGTGAATGTACTGGTCCCAGTCACGCTGATGTTCGGAAACCACCTTGGACAGATGCTTCCCCATGGTTCGGTTCATCCTTTCCACCATGCCGTCCGATTGAGGATGGAGGGCAGTGGTCCGGGTCTTGTGTATCCCCAGCAGCTTGCAAACGTTCTGGAACAGTCCAGACTCGAAATTCCGGCCCTGGTCGGAATGTAATTCCAGGGGACTCCAAAACGGCTGAAGCACTCCTTCACCAGAACATCAGCTACAGTACCGGCCTCTTGATTCGGAAGGGCATATGCTTCAGGCCACTTGGTGAAGTAGTCCATGCACACCAAGATGTATTTATTTCCCGCTTCGGTTTCGGGGAATGGTCCAGCGATGTCGATGGCTATCCTCTCGAACGGACTACCGACGTTGTACTGCCGCATCGGAGCTCTACGTCTACCAACCGGTCCGTTTCCTGTAGCGCAGGCTTCGCACCTCCGGCACCACTCTCGGACATCATCTTTGCAACTCGCCCAGTAGAACCGGTCTCGGACCTTCTGCAACGTCTTCTTCAATCCAAAGTGTCCCCCAGAGGAGCCATCATGCGGGTGACGCAGAACCTCGGCCACTCTACTCCTTGGAACCATCAATTGTGATCTCGTTGCCCTACCGTCCTCGTCTTCCAAGATTCTAGTCAGGACGTTGTTCTCGAGCTGCAAGGAGTCCCATTGCGCCCAATAGGTCTTCACCGTTGGGTTGGTGGCGGAGACCTCCTGCCAGGTAGGTCGACGGCCATCTCGCTTCCAGGCTATAACTGTGCCTAAGCCGGGGTCGTTCTCCTGGCTGTTCTGCAACTCGTCTAGCTCCCACGAGTCGTCGACTACAGTGGTACGATTGATGGGTACCGCACGACTCTCCAGTCTCGAACAGTGGCTGCAGTCCGCAGGGCAGGGCCTCCTGGACAACGCATCGGCGTTGCGGTGGGCTGTGCCAGGTCGATGATTTATTTCAAAGTCGTACTCTTGTAGGCGCTCGATCCACCTAGCCACCTGCCCTTCAGGGTTCTTGAACTGCAGCAGCCATCTTAGAGCAGCATGGTCGGTCCTCAGTAAGAATCTTCTGCCATACAGGTATTTATAAAAATGCTCCACGGACTTGACTACTGCCAGAAGCTCCCTCCTGGTTACGCAATAGTTACGCTCTGGTTTGGACAGGACCTTGCGGAAATATGCCAGGACTTTCTCTTGCCCATCTTGGACCTGGGACAGAACACCACCTATTCCGACATTGCTAGCGTCAGTGTCGAGGATAAACTGGCCTTCCTGACGTGGATAGCAAAGTACAGGTGAACTGGTTAAGGCAGTCTTGAGCGTCTCGAAGGCCTCCGCGCACTCAGCACTCCATTCGAACTGTCGTCCCTCTTCCGTTAGACGGGTTAACGGTTTTGCGATGTTCGCGAAGCCCAGCACAAACCGTCGGTAGTAAGTACAGAGGCCCAGGAAGCTTCGCAGTTCATGCTTATCCTTCGGGATTGGCCAATCTTGCACTGCCTTCACCTTACTCGGGTCTACTGCTACTCCCTGGCGGGATACGACGTGCCCCAGGTACTGTACCTTCTTCTGGAAGATGTGGCACTTCTTTGGACTCAATCGCAGGTTGGCACCTCGCAATCTACCGAACACTTCCTCCAGGTTTTTCAGATGCTCGTTGAAGGATTTGCCCACCACTATGATGTCGTCCAAGTAAATCAGGCAGGTCTGCCAAGATAGAACCTTCAGGACGGTGTCCATCAGCCTCTCAAACGTGGCGGGGGCATTGCACAAACCGAACGGCATGACGGAGAACTGCCAGAGCCCAGTTCCTATAGTAAATGCAGTCTTCTCCCTGTCCGCGGGTTCCATTCCGACTTGCCAATAACCGCTCTTCAAGTCTAGCGTCGAGAACCATCGAGAACCGGAGAGTGTATCCAGGGTATCATCAATTCGTGGCAGAGGGTAGCTGTCTTTCTTGGTCACATGGTTCAGCTGTCGGTAGTCAACACAGAACCTCGTTGAGCCATCCTTCTTCTTGACAAGCACCACAGGAGAGGCCCACGGGCTGCTGGACGGTTCGATGATCCCTTGGTTTCGCATATCTTGGACAATCTTCTCAGCTTCTTCCCGTTTGGCGAGGGGCAACCTTCTTGGATGTTGGCGTATCGGTTGAGCATCCCCCGTATTGATTTTATGTTTAACTACGTCCGTACGGCCGCTGGGATGATCTCCGCACTCGAAGACGTCTTGGTACCGGGCCACCAGATCTTCGATCTTCTTCCGTTCTTGCTGGCTCACGCCCTTGCACGTAGACATCACGGTGTTAATTAATGACTCTGGGCAGTCCTTCGCCTTGCGGCCGCCGCCACTAGTAATCGTTCTCACAACGGCGGAGACCGGTGTGCACCTTCCCAGGATTGTGTCTCTCCTGACGGTTGCTGGTTCCCTGTTGACGTTCATCATCCTTACTGGGACCTTAAGCCCAGTCTTTACCAACGTCTTCCCAACCAGGATACCATGAGTGAGCTCTTTGTCATAATCGGGTTCAATCATGCGCACTACGTTGCCCCGGAGATCGCCATCCAGGTATGCATCCACGACTCTCTCGGTTCGTCCAGGCAGAGTAACATCTTCCGCCAATACCACTTGTACTGCGATCTCTTCTCTTGGGTGTAGGGAAAGCTCCTCCCCACCCACGTGCAACACGCCGCGTCCCAGGTCCAAAGTGAACCCACACTTATTCATGACATCCATTCCCAGGATGAACTCGTCCGCAATGTCAGCAATCAGGACCCGATGCTTGAGGGTTTGATTCCCAATCTTCAATTTCACATCCATCTCCCCATGTGTGGTCACTGCGCCTCCCGTGGCAGTGCGAAGGCGTGTCCTGGTGGGCAGCAGCTCACCCTCGTCTCGTATTACATCAGACCTGGCGATGGACTTCGTCGCTCCAGTATCCAACAGCAGAGACCGAACTCTTCCATTTATTTTCCCATCAATGAAGAGGCTATCAGGCTGGTGTTGCACGGACGACACATGTATGGGAATCTCCGGGGCATGGCAATCACGAGTCGACTCTCGCCCCTTTTTGTCGACCCGCATTAGTTTTCCGACGGCTCGTCAGACACTCGGGCTCCTTTCTTCGGACAGCGAGCCCTAAGATGACCCATCTCTCCGCAGCTCCAGCAACGGGGCCCCTTCTCCCTCGTCTCCTGCCTTATAAGTCGTCGCAACATGTCCTCCATGGATTCAGGCGCCATCTCCGTCGTGGCGACATCGCGGACACGACCATGTCCTCTGGAAGCACTCCTTGCCGCTTCAAATTCCAATGCATGGGCTAAGGCCTCTCCCAGTGTCCTATGGCGCCCCAGACGTACCGCTTGCTGAGTATCGGCGTCTTTAACTCCATCTACGAATGTTTGGACGGCTAGCTGCTCCAGGAAGTCCTCCGGCGCCGATGGATACGCGAGCCGAACCAATCGAGCAACATCGGCCTCCAGTTCTTGCAGAGTCTCCCCCGACTTCTGAATTCTGTTCTTCAACTGGGCACAATGCACATGCTGAAGATGACCATTGCCATAACGCCGTTCCAGACGATTCACCAATTGCTGGAAGTCCCTCTGCTGATTTTCTGGAATCATTTGCAAAACATTCAGAGCATCCCCTCGCAATGTCAGGATCAATGCGGTCGCTTTGTCTGCCATTCCCCAACCATTAGCAACGGCTGCGGCTTCAAATTGCTTCAGGTATGTTGACCATGGCGTTTTCCCATCGTAAGAGGGCAGTTTCATGTGCAAGCCAGATGTTGCGGGCCTCACTGGGGCAGTATCTTGGGACAGAGCAACCTGAGGGGCAGCAACTCGCGATAAGGTAGGCTGATTCACTGCAATTGGAGAAGAGCAGCCAGCAGATTCAGAGAGAGCTGGTTGGCCTTGGCCACTTCGTGACTGCAGCTCGAGTATGTCACTCCGAACTCCGGCCAACGCTCTCTCCATATCTTCCCGAAGTTCATCCTTGAGGTCTTCTTGAGTGACTCTCAGTTTTTCCTCAAGTTTTTCTCTAAGATCCTCTTGCGCGGCTCTCAACTGTTCCTTCAGTACTTCCTGTGCCCTTTCTGCATTCTCTTCTGCCTTCTTTTGGCCGGCTTTCAATTCTTCCTGGCCAACTTGGATCTCTCTCTTAAGTTCCTCCTGTGCTTTTTCCGCTTTCTCTTGCGCGGCTTTCGATTCTGCTTGCGCTTTTTCTGCCTTCTCCTGCCCAGCTTGGATCTCTTTCCTAAGATCCTCTTGTGCTTTTTCTGCCTTGTCCTGGCTAACTTGCATCATTTGCAAAAGTTGGCTTAATTGGGCTTCCATTTTGCTGCTTTGAGATCTCGTCAAAGGCATGCACAATACTCACTTCAATTTATTTATCTGACCGTCGTTTTATCGGCACTTTGTTAGATGACTCGACGTCACTAAGCGATTCACGCGATTAATCCAATTATGGGTTGTCATCAAAAATTAGTCAAACCCGTTTTACATAAAATTCAATTTCAATCTAAAAATCCCGAGAGCCGGCCCTGTATTTCTAAAAGCTGCTACCGATTTATTTAGGTCACATTTTAAGATACAAACCATTGACGGAAATTCCCCGTAAGCACTTCTGTGCCACGTTCAAATTGTTTGGTTCGTTTTGTAACCTTGGGGCTTCCAGTTATATCCAAAGTCCGGTTGAACTCAAATCAAAAATAATCACACCCCAATGGAATATTTCTTTATAAACATTTTCGCTTCGCACGCTAATGTGTTTATTTCGGCACCCAGGCGCCTTCAATACAAAATTCTCGGAACTCTGTGCAGCCAGCGCATTTTAAACTTAAGCTCCCTTTGTCTTACGCGATAAAGAAATGAGATTTCAAATGTTATTTCGGTCCATATCAATCCGGGGACTTTTCGTAGTAACCCGATACTTTGGAACTCGCTATACCACAAAATTCTTTGTTCAGGATTCAAGGCCCCTTTCTGCCCAATTAAGCTTACGTAGTAAAATTTCCTTTTATTTCACAACGCGGTAAGGAATGGTGTAATCCTGAGAGGGAACATGCCCGTCCGCATTGGAGAGAGAGAGACGGTTGCACAGCAACGAGGGGATTAACTCTGTGATTGTTAAGCGGGGTTAGAATTTTTAAGTCAGTCAAGCTCAAACCTTCGAAGCATTTTATTGTTGGTGTTTTTGGAATTGCGTGTGCGGGCAGATGTAGTGAAGTAACTCGGCGTTGATACGAATGGCCGATTCGTCTCCTATAGTGTACTTTCCGGGGAAAGATATTTGCATTAATTGCACATTCGACTAGAGACGACATCTTTAAGCCGTAACTAACTTTTCTCTGTTAAGTGGGGAAAACCATTGCTGTTTGCAAATCTGTGTGTCAACGCCGTGCCTCTTGTAATTATTGGGAGCCCGCCCGCGCAATAGTGTATTATTTGCTGTCATTTTTCCCACAACCGTTGAGGGATTTTTCGCAACACCTCGTTACTCTGCACCCGAGCTTCTTCGAAGGCCGTCATCTTTTGTTCCTGATTACTGGGGATTCCCTAAACTCTCGTCCCAACAACTCCGTTTGCACTGCAGCCCTCCCTGCCAAGTGACTTCACCAGGACCTCGTTCACCGCTCCCGCCAAAGAAACACGCTTTGGGGCTAAGGTAAAATTGTTTACAGTAAATATGTGTTTTCGCTTTGTTTAATTATGTGCCGTGTGAAGTGATATCGACCATCTGTCGTGCGCTATTGAAGTTTATATTGGACATTGCGTACGCCCGTTTGATTGAATTATTCAAATAATTATTATACGCAGGGGCGTCACTCCTGTGATTTTGTTCTGCTTATTTGTTAATGATACTTAGATTAAGTTAACTTTTGCTAGGGGACCCCGAAATACCAGTTAGGATGTACCCTTTGTATTAAATTTAAACTCACCGCTGGGTGGGATATTAAACATAAATCTTTGCTAATTTCAGTCTAGTTATTTGTTGTTGCTGAACCCTTTAGTCATTAGTTAATTACGGCAAAAGCCTGATGTAATTAAATGTGAACCCAAAGCCTGCTCTTCAAGTAAGAACGCCCTAGAATTGGGCTTGTCAGTGTTTTCTTTTATTGCTCTAGAGGGTGTGGCTACAAGGTAAGTCATTTGTCGCAAGGCCACACCGTGTATACACCAACAGGCCCGAAGAAGCTTGGCGGAGGGGACGCTGTAGTGGAGTGCAGTTACGTGGAGGACTTCCCCATAGGCTACGTGTGTGTTCTTGTTTCTAACACGTTTGCCATTCCTTATCTAGAAACAAGTGGCGCTCTAGGCATCTATTTTAAGCAATCTTTAGGGTAAGTGCCGCCGGTTTTTCTTT
Source organism: Agriotes lineatus (assembly GCA_940337035.1). NCBI lineage: Eukaryota > Metazoa > Arthropoda > Insecta > Coleoptera > Elateridae > Agriotes > Agriotes lineatus. Next base: position 6,705,566 of record OW679203.1, on the reverse strand, counting down.
GAGCTTTCGAACCACGCCTTCCCGACTGGGTTACGTGCGAGTAATCGGAGCAACAACATCTACTCCAACACATTAAGATCTGTGTTTTTGGTAAAGCCGGCGATCCCTGTAGGTTGTACCCGATTTTGAACCTTTATTATGATCAATGTCGATCTGAGGAATTAAAACTGTAACAACTTGTTAAATTATTTATTTATTTAATGTTTGTTCAATAATTTTCTTATAGCCCCCGGTTCAAAACCCCACACCTGACACCACTGTTACGTTCTTAACGTTCGGGCTATTCAAAATTATACGACAAACATGGATTCAAATATTTATTTACAACTATTGGATTAATTATTGTTATTTACAGACACACGAGAGAATTATCAAGCACATTACAAATTACTTTTAAACTACGGCACTATTTCTAACAACTATTATTATTTATTTATATCACTCTTAAACACTAACGATGTATTTCTATTTATCTGGTGGTCTATTTATTTATTTCACGCGTTTTATTTATCTGGGAGCTCGCCGCTCTGATGTTGAATTCGAACTGAACTACAGGTCTGAAGGCCGCGCATTTATATTTCACTGAGGAGATTCCAGAATCCTCGCGAATGCACTCCGGCATTCGCAGGTGTTGTTCTCGTAAGCGAGCGTGAGTCATTCAGTACACCTGGTTCTAGGGCGCTTCCCGAGCATTCGACCGCTGTGACTCATATTTCTGCAGCCGCCTCGAGAAGCTCTGGAACGCTCGCGTATTAATCGCCAAGGCTGCTGACTCATCCATCCCTCGGCCCTCAGGATCGTAACACTATCAAATCCGCGTACTGGCAAATTGAAATGGAAGAGAAATCTAAGGAGCTAACGGCCTTCACAGTACCCGGGCGCGGTTTGTTTCAATTTACTCGCATGCCCTTTGGGCTTCATAACGCGGCAGCGACTTGGCAACGTTTCGTCGACCATGTGTTGGGTCCCGAATTGGAACCTTACGTCTTTGTCTATTTAGATGACGTGATTATTTGTACCCCGACTTTCGAAAAGCACGTCGAGATTCTAGACGAAGTATTGCAGCGACTAAACGACGCTGGTTTAACACTGGGTCGTGATAAATGTCATTTTTGCCAACCGGAATTACGATACCTGGGCTATGTCGTTAACGCCCAAGGACTTTTAGTCGACCCCGATAAAGTTTCGGCGATTCTTAACTTGCCGCGACCTAGAAACGTTTCGGAGATACGGCGAGTTGTCGGCATGGCATCGTGGTATCGGCGTTTCATACCAAATTTCTCAGCCATTATTGCTCCGCTGACGTCGTTATTGAAAAAGTTGCAGAAGTTTGAGTGGACCGAGTCATGCGAAGTCGCATTTACAACCATCAAAAATTGCCTAGTTTCGGCACCCATCTTGTCGTGTCCCGATTTTTCTCTCCCGTTTATCGTACAGACGGACGCTTCCAGTGTTGGTATCGGCGCCGTGCTGACTCAGACCGTTGATGGCCAAGAACAGGTCATCTGTTACATTAGTCGGACTCTTACGAAGCCTGAGCGTAATTTTTCGGTTACGGAACGCGAATGTTTGGCCGTCCTGTGGGCCATAGAGAAGTTACGTCCGTATTTAGAAGGCACTCACTTCACAGTCGTTACTGACCATCATTCACTTATCTGGTTAAATAATCTTAAGGAACCCACCGGGAGACTCGCCCGTTGGGCTGTTCGTATCCAACAATACGACTTCACGATCAAACACCGGAAGGGAAAAGACCACGTCGTTCCGGATGCGCTGTCCCGTGCTATACCCGAAATAGATGTAGTCTCAGTTGTCGATTCTGGAGAACCCGAAGCCGGCGTTCAGGCGCCGAACGGCAGTCGAACTGACCGTTGGTATAGGCGCATGTGTACACGCGTCGTAGAAAGACCATTCAGGTATTCGGCGTGGAAACTATCGCGAGGGAAGTTGTTTAAACATGTCAACGTAAAATACCCCGAATTGGACGAAGGCACGAGTTGGAAAGAGGTGGTTCCGAAGCCTCAAGGTGCCGAGATTCTTCGCAAAAACCATGACGAACCTACCGCAGGCCATTTAGGCATTTATAAGACCTACGGCCGTATCGCTCAACAGTATTACTGGCCTAAACTTAAGGCGGATGTGACTCATTACGTTAACCGTTGCGCGACGTGCCTAGCGCAGAAACCCGAACAAAAACGCCCGGCCGGCTTGATGTGTCGTCACCCCGTGGTGGATAAGCCGTGGCAAATGATATCTATCGACATTGTAGGGCCGTTGCCCCGTTCAAAGAAAGGCTACGTATATATTCTGTCCGTGGCTGACTACTTTACCAAATTTACCCTTTTCTTCCCGTTGCGTACCGCCACCGCGACCGCGGTGACTCAGAAAATTGAGAACGATGTTTTCTTGCTCTTTGGAGCACCTCAGTACGTCTTGGTTGACAACGGCGTACAGTTTCGCAGTAGAGAATTCCGACAACTGACCGATACGTATAAATCACGAATTATCTTTAACGCGCATTACCATGCGCAGGCCAACCCCGTAGAACGCGTTAATCGAGTATTAAAAACTATGCTAGCGTCGTACGTGAAAGACAACCACCGGGAGTGGGATAAATATTTGTCGAAAGTCGCTTGCGCAGTGCGTACCGCAGTACACGAAGTCACCGGCATGACCCCATATTTCGCCAATTTCGGCAGAGAGATACAGTTAGAGGGGACGCGCGCCAATAACCCCGAGGAGGTAGATGTTTCGGAACAAATACGGGTAGAGAGTCGCGAAGACTTGTTACGACGGACTCCCGCGTTAAGGTCGGTATATGAAGACATAGTCAAGCGACTAGACGTGGCGTACAAAGCCTCCAAGGCGACATACGATTTGCGAAGGCGCCCGGCTCAGTTTGCCGTTGGCGATACCGTCTGGCGACGAAATTACGTACTTTCCGATGCGGCGAAATATTTTAACGCCAAGTTGGCTCCAAAATTTATAGGGCCGTTTTATATCAATCGGCAAGTTTCGCTTGCCACTTACGAGCTGTCCGACGAGACCGGTGCCCCGAAAGGCACTTGGCACGCGAAAGACCTAAAACCCAATCCCACGGACGTTTAGTCTACTAGCGCCCGATTTCCTTAATCCCCCTCTCCCCCACCCCATGTTCTTTTGGAACGGTTGGTCGGAAGTGTGCATGGGAGTAGGACGTTCTATTGACCCGATCCTGACGAGCGCTAACCGCGCGTTTTTTTTTTAGATATTTTTACGGTTTCAATTTGGAACCCCAAACCCTCCTTCTCTATGCTCTATCTTTACCTTTCTTTTCCCCTTGTCATTACTATCTACCGCGTCCCGGCGACAACTACCCAACCCCGTTGTTCTCTTTCTTTTTCCACCTTCCAAAACCGCACTGTTAGGCGACCGTCATGGACCCGGTGTTAAGGTCCAGTCGGCGTTTCGTGGCCGCCGCCGCAGTGCGTGCCACACCCGTTTCGGGTCTGGTCGGTTACCTTTTTTTTTATCGTCGTGGTGGTCGATTATCGACGTGGTTTTGCGAACCGTTGTGGTGGCACTCCTATTTTGGGAGGGGCAGTCGAGCCGGATCGGCGAGACTGTCCTCAGTCTGCCTAGTCTTTGCCCGTTTGGTTCCCCGAGGGAGCCAGACACGAATCGTTTTGTGGACCCCTGGCGGAGCGCCACTCCTTTTGGGACAGCTAGTTTTCTTGTCGCCCGTCTTCCGTGGTCCGGGGAGTGTGTGCTAGCCATCAGCGAACCGCCAGGTCCTACCCAATTTTCGTATTTCCACTGGCGTATCCAGTCCTTCTTCTTCCTCTTCTCTCTTCCCTCCTGTCGTACCCTATCTGGTGGCCGGTGTGCGTAATTCCTTTGGGGGTACAGCTGTCGTATCAGCGTTTCCGGTCGTTTGAGTGCTCGTGGCGCCGCAGCCAAAATGCCCCGTTGATTTTAAGAGACTTCGGGGAACTCTCTTTCAAGTAAGGGGAGTGTTAGGTCATTTTGGTATTTTAAATAGCCACCTAGGCTTTAGGGCAGCGTGCCCGTAGGCTAAGCCCTTTTAGTTCTTTATTTGGCTCCATCGCCTAATTTCAGAATCACGATTTCGCACATATTTAGCCCCAGAAGCAGTATTTTTCGTCGGTTGGAGCTCCCCTCTGATGGCGTTTTTTTTTTGAGTTAAGACAGGCTTGGTGGCGCCCTCATGATTTCGACGTGCCCTGTATATATTATGTCACCACGCGCTTGCCCGGAACGTACCGTGTGACTCACGCCCGACTCCCTGAGCGTTCCAGCCGTGGCCTATTAGCCCATTTCGAACCGATTTCAGGGCAAGTGTGCCAGTTTTCAGGACTGATTCCGTGGTGCGATGCTCACCTTGGGTGGGTGTCGTAAAGTTCTTTTAATACCGTAACAAATTAATGCCTGGAACAAATAATCATAATAACCGCCAAAGCGCTACGATATAAATAAGTACCCCTTTGAATGTTCACAAATTTTTATTTTAAAGTCAGCAATGCTTGCCGCACAATACGAACCATTTTGTAGCTTTAACAGTATTGCATAAATTAGCGACTGTGTATTTGGAACTAATTCGGGTGCACAGTAGCGCACCAGTTTAGGTAAAAATTATTAGGAATTTACCCCTGGGAATAGAGTTTATTGTTCTACCGAGATAGCGTTACGATAACGAATTGCAGATAAATAAAATACGAAAAGGGCATAACACTATTTATTTGGGCCAAGTAAATGAAAAATACAAAACACCAATATTTTAATCAGTCTAAATTAATTTTATAAGCAACCCCAAAAGCGAATTAATAATTATTAGAGCATATCCATAGCAGTGTATACGAAATACCACTTAGACTACTTATTCTTTTCTGCTTCTTTTACTTATATTTACACATATAATTCAAGCATTGATTTCGTCAAACATTTGATAACAAGAGCGAAATACAAATTTTACAATAAACATGTGTCCTTATCATATACCAATCAGCAATTTTAGGGAGTGCTTAGTTAAAATTTGAAGCACTCTTCTCTCTCACTTAATGAATGAATGAATAGAATGGGCTTATACATGATTACGGCCGTTTCGTTATGGCGACGTAGTTTTCGATTGTTATTTTCAAATAGAATAACATCACTATGAAATCATCATTACAGTTTGTGAGAAGCATCTGTTTAATTAGCTGCTAAGTATTTAGATATCATTGTAAGATGAAGTGCTTAAAATGCTTATCGGCCACGACTTCAATAGTAAACAAAAGTTCTCTAAACTAATAAATATTGAAAAGTGAGGATCCAAGTCGATGAATAAAAGTTCTTTAAATATCGGCAGCTATTAGATTTTCTGAATTGTTTCTTCGCCATCTAAAACTGCCCACTGACATAACAATTTGTTGTTTTATTGATCGTACTGTAAGTTGAATTATTCGTTTAACAGAGTACTTTTGATTATTTTAAATTTGAATTGTATAATGTTAAACCGTTGCTAAGTATTCTGATTTCATGCTGTCTGAAGTAATTCAGTATTGAAGGAAGGGATTCAAACAACGTAGTTTGTTAACTAGGGCGACCATTTTAATATGTTTGATACATACTAAAGATTTGGAAGTCTGTTAATGCGATACTTACGATGGTAAGGGTTGGAGCTAAAGCTTCCTTTTAAAACATGTGTAGCCTATGTTAACTCACAACGAAATGAACACAGTTGTGTTTAAAACTTTATTGAATTACTAACATACAAATTCTGTATTTATACACTACTTTAAATTCAATGTCTAAGTCGGAAAAGTGCAACTTTATAATTTGTTAGTTCATCGCGCTTTGTTGGTATGACTTTATTACGGGTGCTGAGTACAATAAACTACAATTACAGCTCAACCTAATAACATGTATTAAGAAATGCGACGCTACCATTATTACAGAGTGTTTAAAAAATACGTTTGGATATTTCACCCACTTATAAATCTCATCAACACAACCAAAAAAGTTCTAATAAACATTGGTTCGAAAATCAACCGTTTTCGGGAAAATTATTTGTGCAGAGTAGGAGTGCAGAATCGTATTTATCACGTCTGCTATGGAAGTGGATAAAAACATTTGTTTGGGTTTTTGTAAGGGTCAATATTAGTGATGGGCCTATCCAAAATGAATAATCGGAAAGTTTCCGATTGTTCAAAGAATCGGAAGGTTCCGATTATTTCGGAATGTGTCGGAACTTTTCGGAATTCGATTATTTTACTGTTCGGTGCACAAAATTCGGAACTTTCGGAATTCGATTATTTTACTATTCGGTATACAAAATAAGAAAACGAAATGCCAATTTGAACTGAACGAAATGCGGATTGTTGTGTTGACTCACTTGACTGCTATATGCTGGTTGGCGAATACCGACGTGTCGCGCCATTTTCGCACGTGCATGATTAGTGAAAGGCACTAATGGCAGTGGCATTTCGTAGATTAGTTATTAGATAGTACACCTTACAGACTTCAAATTCGTGTATTGTTTTATACTATCTATTATGTACTTTATGTGCCATTGAACTTTAAAATATCACTACCATTTTCCGAAAGTCTATTAAGGTAACTACTGTAATAATTTGAAAAAATATTTTATTTCCTCTTATATGTGCTCAATCTCATAAATTATTTTACTGGCCGTCCTGCAAACTAAAACAATAAATGCCAACGCAGATAAAGGCTTACGGCGCAACGGCGAGTGTTAGCGCAAATTTGCACGTACTTTATCTTCCTTCCGCTCGTTGTTGTTTCGCTCGTTTTCCCTTGCTTGCATTTACGGAATGTAAAATAATCTGATGATATTTCGATTTTATAAATATTCCGAAATGGAACATTCCGATTATTGAAATCATCCGATTATGCCCATCACTAGTCAATATGGTTACTGTAGTCACTTCTTGCTGTCATTTATCAAATCAGCTAACAGGTTCCGCTTAGTGCCAGAGACCGTTTAAGAATGCTAAAGTGCTGAGTAAACATGCTGCTATGGAAACATGATGCCAGTTTGTTGGGGATAGGTAAGTGATTATATTTTGTTGGTGTAACAATAATACATTCATTTAGTCCGATATCTTTAAAATCGGTTCTTCTGATATTGGCGGCGACTTCTCGATCGTGATATCCACAGTATTTGTGAAATTAACTGGAAGAATTCTGTTGAATGCTGCTATCAGCGGTATCGTGCTAGAGGATTTTGCATATAATTTATGTTGTTTGCTGCGGATGTAGCACTCTGGCTCTATTTGAGTAACTCCAGTACTGTTGAGAACCTGTCTCTGCAGATAATTAATTGGATCGTTCTCGCGTCTTCTTGCCTTGTGTGCGAGAACGGTTATGATGGTGTTGCTCTTGCTGGGATTCGTTGTACCAGAAGTTGCTGCCTGAATACCGTCTTGTGTTTACAAATAATGAAAATCATATTAGTAGATTGTTGACTGCCACAGAGGTTGTTTGTTGCATTTTCGTTTTGGATGTGAAGTAGGTTCTGGTTTGTCTGTTTCTGATGATTGTTCATTTCTTTCAGCTAGTACTTGTACTCCCGCTTTCCATAATCTTCCGAAGTGAAGACCTGTGGGGGGTATAAAATTCCATTATATAATGTTTGCTTTCAAAGTAATTTTGACCTTGGCAATCAAAATTTTGTTTGCTTCGAAGTTGGGTCATTATCGCTTCTTGCAGTGAAGTGCCGTGTCGTCATTTCTGGAATCCATCCCCCACTAGGTGCCAGTTCTTTAGCGGGGTTTTCATCAGCGCTTTTGCTGCCATTTCTTGACTCCATCAACGATTAGGTGCTAGCTTCTTGCCAGCGTTTTTACTAGGATTTTTTCTGCCCTCTTTGGACTTTATCCACCGCAAGAAGCTGATATAGAATGATTTTGATAACTTCCAATTATGTGTCTGTTGATTACGGTTTTCTTTTCTTTATACCCACCAACTTTGTGATTGGGAACTTTAACCACATATAAACAATTATCAGGCTGTGATAAAACTTGGTATACAGAGGTTTTCTAAGCAGCTGATTACAAATTTGAAGTCTAAATACTGAAAATAAAATGACAGATCTCCTTTATTTGTTGATGACTATCCATCACAATGTATTTAATTTTGCTTACGTTTTTCTTATATCTTATTTGAAGGATCCACCTCGACCCTTTCTTGTAATTCTTCTCTGCTTTCACTGAATCTTTAGTAAACTACCGGGTGTCTTGAAGGAATTACATCTAGTATGATTTAAATTTACCATGCAAAATAGAATGTTCTGCTCTCGCGCAATGCTGTTAGCTAGTAGATGGAATAATAACCTAAACTCAATAATGACAATAACCTTTGTTGACCGAAGTTAGTTAGAGAGTGGTTTTCGTTTATTTTTAAAGTGAGACACATTATGTACGTATTTTAAGGCACTATTTAACATCACGAAAATTGTAAGAAGTAAGACAAGCCATATAAAAAGTGATTAATCGTATATTTTTTCCAAAAAATAAAAAATATTTCTCAAATACAGAACTAAAATCAACGGAAAAATAACTTCATGGCTAAAAGCGGTCCTTAGAAAACGTGTGTTCACCATTTTGGTGAATACACAATACTACCCTACATTTTAAGTTATCATGTGGTGCAACATTGCAGGTGTTATATCATTGCATTTAATTCTAATGCTCTCTATCAGCTCATCAAAATATTAATTCTTTCTTTGTGGACCTCATTTTTTGAGATGACTTAAAATAGAGTAATCTAACGGAGTAAGATCGGGTGAATTTGCTGTCCAAATCCCTCTGCTAATTACTCGATTGGGAAAAACCTGCTCGAGAAATTGTAAATTTACCCTTGTTGTATGTGCAGTGGTCCCGTCCTGCTGGGAGGATTAATCGGGATGCAGTTGATCCAAGAAGAATAATAACAGCTGTTCTCCGTAACGTTGACTGTTCTTTGTGTCAAGGAAACATATTGGTCTTATGATCCTACGACGTAACACAACTTACCATATTCCAACTTTAAGAGGATGTAAAGAAGACTCAGTATGATTATGTGGATTATCAACTGACCACATTCTGTAGTTATGTTTATTTACAAATCCACTTAAATAGAACCATGACTCATCGCTAAAGAAACTTAAACCAAGGGCATCGTTGTTGTTTAAATTTTCTAGGAAAAAGTTACAATAATGTATTCGATTAGCATGGTCCTGTGGTCGAATTTCATTTACAACAGACACTATAGGGATACATATGTATTGTGCAGTCCCTTCTTCAAAATGTTGTGAACAGTACTTCTACGGACATCTGTCTGAGCTGAAATACGACGCACTGACATTTTTGGATTTTGTACAACAAAAGTTTCGACATTTTCGATAACGTTTGGGACAGTGGCTGACTTTCCAGTAGACTTGCCTTTTTTACTATTTCTGCCACCAGAAATTTTTCAACACTGCGACGAATGTGGTGCAGTAGAACAGTTTCCTCAACAATTCTGTTAGGAAACTGCAGTCGAAACTGCTGCTTGCAAACCACATGGGAATATTGCCATTCTCCATTTAGTATTAACTGTCCTGATCGAAAATATACCTCAATAATAAAAAGGTTTTCTTGCATAGGGTACATTTTAGGTATGTTGTATTAACAAAATTTAATTAAAACTATTTGAAGTTTATTCTTTTATTTGACAACTAATGAGTGACAACTCTGAATAATGCAATACCAATAACAATCAAGCGGCACATAAAAATTTACATGCAAACAAAATTCAAAACTTACTAGATGTAATTATTTTTAAGACACCCGGTAAAAAGAAAACTATGGAGTTGCCAGAGTTTTTCAATTTGCCTGAATTTCTGTCACATGTCAGAAACTAGCAATAAAGCTGCTCGTGAAGAAACGTTCAGCAACGACCACAAGTTGACCAGAACACCAACGTATTCAAATCACATCAAATATCTATTATATGACAGTATTCGAATGCTATAAAAAGCTGTAGAGAAACATATGTTACAGAATTTTAAAAACAGCCTGTGCACTATGCTTAACCTCAATATGTAATTTGGGCTTCTTACGTATTAGTAAGCATAACATTTGCCCTCAGAAATGATCGTGAATGCCTCACAGAAGAATCACTAACGACTCTGTGTACATAGCACCGACAAAATGGGGTCTCAGTAAAATTTGATAAACCGTGTTTTTGTACACGAATGTTTACCTTCGTTATTTTTCAATTGGCATTTCTCTTGTTTTACTATAGAAACGAAATAAGTTGCTAACCTTGTTATAATCCCCAAAACTACGTAAATATTAACCAGCAAAAACCTACGACGTATTGACTTGTCAATCAGACTGGTTAAAAACTTACCTTTCAATAGCCGTAAGAAAATAATTCATACTATAAAGATTATAATCTACTTCTCGAAATTATAGTTATTTAAGTAACAAAGAATGTAAGGGCCTATTAACATTTGAGGTAGGCAAGTGCAAGCCAAGGTGCAGCCGCGGGTTGTTGCCTGCCGAAAATGTTAATAGACGAAACATTCCGAGTTATGTTATTATATTTTCCCGCTGCTGATCATGTAAGTCAGTGATACAGCCTTAGTAACAAAACGTGTAATTCGGTGATTATATTTGTTTGCTGCTTTTTCTTGACAACGGAACTTAATATTATTATTAAGTTCCTAGGATAATAAAATTAGCAAAGCAAGATGCAAATTTAGACGTTTTGTTTATAAATTACAAGTGTTTATGTGACATGTGACACTCAAGGTAACACGACTCGCGAAAACTAATCCTGGTGACAGGTGACAAAACAAACGATTTTTTCAAAATTCTAGGAAAATTTCGATAAGCAGCGGGAAAAATGTAATAAGATAACTCGGAATGTGTCGTCTATTAACATTTTCGGCAGGCAACAAGCCGCGACTTCGTACTTGCCTACCTCAAATGTTAATAGGTCCTTACATTCCTTGTTACTTAAATAGCTATTTTCCCGCTGCTTATCGTATTTTCCTAGATTTTTGAAAAAATCGTTTGGTTTGTCACCTGTCACCAGGATTAATTTTCGTGAGTCGTGTTACCTGTGAGTGTCACATGTCACATAAACACTTGCAATTATAAACAAAACGTCTAAGTCTGCATCTTGCGTTGCTAATTTTATTATCCTAGGAACTTAATATTAGTATTAAGTTCCGTTGTCAAGGGAAAGCAGCAAACAAATATAATCACCGACTTACACGTTTTGTTACTAAAGCTATATCACTGACTTACATGATCAGCAGCGGGAAAATTTTCATACTGATAACAACAATCATACCTAGATTTCAATCGTCTTAGGAAGTCACCACTTCACTTATACGTTCGTAGATACGAGATTAGAAAAAGTTGTTCTTCGATAATCTCCAATACAATTATGTATAAGATTTATGGCGTGTGCTTTAAATTGCCATAAAATAATCAAATTATTCACCTAGTATTAAGTACATTATACTTCTTTCATATAAAAACTTTAATTTCCACGTTCAGTATATATATATTTTCTAAGATTTTATATTTGCAATTTGATCTTCTTTGAAAATATATTAATCCTAGCATGGTCTGGTTATCAATCTTGTCGTGTATTGGAAAATTTCCAGCTAAAACACTATAATAGTAATAGTAAATTTAATCCTACTATTTGTAAATTATCTCGTCATGTCCCTGTAATGTAACTTTCTTTCTATTTCAATGGCTGATCAGTCCATTTATGAGCAGGAAGCAGCTTAGACCGTGATCAATATCATTGAGCAAAAATGAAATATGAAGAAATTTGAGTGTAATTGGCAACAAATTAAGCTAAACTTACTTTTATAGTATTTAAAAAAATGCGGATAGTTGCAATTGCAATCCTTATTTCAATAATCGTTCTACTCGTCTAAATGAGGACAAATGGAACTAATGGATAAAGTTTCTTTGCTATGAATATTATTTTCTATTCAGAAATCAATGCTGCTTAGTATCTCTGAATTACCAAAATATTAAATTGGGTCTGCCTTTCATAATTAATTAAAGCTAAATAAGGTAAAATGAGGTTATCGATTATACCTACATACATACAATAGGTCAACACGTGCAATCTGAATGTATGTCGGTTCCAAGTTCAATAAGGGCTGCTCTTATTGAACCACCTTATCACAAAAAAAAATAGAAACTTCAGTTATTGCAAAACGTAACGCATGCCAAAGGTACCACATGCCATGAATGATCTGACGTCAGAATACAGGAAATCAGTTTACTACGATAACAATCTAATATTCCGCTTTATCAAGAATTTTCTACTGTTTCAGGTGCTTCCTGCAAGATAAAACGGAACCCAAAGTATAAATGGCGACTCATTTTATTCAGGCGTCAGTTCAGTTCGTTATTCCTCAAGCGAAATGCCAGCAACAGATATACTCGTCGGCTTAGTGGCTTTCACCTTGGTCATAGTGCTCTACTTCAAATGGTCCTTTACGTATTGGCAGAGGAAAAAAGTGCCTTTCCGGCCACCGAGAATACCTTTCGGAAATAGTGACAACTTTTTGAAGCGCGTGGACAACGTTGGAACGCGCATGAAGCATCATTACGAACACTTCTACAAGAAAGGTGCAAATCATGCGGGACTGTATTTATTCAGCGCTCCCGTCTACATGCCGATCGATCCCGAATACATCAAAAACGTCATGGTAAGAGACTTCGATCACTTTTCGGACCGCGGAATGTACAGCAACGAGAGAGACGACCCCTTGTCAGCCAACATGTTTTGCATTGGAGGAACCAAATGGAGAAATCTGCGTACTAAGCTCTCACCGACTTTCACTTCCGGAAAAATGAAGATGATGTTTAATACAGTACTCGAATGCAGCAAGCAGATGAATGAAGCAATCGACGAGGTTTGCAACAAAAAACAACCTTTGAACGTGAGGGAAATGATGGCTTGCTACACATCAGATGCAATCAGCTCCTGTGCCTTCGGTCTTGACTGCAACAGCTGCAAAAATCCGGAAGAAGAATTCAGGACTTACGGTCGTAGATCTGTCCAGTTTACCAGGTGGCAGTCTATCCAAAACAGCATCAGCGTAGTTTTTCCCAAGACAAGCCGGGCTTTGGGGATCAGGCTCATCGCTGCTGACGTTGCCCAGTACTTCATGAACGTCGTCAAAAGCACCGTCCGCTACAGGGAAGAAAACAACTATTTTCGTAAAGACTTCATGCAGCTCCTAATTGGGCTTAAGGATGGCTTCCAAAATAATAATGAAGAAAAGGGCAGCACCAAAGGTTTAACTATGAACGAAATTGCAGCGCAAGCTTTCATATTTTACATTGGTGGCTTCGAAACGTCGTCCTCTACTTTGTCCTTTAGTCTTCTTGAGATGTGTTTGAACCCTGAAATACAAGAAAAAGCAAGGGCTGAGGTAAACGAGGTTTTAGCAAAGCATAACGGGGAAATGACCTATGAAGCAATCCAGGAAATGAATTATCTTCAACAGGTTATGGATGGTAAGTGTGAAGCTTCTATGCGCTAAGTGAGAAATCTAAATTTTGAATTGCTGTTGCAGAAACGCTGAGAAAGTATCCAATTCTCCCTGTTCTTACTAGAAAATGTGTCAAGAATTACCAAGTTCCTGGCACGGATACGATCTTAGACGAGGGTACCCCGGTATTTATTTCAGTTCTAGGAATCCATCACAATCCAGACTACTTCCCAAACCCTGAAAAGTTTGATCCGGAAAGATTCAACGAAGAAAATAAAAGCCAAATTCAGCCATTCACCTACTTTCCGTTCGGAGAAGGGCCAAGAATTTGCATAGGTAAGAATAAAGAGTTTGGTGTTATACAACGAATATTTATTTTTTTAATTTTGCAGGACTAAGATTTGGTGTAATGCAAACCAAACTTGGATTGGCTTCTGTTTTGAATAAGTACCGATTTTCAGTGAACAAATCAACTGTGCTGCCTATAAAATATAACCCCTATGGTTTCACGATGGAACCTTTGAATCAAATTTCCTTGGATGTAGAGACAATCAGTTAAAATTAGGTTATTATTAGTTATTTCAATGTGACATTGTTAAACTATATATGTAAATTTGTTGTGACGTGATCTGTTGTAAGAATACGTTTTGTACTAGTCAGGTAGCGGCAAGTTCTTTCCTAGTATATGAAAAGTTTCTCAAGTAATAAATAAGCTAACATCGTGATATTAGTAATAGTTGAGATTATAGTCATAAGTATGGAATTTTAGAAAATTGTAACCTTGTATATGTACAAATATAATTATTTTAAATATATTATAAACTATAATTTTTGAATTAAGTAATTTAGCTCCTATCCGTTGAAGAATTTTGGTTGATTTCATATATTCACTTACCTCATCTATCTTTGGTCGGCGTATTGGATGATGTGCTTAGCAGAATATCTTTAGTTGTTTCTCGTGTGCTGCAAAAATTAATACCCAATGTTTAAAACGACTGCAATGATTGTCTGTTGAATGTCAGCTGTCGATGAAACCGCAAACTTTTACTGTATATAGGTAAATGTTTATGGTGAAAACCGGGAGACTGGTCAACGATTGAGCCTGTGTGTCACCTTGGCCTATAAATGTTTGATGAGGGCTAATTGGTGATTTTTCATTTAACGCTTTTCCTACCACTATTAATGTATTGAATCTATCCTAATGATCTATAAATTAAAAATTAGAGTTATGAATTCAGTTTGCATTCATGAACTTAGTAGTACTAATAGCAGAATAGCCTCGGACTGCACGGCTGACTCAAACCTCCACTCACTTTAGAGCTTTATGTCGAGTCGTTTAAAATTGTTTCATAATCAAACAGAATTTGAGTTCTAATTCATTTCACATGATTAAAGTAGTGTTGTCGAGTTGCATACTTTTCGATTCGGTATTAACTTGAACCCGTTAGACCGTTATTTTTGGAAAAATACTATATTTGAACCTAGTCGTTGGTGATCTTAGACATTTAGTAGCCTATGTCTTTGCAACCTATCTAACGTTTCAGCATGACTACTCCGTATAGTAAGTTGTTGAACCTGGTTCCCATAACATGTTATGACGTTAATATTGTACACATTTTGTTATTGTTGCATTTCACTATTGTAACATGTTTGTCAGAATATTCGCTTAACAAAAATCATTCACAAAATCTCAATACCAGTTTTAACCGATTAAAATTTTTTGGGTGAACGTTATAGAGGGAACGCTGCTGCTTGAAACAGGTACTAGTTTTGGTTATTTGTTGCTAGTTTTAGTCATAAAATCTAGCCAAGCGACTGAATGCGCAGTACCTCCCGAGCGGAGGGGGAAACTTGTAGTAGAAGCCCACTTAATTTCGCGACCACTATGTGCTTTCGTGCACTGACTCAAGAGTATCGCCTGAAGGACAAGTTTTAGAAAGTGCTTAATCATCTGCAAACTTTAAAGTGTCATTTATATGGTCTTCTAGAGGTATTTTATCTCTACAAATTTCTTCTGTACTCACTGGGGGTGTCTTTGATGTCAAAATACCGATTTTTAGTTTTATTTTATTTTTTTATTTTATTTTGTACTCAGCCAACAGCCGTTAGGCCAACTATAGACGTCGCTAAACATTTTATGGGGACTTCCAACCCCACTAACGACTGCTATGATGTTATTATGACATCCGGGACCAACTATTTCCGTGGCAGCCGTACCACGAGGCGGCGAGAGAAGCAGCCGTGAAACTTCCATCCAAGTTCTGACCAGAAGGAGCGTTGCTTAACTCTACTGATCGAACGTGGACGCTTGTTCAAGTTACACCACCCGGGACCTTAATGTCCTTGAACGGTCTTCTGGGAGATACTTTCTGATATTACCAATAGATGGCGCCACTACTTTACCACATCCAAGGCCAACTAATTCTATAGGAACAAAGTCCAAACGTTTGTGGAATAAGCGAACTATTCACTTTTCTCAAACATTACCTGTTAGACGTTTTGTCTGTATTATTTAATAGTTGAGCAATTTTATTGCATTATTTATTTTAGCAACAGCAAATGGTTCTTGTTTCTGTTACTCTTTTAGGTTGTTTTATATTGTACCTACAATTACAAATGCACAAATGGCATGCATTTTAAGTTGATCGACATTTCTGTGTATGCCATAACCTCAACAAATTATTTAATATCAATCGAGTTTCGCCTCTGACGTGGTTCACAAGTTGAGTTACCGTGCTTTTCTGCATTTTTCTCCTGATGAAGCCCCTTGCGAAAGTGGGGTCAACGTTGAGTTCTTTGATCTCAATCATAACACGGTCCAATCCCGGAAGTCGTTTGTTACTTATTTAATATCAGTTGAAATTATGTAGAAGAACCGCCATCTCTGATTCGTTAGTGGTTGTTATTAAACTACTTATCCCGACAGCTTTGTAATGCCATTTGTATTGTATACTTTATTTGTTCGCTGCGCCGAGTGTAGCCGTTAGTATTTTTCTTAGGTTTTTACTATGTCTTTTGCAACCTGCCTTATGTCTCAACCCGACTACTTCGCATGGTAATTTGTTGAATCTGGCTTTCGTAGTAAGTTCGACGTTGATATTAGACACTTCTTATTACTGTAGCATTTTACTCAAAACTATTGTAACATGTTTGTCGGAATATTGGATTAATAAAAATCATTCGCAAAATCTCTACAGTAGTTTTTTATTAATCGATTAAGAAATGTGTGCGTGGTTGTTATAGCTGGAAAGTTGATGCTTGGCACAGGTACTACGTTTGGTTATTTGTTTGTAGTTTTAGGGATTAAATCTAACCAATAATAACAATAACAATAGTTACTTTATTGAACATGTAGAAACCTATGTACAGGGTAGCCAGATAAGAATGCAAAGTGCTGTATCTCGGAAACTATTCGTCGTATTCGGTAAAAAATTTTATGACTAAAGTGGCCAAAAGAAGACCGTGAAAATATTTTCAGATTTCCAAAATGGTCACCAGGGGGAGTAACCGCCATCTTAAACCATTAAAGTGATTTTTCACTGAAATCCACCTAGTAAATGTTACCAAAAGATATATGCTTATTAAAGCTAAGCTTTACTCGAGTAATTTTTGTTTAACACTTTTTTACTTATCTATTAAAATAATGTGGTGGGGGTAAATCAATGTTTTTTTAAATAAACAGCTGTAACTTCTAAACCACTGAACGGATTTTAACAAACTTAGTCTCGTTGGAAACGCATTTATTGTTTCATGGAACCCATCTTACCTGTGATATGTCTAATTCTTAGTGATGCCGCTAGAGCGCGTTTTTTGATATAATAACAGAAAATTGCAAAATTCTCTAAAAAATTAAATGCAATAATATGACTTTTTTTCATAAAAATATAGTGAAATGATACCTAAATAGGCTAGTGAAAACCGTATCTCGATATCTTATTCGTAGCCTGAAATATCGAAGAAAGAAAATTTAGTTATCATATAATTTTAAAAAGACGTTATTACACCGATATTTATTGTTGTTTATTTGTCTTTTTTCAAGATTCAATGATAAAATTTCATAATTTAATAATTTTTAAATAATAAAAGTATTCTTAGTTCAAATAATTTAAAAAAAACGTGTAGGGGCATAATAAAAAAAGGGCCGATTTTGAAATAAAACTAATGCCTCCTTAAATGCTCGAACTGTCTTCCATCACACTCAATGCATTGTTGGAGCCGCTCATGCATGGACATTACAGCAGCTTCAATTTCTGCTCTTGAAAGGCTACGAATGGCCTCCTGTATTCGGATTTTCATGTCGTCTCTCGTTGTTGGTGGGATTTGATAAACAATATCTTCGTCCAAACAAGTGAGGTTTGGGGATCGGGGTGGCCAAGGAAATAGACTTCCTAGCCCAATCCACTTCTGGTGATATGTTAGATCTAAATGTTTTATTTTAGAGTTTTTAGTTCTTTTGTGGGTTCTTTATTAGTTATAAATTTGAACATTTTGTTCTATCTGAATTTGAATTTTCAAATAAAAGCTGCTGGTCACGTCGTGAGTGGCGGGTCATGCCGTAAACGTGAATGAACGTGAGCGTGATCGTGCGTGAACGTGAGTGTTTAAAGCAAGCCTGAAACGTGCGTGACGTGGGTGAATTCTCACTCACGCGCCCATCTCTAGCTCCGGGTTTTCTGGCACTCCATTTGTTCTTCTATTTTATAATTAACTAAGGGGATGGTATGTATTTTGTTTCTGTTTGTGCTGGTTGTGGCACCACCTCGCACTACTACTTACACCAGGATTATGTACTGTTTGAGGCTTTCGCGGTTACTCGAATTATTCTCGTTAGCATAGAATTTCGGCTTAGACCGCATAGTATTTGTATATGAATACCCATCATTTTCTGGCTTAATGTGCCTTGCACCTTGTGAAGTCGAGCAAAAACCCGCGCGATGGCCATGCTCTCTGGTGGCTCGTGTTGTTTGAGTATCTTGAGAACATTTGAGAAATGTGCTGGGCAATCGTCTAGTTGCAAAAACATATTTTGCCGTAATTGCAAGGGCACATCTTCTAATAAAATAAGCAATTGATTTACCAGAAAATCAAGAAACACGGCACCATTTAGTGGTTGATCAAAGAAAAAGGTACCTATAATAGTTCCGCCCAGGATGCCACACCACCCATTGAGACTCCAACGGCCTTGATGTTGAACCTCGCGCAACCAGTGAGAATTCTTGTCAGACCAATAATGCATATTATGCAAATTAATGTTTCCATCACTTCTAAAAGTGGCCTCATCCGTCCAAAGAATTTCGGATAAAAATTCTCTATTTTCCCTAATCATGCCCAACATCCAATGACAATAATCTATCCGTCGGTCAAAGTCTTCGTGATTTAAGGCTTGATGTAAAACCATATGATATGGGTGCAGTCTAACAATTTGAAATAACAAACACAATGTGAAACATGTAAGGTAGTATTTTTCGTGACATAAAAACTTACCTGTGATCCTTTAAAATGTTTAGAATAGTAGTACGTGATATACCGCACGCGAGAGACACTGCTCTCATACTAACGTGGGGATTCAATTCCACGTCTGCTAAGACATTAACAATATTGTCTTCCGTTGTTCTAGCAGAGTGTCTTCGCAACTGAGGTCGAAAGCTGTCAGTATTACGCAAATTTTGCACTAAACGCGGAAAAATTCTCGCATCGCGTAAACGCCGATTTGGATATCGAGCTCTGTATGTGTATACTCTTTGAGCCAATGCCGCATTTTGAAGACATTCAAAATATACCGCAATCATATCGACAGCTTCATCATTTGTAAAAGGCATTTTAATAGTTTCAAAGACTTACTTGTGTGTGCAACGAACACAAATTACACTGTCTCTATAAGTATAATTTTAATATTTGTTGAGAAGTTGATTTTAGGCATTTATTTTTCCTCCATGGCCTACTCTTCATATTCTGCCTACCTTGCACTTGCATACTAGCTGCATTGATTATTATGCCCCAACACATTTTTTTTTAAATTTTTTGAACTAAGAATGCTTTTATTATTTAAAAATTATGAAATTTTATCATTGAATCTTGAAAAAAGACAAATAAATCACAATAAATACCGGTGTAATAGCGTCTTTTTAAAATTATATGATAACTAAATTTCCTTTCTTCGATATTTCAGGCTACGAATAAGATATCGAGATACGGTTTTCACTAGCCTATTTAGGTATCATTAAGTATCATAAGTGCGACATTGGATTTAATGCCAACCTTTCTTTCTCAAATTGCATTTACTGCTGCTCATATCGAGTACATTTATTACTGTAAAATTACTGGCTTCATTGCAATAATAAAATCTTTAATTATGTGCTCGTTTTGAATATTCAGTTTATGTTACCTAGGAAACCAGAATTACTTTAAGCATTAAACCATTGCAATATACGTATGGGACCATAATTAATAATTATACAGTGAACATTCATGAACTGCGAACACTAGCAAATAAAGGCGAATTTATGATTGCCTAAAAAGACGCCAAAACCGATGAACAGTCAATCTAAGGTACTCTGATATTAATCCACGCCTCGTGTAATTTTTGTTAAGTAATTAATATATCACAGATAGAATGTATGAGGTACTGTGTTATCTATATACTCGTCGTATATAAAAATCAATCGCCGTGTGTTAGTAACACAAAAACTCGAGAACGACGTGACCGATTTGGATAATTTTTTTTTGTTTTGTTCGTCTTACTCCCGAGGTAGTTTAGCAAAAAAGAAAATTCGGAAAAATCCAAAGGAAAAGCCGGAAAATTGGAAAATATCGAAAGCTTGTTTTTCTATACACTGTGCGACTTTCTATTTGCTGTCATACTTTATGATTCTGTGCTTAATGATTTTAAGGGTTTTCCCCATCATGTCATAATCCAAAACGTTTGCCGAGTCAGCAAGTTCTGTATAAATTCAGAGTTGAAAAACAGGATTTTTAGAGATTAACAGTAAAGTAAACGAAGGTAGTTCACAAAGTAAAACGCATTCTGAAGAAAGAAATAATTTCTTCCTTACAAACTATCTCATAGTAAAAAAAGATGTAAACAAACACTGTATTATATCACAGATAGAATGTATGAGGTACTGTGTTATTCTGTATTAATTCAGAGTTGAAAAACAGGATTTTTAGAGATTAACAGTAAAGTAAACGAAGGTAGTTCACAAAGTAAAACGCATTCTGAAGTAAGAAATAATTTCTTCCGAACAAACTAACTCACAGTAAAAAAAGATGTAAACAAAGGTAAAACTATTTTTATCTCAAACAACAAAATTCAAGAATAAATTAAAAATTTGAATACAGCTGTTTTAGTAATTAAAAGTTGAATACAACATATAAAATCAAAAGCCTTTTACATGATAGGTCTGAAAGAAATACAAAGACAACAATTAGATATGTGAAAGAATAACAGCCTCACTGGATAACGTACCTGACAGAATTGCAATTTCATATTTGAGTTTCTATCAGTTATGTTATACAGTGAGGCTGTTATTCTTTCACATATCTAATTGTTGTCTTTGTATTTTTTTCAGACCTATCATGTAAAAGGCTTTTGATTTTATAATATGTAAATGTCTGATGAAGCTGGATTGCCAGCGAAACGTAACAATTCTTTTTTAATACAATTTTTAATATGTAAAATCGACAATACGAACTTCTTTTTGGAAAATTTCATTTTTCAAATCGATTTTTAGCAACTAATATTTAAAAAACATACTTAGCTGATTTTTCTCCAATTCAACTTTTAAAAAATTCAAGAAGTTTAAATTAACTCGTGTTCAAACAGCCTGCCTTCTTGCGCTAAACAATATCTCAAGCGATAGTAGAAACTTCTCCGCACATTAGCCAACGTATTAGTGCTAGTACTCTGAAATACCCCTTTAATTTTTAAACGCAGTTCTTTAAATCGTAAGATGTAGTGAAAACGACTTGCCAGAGGAAGTTTTCGGCATTTCTGTCACAGTTTCACAAAATTCCATACATCTGAAATGGCCATCGGGAAGAACAACTTTTCTTCAGTGGTACGTATACATTAGGATGACTTTTAATTGTCTTTTTGACAAGAAATAATTCCTATGTTAACTCGTAAAATACACGCTCTAATCTATTGGTCTCATTTGTAACTCTGGAAACGACCTGTATGATTAAATGGTGGCATAGAAACGAAACGATTATGCTAACTATTAAAATAAATTCCCTATATAATTTTGGCCCCATCGATACGTAGTAGGTAAGTGAATAGATGATAACAAACAAAATTCTTCAAGAGATATGAGCTAAACTATTTACCTAAATACAAAAATTATGATTTGTAATATATTTAAAAAGATATATTTATACATTTACAAGGTTAAAATACTATACAATTACATACTTATTATTATAATCTCAACTAATACTAATATCACGAAGTTAACTTATTGATAAATTGAGAAACTATTCATTTACTAGAAATAGACTTGCCGCTACCTGACTAGTACAAAACGTATTCTTACAACAGATCACGTCACATCAAATTTACATATAGAGTTTAACAATGTCACATTCAAATAACTAATAATACTCTAATTTTAACTGATTGTCTCTACATCCAAGGAAATTTGATTCAAAGGTTCCATCGTGAAACCGTAGGGATTATATTTTATAGGCAGCACCGTTGATTTGTTCACTGAAAATCGGTACTTATTCAAAACAGAAGCCAATCCAAGTTTTGTTTGCATTACACCAAATCTGAGTCCTGCAAAATTAAAAAAAAATAAATATTCGTTGTATAACACCAAACTCTGTATTCTTACCTATGCAAATTCTTGGCCCTTCTCCGAACGGAAAGTAGGTGAATGGCTGAATTTGGCTTTTATTTTCTTCGTTGAACCTTTCCGGATCAAACTTTTCAGGGTTTGGGAAGTAGTCTGGATTGTGATGGATCCCAAGGACTGAAATAAATACCGGGGTACCCTCGTCTAAGATCGTATCCGTGCCAGGAACTTGGTAATTCTTGACACATTTTCTAGTAAGAACAGGGAGAATTGGATACTTTCTCAGCGTTTCTGCAACAACAATTTAAAATTTAGATTTCCTATCTTAGCGCATAGGAGCTTCACACTTACCATCCATAACCTGTTGAAGATAATTCATTTCCTGGATTGCTTCATAGGTCATTTCCCCGTTATGCTTTGCTAAAACCTCGGTTACCTCAGCCCTTGCTTTTTCTTGTATTTCAGGGTTCAAACACATCTCAAGAAGACTAAATGACAAAGTAGAGGACGATGTTTCGAAGCCGCCAATGTAAAATATGAAAGCTTGCGCTGCAATTTCGTTCATAGTTAAACCTGTGGTGCTGCCCTTTTCTTCATTATTATTTTGGAAGCCATTCTTAAGCCCAATTAGGAGCTGCATGAAGTCTTTACGAAAATAGTTGTTTTCTTCCCTGTAGCGGACGGTGCTTTTGACGACGTTCATGAAGTACTCGGCAACGTCAGCAGCGATGAGCCTGATCCCCAAAGCCCGGCTTGTCTTGGGAAAAACTACGCTGATGCTGTTTTGGATAGACTGCCACCTGGTAAACTGGACAGATCTACGACCGTAAGTCCTGAATTCTTCTTCCGGATTTTTGCAGCTGTTGCAGTCAAGACCGAAGGCACAGGAGCTGATTGCATCTGATGTGTAGCAAGCCATCATTTCCCTCACGTTCAAAGGTTGTTTTTTGTTGCAAACCTCGTCGATTGTTTCAGTCATCTGCTTGCTGCATTCGAGTACTGTATTAAACATCATCTTCATTTTTCCGGAAGTGAAAGTCGGTGAGAGCTTAGTACGCAGATTTCTCCATTTGGATCCTCCAATGCAAAACATGTTGGCTGACAAGGGGTCGTCTCTCTCGTTGCTGTACATTCCGCGGTCCGAAAAGTGATCGAAGTCTCTTACCATCACGTTTTTGATGTACTCGGGATCAATCGGCATGTAGACGGGTGCGCTGAATAAATACAGTCCCGCATGATTTGCACCCTTCTTGTAGAAGTATTCGTAATGATGCTTCATGCGCGTTCCTAAGTTTTCCACGCGCTTCAAGAAGTTGTCACTATTTCCGAAAGGTATTCTCGGTGGCCGGAAAGGCACTTTTTTCCTCTGCCAATACGTAAAGGACCATTTGAAGTAGAGCACTATGACCAAGGTGAAAACCACTAAACCGACGATTATATCTGTTGCTGCCATTTCGCTAGATGAATAACGAACTGAACTGACGGCTGAATGAAATGGATCGCCTTTTATACTTTAGTTTCTGCTGTATCTTGTAGGAAACACCTGAAACAGTGGAAAATTGTTGATAAAGTGGAATATTAGATTGTTATCGTAGTAAACTGATTTCCTATATTCTGACGTCAGGTCATTCATAGTCTGTGGTTTTGTTGGCAAGCGTTACGTTTTGTAATTTTTTTGTGATAAGGTGATTCAATAGGAGCAGCCCTTATTGAACTTCGAACCGCAATTGACAGACATTCAGATTTCACGTATTGGCGTATTGTATTAAGCTGTAAAAAACACTAATTTTCATATTTTGGAAATACCTAGAAGATTGATTTAGATTTTTTGTAAAGTAACTTAGTACGTATTAGCATTGGGCATTCAAATTTCACAGAAATATGATCTAAAGAAACGCCGAAAAATATATGACAAGCCAAACAGAAAGAGAAGGGAAAAGATTTTGAGTCATAAAAGGCAGATCCAACTACGGTAACAACTTTAATGCCTCTTATCAGTGTTTGAAAAATGTAGAAACGCATTTGGAAGATCATTGAAATAATATGTTTGTAATAATTATCACAAAAAGAGAACTAAATATTAAATTTCTGTATTGCAATGATTCCCGTAATCTGGTGCCTGTTTGTTTTTTTATTTATTTGTATAAAAAAATAATATAAGTTAAATTTTATGGCAAAGATCCTAGTACACACACAATTCTCGTTTTTATATTTTTATTGCTGTGCTCAAACTTTGCCTGTCAGTAAATTAAGGCTGGTTAAAATGAACTGTAATAATTAATCGCACATATAAAATGGTTGAATGTTCCTCTTTTTATTTTATTTAACTGCAATACTGATAACGCTAACTCTCGGCACACAAGACTTCTTATCTCATGGGTTGGATCTATAATCTCAAATTATAAGTTATTTTGTCTCAACGTAGCTCGTTTTCTTGTTATTAGTAGATAAAAGTCACAATCTCGTTAATTGACAGATGAACACAAAATGGTTTTTTTGTACAGCGTGAAATTGAACGTTTAAAATAATGAACTAATGTGAAAACGCATCAGCTAAATTATTTGAATATTTACGCTTGGCAACTATTAAAACATCGCCTTCATTGTATTTCTCAGGATGACGTCAAAACTCTACTTGATTGTCTGCACGCCGATCTTTCAACTGTTTATGATCGATTTCGCCCCAAAATCTAGCGACGCCGTTTGATTTTTGAAAACCACGAAGTAATTGGACCGCTGGACAAATACTAGGCCTCTTCAGCAAGGTTTAGTCTTGGATCTAAATCGTTTTCCCGAAAGCTCACACTTAAATTTTAAACACTCCTACCTTTCAAATTTCACTTCGCTGCTACTATCAGGTGACGCTCCAGGTGTTTCCTGCTGGAGACGCTCCCCTAGGTGCAGGTGACGACGACCTCTTGCTTCCGACCCTTACCTGGGCCGCAGTCGAACCTCAAAAAATTCAGGTGCTCGCTTCCGTTCACACAATCGGAGGCAAATTAGATTTTTTTTTAATTTTATGTCGTGGATTTTCCCACAAACACTTGTACTGAAGCACGGACACTTGGGCAATAAAACTGTACACTTTTGAACTGGGAAAAATACTTTTATTATTATAAAACAGTAATTAAACATGGAGCACAAATTTGCCTTGTCTGCCAATAATTTAATTCAATTGTTCTTCTCTTAATGACAAAAAAGCATCATGTTGCTAAGATACGGTGTTATTCTACTATTAACTGGAAATTATGATTGATAATTTTTGCCACAAATGGAATAAAGTTTGAGTTCATAAATTACAATCTAACTTTTTTTTTAAATCTAAAATATTGCTTTTTTGGCTTATAACTAATTTTGTCCTATATCGTTGCACTCACAAACATTTTTAATATCACAACTCTGCTTTTGCACTATGTTTTTAATTATTAACGCACTGATATTTGAGTTCCGCACTTTTCACGTTGCTTGCTTTTATTCTGTTGCCTACATTCAGGAATTGCTCTTTGCAATTTTCTAAATTTTCTTTCATCTTGCTTTATCCTTCAGCTTGCTCACAATTTCCACTGTCCTTTGCTTTTATTGATAACTACTCGCCTTTTTGCACGTAATAACCTTATTGTGTCAATTACTTTCGCTCGGTCCGGCCCTACATGTGTACAAACCTATCATCTTTAATTATATTACTGTTTTCTATAGCACATGTTAAAGTGTGCTTTTATCAACTCAAAACAAAAGGCCAAGTTTTACTTTAACAGCAAGGGCAGATAAAGTAGCACTTTAACATCAAGGATAGATAAAGTAATTTAATTTCCTAACTTTTGTTTAAATTAAATATGACAGCTGCGCATTATCGTAGCAACCCAATCTAGCTACTGACATTTTAAAATGTGATTGACTGTCCTTATTTTCTTTTAAAATAGTTAAAGTTCTTGCTATAGAAAAAACTATTGTATTATACACGACGATAAAATTATTTCTATCCACTCTTGAATCATTAACGTCTCGACGATTCACTCGTAGATAAAATTTAACTTTATCGTCTTGTATAATAAATTACTATTATTCACAAGCCAAACCCAAACCCTCTGAAATATGTTTTTGCCTTTGCGTGCATTTATCCATTTCAGAATACCGGGTGTCCATTCTCAAAGTCGAACATAGGCAATTAACATTAGTGCATTCACTCGTTCTTCATTGAAATAATTCATTTTTTGGTAGATAATTTTAAAAGACGTTGATAGAAAATATCTGATTTAAGCCAACTAATTACCAATTTTTTTGACAAATGCTATCGAACTTGAAAAGCAAGGCATGGCATATTTAAAAATTTCCAAGTTTTAAATTAGTATTTTAAAATAAAAATCGCATCTTGAATATTATTATTGGTATCATTTGATGCGTAATGATTTTATCTTTCCATTGATACCATTGCCTTCCCTGTAAGTTGAAATGGCGAGCAGGAATCGGCAAAAACGTTCAATACAATGTTAATCGCCTATGTTCTACTTTGAGAACGGACACCAGGTATATGGAATGCAATCTTTAAATGTACAGATACATAAGAATAATGAATCCTGAGTGGAAAATCACACCAAGAATAGCTACTTCCAATCATACTCAAGGAGTGAGACGATTATTGAAATAATGGTTGCAATTAGGAACTAAAGGTTGTCTAAGAAAGCGGACCAAGGGTGCTTCGACTAAAATTTGGTTCACATTCCGCTGGGCGTACCTTGTAGTAGTACTTGGAGCTATCAAGGTGTCAAGTTTAACGTCCAATTTATGTTTAAGTGTCATAATTAAATTATTGTGAGATGGGTTTTACCACTGAGTGAAAACAAAATCATATTTTAACCTTCAGCCTTGGTTCGTGGCTCTTCTAAATGTAATATATTATGCAAGACAAAAATTTCAAAGCACTCTTAACCAGTTACAACTGTTATATATACTTGCTTAAATATTATGAAGGGAAACTGAGCTGAATTTGTACCCAGCTAAGTCAAGGTCCTTCGTATTTCAGCTTTACTCAATGGTATTGATCATCGTCTAAGTTGCTTCCTGTCCATCTATTGACTGCTCAACCTTTGAGACGAAAAGAGAGTCACGTTACACAGATATGGCGAGACATTTTACAAATAGTAGAATGAAATCTAGTTTGAAGTACGGTTTCTATTGTATCGAGCGGTCAATTCATGTTATCTTTAGTGTTCTGTAGTTCAGTAACGTTTATATGAACCCACAGCACACTAGAACTGAAATTCATTTGATCACTCAATAGTGACCTAGTTACAATTATTGCAATACATAAGAAGAGAGATAACCGGGCCATGCTACGATTAATATATTTTGAAAAAAATGTACTTGCATATAAGAAACTAGAAAGGTTATTTTTAACTTAGAAAATAAAAATATTTACGGTGAAAATTCAAATTTTTTATATGAAAGAAAGTTAAACTACTTAATATTAGATTGATAAACCCTTTGATTATTCTTATGGCAATTTAAGGCACACACCATACATCTTATACCGTTATTGTATTGGAAATTATCGAAGATACATTTCTTATCTTGGTTCTACGAACATATAAGTGGTGACTTCCGAAAACGATTGAAATCTATTGTTAGCGTTATCATTATGACAATATTTTAATTTTGAATACATAATAATCTTTCTATAAGACTTTTCTAAGTTTCTTATTATTAATAAAGGATTAGTTTTCGCAACAGGATTTCTTTTGCTGTTTCCAATGAAAACAAAGCAAGTTAATAATTAACGACATCCTGTCACTTTATACCTTTTCAACTTCAAATTGGGACTAAACAACTTCAAAATGGGAACAAACAATTTCAAAATGAGAATAAACAATTTCCAAATAGGAATCAACAATTTCAGAATTAACAACTTCAAATTGGGACTAATCAGCTTCAAATTGCGAATAAACAATTTCAAATTGGGACTAATCAATTTTAAATTGAGAAAAGCTTTTTGTTAAGGGTAGTCTTTGGAAAATGACAATTACATGGTTGTGACAGGATAGAATTAATTATTGTTACTTGTTGCTTGTGCTAATTAATCTAATGATATAAAAAATGCCGTACATTCAGTAAGTGGATGCTGACAATGTAAAGAAGCAGATTCGCACGTTATACAATAATAATAGAGACTGGAAAACTTTTGCAGATACATTGAATGTCAAGATATCGGGTGCCTATTGATGGACGAAACATCAACCAGAGAGAGAAGAGGAAAAACGTGGAGGAGAGAGAAGACGCAAATTACTATATGAGCATCACCCATACCACCATATGATAGCTGTTTTGCATTTTTAGCTTCATTTCTTTCAAAGTAATTTTAGGATTTTTTTAAATGCGCTCTTCCATAAATAGGCGATGTTCATAGAGTAATTTGCTACTTTTCTGTCTTCCACGTTTTTTCTCTTCTCCCTCTATATAGTTGGCGTTTCACCCATCGATAGGCGGTCGATTTTTTTTACATTAAATGCATCTGCAAGAGCTTTCCAGTCTCCATTATTATTGTATAACGCGCTAATCTGCTTCATTACATTGCCAGCATCCACTTTCTTGATGTACGGCATTTTTTATATTATAAGATTAATAAACACCAACAACAGCTAACAATAATTAATTCTGTCCCGTTCCAACCATGTAATTGTCATTTTCCAAAGACTATACCGTTAACAAAACGCTTTTCTTAATTTGAAACTGATAAGTCCCATTTTGAAATTGTTTATTCCCAATTTGAAGTTGATTAGTTCCAATATGAAGTTTTTTATTCCCATTTCGAAATTGTTTATTCTCATTTTGAAATTGTTTATTGCCATTTTGAAATTGATTAGTCCCAATTTGAAGTTGAAAAGATATATTTCGTTTTCTCGATAAAGCTTTCCCACTCTGTAATAAACGTAATACATTACGTAGCTCAACGATCAGTAACTATGTCGGAGTATATAGTGCTCAATATGAAATAAAATAATGATCGAGTTATGCATTGAACGAGTACCGGGATGGGACCGGATAATTATGGAGATAAAAGAACTCAACGTTTCGCCCACTTTAATAGTGGGATTCCTTATGAGTAAAACAAATACATCGTGATTCAACGTGAACTAGGCCAGAGGCAAAAAGCTCTTCTACCGATCGGAAGGAAGAAAGTAAAATTTACATTAACTATATAGCCTTTCAGTTTATAGCATTATTTATGACGGTATACCAATTCTGTGCATTCTGATTGCTTTCATTTAATGGTAATGCTTAAAAGCAATAATATCTAAATTAAAAATAATAAAAAAACTTTCCCTGAGGTCACGTTGGCGCCAAAAGCAAAGCGTTTAACTGCGTAGTAGTCTAGTGAAGTACAGCAGACTATCAATATTTGGATATTCTCCCATGTTGCGCAATAAGTACCGTACTATTTATGTGATAAGTTTCCTAAAATTCCATAAGATTACAAATTTCACCTTCTGGAGGCCATACGCACCCATTACAAGATGGTTTTAGAAATACAGTGAAGCTGAATCTATGCAAAATGTGATGATTATCAGAAGCGTAGAGAGAGATTAGTGATTTATGTAATTTCACTTGATGGAATGAAAAATTGCAAAATGCAATCAAATTAATAAAAAGTTAACAAGAAGAATTGCGCAAGCAAAGAAAAGGTTGACAGATGTATGGGAAAGAAATGTTACGAAACTGAGAAACATGATCAACGTACGTTTTAATGAAATGAACTACTAATAGCAGATTAGGGCATACATAATTCTTCAATCAAGTGGCGAAAGAATATACAGCAGCAGCAAATTGCATATACGGCAAAGAAAAATATATTCAACCGTTGGAAAGAACGAGGACGGTTTTATTCTAGAACAAGTACAGATAAAAAACTTCAATTATCAAGAAAACAAAATTGAGAGGTAAGAAAATGAATTGCAGTTCTCGATGATGCAATAGCATCAATTGGAGAAATCCAAACAAAAATGGTCTATGACTACAGAATCAATGAAACAAAGAAATTCTCAGATATGAACCAGAATTCGTTGAGGTTACTTCATCAACGAAATCTAAGATGAGACTTGAGCTCCTTGCAACCAGGTATTAGCTGAAATAATAAAAAAATGACCAGCATCGTAAATAATGATCAATTACGACCATACGAGGACTCCCACGTTCCATTACCAAGAATGACCTTATCAATTCATAAATACCTAGAAACAGACACAAGAGTACCTGCACACCACGGAGCTCCAGGACCATATCGTGCTGCGGGAGACCTCTAATCAAATTACAAATAAAACCCACCAGCAGCTGAACCAGTACGGGATTTTCAATTGCAGAAATCCAGAAGTAAAAGCAGAAAATCCAGCATATGGAGCAACTATCCAAAGTTCGAACAGCCAATCCTACAGTAGAATAATAAGTAGCACCTTCTCATCTACAAGAAGATAACCATGAAGCATCCAAAATGCCCATTCAAGTCGGCGTTGGTGCGTATAAAGAAAAGATCAACGCAGACCACAAACAAAAAAGTCATCAAAATAATTCTAAAGCAGTTCCTAGCGGCGGATGGCGTACAGAAATTGCCGCAAGAAAAGCTGATGAAAACGCCGTTAAAGAACTAGCACCTAGTGGAAGATGGATTTCAAGACTGGCCGCACGTGTCACATTTTAGGACTTCTCGGTAAGAGGAAGAAAATATTGCCACATTTACAGCGATAACAGTACCAACGCACATATAACGGTACTGAGGCAGCAACTTTTGGGACAACAAACTTCAGCAAGAGTGACGCTATCAGTACCATGCCTCACACACACAGAACTAGAAGACGCGGGTCCAATCCAATGAATTATCTCCAAAGAAAGAAGCAGTAAACCAAACAACACCTGGATGTTTATAGCAAACGGGACCACCAGTGCAGCAGTTTTTTGCCATAATATACGACATGAAGTGGTTCTCAACAGTACTGAAGTAATTCAAATCTCTCCAGAGTACCAAATCCAAAACAAACAGCATACTGATGCTTAAATTTGTCACTACTAAAATGAATTTGGAAAGGTTTTGTGCAATACAAAAAGGACCGACAAAATAAGTACCATTTTTGAAAGAAAAAGGGCTCTTATATTGAACAACAGCAGTATACACACAACTAGTACAAGGCAACTTTTAAGCCCATGGCAATAAACGACGGCATAAGAAATGACAACATTGAAGACTTGGAAATGGAACCGGAATTGTTAAGATCCGAAGTGGAAGAATGCATTAGCAGCTTAAAGACAAACAAGAGCCCGGGACCTGACAATATCACCGCGGAAATCCTCAAAGCGATGGGAGACGAGGGAATAGCAATACTTTACGATCTATGCAACACGATTTGGAAAACCGGACAATGGCCTAAAGAATGGACACAATCAATCTTCATACCATTCCATAAAAAAGGCTCGAAACAACAATGCCAAAATTACAGAACAATATCCCTAATTCCTCATGCCAGTAAAATACTACTTAAGATCATAGATAAACGGCTTCAGAAATACTTGGGATATCAAATACCCCCAGAACAGGCGGGTTTTGTAAATGGAAAAAGCACAAGGGACCAAATTTTCAATATGCGGCAGATAATCGAAAAATCTCGAGAATTTAATATCCCTCTTTTCCTATGCTTCATCGACTACTCGAAGGCATTCGATAACGTCGTCTGGAAACATCTCTGGATAGTCTTGAGGGAAATGGGGGTGCCCGAACATTTAAGCCTGCTGATCCAAAACTTATACAAGAACTCAGAAGCAGTGGTAAGGCTCGACAATGACACTTCCAAGCCTTTCAAGATCCAAAAGGGCGTCCGACAAGGATGCATACTCTCACCAAGGCTGTTCAATATCTATGGCGAATACATCATAAGGAAGAGTCTGGACAACTTCGAAGGAGGATTTTCGGTTGGCGGACAAAAAATTACCAATCTCAGATATGCGGACGACACCACACTAATAGCAGCAAGCGAATCAGAGTTGGAAGAACTGGTACAAAGAGTAATAAAGGAAAGCAGGGCCCTAGGACTCGAAATCAACATTACGAAAACAAAAATAATGATTGTAGACAGGGGTAACGCAGCGCAGCCCGAAAATCGCTTGCCTAACATACAACGTGTGGAGGAGTTCATATTTTTAGGCTCACTCATAAGTTCTAAAGGCGGTTGCCAAAAGGAAATAAGAAGACGAATAGCAATCGCTCGAAACGCCATGACAAATCTGGAAAAGGTTTGGAAAGACAAACATATAACCAAAACCACCAAGATGAAACTGGTACGATCACTAATATATTCCATCTTCCTATATGGAGCAGAAACATGGACGCTGAGCGCCTCGGATAGGAATAGAATAGATGCCTTCGAGATGTGGTGTTGGAGGCGCATGCTCCGAATACCATGGACGGCGAGAAGAACGAACGCCTCAATACTAAATGAGCTTAATGTCACCGAAAGGCTTTCCAAAGAATGTCGTAGGCGCATTTTATCTTATTTCGGCCATGTGACCAGAACAAATGACACTAGTCTAGAAAGATTAATCGTCCAAGGCAAGGTTGACGGAAAAAGACCCAGAGGTCGATCACCCTTGAGGTGGATTGACCAGATAAAAAAGCTGACCAATAAACCACTTAAAGAAGCCAGCGTAAAAGCTCAAGACCGAAACGCCTGGAGGGACATCACAAACGAATGCTCATGAGATCACGAATCTTCAGTAATGAGGGATGCGACTCTGAAGAAGAAGAAGGCAATAAAGCAACATCTTGTATTTTTAAAGCTATCCGATCTTGGATATGCTTTCCGAGAGCTCCATTTCAGAGTTTTTAAGTTTGTCTAGGTGGCACTTCCAAGAAACCTTATACCGCAAGTTGCCTTAATAAGGTGGATTGTAAATACCTTAGCAACTCATATGTTTAATTGAGAGCATACAGGACACCTTACTGTAAGAGAGATCAACAAGAATATGAGGCAACAAATAGTGAAAATTGCAATTGTGCAAGTGATATCGCAAAGGATTACATTTGGTTAATAAAAGAGGTTTCTAATATGTTAATTGTTATGTGTTAAAATCTAGAAATATCTAAAAATATGTAAATATTATAGTAAAATATCATGCCGTTCTACGATTTAATTGCGTTTGTTTGTACTGCGATTGAATTGATTCAGATCACGCTAAAATTAGGATAATTATTGTTTTCTAGAAAGCAATTATATTCCTCGGAATAGCTCTTTGTTTTGGAACTGGTTTTGTTGGTTGTGTCTGTTGAAATTGGAAAAAAACAGCTAAGATGTAATTTTCTATTAAAAATCTGTATTAGACCACAGAAAGAGATTAGTAGATGCAAATGCAGGCTTAGAAATCGAATACTTATTTAGAAGTGTCTAAATGTGATTAAATTTAAGATTTGTATTGTTGTTACCTGCAAATTAGAAAAAGGCTTACTATTTGAGTAATTCATCTTGGAATTGCGTAAAACTCAAGTGAGATATGCAAAATAAGGCGGTTATTGTGATATGATAATGCAGAGTTATTGATATAGGAGCTAATAGTCGAGTAGAAAACAAATAAGTTATACATTATCGGATTTGTGTGGTGTAAGATATCAAAACAATTCTTACAAAATTACAAAGACATTAGTATGGATTTTAATGTTGTTGGGGTTAAGTATATTTAGATAAATTATAAAATAAGTTTCTCATATAAAGTATAAAGTTATTTTAGTAGTAGGGGTAAATTTATTTTCCAATCAAAGTTATTCGATGGAGTTTGTTTATAAATAATTCAATGTGGTATATTGCAATGGTATAATGCCTACAGCAATTCTGGTTGCATTGCAAACGTACGAAGAATAAAAAATTATTCAAATAGGCCCAGAATTGGTATTCTATTTATTGCAACAATAAGTCACTGGTAAACATTGATAATTACATAAGACACGATTAGCAATAACTGTAATTTACTTAACAGAGGCTAGTATTTGAATGAACCAGTATCGGCAGGGTTGCCTTCAGCTTATTTTCAATGTTTGGTGCTCGGTGTGGCAAATGCATCTAATTTATGATGACTGGCAAGTTAATTTTATAATATCAAGACATGATAGTGATTTTACTTAAGTGCAGAGGTGTTTCGAAATGTTGCAAAAGTTTTATGCAGCGGTTCTGTATTCATATCATCGCCAACAATCGATAACGCAGCTGAAGGGTTACAAAGCAGTGTAAGGAAGCAAAGGAATGCAAAGAACATGTGAAAAGCAACCTGAATATGATAGAAGACTATAATACAGTGCTAAATAACTTGTGAACCAGTGTTTATAAACTAATAGTGCATAAAAGCAATCAAGGTGCGGTTAAAAGTGATTCGGAATGACATTTAGCAAAAACAATTTAGTATTTAAAAAAACCTTGCAAAAATTCACTTGAAACAATTGTTAACTTGTTGCTATGATATCTAGATATTCAATTGTTATTGTTTATTAAGGAAGCCAAACCAGAAGCTGTTGATTATATTGGCTCCCCAGTTTTAATTGATTTTGAACATTAAAAATTATAATTTGTACCAGTTGTTGGGTTTCATTTAATCACCAGTGTGCAAAGTCAATGTGTGCTTAATTCTATCAAGTTATAAAGTGTAGTACCCGAAGAAATTGATCCGGAGGCTTCGCCCATTTGTGTTCGACTTCAGAGCTATATTTCAGCGAGTATTGAGACTGCGGAAGACAGAGAGCTCAAAGAGGTTCACAACAACGTGGAACAGCTGGGTCAGACATCGTTCGTGGTCCAGAGATAGGCAACAGCTGCCCGGAACGGGCCAGAAGGAAATAACGAGGTTGGCGTCACCAAATTGTGCAGAATTGGGAGAAGGACTTGGCCAGCAACCAAAACGGAAACGAGTTGACGTCACCTATGACGTAAATAACACAAATACAGGTTAGCCCAAACACTTGATTTGTTAAATTGCATTGTTTTTTATTATCTGAGGTGGATTTATTAATTGTTGGTCGATTTGCGATCAAATTACGCTAAATTTTGTGTATTCAAACAGCTCTGTGACACTCAATTTTAGAGGTCACTCGTTTAAAAGTGGGCATTTGCTATACTAGATTAAAAGGTATTTGGTGTTACAACCCAACCCCTTTATTTGAGTGCTCAAATGCTAGCCGGCGCATTAATTTGAATTTAGTAGCGCTAATGATTAGAATATAAAAGACAACATACCTTTTATTATTGCTATTAAAGGTCAATTAAACAAAGCATAATTTTTTATTAACCCTGAGAGAGGCAACAATTTATATTAAAACTTGAAGTTCTTGCGATGATACTTGTTTTATTTATTTTAATTTATATTATAATACTTACTGCCAAAAAAAGTGATGAATAATAATAATATTACTACAATATATAAGCATTTGCAGAGTTATTCTCTCTCTCTCTTGATCAATTTGGCTGACAAGTAAAGTGCTAATCTTTGTATCCAAATACCAAAAGAAAGAGCTGTTATGAGCTATCGTCACCTTTTAATGTAAAAAAATTATTATAAGTATAAGTATAAATAACAATTTAGTTAAACGCTTACCTGCGCTTAATTTATATGGGAACTGTCAGTAAAAAATAAAGTTAAAATCCATAAATTCTATAAGCTGAAAGAATCTGCGAGTTGACCTTGGTAGCAATGAGATAATTTCATGAGCTATGATTTTAAAAACCTAGGATTCGACGAAGAAGATAAAGAGCTGATAAGCATTAAGCAATTGGCCAGCGAAGAACTAAGATGTCAAGTAGGCGAACAAGATGTTTTTATGCTGAGATTCTGCAACGTCGAACTCGATGAAAACATTTTTCTCTTAAAGGGCAAAGCCTCCTGAGTGTTAGATGGTAGCGAAAGTGATGCAAACGGGGCAGTAAGATAAGATGGGATTTTATTTGTATTTTACTTGTACTTATGACCTTATGATTTGTTTACGTTCAATTTTAGTGTTTTTAGTTACGCAACAAATCGTTTTTTAAACAAAACCACGTTACAGTAGTAAACTTTCAAATCCTGACATAATTTTGAAATCAGATTGAATGGTTTTGCATTAGTGCAAGAGAAACCCTGTACTAAACAGTATAGTGTTATAATAATTTTAACATGAGTCTTAAAAGTATGCATATTTAGATCGATAAACTTAATGACAAATTAATCAGTTAAATAAATTTCGATCTATCATCTATATCTTATTTTAACACAGCTAACATGGGCTGTATATAAAAATTAAATTACTGCTTTATCGTTAACACACCATGCTAATACATTATACTAAAAATCATGTAGTACCATTCCGGTGAAGGCAATATTCAAGGAAATTGTCCCAGTAAATTTTACGAATACTGTGGGTATCACGATGGAGACGGAGTCGTCAATAGCAAGAGAACCGATCGACTAAGAGTAAGCTGTTTCATTGCTTCGAGCTAGAGCTAGTCGTGAATACTAATTCATTTTAATATTCACATAAGTCAACTGTCAAATCATAAATTGTAAAAATGCCAATGTTATGATGTTATACATTTTATTTGCTTTATAAAGCATTAACTAAAGGATATAAATTTATTTGATAATAAAGGCAAGTTAAACTTGCTATATTATTAACACTTTAATATAGTTTGTTAATATACACCCAACACCATATATTGCACACTTTAGCTAGAACATTTAGATACTGCCATGATCAGCAAAGAAATAAAAATTTTAACCTTAGAACAGGAACTGGTTTAATTGAAGTAGGTATAATTTTATTCCTAATTAATAGTATTATCTTTTTTCTATTTAAGAATATCTAATATTCTCCTTTTGAATTTTTAGAAATTAAAAGAAAAACAGAGCAGTTATATGAAGAAAAATACAACAGTTCTCTTCCATGAAAATCCTTGTGTAGTGTACTAACCACCCAATAACTAACTAAACTCTTATTTAATGATAGTGACTGCATAAAAAATATAAAATCTAGAGACCTTGCTGCTATACTTACATTAGTTAACTGCAAATGTTCAAGAAAAAATGGAGAAGCTTCGTTACACTCTAGATCACAAACATAATTTATTTACGTTGCCACAATTGAAGTGAAACTTTGTATTTCACGGTTCATAAATATCAAACTTAATTTAAAAAATGTAATTTTACTAATCACAAACACAAGCTTTTTGTTTTTTTTGTGGATTTACAGGGAGTTACAAAAAAATATCAAAGGACTGACTTCAAACGTGAATTACTAAGAATTTTGCTTCTTAAAATAAGTCATTAACAAATTATGTTAACAAACACTTCACAACTTCGCGAACTAATTTGAATGACAAATAAAACATGTTTGCCTACCGTGTGCTACGCCACTTTCCAACCGCACATCACTGCTGTAAGATGGTGATCCCGTTAGTTGACCTAAACCTGCATTCAAGATGACTAATCCTAGAGTTGAGTCTGTGGTGCGGTGGATGGGCCTGCTGCCTGCTGTGCCAAGCTCTATGGTGTCTGGAAATTCCAAAGACTTGCTTATAATATGTGCCAGGTATCTAACTTTCGATGTATTTTATTTCACCCCAGCACAATTTTTTAAATAAAAGGTATTGTTGTCTGATAACGAATATAATTTTTATTGTAGTGATACACAGGTGTATCCAAGGTTTAATTCTAATTATATTTACATTTTACAGTTTAATGTGTACTCAGCATTCAAAATAAAACCAGGCTAGTACGTCACGCTCAGTTAACAAAAGGAACACTTTTACGCTTAGACATTAAACTTCGTGTGATGTACAAAGACAGAATTTATATGTTAGTAATTCCATATATTTAGTTTTAAACACCCTTTTGTTGATTTCTTTACGAGTTAACATATAGTACACTATGTTTTAAAAGACATTTTAGTGTAACCTTCCTGTTCACACGCGTTATTCCAACCTTAACCACCTTAAGTATTCCACTAACAAACTTCCAACCCTTCAGTGTCTACTAGACATACCAACCTGGATCCCCCCAGTCAACAAATTACATTCTCTTAATAATTGTCTAAAGTTCAATATCGGAAGACTTTACACAGCATGAAAACAAAATACTTAGCAATGGTTCAACGTTACGCAAGTGAAATGTAATGGTGACCTCAAAAGTGATGCTATTTCCATTTAAAACTTAATTTGAAAGTAATCAGGAGCACATTGCCTTATAATTAGTTGACCTTACAGTATGATTTGTAGTAAATCAAATTGTTACCCCTAGGAGAAGCTGTAGATGAAGTCGAAACAAATAACAAAACCCAATATCTGCCGATAGTTCAAGTACTTGTTTTCATCGACTTGTTACCTCATCATCATCATTCAAGATTTTTCTGTTTAGATGAACATTTGTTTACTATAAAGCCGATAATTTTTGTTTTTTATCTTACAATAAAATCAAAATACTTGCAGCTGATTAAACAGGTGCTTCTCTCAGAATATGATGGTACTAAAAGCATACTTAACTAAACGGCCGTACTCATCTATAAACCGATTCTATTCATCCATTAATTAAGTGAAAAGTGATACTTCAAATTTCAACTAAGCACTCTCCAAAATCGATGACAGTGAATTATAAGGACACATGTATAGTGTAAAGTCAGTGCGTGAATTATATGTATAATTATAATTAAAAGAAATGAAAAAGGGTAAATAGTCAAATTGCTTATTACAATTTGTTGTGGTAGCATCTCTTTTAATTTTCGTCTTGGATTGTTCCTGCAAATGTACTTTTTACTGTTCGTATGCTTTCCATTCGTCCTAAATATTCTAAACATTGCATTGCAGTCTGTACGTCTTCACTATTTTGTTTCTCATAGTTTTCATTGTACAACTCTTATAGTTCTTTATTAATATGTCTTTTCCTACCTTCACTTGCCTTCTTTCCTCCATTCTTCCATACCGCTTTGAGACTTCCTGTTCATTACCCACGTCTTCATTCCGTACAACAGTGCTAGTTTTAAAACAGCCTTGCATGCTCTAACTTTTACTTCCTTTGACAAATCCCCAAGTCTTAATATTGCTATTGCGTTTCGACAAACTTAAATTTTATTTTCTGCTATGAGTAGATGTTCGCTGCTTATCAATACCCTCAAATCTATGTAACTATGTATTCCTATGTTGGGAATGTGTGCACTTTTCTATATCATCCTGCTTATACGAGGCTTGCTTAGTAAGTATCAGGCCAATAACTATATCTCCTCCATGGCCCTTGAAAGGAGATTTAAAAAGTGTAATGCTTTGAGGTGACTGAATTCTCGTTATTTAGTTTTATTTAGCATCAGGTCGAATAATTACCAAACAAACCTAGTATATGATCTCTGTAATAATGAGCATCCGTTGTAAGTTGTTCGTTTCCATAGTTCATTTGGTTACAAAGTGTCTTTCTAACATAGGTAAAGTTTCCAACAATGAATTAGTTTTATTCTTGGTTTTTCTTGTTTTTTTTCCTGTATTATACTCCTCTGTTTCTATTGAGTGCTCAAAATTATTAGGGTTTGAATATCGTTAATTTTCTTGTTCGGTTTTTGCTCTGTCTTTCAACAATTTATTAATGTTTTCTTCTTCTTTACTGGATTGTTTTTTATATCTTTATTTTTACAAAATTAATTCTAATAGTTACTATCATAGCAAGCGCTAACGCAGGAAAATAACAAATTAATATGCCTCTTCTAGATGATTTTGAAGTAAGTGATAAGTAAATAGGGGTTTGAAGGAGATGAAATTTGAAATTAGCAGTATCATGCAGCCAAGTGTACCTCCAGACTAGTGTAATATAATATATTTTCTTTTGAGATAAAGTATTTTGCCTTGTTCTTCAGTAAGCCCTACCCCATGATCATTTCACACAAAAAATTCCCAAAACTGCACAACATTTTTATAAAATTTGGATATCCCTAGATGGATCTACAGAATTTGCGTAAATATTTGCTCCTGTGCAGTTGACCAGGTAACGCGTGACTATGTTTGTATAGTATAAGAGAGTTAGAGCAACCATACCATGTTCGAACAGTCTCACCACGCGCAATTATGCCGACTTTTTAAACTAAGATAATAATTAGAGGCGTGC
This sequence comes from Agriotes lineatus, assembly GCA_940337035.1. Classification (NCBI taxonomy): domain Eukaryota; kingdom Metazoa; phylum Arthropoda; class Insecta; order Coleoptera; family Elateridae; genus Agriotes; species Agriotes lineatus. Next base: position 6,665,148 of record OW679203.1, on the reverse strand, counting down.
GACTGGGGTTTTATTATCCGTAGGGGTCTCACAAAAAGAAACATAAATTCAGTACAGTGAGAGAAGAATCTATAATATAATTTTCCTTAATGTGTGTTTGTCTGTCTGTGGCACCACTGCAAAGTCAAAGACGTTAGTGACGACAATTTTTACTAAGTTTTGATTTTCTCAAAAATATTCAGCGTACGCCACTGAGTATTAGCTTGAAAATGATTATTATTGTTACGTTTTTAACGTTCGGGCTATTTAAAAATTATAACGACGCTTCTTGTATTAAACATTTATTTACAACTATTGGATTAATTATTATTATTTACAAACACCCGAGAATTATCAAGCCGATTACAAATTACTTAAACTAGTACAGGCATTTTTTTTATAGATACATTTATTTAATATTTACACTGGTTAAACTTCAACTATTTATTTATTTCACTCTTAACACTAACGATTATATATGGTTATTTATTTCTATTATTTATATGTTCACCCGTTTTTAATTATCTGGGAGCTCGGCGCTCTGATGCTGAATTCGAAACTGAACCCCGGGTCTGAAGGCCGTGCATTTATATTCCACTGGGGAGATTCCAGAATCCTCGCAAATGCATTCCGGAATTCGCAGGTGTTGATCTCGTAAGCGAGCGTGAGTCATTCAGTACACCTGGTTCTAGATCGATCCGGAAGCCTCAAACGCGGTGACGTGTCCCTTCAGGGTCGCTCTAGCATCGACTGGAAAAAGGATTCACCCGCGCACATCTGCTTTCAAGGCTGTCTCGGTTGCTGACGCCTTCGGATTCGTTACATTATTAAATCTGTCTGAACCTTAATGATTAGTATTGGGAAAGACGTTATTTCTCAATCAATTCAAGCTACACGTGTTACATAGCGAACCAAACAATAGATTTATTTAATTGCGACACATGAAAGAGATGTTTTCTTCTGCAAAAAGTTATTGGTTCTAATAACCCATTTCGAACTTAGATTTTATTAATTTTGATTTTCAGAAAGTGTAACGGAAACAAGGCATTTTATCATCAACATGATTAACTACATTAGTTTTGCAACTGTGATTATTTTGGAAACGTGTGCTTTCACTATAACCCATGCTGACGTTCTCTAGGAAACTCAACTCTTATGGTGGCAACATTTCTTGCTTTATCTATAGGATACCTCCATGTCGTCCATATCGCTTCAATCTCTTTGGCTAATTTCACTCTGACTATGTGCAGTACATTTTTTTTATTTATCGTAGAATTTCATAGTGGTACTCTTAATTATATTTCTTCTTCTCAGTCTTTATCTATCAGTTTCTCTTTATATCGTTGAACCACATCTTTAAGGATCTCCCTATACTTCTCTTCGTTGTTCTGAGTCTCCACTGCGGCTGCCCAGCTCAAACCTATTTGACAAGTTATGTCAGTAGTATTTTCTACTTTGATCTTATATTCGAAATAGACATGAATCCGCCAGATTGGTACCTAGCGTGATTTTCAATAAAAAATTCTTCATTGTTAGACATTCACAAGATACTCAAGCTGAATATGATGTCTTCTCCAATATTTCTGTCTGCTAGTTTCTCTTGATTGAATTCTTGATCTGTTCTAACTCTAGCGTTATTATAATACTCTTACATGTGGTCTCCGAAATGTTATTTATATTTAACTACTATCTTTATTTATCTCTTCAGTTTTCAGGGCCGTAGTTTATATAATTTCACTATAGTATTATACCTACTGCTTTTTATATTGCTAATGATGTTGCTCTTCTATATTACGGAATATAAGATGCTTCCTATCTACTTTTCCGTGTACTCTTTGTCCACTCTCTTGGTCCTTTAATCCACTTTTTCGACTCATCTGTTCTAATATTTAAAATCTCATACCTTAAAGTACACTATTGTGCAACACGAGAACCTTTCTTACCTGTGTATAATAGTTAATAATGCATAAGTAATTGAATAATTGTTCTTCTCTCACTCTATGTAACTTTTGGTAAGACCCTTATGGATAATAAAACCCCACTCGCACGCCTCTTAATTATTATCTTAGTTTAAAAGGTCGGCCTAACTACATGCGGTGCAGCGGATCAAGTTATAGCATGGTTGCTGTAATACTATAGAATAATAGTCACGCTTCATCTGGTCAAATGCATACATAGGTAGAAATGTTTCCGCAAATTCTGCAGGTATATCAAAATTTAAAAAAAAATATGTAAGTTTACGTATGTTTTATACATTTTAATTGAAAGTTTGGTTTGAGCGACCATTGCAGGTTTGTGAATTTATTATCATTAAATATGTCCGGATCCTACCGATAGTTAGTGTCTATAAACGCCAGTCAAGGTTCAAATGCTGATAATGATATCAAGTTAATTTAACGTTGTTCAACTACGATAGGACTTACTTGAAACATAATCAGGAAATACGTAAGTAGGCGCGTGTGCAGCTTAAAATATACTTTTACGTTATGTAGATTAATGACAAAGTTATTAAACTGATAGATAACTCCGTTAACATAGGATGCATTAAATAATAATCAGGGACTTGCTTCTAAGCGAGCTTTGCTATATTTAACCATGAACGAAATTTTAATGCTTATTTTATCTATATGAAATAAAAATTGATTTCTCCAAATAGAAGAGAATGGGTAACAAGTCATAAATTACCGAAACAACAGACTAGAATTGGAACTTGGAATTTAACAACAATGCTTGAACCCTCTAAGTTAGCCCAGGTTGTAAAGGAAATAGAAAACTATAAAATTCAAATATTAGGTAAAGTACGCTGGCCAAATCAATGCGAAATTAGGACACAAATGGGAAAGACGCTGTTACTCCCACAACCACAAAACCAACAAAGGTAAAGTGGAGTTGGATTCTTATTCTCAAAGTCAGCGTAACATTGATTGTTAGATTGGAATCATAACAGCTCGCTTTAAATCTAAAGTACGAAATCTTACAATTATCCAGTGGTATGCTCCTACATAAGGATCAGAGACAGAAGAAAAGGAGGCTTTTTATGAGCAACTCAAACTTTTAACATTGAAATTGTTTAACGAATTGGAGATGTGACGCTAATACGGTGCTCTTTTAACGATTTGTGTGACGCTTGGAAAATGCACAGTTTTTAAGAATTTGTGCAAGCTGTACATATTGCAGGTGAATGTTGTTGGTGTCATTTTGTAGCTCTCGTCAAGGGCGACCTTTCTGGAGAGGTTGTGAAACTGTTAAGATTCAAGTGGGCGAAAATACGGGGGTTAAAACGATTTTTTGACACGAAAGCGTTCGGTGCAATTACATCGCATATTTTTTTTTAAGATCTAAATGTGATTTGAGGCTAGTTGGAAAGAGGATTAACCAACGTTCATCGTACTAGCTGGTTTTTGGGTCTGCGATGCACGGGGTTGAAGTTACAGGGGTATGAAGCTGAGGTGCATTTGTAGTAAATTGGATGTTCGTATAAATAGGAGGAAAGAAATAAATGTCGAATTTTGTTTTTGGCAATAGGTGGATTAATCTGCGGGGTTTTAAGACTTTTGCGGGTCAGGTGGATTTGAGGGTTGCAAAATGGAGAAAACCGTTATAACTATCAGAAAAATGTTAAAATTAATATTTGTGTGACATTGGCTGCTTGGAGACGTTCTACTGATCGATTGTGTTTTTTAGGAGAATTCGGGATGTGGGGCTTTTGCAACCCAGGTGGATTTGGGGGTTGCAAAATGGGAAAAACGTTGTAATTATCAGAAAAGCCTTAAAATTAATATTTGTGTGACATTCGATGTTTGGAGACGTTCTACTAGTCGATTGTATTTTTTAGGAGAATGCGGGATGTGGGGCTTTTGCGACCCAGGTAGATTTGGGGGTTGCAAAATGGGGACAACTTTATTATTATCAGAAATACCTTAAAATCAATATTTGTGTGAAATTCGCTGTTTGGAGACATTTTACTGGCCCATTGTATTTTTAAGGGAAAAGAGAATTCGGGGTGGTGAAGGGTGGGTGGAGAAGGAAATGTTTTGTCTTATGGTCTCAATTGTTAAATAAGGAAAATGTGCTATTTTGTTTGATTCTGACCCTTTGTGAAATTGTAAATTTGCAAGTATATATTAAATGGTGTGATGCTAACGGAATGTCGAATTGTATTTTGCTCTAACATGAAGGGAATATCATTGCCGCGCTAAACTTGTTGGTACAGTCGTAGATGGCCACTGGCAGAGTTGGAATAAAGTGTCAGCTGTTTGTACTAAAAGTTAACAAAGGATTGTAAGAGAATGTAATAGAAAAAATTGGTGGGGACTTTAAATATATAAATACAGATACATATGTATATGTACGGAAAATGCAAAGTTATTTAGTTTAGACACTGTAAAAGCTCCCCAATCAACAAATCCTTTTAAAATGTATTTATAGAACAATTAACCCAAAACTAAACATACATATCGGCTAAACAACTACAAGAACTATTCGCGTGTAATCCCGATTTTATACTGCCCCGTTGCTTCTAATAAAAGCAGTAAATCTTTACTCCAGTTATATTTGCTATTAAAGCCCGTTTCAGGGGTCAGCAAAACAAACTATAAACAATAACATGTGAAGCCGCCGAGCAGATGGCATTTAATTCTTAGAAATCTTTCCAAACAACTTGCACAAGATGCTGAAAAGGTTCAAAATTGTAGTACTTAATGATCTGCTATACAGTAGAACTTCGCAGATATGTTTGCCATTATGTTTTTATTAAATGTTTTAACATTGAAAATGTTTAACGAATTGGAGATATGACGCTAGTACGGGGCTCTTCAAGCGATTTGTGTGACGCTTGAAAAATTCGCAGTTTTCGCGAATTTTTGCGAGTTGTACGTATTGCAGGTGAATTTTGTTGGTGTTATTTTGAAAATATCGTCAAGGGCCAACTTTCTGGAGAGGTTTTGAAAATGTACCATTCGAGGGGGCGAAAATACGAGGGTTAAAACGATATTTTGGACACAAAAGCGTTCGGTGCTGTCACATCACATACTTTTTGAAAGAATCCAAAAAATGTGATTTGGGGCTAGTTGGAAAGAGGATGAATCAACGTTTATCGTACGCGCTAGATTTTGACGTCTGCAATGCACGGGTACGAAGTTACAAGGGTAGAAAGCTGAGGTGCATTTGTAACAAATTGGATGTTCGCATAAACAGGGGGAAAGAAAAAATGTCGAATTTTGTTTTTGGTAGTATGTGGATGTCTGTGAATTTTTAAGAATTTTGAGGCTCAGGTTGATTAAATGGTTTGCAAAATGGGGAAACCGATATAATTATCAGAAAAATTGTAAAATTATTATTTGTGTGAAATGCGCTGTTCGGAGACTTTCTACTGGTCGAATTTTTTTTAAGGATTTGGGAGGTGGGACTTGGCGAGTCAGGTGGATTTGCGGGTTACAAAATGGGAAAAAACGTTATAATTATATCAGAAGAACTATAAAATTAATATTTGTGTGAAGTGCGCTGTTTGGAGACTTTCTACTGGTCGCTTTAATTTCGTAAGAGAATTTGGGAGGTGGGAATTTGGCGGCCTAGGTGGACTTGGGGGTTGCAAAATGGGGAAAACCGTTATAATTATCAAAAAAACTTAAAAATTAATATTTACGTGAAATGATCTGTTTGGCGACTTTTGACTGGTGTTTTTATTTTTTAAGAGACTTCGGAACGTGAGAATTTTGGGGTCCAGGTGGATTTGGGGGTTGCAAAATGGGGAAAACGTTATAATTATCAGAAAACCTTAACATGAATATTTGTGTGAAATTCGCTGTTTGGAGATTTTCTGCTGGTTGATTGTATTTTTTAAGAGAATTCGGGATGTGGGAATTTTGCAGTGTAGTTGAATTTAGGCATGGAAAAATGGGAAAAACGTATAATTATAGGAAAAACCTTAAAATCAATATTTGTGCGTAATTCGCTGTTTGGTGAATTATCTCCTTGTCAATTATATTTTTTAATAGAATTCAAAATATGGGAATTTTGAGGTCCAAATGCATTTGAGGGTTGCAAAATGTGAGAAAACGTTATAATTATCAGAAAAACCTTAAAAACAAGGTTTGTGTGAAATTTGCTGTTTGGAGATTTTCTCCTGGTAGATTGTAGTTTTTTTAAGAGAATTCGGGACGTGGGAATTTTGTGGCCCAGGCGGATTTGGGTATTGCAAAATGGGGAAAACGTTATAATTATAAGAAAAACCTTAACATTAATATTTGTGTGAAATTCGCTGTTTGAAGACTTTATACTGGTCGATTTTATTTTTAAGAAAATTCGGGATGTGTGCATTTTGCGGCCCAGGTGGATTTGGGGGTTGCAAAATGAAGAAACGTTATAATTATCAGAAAAGCCTTTAAACTAATATTTGCTTGAAATTCGCTGTTTGGAGACTTTCTACTGGCCAATTGTATTTTTTCAGATTTTAAGAGAATTCGGGTTGTAAAAATTTTGCGGTCCAGCTGGATTTGTAGGTTGCAAAATGGGGAAAAAGATAAAATTATCAGAAAAACCTTAAAATCAATATTTGTGTGAAATTCGCTGTTTGGAGGCTTTTTACGGGTCGATATTCGGGATGTGGGGGTTTTGTGGCCCAGTTGAATTTGGGGGATACAAAATGGGGAAAACGTTAGAATTATAAGAAAAACCTTAAAGTCAATAGATGTATGAAATTCGCTGTTTGGAGATTTTCTACTGGTCGATTCTATTTTTTATGAGAGTCGTTGATGCGGTTGTGAAGGGGGGGAGGATTAGCCTATTTTCTCATTTTATAAATAAGGAAAATGTTTATTTTTTTTTATTATAACCTTTTGTGAAATTGTAAATTTGCAAATAAATAGTAAATAGCGTGTCCGATTGTATTTTATTCTAACATGAATAATATTACGTGGGTTCAGGTAATTGCCGCGCTGCACTTGTTTACGAAATGGTAGTGGCCACTGGCAGGGTTGGGATGTTAGTGTCAGCTATTTGTACTAAAACTTAATGCGCGATTGTAATAGAAAGAATTAATGGGGACTTTAAAAATATAAATACGATTAATATGTATCTATACGAAAAATTCAAAGTTACTTAGTTTATACAATGTAAGGGCTTCCCATACAACAAATCTGTTTAAAATATATTTATTGAAAAATTAACACCAAACTAAAGATACATATCGATTAAACAACTCAGAGGTCTAATCACATCTAATTCCTTTTTTACACTGCCCTCTTCCTCCTATTAAAAGCATCTACGCTGCAGTTCTTATATTTGCTATTAAAGCACGTTTCATGACTAAACAAAATGAATAATAATAATATGTGGAGCCGCCGATCGGAAGGATTCTCCGAACTCTTTTAAAACAGCTAATAAATGTAATAATAAGAATGACTCATATAAGCGTATTCTAAAGTTATATAAAAAAAATTGAATGTAATATAGAATTCAATTTCTTTATCTAATTGCAAATTAATATTAAAATGTACAAAATGCTGAAAAGGTTCAAAACTGTAGTACGTGTTATTTATTAATGATCTGATGTGCAGTAAAACTTCACAGTAACGTTTCGCTTGGCGTATAATAAACAATAATAATACAGATGTGAACAATTTTAAAACTTTTTTTATTTCCATCCCTTGTAATTTTTTCAGATCTTGGAAATTTTGTGCCAGACTTGAAAATTAGCAAAATTCATTTTCAATGCATTAACGAAGGTTGGTAAATTGCAACTTTTGTATTTTTTTTTCTTTCTAGCTTCCTTGTCAATGTACTCTTTCAATTTGACTGTTATTTTATGCTTCGTCGATTTATGCATTTTAATTTTTCGCCTTTTCCTACATTACCTGCTCTCTTATACTTCAATGGTTTTTTCCTGTAATCCAATATTGCTGTTACGAGGTAGTGGTCACGCTCAACTGCAAGGCCCATCTTTACTTTGATATTTGTTATTCTTCTAGTATTAATATACTAGGCAATTACATAAAAAATATTGATTCTTCGTTTCTCCCATTATCACTTCTAGTATAATTATTTATGTGCTAATTTTTTTTATGTGCTAGAACGTTATTTTTTATTCTTTCAATCCTATTTTGTTGTTATTATCTGCTACTTCTCTAAATATACCTAAAATGTTACCATACTTGTTTGCTACGCTTTCATTAAAATCCCTAATTGTTTTAAGTTTCTCTTCTGTCTCTTAAATTATGTTTTGTAAAAGTTCATAGAATTCATCCATCTCTTCAACGTACCTCTTAAAATCAACACGTAAAAGTCTTTCTGATATAGGTATACTTCCAGTAGTTATTTTTCTTCCGCCATTTTTTTATAAGGCCTGCGATACTCACTCTGGCCCACCCATTCTTATTAACCCGTTGTAGATTAATATCGAGAGACAGAAAAAAAACGTTTTGACACAAACTGACTCAAAACCTAATCTGCTAACCTCGAATTTGTAATAGACTTACCGTGCCACCAACATATTATTCATTTGAATTTCCACAGCTCACTGAAGTTTTTTTTAGATCTCTCGATATATGTCCGCCTGCAGTTATCGTTTAGTGTCTTCCGATGTCCAAAGTTTATATTATTCACTAAATTGCTAGCACACTAGAAGTCGATGGCGACGAAGTGCAATTCGAGGTTGAGTAGTTTTCCTGCTTTTTTAAATAGTTGAATCATATCTAGTATTTCTCAAATTCTTTATCTTTTAAACCAGAATGTCGACAATAAAAATAAAATTAGCCATGACAACGCCCAAGGCCAAAGCTTTTAAGTGGATCTGTTGATTTATTTCCAAATTTCACAATTGTCAAGTGTATCATAGGAGTCGCCATTGATTGTTTAAGTACATAAATTACAGACATTTAAAAATAGTAATTACTAAAATACTATTATCTAATCAATGAAATATAGATTACAGCAACAATTACGTATTTACATTTTGCTTGATTTAGATAGATAATTAATTATCAGGTAGCCTGATATCTCCATCCGTTTCGAAATTCTGCAGAAATTAATATGCACCATAGTTCCTATCTAAAGCATTGAGAAGAAAAAACTATTTACTGTTTCCATAGACTATTCAACACTATAACATATAAGCCAATCATATTGCAGACATTTGCTTTTTTCAACCAATAACAGCAGTATATCACTGAATATTGGGCACCATGCAAAATATTCACAAAACAATGTACGTACTCAAAAACTAAATAGCCTTGTTGCGAAATATCGCTTAGCAACGATGTGCTGTCCTTAGCGATATCGCTAGGTTACGTAAAACTAAACACCAACAAACTGTGTGAACAAAGTTTGGCTTGCATTAAAAATTTAAAAATGTGGTTTGGAAGTACTCCGCTGACTTTAATTGAGGATGAATATTAATTGTTGGATTATTTTTCAATAAAGTTGATCGTTATGTATTAATATCGTTAAATAGTCTTCCCAAATACCACTCGAAGTGAATATATATTTTTTAAATATTTTGCCATTTCCATAGAAATTATTGCAAATTTCACTCAACAAAATCACATTTAAATGTCACTCGCCTTCGGCTCGTGACATTTTTGATATGATTTTGTTTCGTGAAATTTAAACGCAATAATTTACATGGAAACGGCAAAATATTTGTCAAAAATATATCCACTACTTGTGGTATTACCCTTGAGTATACTATGGGAGTTAGTAGCCACGGGTGGAACTTTCATTTGTAATCGAATTCGGCTTGTAACGCAATACCTGAAGTGTAAAACCTTCTTTCTCTATTGTTATCGTAACTGAAACACTAAATTAAAGGAAACTTGTCTACAAATAAATGGCTTTTCTAGGGTGAGTGGATAAACTATAATGCTTAAATTGGGGAATATCGTGTGGAGAATAATATTGTTTTTGGATAAATCTTATTGGTCTTAGAGGTTTTACGTTAAACATACTAAAACTGTACAGTGCTCATTTAAGTAATGGGCTACTTAAAATCTTCTTCCTAGAAAATTACGACAGCTTTTGTTTGTCAAGATGTCATGCTGACGGAACATGATGTTCAAGGAACAATGTGATTTATACATCGATTAGATTGCAACCAGTGGTTGCGACATAAATGCGGTCATATATCAAGTGATACAAAAACAGAAGTAAAAAAAAATTAAACCTATAGAAAAGAAAAAGTGCCGAAGTCTGGATTATATTTCTCTCCTTTTTTTTATCTTTTTAGATTTCCTTTTCTAACGCAAGGGCGGTTCAATATTTTTTCGAAAGAAATGGATGCGTCTCGTAAAACGACGATGCAACCCAACCAAACAGGTCAAGAATTTTTATGACCTGTTACGCGGAGGAGTAAATTCTTCTTCCTTTTCTTGCTTTCACTAATCCCCATGTATGCTAAAAAATAAAAATAGAAGGTTCTCTTCAGAGCTTTGGTTGTTTATGTGCGTCGCCGCTGCCCTATTGTTTCTTGCTATCATCTATTATTCTATGGGTACATTTCATTTTTTTCTTCCTTTTCCTCACCTATTTCCCAATCTAAATTAAACGCAGAGTTTCCTTTTTTGTTCGTTTTTGCATTTTCAAATTTCTAAGAACTGGAAATAGAATTTAAAATGTTATTTACGTTTACATTATTTCGTGAAACTTTTAAATATGGACTCTTGTTCGAACACAACGGCTACGACTACAGTAGTTGTCTAAAGGAGTAGTGCTCCACAAGTTGTTCCTGAATGAGTGGAGAATGACATTTTGAAACCATACTCATGGGTAGTAGCCAAAGAAGTATAGCTTTTTTAATCATTTCTAATAAAATTATGAAATTACAAAATTGTGTTACTGCAAGCGCATACGTATTAAGAGTATGCGTACTTCAAAGATAATAGCAAATTTATTACAATACAATAGCAAGTCTGCTTACACTTTATTGTACAGTGTTCCGTAATCGAATGTAATTCGGCCACATAATAAAACTGAGAGTCTGTTTCTAAATATGTCGCAACTATTAAACAACAAGCCGTCGTAATTCGTTAAATATTCTTATTGTAAGATGCAGTTATAAATATTATTAGTAAAAAAGTGAAATACTTGTTTGTTACGGGCAAAATGCGACTTATTTTCTTGCTAGTCATTTGGCATACTTTTCTAATCGACCGCGCCGTCGGCGTCGTTCTCATTTTGTCCGCTTTTGTTGTTCTATCTTTTACAAGCAGACAGCGATTTCCTGCCTTATTTCCCCTTGCATATTTGAATTTCAGAAGAGGAAGGAAAAGAAAACAGAGTCAAAATAGGGCATCAGAAATTGTGGATTAATGGGGAGCTAAATCAGTGGGATAGGGAGAAGCAACAAATACAGAAATATGAAACAAAAAACTATCACAAAACAGACCGGATGGAAATAAAAAGATGACTGATATGGCAACGATTAAGGAATGGAAATTAAGGAAAAGTACAGGAGAAAAGAAAAACAGAGGCAGTTGTAAAAACAAACAAACTTGGAATATTGAAATATGGAATATTAGAAGGCTGAAGGAAAGAAATTTGAGTTAATACAAAATATAAGGAAGGCAAACTATGAAGCAGTAGTATTAACCGAGACAAAAAAGAAGGGAACGAGAACAACAATGATAGAGGATGGCAATCTATTAATATATGGAGCTGTAGAAGAGAAACAGAAGGCATGTGCTGTGGTAGCATGTCTAATACAGCAAGAAAAAGAAAAGATTGAAAACATACGAAACTGGGAATATATAAACGAAAGAATATTAACAGTGAACATGGAAGTAAAAAGAGACATCATAACATTGATCATAGATGCAACAGCAGCAGAGAAAAATTACTTCTGGGAAAATCTACTACAAACAACGGAGAACTTTACTAGGAAATTAATAGTAACAGGTGATTTAAACGCCAGGGTTGAAAGAGAATCAGGGAGGGGGCAAGGAGTTATAAGAAAATGGGGAGAAGACGTAATAAATGACAATGGCAGAAGGTTACTAGAGTTTGTATATGTCGGAGGGATATGGTAAATACAGGGATTTGCTCAAATCCCTAAGAGAATTGATCAATTCACGGGAGATGTTAAAATGACAACTAGATATGGCCATTTCCCTAAACAAATCAAGTGATTTGATCAAATCCCTAAACTGATTTAGTGAAATGATGAACATGGAGCCCATTCATACGACATTTGTAAAAACCCAGTGCGGAAATACGATAGGAGAAGAAGGCTATGGGCCGAGAATTCTATGCTATTTATGCCAAAAAGAAGGGAATATAAAAAACTAAAGGGAACATGCTGCACAAAACCTAAAAAGATCTGCTGAAAAAATAGAAGATACTTCTTCGAATAAATTTAAAAACGTGTTAATGGGTTCCACCGTTTTGATTGATGTATCTAAGGGGAATAGAGGTCCATTAGATGCAAACAACATTACGGTGATCGTATTAAATATGAAAAACAAATTATTTCAAATTGCTACTTTAGTTGGCATTCTAAAAGATTGGCTTCCTAGAAACGATCTTCATATAGCTGCAACCATATGTACCGATTCAGTTCTACCGATTAAGCTGAGTTTGCTTGAAATTGCCCGAAAATTATCTTTATTAGAACGTCAAGGGTTCAAGAAGCGTTCATGTGAAAAATGAAAAGTATAATACAAAACGAATAGATATGTCTGTTTGGTTTACTAAATAAATCTTTTTAATAGCTTAGAAATGATAGTTGTGTCATTTCACTAAATCAGTGTAGGGATTTAATCTAATCACTCGATTTGTTTAGGAAATCACCATATCGAGTTATCATTTTAACATCTCCAGTTAATGGATCAATTCGCTTACGGATTTCATCAAATCCCTGATTTTACCATGTCCCTGCGACATCTAGACAATGACCTCATTATTGGAAATACGTTTTATAATCACACGAATATACATAAAATAATTAAGAAAGTAAAAATTGGTGACGAAAAGTCAATAATAGACTATGTGCGGGTACAAAAAAACAATAGGAAAGAAGGCAAAGACGTTACAGTTAAAACTTACAAGATAGGTGTGCGGCTACACGAAGATGAAGAAAAATGTAAGACAAACTGGTTGGTGGAATAAAACCGTTAAAAATGAAGTAAGAGAAAATAAAAAACTATGGAAATTATGTTTAGAGAAAAGATAACGTATAGGAAATATAAAAAACAAAGGAATAGGGTCAAGGTGATTATCAAAGAAGCAAAGCAAAAATCTTGAAAGAAATTTGGCAGGGCTCTGGAGAATAGCAGCCGAGATAACCAAAGAGTATTTTACAAAGTGCTTAAAGGTTGTAGGAGCAAATCTGAAATAAAGTTGAAACAAATTCAGGACAAAAAAGGTGGTATAAAAACAGATCAAGACAAAATAATGGACAGGTGGAGTGAATATTTTTATCAACTACTACATGAGGATGTGCAGGAAGCGGAAAACCTAGAAAAGAATATAGATAAAGTAACAGCAACCCAAGAAATAGTAAGGGTTAATGATAAGATAAGTATGGAAGAAGTAATTGAAGCGCTGAATAGGGTGAAAGTGGGGATATCACCAGGATGTGATGAGATAGCACCGGAAGCATAAGGAATAGGGCAAAAGAAGACCAAAGAGCTACATGGATTATTTAACCAGGTATGGCAAACAAAAAGGATTTCAAAAGAATGAAATACAGCAATAATACTGCCTACCCATAAGAAAGGTGATACCAAAAACTGTACCAACTACAGAGGAATATCCCTTCTATGTATAACACTAAAACTCTATGAAACTATATTAGAAAAGAAATTTAGGGACGTAGTGAAAACTCGATTGTAAGATGTACAAAGCGGCTTTAGACCAGCACACAGTGCTCAGGACCATTTATTTACAATACAACAAGTGACGATAAAGAGAATAAAACAAGGAAAGGCAGTATAGGTACGTATATTTTATCGATTTAAAAAAGCCTTTGACAAGGTTACTAGAGAAAGTATATGCGAAAGTTTAAAGAAAAAAGAAGTAGAAGGAGATCTCATAGAAGCTATAAAAAGTGTATACGTGAAAACTAATTATCAAGTGAGAATGTCAGAAATATTTAAAAATGACGAAGAAGTAAGGCAAGGCGGAGTACTAAGTCCTTCTTATCTGCAATGAATGAAGTGATAAAAGAGTGAGCGACGAGACTGTACTTGCCAGATTAAATTTAGAGTGAACATGGAAAAAACAAAAGCGATGGCTATAACAAATAGTGAGTCTGAAGTGAAAGTAGAAGTTGAAGGTGCAGCTATCGAGCAAGTGAGGAAATGTAAATATCTAACACACAAAGCCGAAATAAGCAGCCGCATACAATGAGCAACTTGGGTGTACCATGCTTTATATAGAAACTTCCTGAGCAATAGAGAAATTACAAGGAAAACAAAGATCACAGTGTACAAGACTATATATTTACCCACAATCCTGTATGTCCCCGAAAAGAAAGACACAAAGAAGAGATAATATTTACAGAAAGTACTCGGGCTGAAGAGAATAGACAAAAGAAGGAATGAAGACATCAAAGGAGAATTAAATATACAATCACTAGAAGAAAAACGAGAAGAAAAGAAGTTGGAATGGGTAGGACATCTCATAAGAATGACAAGTGACAGACAAGTGAAAAAGGTATGGGAGATTGGAGCAGTAGGAAAAAATAGAAAAGGAAGACTCAGGAAAACGTGGAGTGAGAGTGTGGAAGAAATATTACGAGGTATGGAATAGAGTAAAGCTAAAGTTAAGGCACGAGATAGAAAAGTAAATTTGTCAAAAAACAGCAGCAAATCGAGTAGAGGGAGCTAATACTCGACACCCCCACGGGTACAAGAGGCACCGGATTATGATATTTGAATTTTTTCTATTGCATTTTAAATTATTGCAGCGTTTATGCCTGAAATTTAACTTGATTAATGCAATTGTAATTACACGCTTAATTCTTTCATGCTTTTATGATTCTGCTGGCCGCTTTAAGCTGGGGAACCTGTGATAGTAGTAATAATAATAGTTCGACTTTTGGGTGCACCCCGTTTAATGAACGTTTTAATGTTAAAACTAACTGTGTGGACATGTGTCAATTCCAAGGGTCGGTACTTCGTAGCCAGGTAGAAATAGCCCCTCCCTTGCAATATCTCACAAAACGTTGGACTGCATACGCGGTCCGCCTGTCGTTCGAATTCGACCACCAGTAACTTTTTTTTAATTTAAAATGTAATAAATTTTTTAGAAACGTGCAGATCTTTTTACTTCTAACTTAATTTGAGTTTTAAAATTATTTAGTGTCACAATGTCGACGAGGGAAGTTCTGGGTAAAGCCTTTTACAGATTTTTTTGCATACAGAAACACTGGCGCTCCTTTTCTAAAGAACCCCATACCATCTTCACTCTTTAGCTAGCCGTCTCCCACAAATGTGTGTATGTAGTCACGATAATTTGATTTTGGCTTTAAATTTGGTATCATGTCTTAAATTCGTAATTGCTAACCGAAATAGCTGAGACTAATTGTCAAACATCATTGGAAACACATTATTTTATTAAAATAACAATTAAATTGGATTAAAAGTTTTTTCCGGGTTCTAAGAAATCAAGACTAAAAATACAATAGAACGCACACCAAAATAAATCAAGGTGTTGCTCAGGGCATTTTTTAAGATATAATTGTGTGTCCAAATGGACACCCAATGATTAAATTTGGACACCCAGTAAGTCTTGAATTGGACAAGGTAAAAATAGAAAATACACACTAATATGCACAAAACATTAATTTATAAAATAAACAACATTTACATTCAGAACATTGAACAAAGAACAAATAAAATATTAAACAATATTAAGAAATATCAGTTTAAAAAAGATAAACAAAAATATTATTAAATGTCTCCAGTTGTTCTAAAAAATGCCCGATCGCACATGTACGTCAAAGCACAACGCCTTGTTACACAAAGAAAAAGATTCAACAGGTTTCTCCTACTACCAAGAGAACAATATTGTCAACAGGTCTAAATTTCGAGCAAGTTTTGTTATCGACAGCTATAATCAAGGTTCACAATAAATAGAACAGGACACATATGGTTACTGCATTGCTAAAAGGTCCTTATATGGGGTACCTCTTTCAGGATAGAAACCACCTAACTTAAAAAACAAATATTTTAAGAATTTCTTCTGTATGGATTCTATAAGTGATAAATATATTTCATATTTATTTATTTATTTCGCACTCAGTCAACAGCCGTTAGGCCAATTATAGGCGTCGCTGTGTATTTATGGGGACTTCCGACCCCACTAACCACTGTCATGATGTTATTATGACATCCGGGACCAACTATTTCCGTGATAGCAGTACCACGAGGCGCCGAGAGTTGCAGCCGTGGAACTCCCATCCAAGTTCTGACCAGAAAGAGCGTTGCTTAACTCTACTGATCGAACGTGGACGCTTGTTCAAGCTACACCACCCGGACCCTTAGGGAGAGACATGTTTCATTTACTTTTATATTTGCTGTACATATTTTTTGCCTGTCTCAACAATTTGTTACAGTTTCAGGGACATCTCGACCATCTTTCCCGCATAAAACATTATTGCCTCTTTAAAATATTGAAAAGCAATAATCTACAAAAAAATTTGATTATTTGATCTGTAAGGTTCTTTGAATGATCACATGGAATGAACTTAAAATCTATGTTCCGCTTAATTGTAAAATATACACATGATAAAATGTCTGGTTTGTAGAGATCCAACTTTAAAACATACAATACATTGTTGAACATTCTTACAAGATTCTTAATGAAATGAACATTACAATATTTCTGTGCGTGGAGTTTCTTTCCCCCATATTCTTTGGCTGCTATAAATTGGTACAGATAATCAAAGTCTTCTCCTCTTCGAACGAGAACATTATTTTACACATCAAACAATTCTCTAATTTTAATTTGATTTTGGCGATGAATCCCCCAACATATGCAACAGCATACTCTTCTAGTGGTTTGAGGGAATTCAACGGTTCAGGAACTCTCGCAGTATTTTCTAAGAAACCTTCACTTTCCACAGCTGTGGTGTTCGATGCACCTGGAGAAGAAAACAAAAATAAAAACATTTCTACTAATGAAATTTCTATCCAAAATTAATACTATTTGGCTCAATCACTGCTTATCAAGCAGATTGCGACAAGAAAAATTAGAATCAGCGGTCACACTTCAGTATCGAAATATCTCCCTTCAACATCGGAATTTTTTATGACGAGTGACACTTACACGTTAACATTCAAACCACTTTCAAACAATACCGTTCATATAATAATGGTAATAGTAGTAATCACTACATATTTTTCATTTCTGATGCAAGCGGTAATCTATTCTTCAAACCGGATCAAATAAAACAAAATCATATGGTGCATACTTCTTAGCGGACGCTATATATAAGCATGAAAAAACATCTGTCATGATCTAACAAAGAAAGAATGTCAGTGGTTCAAGTGTTTTGTGTCATAAGAGTAATCATTTTAAACTGTAGTATCTCGAAAACGACGCAATTTTCGTTTTCATTATCGTAATCCACGTTAAAAAACACAGTGAGTACGGAATAATTCATCAATTTTAATCAGGAGCTCAGAAGGTACCCCTAAACCTTTTTGTCAAAAAAAATCTACAGTTATATCCAATCTCCATATTCATTTTCTTAATAATATCACATGATTTGCTGCTAATAAACAACAAGATTTATATCTATACCTACCTGACCAAGAAACTTCTGGAGGCCCTGTTGCTACAGTTATCCTCTTCACAATTCCCTCCCAGCGACTGTCTTTGAATCAGGTTGCTGATCAGTAAAGATCTCGCCGTAGAATTTTCCCAAAGAAATTTTCAAGAGGATCCTGGTTTAAATACCTAGGATTGAAATATTTAAACCCTTTTTTCTTTAACATCCTTCTCAGTACTAGTAGATTATTCAAAGTCAGAATCCACTTCTTAAATGTTGGTGGGGTAAAAAATGTTCCATCGGTACATTTCATGCTCTTCAAGACTTGACTACTATTTTGCCAAAAGTCGAAGTCTACAGTTTTTTCCACGTCTACGCAAGT
Organism: Agriotes lineatus; assembly: GCA_940337035.1. Lineage (NCBI taxonomy): Eukaryota > Metazoa > Arthropoda > Insecta > Coleoptera > Elateridae > Agriotes > Agriotes lineatus. Next base: position 6,647,083 of record OW679203.1, on the reverse strand, counting down.
TTTTAGAATTTTGCCATGCCTGTTGAATCGCCTATACCCATCGACACTTTCAAACAGGTTATCAAAAAATGTACTAAACTATACAGTTTCGATAGCTCTTGATTCTATTTTTGTGTCATCAAATGCAGTCTAAGTTGCGAAAAAAGGAAGCAATGAGAAAAATTCACTGAATTTTTGTATTATTGTGTTCACAGGTTTTGGCCATCAAATTAATAGTCGATGATACTGTATGGCTGAAGACCTGTTCAGCTGCTGAAACCTTCATTTTTTTAATCTTCGATGTGGATGTGGAATTCTGTTTTGGCATTGTCCTTCTCTCTGCTAAAATTGTCCAGTAATCAGGCTGTATAAACCAACAACGTAGTTTTATTTAATGTTGCGCCCCAAAATTAAAAATTTTCCCATGTTATGGCAATATTTGTTATGATTTAGCTCTTTCGTGTGACTTTACTGATACGATTTAACTTTTAACAAATTCTGTTTTAAGATGAATTTATGTAAATTATATGCCCTTTAGTATAAATTATTGATTATTCTAGCTCTAGCAGAACAATTACTTTTAAATCAGGTCGGTTCATGCACTATAAAGATTATTATGATATTTGAAAAATAGTTTTGTCAACGAAAGCTAACTTGAAAAATTCCATGACAGTTCGATAATTGTCAATGTCAAATGACTATGAAGATGGAAATCAGTCTAAAGTATATTTGTTACAATACCTATCATTCAATAAACATGAAAAATGTAAGTAGTTTCTTTTTATAATGACTTCACTTCTCTTTATTAATGCTTGACTTTTAGCTCTTTCAACAAATAATAAAATTAACCCAAGTATAGATGCAATCAACTACCAGTAACTGCAAACGTCCTCCATCCAAATATGACAGAATACTCGTTACTTCCATCAACAAGGCTGACAAGATCTACTACCACTAACTGCAATGTCTCCTGTCCACAACCCAGTTACAATAATCTCGATGAGGTTCAATTCACAAGACGTCCACTCTAATAAGAAGCTCGACGAAGTACAATACCAGTAAATGAAAAACCTTTTATCCAATTCACAAAATTTTTACTCTAACAAGAAACTGGATGAGGCCCACTACCAATAAATGCAACGCCCGTTATCCAATTCACATGATGTAATCAATTAACATTTCTTCATATATTATTCGACATTAACTTTCCACCTTAATTCAAGTAATATTTAAATCATATATTAGTACCTTTCTGTTTCTTAATCTGAATTGTTCGATTTATTTTATCATTCTATACATAATGTCATACCTAGGAATTAATTTTCACAAGCAAACTATATGGTTTAATATGCAACCACCACAATATATCTCGCACCATTTTGCCAACTTTCTCTGGTCATTTAATTCAAAATAAATCTCGTTAGCCAACAGATTATTTCTCAGACCTTTAAGTAAATCAGAAGGATCATATAATGGAATAATATTTTCTCTATCTACTTCAAAAATGAAATCTTTCAATTCTTCTCTCCGTCTAAAATAATTGCCTTTTGTCTGTTCGACCATCTGGTTGATGGCACTCACATTGTTTGACTCCTTGTCACACATTGTTGCAACAACATTTAATCCAGCATTCTTCGTAGCAGTTATGACCTATTGAAAAAAAAGTTAATAAGTTAAATAGTTATCAAACAAGAAATTACTGTTACCTCTCTAATAGTTTTCATGAGCTGTGTAGCTTTTACAGCGCCCTTCCCAAACTGATAAAGAACAGGTTGTTTCCATTTTTTGTTTAGTCCCCGAAGCATAAACACCTGAAATAAAGAAAACTTTCGATGTGATTTTTGACAGTGAAAATAATATGTAATATTCGTGCAAATCTTTTCCTGAACATGATTTGAAATTTGATCGGTTTGACGATCTCCAAAATCTTCAAAGCCCTCAACCATATCAGCTTGGTGATTATACTGCAGATTTGGAGTCAGGCTCAATTCATCAAATATAAGAATGCAGTCTTATCCAACGATGGTAAGGATTGAGTAGTTTTTTCAAGACATTGACAATACTGTTGTTGATTTCAGAAGTTATAGGAATGCTATTTAGTACTTTCATAAGCGTTACCCTTGAAGGCAATGCAAACGTTCTTCGAAGTAGCTTGTATCCCACACCACTTTGCTTATATAAGGCAAGAGCCATAACCTTATCTTGCACGGTAAATCTGTAAGCTTTGGGTTTTTTGTAGCACAGAAAAGCTGACTTTGAAAGAAGTTTTTGGTTACGGAATTCATATTTTTTGTTACTTCTTGGAAAGCTACGTTTGGCGAAATTTTTGTAGTTTGTTGAAAACGGAATTTGAAATCCAGTTTTTTCCTTACTTTCCTCTTGCAACTTAAAACTTCCTTGTAGAGAAAATTTTTCTTTTGGGCTCAATTTTGGAGCCCTAGTTATGCCCAAATTGTTTAAAGGTCTTCTTTTTCCTGCAAAATTGCATTAAATTTATATTAAAACAATATTATACAGGCTGCCTTCAAAATTTTGAGGTAACACTTGACAAGCTTGTACCCAACACAATTCGAACACAGCTTATCTATATCCAAAGATATATGCCCTGTCAGGGATGGTGGCCCTCCCTAAAGTGCTGCATAAAAATGATATTAAATTTATGAAGATTTGTAAAAAAATACCAGAAAACCACAGCAGTTTAACTTAGTAAAAGTAAGACTGCCCTGTGCTCTATGTGTTAATTTCCATTAAAATTGTGGTGCTCGTGTTTTTGAGACACCCTGTATAATACACAGACAAAATGTTATTCTCCTATAATTATTTGGCCAAACAGATATAGAAATTAAATCCGCCTACAATTACCCCCACTTTTTAATGAAATCTTTCTATTGGTAGTATTCGAATATACCGCTGAAACTAAAAGACATGTTTAATTGTACCAAAATAGTTAATTGTTTCATTGGTACAAAAAATGCATGATTTCGGGACAAGTAAGACAGTCTTACCCGTCCCGAAAAAGCATTTTTTGTGCAAATGAAGCAAACAGTTTTTTCTCCAACTACTCATAAATTCGGTAATATGACTGACGTATTAGTTAGAATCAAACATTGTAGGCAGCATTGTTGAACATTCATGGCGCAAATAAACAATCACTATACGGGGAAAATAAAGAACAACGACGGCAATTGCCGAATATTAACGAAGCGTTTGTTTTTTATTTAAAATTTACCATGTAAAACCCTATCTTGCGTCCATTTTTGTACTAGTGCAAATATGAATCGAAAACTGTACAGTTGCCAAGGTAATTGGTGAACATCCCGAAATGACTTACTTTTTATACAAAATTATTACACAATATGGCGTCTTATTCGTGTGGTTGGAGAAAAAAAGTATTAATTCACTTGCTCTCAAATATACATCCATCACTTGTCAGACAAAATTTATAATAAATTAACAAGTCAGATGCAAAAATATTTTTTTAGACGACCACGTATGAAAGTAACATTATCGCGATAGCAGCCTACTACAGAAAGTTGACAATTTCATACACTAGCACGATATTATATCGTGCTAGTCATATCGTAACGGCACAAAGTTTTTCACATCACGGCCTCATCACGGCCTGCTTAATTGTGTGACAAACGTCACTTTGACGTTTGTCACACAATTAAGCAGACCGTGATTCAAATAATCCAGACGCTTTTGCTTTATTCGTTGCTCTGCTTCCAACAAACTCTAATTTTTTATAATTGTACCAATAATAATATAACGATCAATTTTGCAAGCAAAATAAAAACAATTCTTAAAAATAGAATTTACTTTGAGTGGTCGTCTAAAAAATAGTGTTCATAACTCGCCCGAAAGTGCAAATATCTGTGCTCGTGTTTTAGATCAACTCGGGCTTCGCTTCGCTACGCCCTCGTTTGTCTAATCAACACTCGCACGATACTTGCTACTTTCGACGCTTGTCATGAAAATAACTATTTTAGACGACCACATATGAAAGTAACATTATCGCGACAGCAGCCTACTACAGAAAGTTGACAATTTCAAACACTAGCACGATATTATATCGTACTAGTCATATCGTAACGGCACAAAGTTATTCAAAACACGGCCTGCTTAATTGTGTGACAAACGTCACTTTGACGTTTGTCACACAATTCAGCAGACCGTGATTCAAATCATCCAGACGCTTTTGCCATTGTACCAGTAATAATATAACAATCAATTTTGCAAAACGAAATAAAAACAATTCTTAAAAATAGAATTTACTTTGAGTGGTCGTCTAAAAAATAGTGTTCATAACTCGCCCGAAAGTGCAAATATCTGTGCTCGTTTTTAGATCCACTCGGGCTTCGCTTCGCTACGCCCTCGTTTGTCTAATCAACACTCGCACGATATTTGCTACTTTCGACGCTTGTAATGAAAATAACTATTATCTACAACTGTCAAATAATAAGTGCATTATATATATGCAACTCCAAATACAAAAAGCGGCTCATATTACACTAATGGAATATGAAATTTCATATTCCACAGGATATTTTGTTAATTAGTGGGCTACATTGTCAATAAATAACATTAAAGTCGAGATTAGTAGGTTAGGTTTTGCATCAGTTTTGACACAGACTGACGCAAAACCTAACCTGCTAACCTCGAATTTGACATAGACTTACAATGTGACCAACTAGTATAATATACCCAGTTGTAGATAAAATATTGTATTTGACACTCATATAATGGCTGTATTACACTTGGACGAAAACAGCAATCGCCTTCGGCTCGTGTGTAAACTTCATTCTCGTGTAATATAGCCTACATTATATGCTTGTTAAATAAAATTCTATTATCTACAACTGTCAAATAATAAGTGCATTGTATTGTTATAATACAAGAATTTGTGGGTATACGTAAAGCCCTTATATTCAGAACTGATTTAATAGAAAAATTACCTAACATAAAAATATTAAGTGATTTCAACAATGAATTAATTATGTCAAGCTGGGTCTAATCAAAAATATTGTAATTATTTTGACTTGTTAAAAGAATGGTTTATTGCCCCTTTGTATTCTGTTTATTTTCAAATTAAATGTGGCTCAGCTCCGGTGTAGCATGAAATGACTTTTAATCTCAGGTTAGGTTCACCAAATCTGTAGCACAGTTGCCACTCAGTATAATTATTAACAAGTATGACAGATGCATGACTGTATGACAAACAGGTTTATAACCTACAATTTAATCCAATTTCAAAATGGCTTGCTCGCACAAAAAACAGCGCAAATTGAATTCAAAACCGACCAAAACGGCAAAACTACATCAGGTAAATTATTCAAATCACAGTTACGTGATTTCCGAAAAATTTGTTTTGTTTCAGAACGCTAAAGCACGCGGTGGTTTTCATTTGTTTGATTTCCGCTTTAATGCTCCGAACTGCATTTCGAAAGGAAGCTAAGCAAATTACGAAATTCTGGAAAGGTCGTGAGGACTGGAATCTGTAAAAAGCCTGCTATTGATGAAGCCTTTGATTTCAAAGACCTGCTGCAATTGGAAGCTGTGGTAAATACCTGGCAACTGGAGGCTTCCTTGTCGGGCAACAGTTTCAGATGACGCCACCTCAATTGTCGGCTTGCTGATAGCTTTCTGCTGTCCTGCTGCTAATTTTTGCACCCTGGATATCCTGATGGCTGCTCTGAAAGCTGCACCTTGGTTGCTGGCTGGCCGATGTGGTACCACCTCGTAAAAGGCCTCCGAAGTGGAACACACTCTGGCTATTCTTGCGGATGGATTTTTCTTTTCACCGGGATTCACTATCTGGATGAATTATACACCCACATATGCACAACGACTTGGAGAACAATTAAAACACTCTTTGTGTAACAAATTGTAACTTTTTATAGATACAAACTGTTAATTTCTGAAAGCCCAATTAACCCCAGGTAGCTAAATTAAGGCTTGTTGATTCTTTTTTAACAATTGACACTCTCATTACCTAGCAACTATGAATAACATTTGTTTTATGGAATTAAGGTTTGATGTACAATTTTTACTTACAGACTAAAGTTTTAGAGTTTCCCCCGGATACTCTCATCGAAGTTATGTCGTACGCCGGCACCGTACCCCTAGCTCGGCCTCAAAACTTTCACCCTGCAGGATGCTATATGGATATTCTCCTTCTATCTGTAGTGAATTTTGTATTATTTGCGGCATAACTGCAAGGAAAAAATCTGCTACTAAAAAGAATAACCTTGTAACTCACCTGACATACCTGTTGAAAGATCCACAGTAATAGGTTGTGCCACCTCTATCAGGGATGAAGTGTGTTGAACTTGTTCTGCAACTACACCAAAAACGGATTTCATATTGACCGACGAAAAAACTACCTACATGCGTTATGTATGTACCTACCTGGAAAAATAGTTTTGGTAACGGTATTCCTTTTACCACTCTATTTGGGCCAAAATCTTCGTTGACAAAATGTTTCTCACATACTCGAAAGTTATCGTAAACATACTTTTGGTTCAGGGTAATAAGCTTTGTGTTACCAATTGCATGCAACCACTTGGAGTATAATTCAGGATTTTTCTTGATGAATACACCCATGTCGACTGTGATTCCTCTCAGGGATGCAGTTTGGCACGCAGCAGTTAATTTTAACCATTTAGATGGGATAAATAAAATTACAATGTTTATTATTTTTCTAGGGTCTCAAGTAGGACTTTGACCATATGACCATAGCAGTTGGTGTCTCAGATACCTGGTACTCCGCATCCCTAGCCCCTGTTTATTACAAACAAATAAACATTTTTGAAGAGAATAAGTATGTTTCAATGGTAATGCAATAAAGGAGATTTATAAATACGTTGTATGATGTTTTTATTATGATAAAAATTAGAAGAATGACATCAATGGAGGATATATGAACAACTACAACAGATCTGCTAGTTATACCAAAAGTGGTTTAAACATTTTCTCTAAATATTTTTAAAACTTTTATATTGCCGTTCTCGGTAAGCTAAAGACTGCTATGGAGTATATTCTGCAGATAATGCTGAAGCTACTGCTATTAAATAAAAAGTTAAAAATCGTTGAGAAAATGCTAACTGTACATCCAACATTCACAAGTGATAAGCTGTTTATGAAATTGGTCACAAATTGAAACCGATTTGTTCACAAAATAGTATATTATGATACTAGTGTAGAAGTACGCCTTTAAAGTACGTGCGACGAGTTTAACAGCACGACGCAAAGCGGAGTGATTTTAACGTCGCTAGTGCTTTAATGGCTCTTGTGCACCTGTATCATACCCTATTTTTTCTACGATCGTAACAGAAAAATAAAAACTTAATTCGGTGACATTGTTACGCTCATTTTGACATTTTCCTATTTATTGATTGAAATAAATTTGGTCATTTACTTTATTTTCCTAAATAATACAATACTTTACTTTGGATAGGCAACTTTGTTAACATCTACCTTTAATTTCAAACTTAATGCTACACTGCCGTTATCAGTTCAGAGCACTCTGCATTCTTTAGTTTTTACGTTGGCCAACTTTCCAATTTTTGGGAATTTTGATAAGCTGAATTGGGCTCGTTTTGAGCATTTTTCGGCCATTTCCTGGCAAGGGTTGCGTCTTGAAAGTTGGAATTGCTTTCTATGGGGGCTAGTCTCGCGGCTTTGGAAGCCATCTTCATAGTTGGAAGGATTTAGAGGCTCCGCTTCCCCTACTGGAATGCTCGGAGATTGGTATTGGTATCGCCGGCATTCGTTTCGTCACAGACGGATTTCTTGGGACGTTCCTTCTTCACACGCCCGACAACGAGTTGGCTGCACAACATCTTAAGGTTCGTACATGGTGTTTCCCTACGTTTCCCTTTTTTGAACGCCGTAATCTATTTGGAAACTTTCTATTCTTAGCCTTTAAAAATCTGGATTAAACATTTGGATTAATCTGGAATAGCATTAAAAATCTGGATTAAATCTGGATTAAAAATCTGGGATCGAATTAAGTTTTGGGATCGCATTATGGATCGTATTTACCATTGAGTTTTGGATCCACCCAGGAAAATGTTCGTAATATGGATTTGGTTCGCTTACCTTATTTGCTGCTTTGTGTAATTGGTACTGGCATCGTCTGTTCGCCACCCTCCCTGCGAAGCTCGCAATGCTGTCGGAAGTCGGCTCCTTGGCGCACTAGATGCTTCCGAACTTGCTGTTGATCTGCGCTCGACCCTGGAAAACAGCATGCGTGATTCGTATGTAACTTGTACTGAGGTGTGTATATCTGAATTAGCGTAATAACTGCTCCGCTAATTATAGGCATTTCGTATAGCATGCATATTGTAGGATTATTGGTGTAATTGTATTTGGAAATGTCTGTCGAATTGAAATTTATTGTGTATATTGCATTTGGGCTTATTTTATTGATTCGTATTGCACTTCGTGTAATTTTAGAGTAGACTATGTTCATGGTAGCTGTATTAGCCATGCTCGTGATATTAGATCGTAGATATTTTTGTGTTATCAAATGGCTTGCTATTTAGGTTTGCTTACCGTTAGTTAGCAGTAATTTGTGTTGAAGGCCGTTTTGCTCTGGGCCCTGTAACGTAACGAAACATTCAGTTATGCCGTTGAACTATTCTAGGACAGATTAGCTTACCTAGAACACAGATTAATTGTATTTTTATGCAACTTCGGTCACTGCTTTTCACTAGCTTCTTTGCAGAGGTTAATCTGTCAAATGTCATTATTAGAGTGTGTTGGTCGTATCTAAAGAACCGCTCACGGTAGCCTTATGCTCAATATTTAGGATTTTCGTAATTTGATTATTGGCGATTTGTAAGATTAGCGTTTGTGAGGAGCATAATTCAAGCCATTGCTTTGTTCAATCATATAATAACTTGATGCGTTTAAAACAGAAACCGCCACGCCTGTATGATCATACAATCCGTAACAGCGGGCTTCGAGCCTTTGAAATTTTGTTGTTACATTAAAATTATAAGCTAACATTCGAGGTATTAGTTAGCCTTTCGCATGCATAGCTCTAGCTTCGTCACACCCTGCCTCACAGAATGCGGACGAATTATTGTGCCAGTGCTGCTACTTTGGTTAGCAACTTAATTGAATATTTACGATAGTTTACAGCTGAAGTTTATTGTTTAGAGCTCGACTAACGTGTTTATATATTTCTGCTTTTATGAAATGTATTGATGCAGTACCTTTGCCTATTTTTAATGTGTTTATTGTTAGTATATATTGATTTGTATATTGAAATTTGTTTATTGCTATGCTGGTTGATGTTTGATTTTGTTGTTGATCTTGCTCGATTTTATGAAAGATTTTGTGGTTGACTTTGTTTGTTATTGAGGTTGATGATTTGCCTTTGATTTTGTATGTGACGCACTATAGTACCAAGTTGAATAAAGCTGTGATATTTTTATTGGTCGTTGCTATTTTGTTTAACTTGCTGGTTTTTATCTCCGACCTTGTAAACGGTCCGGCACAAGGATGATTCGAAGTCGAGGACCTGACGCCCACTCTTTTCATATTTCCTTTAGTATTCTTTTCAGCGTAGTTGGAACCCCGACCCTCGCGACTAGTTAGCCCATTAGGCCGATAGTTACCAGCCGGCAAAATATCAAATACAACTTTCGCCAAAAGGTAAGGCCAACCCGTCCATCTTCCCTTACAACATTTTTTCCGTCACATTGTGTTAGATATTTTAGGTTATGTATTATTCAAATTTACGGAAAAGCGTGTTTTAATAGTATATTATGATTCGAGTTTTATAAGAAACATTTTGTAGCACGCACGGATTTAGGGTACGACGAGCGAAGCGGGGAGTGCCCTAAAGGAGTAAGTGCGACAAAATGCCTTATAAACGAGGTATCATACAGTATTTTATCTACTTTGCCACTTTTTTAAACAAAAATTACTCTGTTTTAGTATTTTTATTATATTATCACTTTTTGTCTATTACGATACGCAAACGAGTATCGTAATAACCTCAGTACGAACGTAAAGCATATAAAATATTATTAAAACACGCCACTAATGGCAACGTGCAAAAAAGACGTAATTCGGGCGCTAATTTTAAGAGTGCTACAAACGTCACTTTTGACACTAGAAACTGTGTAAAAAGTTTTCATTTTGACACGATCGTAGAAAAACAATTTTTATATATATTTATTAATATAGATATTGCCATCACTTTTTTTATGCATCAGCTTACCCTTGAAACGGACGTTTCCATCTATTGCCTGTAGTGTTTATTTTTTAGGTTTAAAGATATAGCCAAATCGGATTTTCTGCGTTTTATTATTGTAAATTAGATGTAGGTAGTGTATTATTGCATAGTCAAAAGTGCGCAGATTCGATCCTGTAAGTACATCGGTAAAATTTTGCGTGTGTGGCATTTTATCTGGGAGCCTGCAATAGCGAGGTGTTGAGAACTTGAATTCATTAGTTACAAACCAGCTTGAGCGGCATCGTCCGTTCCGGCGACTCCAAAAGTGCACTGTGCAAGCTTGTTTTGCAGAAAATATATGAAAGCGGCGTGAAGCATTCAGTAAATAATTGCTGCCCACCAGTTAAAACTGTAGTGAACAAGTGTTTACCAGTCCAGCGAATGCAATTTCTTATGAGGTGGGCATACCAATTTGTACAATCGATATTCAAAGGTGCATTCGAGGCGTCCACTTGAGAAACGCAATCCGCTTTTGAGAAACCTACCAGAAACCAGAGGTTTCGGGCAGTATTCGGTGATAATTTTCCACGCATCACACCGTCTAGGGTCGATGACGTAATGTGTGTAATTCAAGGGTTCACAGCAGCCTACAGAAACGAAAATTCCAGATAAATTTTACATCGTTTGCAGTTTGACGCGATAAGATTTGAGTTCAGATGTGAGAAGCTTTTCTATGCGCGAAATAATATGGTTCATAAAATAAAAATATGTGTGTCGATCGCACTCGATTTTAACAAGGTCGGCTTTAAGACATTTTGCTTAAGACATTTTGACATTGGTGTTTTTAAAGACAATTATTGCAATGTTATCTTCAACATTGTTTTAATGTTGTTTATGCATGTTTACAAATACTTGCGAGTAACCCCAAGCTAAATCGCTAGGACATTGTCTGCCTTTTATACGTTTATTTAAGAATGACTAACCTGTATAGGTGTTAACTCTCTATAATCTTTTTCTATTTTTTGTTTTATATGTATTTTAAAGTCAATATATTTGTATAAACAAATTGGCTTCTGTTGCATATTTTTTTAAGTCAGTTTCAGCCCGACTACACTACTGGGTAAACCAGAATCCTGTTTCGGTAAATGTTGACTCGTTATAACCACAAACTAGAGTGCTAAGAGAATTTTGTGTTCACTGATTTAGCTAATCGGGGAAATAGGGCAATTAATTATTCAAATATTAAAAAGTACCAGATGTCTTATTTAAATTTAATGTGACCACGTGAGGAGCTACCTCTCGTACTGTTAAATTCTTCCATCTGGGCTTTAGGGAAAAACTTTCGTTTCATCCCTGAACAAACAGTGACCCCAGTCTTCAACACTCCAATTCTCGTGTTGATGTAGGTACCGCTCCTAGACTTCTTTTTTGCATTCTCTTGGTGCATTTTTATGATTTGATTCAATGCCAAAATAATTAAATTTGGACTGGCATTGCACATCACTAATTTAACCTTAGAGCTATAGTACTAAATAGCTAAATGTATCATGACTATGCTGTACTGTTTCTTTATATTTCTTCACATCTCTATCAGTAAACCCAAAGCAATTTATTAGCAAATACAATGTATATTAACCGGAGTCATTAACTGAAATAATTTACTGCTATTGTATTTTAATTTATCTCAAGAGGCATCTTATACTTACAAAAAAATCATTATTAAACTATGTAGACTACATTGTGCAGGTGCGAGTCAAGTATTAACGTTTGGAAATCTAATAATCACGCTTTCTCAAGCGTCAACAATCCAACAAAGCTTTGGAGAGCCCAAGTTAAAGTACTTATGTCTGAAATAACGATAACAATCAATACTACTAATGAGAAGTAGCTTTCCGAGACAACGTCGTAAGCTTCTATTTAATAGCAGAATAGCTATACAACAATTATATAAAGATGTTATTGATGTTGCCGAGAGTTTGGTGGTATAAAAGGTTTTATGTTTGTAGCTCAATTAGCAGCTAATTCCCATGTTTCATTTAGTACTTCTACCTGATTTTATTGCTTGCTATGGTGAGATTATATAGTTTTTAGTAAAACTGATAAACAATTTCTGCAGTTTTAAGAGCCCATCTTCTTTTATTGACAGTTAAAACGCTGGTGCAGAGTTTATTTATATTCTAGGTAGCGTGTCTCGTCCAGCACTGAATTTACTTGCCTCCGAAGGAAAACCAGTGAAAGGAAAGAATGAGAACATAGAAGAATTTCCATAACTAATTTCTTTTGAATTTAATGGTAGACTTAATTGCTGTGCATCACTTATCAAAAGCGTCATTAAGGTTTGCAGTTCTTGTGCAGCAGACGAAAATAAAGCTTAAATGTTAAAACTTAAACTTTGTCGACGCCCTATAACACAAATTGTAAGTTATTTCTCAGCACTGAAATTTGTAGCACATTTCTTTCAACTCAATCGAGTTTTTATGTTTCAGCGTTTAGAGATTACTTTACGTGAAAGGCTTATAACAGAACAATGCATTTAAAATATGTTATAATAAATCCTTTAGCAAATAAAAATGGATTAGACTAGCATGCATGTTATGAAATAGGTAGAATCATTGTTTATTAAAAAATAGTCTCTGGATCTAGATTAGAACATTTGGATGGAAGCCTCATCATACAGATCTAGTGCCTACTTCATGATAATTCCCACTCCGACTTTTGCAACCGTAGGGTCTTAATGCCTAAACTTCCTCAAATAGGACGGGTTGATGCTTTAACTGTGAGTACGTTTTCAATAAAGCTGACAACAACGACAATACAACACAAATGTAAAACTCAAACAACACATTTAATGCACAAACTACCATAAATGCACAATTAAATACACCTATGGCAAATCTGCCTAAACCAGTCAATGTAAGACGACACCCTAGAATACACATCCGGATAACCCAATGCACAAAGGATACCCCAAGATACGACCCCTATCTGCTTGGTGGTACCATTGACGTTTCTCACCAAGGGTCCACCTGAGTCGTAGCGACACGCGCCCTCCTCAGCTTTTGTCAAGGTGCAGAGTTGGGTGTCGTCTATTGGGTGCACTAACTTCTTACAGTACTGGGTCGTGATAGTGGTCAGATTAATATGCTGCATGTAATCGGGTGTGGGTCCTGGAAAAAGCTTCATTCCCCATCCGCTGAGAGTGCAGTTTTCTCCATCTCCAATATGTTCGCCATCCAAAATAATGGGGCCCACATTATGAGTAAAATTGATGGGTTTTACCCTTAGCATGGCCACGTCGTTTCTCAAGATGAAGGAATTGTAGTTTTCATGTATGTTTACTTCGGTCACGTTGTACATGGAGTTAGAATCGCGGAGACTGTTGGACCCCACAACAACCTTTAGAGTGGATGTTGGTACTCTGTAAATAAAAAAACTGTATTTGCTATTCTCTTAATTTTACTTTATAATTTTTTTTCGTATAGGAGAGTACCGCCATTCTTTGATCCGTGAAAATGCCGCCATCGCCGCCATGTGTATTCCCATATTAGGTACAGGGTGATCAGCAATAACTGATTGAGCTATGTCTAAAATTTTACTTGAAATTGTTATTGATGATCACCCTGTAGTATGGAAATAAACATGGCCGCGATGGCTATATTTTCACAGATGAAAGAATGGCTGTACTCTCCTATATATACTGGCTCTGGTTAAAACCTCTGCAGAATGCTATCTTTTGGGAGAAATCTAAACACGTTCTCTGTTACTGCAACGTGTAGTATGTAAAATATCTCTTGCTGGGGTTCGAAATCTTTAGTTTTGGAAATATTCTAGTGGGGCTTTGACCATGTAACCATAACAGTTGATGTTTAAGGTGCGAACGAAGTTGTTCGTAGCACCTGCCTCTCGGCTCCTGAAAAATACATATTGCAAAAACGCTTTAGAAGTTAGACGGTCATTATAAGAACGTGGAACGATCAGGAACTTTCAAAGAAAATTCCGAAAATAGTATTTGAATGCAAGCAACAACAAAAATTGATGTACTATGAATGGCAGAAAAGAAAAAGGGCACTGAAGTCATTGGCGAATACATATACCTCCGGATAGGAATTCTCTAATCAACAAGATTTAATATCAACATCTTATACAAAATGTAGACATTAGAAAGATGTATAATAATAACAGTTAATAATTGAAAAACAGAAACAGTAATCATATCATCACATGGGCCCACAGATGACTACCCAGTTACAGGAAAAATAGTTTTTCCATTTGCAAAAAGATATAGAGAAAACAGCTTTAAAATAATGAAGACAATAAAAAATCGAAAACAGACCAAATACGGTTGTAAGATATGATCAGTAAATGGAAAATATAAAATCTGGTGTGATACACGCACACAACTTCATTTTACAGTGATTTTATAATTAGCCAAAAATTTGATTTTTAATTTTTAAGCATTTGTCCAAAATTTTCAAAAATTACAAATTCTACAAAAACGGTACAAAATAGAGCGTTAGTTGAAGAGACCAATTTTTTCTAGAATTTTAAGTTAAATTCAAAGACGTAATAATATGCCGGGTGTTCTATTTAAAATAGGAGTTAATAAAAAAAATTGAAAAAACAAAAGAAATCCATTTTAAAAGTATTCAACTGGAAAATCACCTATCTCACATCAATACACATTAAAAATGTAATAAAAGTGTAAGGCTTGGAAAAATAAAACAAAATAAAGCAAAATACAAAAGGGCGCCAGTCGTTCATCTCGACAACAAAAAAAAACAGTCGAACTCACAGTCTGAATACAACTAACTTACCATGTTTCGCTTCTATCTTACACTAAACTACTCTAGAAAAAAAGCAGGTATCAGCTGGGCCAAATAAAACATAATATACTGGTAATACAGAATAACAGTGAGATTTTAATAATTAACTGTTTGAAAATAGTTAAATAATACGACCAAATGGAGGTAAACATTAAACCAAGTGGGTCAATACAAAGGAGCCTGTGCATATATAGTACAATTAGTTCAAAGTGGGAACAAAAATGTTAAACAGGGTCGCTAAATTTAAAACACCCCAGGTAAATAAATTGTTATGGCTCCACATTGCTCGCCATAAATATGATAAGGTTTGGGCTCCTCTTTGTGTTGCCTATAAGTTTATGTTTAAAATTTAATTTTAATCAATTTAAATTGCCCTTTTTATTTAATTTGGATATTCCAAATTATTTATGCTAGCTCCTGTAGATACACTCGACTGAAAATTAGAGTGGATGCCTTTTATCCAGATTGCTTATTCTGAAATGTGATGTTCCGATTTTAATTATGACAATTCAAAACTTCTGTTAAATAGTACGTCAAACTATTTCTGGAAATTCAATTACAAATACTTGATCGTTACATTTGTTATATGACCATATCAAATAGTAGGTGCTTCCTTAATTAAAATTGATTCACATTAATCTTTATTTTATTTAAATTCTTATGTAATACCTGTATTCACCCACCTTTCATCCAACTTAGCACTCCTCTACTGAAACCAATTCGTCCCAATCTGCAACCTATCACTCGACAACTGCTCTGCTCAAAACCTCGGTGAAGGTCTAAGCTGTCCACCAAACTGCCAAAAATGTTCAGAATCAGGATCCGAATTAACCCAGAAACCTAGTTTGCTCCAAGCATCTGCCTATACAGCTCCACCACAGAAAAAATTCAAACTGACCTCGTTCGTAGTTATCTTACTTTAGTACTCAATCCAAATCATTCATTTCAATTCCGTAACAGCTTAGCACCAAGAATACAGACCAGAAACAAGCCCCACAAATACGCTCACTCTATCAACGACTTCCCTGTGATCCTCTTCTTTTGTAAATTGTTACTTGTTATCCAATTCAATCAATGCCAAATATCAAATGCAATCTTACAATAAATCCAATTCAGTAGTTCTTTCCTTTTATTTTCTTTTATAGATTATAAATGTTTTAGTTTAATATTCTCACCACATTCTTTATCTTCCTTCATATAGTCTGCATACCTTCCATTCTTTTAACACTTTATATTTTAAACTTTTTTAACACCACGCAAATTTTATCTTAACCTTTTAACTATTCTATATGCCAAAAATGTTCTTAAAACTTTTAAAAGAGTTTATTTATTAATTTCTTATTACAAAAATTGGTTACATGGTTTTCGTTTCAAATTTTATATATCAATAAAAACAAACTCCTTTTCGATTTTTCTTATTTTCTCCACCAACACACTATAAAAGCGTTTTATTTGATTACTACCTACTACGTTCAATAGTCTATTTCGAAGAAGTATTTGTCATCATTTTCCAATATCATTTTATATATTAAATTAAGTTAGAATACTTCTGCTTCTCAATGAGTTTCATATTATTAAATTATAAATTCTATTTTCTTTATTTATTAAATGTATCTTAATAATTTTAATATCCAATTCACATCTAAATTTATCTTTATAATTTTTAATTACTGTAATTTTTAATCCTATTAATCTGTTTTTTAGACCCTTGTACCGATATCATAACAATATGTCAAAATTGGAAAGTTGCTTGACAGTCCCAAACGAGGTGATTACTAAGTCATAGTTAAACGGTAAATTTTGTTGAAAAGGGCACACACATTTTACACTGTGTCGTCTAATAAAAAAACGACCCAGAAAGTTACATGTTATTAAATAATGCGAGAGCTCTGTAAGGTACAAAAGAGAAATATAATTTATTTATTTATTTATTTCATATATTTGGGACAAAACAAAAGTAACTCCCAGTGAATTGTCCATTTACAACAAAAACGGGAAATTGCCTATCTCACATCAATACACATTAAAAATGCAATGAAAATGTAACGTTTGAAAAAAATCGTTGGAGCCGTTTTAAAAAAAATCGAAATGAAACTAAAAAATTACAACAGTAAACGCCATACATCCGGTTATGCGATTTTCTTCAATAGCTTGCTGTCGCATCTAGATAGTACACAAAACTTATACAGGGTGTAGAAATGCTTTACGCACCATACGGATTTCAATGGTAATTTCTTCATATGAAAATATTTGCTTCCCTAATTATTTTAGAGCAAACTTGTATTTAAGCTTTTTGTAGAGAAAAAAATTCTGTATCCATTTATGCCAGCATTTGTCATTTTACATTTCGGAAAACCGAAAATTTTAAGAAATAAAATACCATTTTTAGACAAATCAGTGGTGCCTTGAAATTACTAAATCATCTCAAAGCATCAACAAATTAGTTTGCTGTTTATTTGGTTGCCTCTACATTTGACAGATGCAAACAAATAAACAGCAAACTAATTTGTATATGCTTTGAGATGATTTAGTAATTTCAAGGCACCACTGATTTGTCTAAAAATGGTATTTTATTTCTTTAAATTTTCGGTTTTCCGAAATGTAAAATGGCAAATGCTGGCATAAATGGATACAGAATTTTTTTCTCTACAAAAAGCTTAAATACAAGTTTGCTCTAAAATAATTAGGGAAGCAAATATTTTCATATGAAGAAATCACCATTGAAATCCCTATGGTGCGTAAAGCATTTCTACACCCTGTATATGACGTTTCAACGCCATACCTCTTTTTGTTTTTAAGATATTTTGTTCACAGACCAACAGACACACAGACAGACTGAATGAACAAGAACATGTTTTTGGGTTCAAAGGACTCTAAAGCGTGAAGATCTGTTGAAAACTCAATTTTGAATTTTTGGGGTGTTCCAATACTTCCTTTATTGTAAAAGGAAGTAAAAAAAAATTAATAGTGTTGAAATTAAATGTTATTCTGATAGCATTTGAATTGCAAATTCGAGTAGCCATGAACTTTCGTACGTTAATGGCCCATTCTTAGGATTTAATCCTGATTCCTTTACTGTTTTATGTGCATTTAAAAGCTCGATATATCTATGTTTAGGGGTGTAATCAGATTCACTCTTTTATGCCTATTGTTTGAAGCTATTTTCACCCCGAAAATACTACAAATGCAGGCCAGCTTTTTGTTTTGGCAAATATTGACTTATTATTCTTAACATGGAATTTCGGCTTAGACCGCGTAGTATTTGTATATGAATACCCAGCAGTTTCTGGCTTAATGTGCCTTGCACCTTGTGAAGTCGAGCAAAAACCCGCGCGCTGGTCATGCTGTTTAGTGGCTCGTGTTGTTTGAGTATCTTGAGAACGAGGATACTTAGGCAGATTTGGCTGTTTTGCTGTTTGTGCATCCATATTCACTAACGTTTCGCAAGACTTTGCAGCTTGCATCATCAGAGTGAAAGTCGCACTAAGAACCGAAGGTCGGTGTGGAGCTAATTATAGTCCTCCGTGCCAGGCGCGCGGAGTGGCGTAACGCTGGTTGGTCGTCCGAGTGCAACGTAATCCGTGGGGCGTGGCCGTATGACGCACAGTGGTTGTAATGCGTTAGATCGTGTATCACAGGGGTCCACGTTTTACTAAGCTTAAAGTCATCTTCCTTGTTGATATTATTTGGATGTTTTTCTATTTCTATGGCTTCACGTATCACTCGCGGGAGGTAGTGAGGCAAGTACTCTTGCGTGCTAAAATTCTATAGTGTGCCCATTTGTAAACGTATGCTCAGCTACGGCTAATTTTGTGATGCGTTTGTGTTTGCAATCGCCTTTATGTTCTTGAAGTCTTAGATCAACTGAACGACCAGTCTGTCCAATGTAACTCGAGCCGCAAGAACAAAGAATGCGATATACGCCAGCGGTTTTTAACCTTGGAATCTTGTCTTTTACCGATCTGAAGCCGTTACCCAAAGTTTCCTTGCTCGTGAACACAGTTTTGATATTGCATCGTTGCAGGACACGTCCTATCTTATCAGTCTAGCCTTTAACGTAAGGTAGAAATGCTAAGCCTTCCAGAGGTGGGAATTCTTCTTTACCCTTTTGTGTCATAGTCTTGTCTAGTGCTTTTCGTATGGCGGTAGTTGTGTATCCGTTCTTTTGTAAAGAGTCAAACAGATGTAGCTTTTCTCTCTCTAGATTTTCTTCATCTGAGATACGAACGGCTCTTGTCGCCAAAGTCTGGAGAACTGTTGCTTTTTGCATTGGATGATGGTGTGAGTCAGCATTTAGATATCTGTCCGTGTGTGTTTTCTTTTTATAGACTGCATGTCCTAAACTGCCATCTGATTTACGTTTCACCAGTACGTCTAGAAACGGAATACTGCAATTTTCCTCTACTTCCATTGTGAATTGTATGTTGGGATGTACAGAATTCAGGTGTTTTAGAATCAGATTCAATGTCTGGCGTCCATGTGACCAGATGACAAAGGTATCATCTACATATCTCAACCAGCAAGTCGGTTTTAGCTGCGCTTGTTCGAGAGCCTTGGTTTCAAAAGCCTTCATGTAGATATTAACGATAATAGGTGATAGCGGTGAACCCATAGCCGCTCCTTCGACTTGTTCGTATATTTTATTGTTCCAACTGAAGTGTTTTTCAGGCAAATTTCGACAAGTTCAAGTTGGTCTGTAGGCAAGAGATCTTTGAGCATTATTAGCACCTCATCAACCGGCACTTTCGTGAAGAGTGATACTACGTCGAAGCTGACTAAGAGATCATCTTTGTTTAACATACCTCCCGCGAGTGATACGTAAAGTCATAGAAATAGAAAAACATCCAAATAATATCAACAGGGAAGATGGCTTTAAGCTTAGTAAACCGTGGACCCCTGTGATACGCGATCTAAAGCATTACAACCACTGTGCGTCATACGGCCACGCTCCACGGATTACGTTGCACTCGGACGACCAACCAGTGTTACGCCATTTCGCGCGCCTGGCACGGAGGACTATAAATAGCTCCACACCGACCTTCGGTTCTTAGTGCGACTTTCACTCTGATGATGCAAGCTGCAAAGTCTTGCGAAACGTTAGTGAATATGAATGCAAAAAACAGCAAAACGGCCAAATCTGCCTAAGTATCCCCGTTCTCAAGATACTCAAACAACACGAGCCACCAAAGAGCATGGCCATCGCGGGGGTTTTTGCTCGACTTCACAAGGTGCAAGGCACATTAAGCCAGAAATTGCTGGGTGTTCATATACAAATACTACGCGGTCTAAGCCGAAATTCCATGTTAAGAATAATAATTCGAGTAACCGCGAAAGCCTCAAACAGTATAAATATTGACTTATCTACGAGTTGGGACAAACTAAGACTTTCGTGTGTACTGAGATAGCATTGTAAACAACAGGGCAATTAATTTATAAAAATACTGAGACGTACGAGATATCTCATTAAAATTTAACGTCCCAACGCAGGGGCAACCAAACGACTCATTTAAACATGGCTCCCAACAAGGCAGCTATGAAAAGCCTCATTTTAAACTATGAAATATAGGGCCGGTTGCAGAAAGCAATGTTATGTCTGGTGTTAGCTAACGCGACGTCAAAGTGAACAAAAACGAATAAAATCTCAAATGCTTATGGTAACTAATACATTAGTAAACAACTTTGACGCGACGTTAGCTAACACCAGACTTAACATTGCTTTCTGCAACCGGCCCATAGTGTCCTGAACTTTGCTTACTACTGTATAAATGAAATAATATTATAAATACCATTTATATCCAACGGTCATATAAAAATTAGACAACTTGTTTCAGCAAGGTTATTAACAAATAAATGTAGTACATCAATAACGGGTTAAAAAGAATTCAGTTATTTACATGAACAAATGTGTCAGTGAGGAAAATAAATGTTAAAGTAAGTGTTTTAGAAGTTTTAAGTGACAGATTATCATAAATCTTATACTAAATTTGCCAGCTGTCTGAAGACCAGATCACTACTGTACCTTCGAAGATTTACTAAAATCATTTTTAAGATAAGTTTTTGACAAATGAAAAGTTACTAATATTTGTTTGGCATGCCCATCCTCACCCCAAAATACCTCAAGTCAAATTGATTGAATAACACCAAACTTTTATGGGAGTTTAGGTTTAAATGATTTGTAAGCGTTTTAGACAAATGTAAAAATTTTCGTACATTGGTGATAATTTTATTAACTTGAAGATATCAAGGTAATACCATTTATTATACAAGTAGTGTTATGTGGATATTACCCACGAGAGATAAAGTTTGGCGTACAATGCGTGTGGGCTAACTTCCTTGGGTGGGTAATACCTCGTAAGGAAGCCGGACATCTCGGCGCCGCCATCTCGGCGCCGCCACTTCGGCGCCGCCATCTCGGCGCAGGGCCAGCTCGGCTCTGGGACAACTCGGCGCGGAGCCATCTCGGCGCCAGCCAACTCGGCGCAAGGCCATCTCGGCGCCTAATTCAAATTCGCAAACTACAGTGTGCACTACGTAAGAAAATTATTATAAACAAATAATAAATAAAGTGATCGCTAAAAAGCTGCCATAAAAAAATATATATTTAGAATTTTTTATAAAAACAAGCACTGGCGACCAGAGGTGGTTGCAAAGTGATTACAAATGGGCCAACACAGAAGTTGTCACGTTATCAGTAAAATTTTACATTTTTTAAAAATAATTACGAAAAATGCATATCTAGCCAAGATAGGGAAAAAATATACGAAAAAAAGTTGTTTTCTGGCCTTGAGATTGTTCAGTCAGCTAAAACTGGCACACAATAAGAAATCTCATTGAAATCTTGCTTAGTTTCCGAAAAATAGGACTTTTTGGATTTACACAATTTCGAAAAACGCAATTTTCTAACTAAGTAAAGTGCCTTTTATGTGACAAATATTTCTTTAATGTTTATTTCCCAAATCAAAGGATTTTATTGTTAACAAAGTTTGTTTATTATGCAATAAAAAACTTTGTTACAAATATTTGTTTTTCCATAGCAGTCTTTGTTAAAAGTAAAATTCTTTGATATGGGACCATAAAAGAAAATGTGAGAGATCAAAGTTGGCCGTTTCTTCATTTACCACTTTTGCAAAATATCAAAACTAGCGGAGGTACAAGGTGTTAAAGTTTCCAATTAAGAACTAAAATTACTTAACGAAAATTAAACTAAACTTAATCTAACTTAAATGATATGTTCAAAATTATCACCATTCGTTTCGACACACACGTTCCGCGTATAAGAGCGATGCGGCAGCGGCATTTTGCCGACACTCCCAGTAAATAAAACGCATAGTCACTCATTCATTATTTTCATAAACATGAGCCATCATTGTAGCAATAACATTAAGAAAATTACAATAGAAAACTAGTTGACAGGTCATTGCTTGACAACAGAGATAAACAAAAATAAAATTGTCCAGCCGCCTTTGCGCCAAAGTTTAGTTTTTAATTTGAAACTTTTAACACCTGTACCTCCGTTAGTTTTGATATTACGGAAAAGTGGTAAATAAAAAAAATGCTTATTTTTTTAGCTTTATTTCCTGGTAAACGGAACGAATCAACGTAAAAATCACCCTGTATATAAATATACAGTATGTCCCCGGATTGGGTTACAAAGAGGGAAAAAAGTTTATTTTTCACTTCTCAAAAAAAAATCACTTGTTATTAAAACCCTGATTGTTCTCGTATACGGGGGAGGTTCGAAACTATGAAAATGGCTCAAGAATAAAGCACCCTTATTTTTCAAAATATACAATAATATTATTTGAAAAAGTTTCTTAGAATTATTAAAAGTAGGTGTTAAATATAAAGTCACAGCCACTTGCTCTAAAAAACAATTTTTACTGGTTTTTCTTATTCTTCTACTACTCTGAGAATTACCAAACGCGATACTTCAAAGTTAATTTATTGACGGATACGATAAGAGTGTATTGTCGAATTTCAGTTTCGTTCACTTAACTTGAAATTTTTGTGACCCAAAATTGATGCTAAAACTTCATATTTGTGTCAACAAAAACACAGGTATCTTAAAAAAATATTAATACGCGATCCAAGCATCAATGGCAATTCAAGGCAATTATGATTTTTAATAGAAATGTTATAACAAATATTTCCAATTAACATGATTGTATATTTTAAAAAATTATGGTACTTTATTCTTGAGCCATTTTTATATTTTCGAACTTCCCCAGTGATCGGAAGGAGATATTTAAATTTTGGCAAGTGCATTTTTAGTTTGAGAACAAGCAGTTTTTTTATAGTGATGTTTTTGAGAAGTCAAAAATAAACTTTTTTCCTCTTTGTAACTCAATCCGAGGACATACTGTATATAAAAAAATACTGGTAATGTTTTCATTTTACTTTATACAGGATTATATATATTGAGTGATTTTTACTTAGTTAGAAAATGGCGTTTTTCGAAATTGTGTAAATCCAAAAAGTACAATTTTTCGGGAATTTCTATACGATTTTTTATTGTGCGTTAGTTTTCGCTAACTCAACAATCTGAAGATCAGAAAAAACTTTTTTTCGTAAATGTTGTTCCTATCTTGGCTAGTAAATGCATTTTTCGTAATTATTTTTAAAAAATTTTGAATTTTACTGATAACGGAAGTCACGTGACAACTTCTGTTTTGGCCCATTTGTAATCACTTTGCAACCAGCTCTGGTCGTCAGTGTTTGATTTTCCAAGAAATTCTAAATATTTTTTTTCATTTGATGCCAGCTTTTTGGCTATCACTTTATTTATTATTTGTTTATAATTTTCTTACGTAGTGCACACTGTAGTTTGCGAATTTTAATTCGGTGCCGAGACCCACTTGTAACACTTCGTTCGCCTTCAGTACAACATTTTATCCACACCTCTCATTAACTCAGAAAAAGCATCAAAACCATTTTTTTTTAAATCACAGTGCCTGTTTGTTTTCACCTTTTTGTTTGCCAGGTGACATCAGAACACATACGCCATTAAAAATTATTGTTTAAACCAAAATTTACTAGGTTATGGTAATCAAAATAGTAGTTTATTTATCTAGAACGAAAAGTGACATTTAATTAAAAGACGAGAGAGTTGTTTACAGGCGAGGCGTCAGCCACGTTCGTGGTGAATGCAACGGTTTATTTCATACTGCAAGTTTAATGAATTTTAAATAAAAAGTTGTAAATCATTTCAAATTTCATGTCAACAACTGACGTATAATTTTAAAGTACTTGAACTTGAATATTTTACTTTAAAGTATGTACTAGGACTTTAATGTTCCATATTTTGTACCATAAATATTCCGAAAAATTTAATTTTTGACATCAGTATGAAATAAAGTTACTTTTGTGTAATGTTGATATTACGGTTGTTAAAAACGCTATAGTTATGAGGCGTTTATTGATAGGTATTGAATAAAAGCACTTAACATTATCGGCCTTATTTATTTTTAAGCAGTCACAATTTTGAGTGTTACGACCATGTTCAGAAATGATTAAATTTAAGGTAACTGGAAGAGGAAATCCAAATAAAGGTAATGCAATTAAGGCTGATTTTTTATAGTTCAGAGACAATAAGTTATTATATAACCATTTTTTATTACTGGAAGGTTTTGCTCAGAAGTTACGTGATAGATCAGTTATCAGCAAATTCATTAAACAGCTATTGCAACGAAGCTGGTAGATATATAGAAGGTAAAAGCTGCTTTATATAGAGCAATCTTCTTTTTATTCAATATACAGGGTGAATTTGAAAAGTTTGTACAAATTTAAACCTGAGCTAGAGTACGGTAATTAGAAGACAATGGCAGGTTTAATTTTTCAAAATCCGCTAATTTAAAAACTTTCCATTTTAAAAAATTTGTATTGTTTGAGAACCGCTGCCTTAAAAAATGGAATTGTTTAATACAAGGGCAAACAATATTACAATGTCTTTTTGTTATCAAAGAGTACACTTACCTTCTTTCAGTCAACAACAGGTGTACCGTCAAACAATGAACTGTTGCTCCAGCTGCATGGGCATTGTGCAGATCAGCGCGTCTGGCTAAGCGATACGTATTTTAAAATATATTCACTAAATATTTTCGCGAATAATGTGTAGTATTCCAGAGGTTCTCAATCAATTTTAAGGAATTTAAAATCTATTTTTTACGGGCATGTTTACGAGTTTTGTAAAACCAAACCTGCCATTGCCTTCTAATTACCGCAAAATATCTCAGGTGTAAATTTCTACAAACCTTTCAAACTCACCCTGTATAAAAGAACTGAACTTTAGAAACGAAAGAGTTTTTTAAATTCCATTTGCCATAATTCCTTCTAAAGCTAACTGTTCCAAAGTACAGGGTCCGGCAGAATGACGTATTCATTTTCAAAGTTAATTCATTTCATAATATAATGCGATATAAATTCAAATCAAGTCGCCATGCTTTCGCAATAAAGCGGAATTTAAGAAAGTTGTCAAAGTGTTTGCGAGAAATGCCAGTTTAGCTGTGAATATAGAGTATTGGTCAAATATTCAACGTTCTTTTGCGGTTGAAGCTTATTTTAAAAATAACAATTCTGTTGTAACCACCCAGCGTTTATTTCGTCGTTACTTTTATTTAAATCCACGAGATGCAGTTCCTAGTCGAATAACAATTAAAAAGTGGGTACACAAGTATCGCACTACTGCCTCATGTGCCAAAGAAAAAGCAAAAAGAACAAACTCGTTCTGTACGGATACTTGAAAATGCTGAACGGGTAAGAGCAGATTCAAGAGTGCCAGCAGCGAGAAGGAGGTCACTTGACTGATGTAATGTTTAAAAAATAAAATTTCCGTGTTTCCTTAAGAACCTTTTGTTTGATTTTTGAATAAAAATGTAGCCATTAACAAAAACAACTCAATTTAAAATGGATACTTCATTCTGCCGGACCTTGTATGGGTATTTGATATTAAAACACGCTAGTTGATGGTGTCAAAGCCAACTACTACTTACATAAAAAATACAGTTCTATGTCGTAATTCTAAAAAATATAAGCGATATATTAATTCCGACTATATTACACTCGTACTAATCTACGTAAATAAGTGATTAAGAACGTTGACTTTGTTTTATAATGTTTTGATAAGCAAGAAAACTGTGACATCGAATTTGAATGTTAAAAAATTTAATTTTGACAGTTGTTTGGAAACCAAAAAAGATCTTCGATTTCTGTTTGCAGTCTCGTGTTACTTTGGAAAAGTGCTAATTGTTTTCTTATAGCTTTAATTCAATTCCAATAAAAGTGAAATACTCTTTACATGTACCAAAAATTATGCTTTGGGTGAAAAAAGCTTAATTGTTGGCTTTTCTACGTTCATCGATGTTTTCTTTGGACGTCCGGAGCTAACAATTCTGTTTCCTATTTAAAGTTTTGTATCATAGCTACTAATACTAGATTAGATTAGATTAGATTTAGATCCACGACTGCCTTTTGTTGGCTTGCGCACGTCAGCCCTTTGGGCTTTTTGTACTGTCGGGAGTTTTCAAGTTAGCAGGCCGACATCCGTATCTTTTACTAGACTTGCAATGTCCCCTACTAGCTTGCGGTTGTCAATAGAGTTAAGGCTCCAATCGAGTTGGTGTCTTTTACGCTCTAATGCTGGGCATTCAAAGAGGATATGATAGGCTGTTTCATCATCCTCTTGGCATAGTCTGCAAACAGGTTCATCTCTATAGATATTGATCCTGTGCATAAATTCTCTGAATGCTCCAGTGCCTGTTAGTAGACTGACTACTTGCTTGATTCGAGTTCTGTTCAGTCTCAACAGGGTTTTGGTGGTTTGTGGATTCGGAGTTTTTAGCAATCTTTTGCAGTGTGTTGCTTGATTGTAGTTGCTCCACCTTAGTTGGTGTGTGGTATTGACCCATTCATTAATGGCTGAACGGGCTTGGTTTTTCTGAATGCTTAGACCAGGTTCTGGACCGGTCATTGCATTACGGGCTGCTTCTTTTGCGAGCTTGTCCGCCTTTTCGTTTCCTTCAATACCTTGGTGACCTGGGATCCAGCATAATTTTACTGTATTTCCCTGACCTAAGGTTTGAAGTTTGGATTTGCATTCCTTGACCAGTCTCGATGAAGTACTGAAAGCGTTTAGCGCTTTCAGTGCTGCCTGACTGTCTGAGAGAATGTGTATGTCTCGATTGAGCAGCTTCTTTTCTATGCTGATGTTTGCGCATACGTTAATAGCTTGTACTTCAGCCTGAAAGATGTTACAAAACTTTCCTAGACTGACTTTTTCGTTGGTTCTAGGATTGGTACTGTACACACCAGAGCCTGTACCCCCTTCAAACTTAGATCCATCAGTGTAAAAAATGATGTTCTTATTTGTTGGAGTTGGTAGTTGGTCCGGATTCCAACTTGTGTGTACAGTAAAGTTCTTTTCAAAGTCATAGGCTTTGATTATAAGATCAGAACCCATTTCTAATATTGGGTTGTTGATATGTGACATGATCTTGCCATGTCCTAGATTATTAGCTGTGGTCATCCAGTGACCAGTACTTTGTAATCTGTAGGCTGCCATTCTGGCTTCACCTTCCAAGAAGATGTGCAGAGGTGGCAGATTTAAAATAGCATTCAGTGCTTGTCCTGAGGTGCCTTTAAAGGCTCCAGTGATGCACCGATTAGCTAGATATTGTATTCTGCTGATTTTGTGGATCGCAGTTGCTTGTTTTATTTTGGGCCACCAGGCGATTATTCCATATGAAATTATTGGTCGAACCATGGTTTTGTACAGCCAGAGGGTCAGTTCCGGTTTGAGCCCCCACGTACTACCTATGGCTCTTTTTCCAATAACTAATGTTTGTATGCACCTGGTGATTGTTTTGTCTAAGTGGGAGTTCCAAGTTAGTTTGGAATCGATGGTTAGACCTAAGTACTTAACCTCGTTCTCCCAGTTGACATTTGTCTCAAACAGTTTTATGTTCATTCTGTTTGTGATGTTCTTTCTACGAGTGAAAGCGACGAGAGTGGCTTTGCTGGGATTAATTCTAAGATTATTCTCTAGACACCACTCTTCGGTTATCTTTAGTGCTGATTTCATTATATTGTCTACGGTTCTTTGGTATTTACCTTGAATCAGTATGACAATGTCATCAGCGTATCCTTGAGTGTAGTAGCCTTTGTTATTGAGTTGGATCAGCAGTTCATCAACTGTGAGGCACCACAGGAGTGGAGAAAGAACTCCTCCCTGTGGACATCCCCTTGTCGCCTGCACTGTCTTTTCCTTGTCAAATAACTTGACTTTTACAACTCTAGTGTTGAGCATTGCCATAGTCCATCTTATCGTGGTGTTATCGATCTGATGGTTTGTCATTGCTCTTTCAATAGAGTGGTAGGAGGTGTTGTCGAAGGCACCTTCTATGTCTAGAAATGCTCCGACTGCGTACTCCTTGTACTCCAAGGTTCTCTCAATTTTCCCCACTAGTTGGTGTAGGGCGGTTTCACATGACTTCCCTGTTTGGTAAGCATGTTGATATTTGTGAATCGGGAGTGAAGTTAGGGCTTCCTCCCTCCAGTATCTGTCTACTAATCTTTCCAACGTTTTAAGGAGGAATGACGTTAGGCTGATAGGTCTGTAAGATTTAGCTTCTGCATAGCTGCTCTTACCAGGCTTAGGGATAAATACTACTTTAGTCACTCTCCAGGCTTGGGGAATGTAGCCTAAGGCAAGACTTGCTTGGAACATGTCTTTGAGTGGGTTCAGCAGTATATCTATCCCTTTCTGCAGCATTACGGGTTGTATGCCGTCATTTCCAGCAGATTTGAAAGGACTGAAGAGGCTAGTTGCCCATCTAATCCTTTCTTTGCTGACTATTCTCTTAGCTGTTTCCCAGTCTTCCCTCCTAGGGGTATGATTGGGTTCAGCCAGAGTAGGTTGTTCCACTGCTCCGGGTAGGTGAGTTTTTATCAAAAGAGATAAAGTCTCCTCTTCCGTTGTAGTGTATTCTCCGCTTTCTTTTTTAAGAGTGCCTACTGGGTTCATGGCTTGCTTTGAGATGATTTTGTGGAGTCTAGCTGTGGATCGCGTGGTCTCCACCTCCTGGCAAAACTTTTTCCAGGCTGCTATCTTAGCTGCCTTGATCTTTTTGCCATAGTCTGTGAGAGCCTTGTGATAGTTCTCCCAGTTATTTGTGGCTTTAGACCTGTTAAACAGACGTCTGACTTCTTGTCTGGTCTTTTCTAGGTCTTTATTCCACCAATTTGTGTGTTTTTTTGCTCTTTGCTGACTTGGGTCTATTAGAGGACAGCTACTCTGAAAGGAGTCAATCATGGCCTCTTTTAACCGGTCAGCATTTGAGTCTAAAACTACTTTATTGGGAGATCTGAACTTGAGGTGTTCTATCTTCTCTTGTAGTTTTTGTTTATATAGGTCCCAGTCTGTCTTTCTTGGGTTGTAGTAAACTCTTTGGCTTACTTCCCGTTGAGACAGTTCAAAGGTTATATAATTGTGGTCAGAGAGTGATGGTTCGTCTGAAACTTGCCATTTATTCACTGATTGACTAATTCTCATAGTGGTTATGGTAATATCTATAACTTCATGTCTATTAGTGTTGTAAAAGGTTGGAGTGTTACCTTTATTGACTACTACTAGATTGTTAGTTAAGATAAATTCTAAAAGTGACTCACCTCTTATGTTGCAGTTGGTGCTGCCCCAAATGGTGTGGTGAGAATTTGCGTCGCAGCCTAGGATGAGGTCTAGATCGTCTTGGAAAGCAGATGATACTAGGTTCTCTAGTTCCTCGCTAGGCGGTGGGTCCCTGGAATCGGATGGAAGGTAGACGGAGCTTATAATGGCTTGGTCACAACCTTCATCGTTATTCCATTTTATTTTAATTGTGGTTATGTCTCTAGAACAGAATTCCATTAGTGGTAAACAGTCTAGATTATTTCTTATAAGTATGCATGTTCTAGGACTTGCATGATTATAAATAAGCTTACCTTTAGCACCACCTAATCCACGGACTTGTCCCTTA
Source organism: Agriotes lineatus (assembly GCA_940337035.1). Lineage (NCBI taxonomy): Eukaryota > Metazoa > Arthropoda > Insecta > Coleoptera > Elateridae > Agriotes > Agriotes lineatus. The sequence continues at coordinate 6,617,084 of OW679203.1, read as the reverse complement.
ACTATCCATGGTTCTTGGATCAGTGCTAAATCGATGTCATCTGCTAGCAGCTTTCTGCTTAGATTTGCAGTGGCTGCTTTGCAGTGGTGGAGGTTAATTTGTACTACTTTCAGGTGCTTCTTTCCTATCCTTGGAGCGGATAAGGAAAGTGACCTTATTGAGGCCTAGGTGCGCTACGCAGTTGATGGATGTTAGTGCTTGTTTTGCCCTGTCATCTATCATTGCTGCAAACGTTCTACCGCCATCTTCTAGTGGAGTGACGTTGAGTATTCTCCAGGTATCGGTCTGGAGGTCTGCCTTCCGTTTGTTCTGCTTTCCGATCAAACGGAGAATAACCTCGGGTTTCTGTTTGTCGTACCACTTGGGGACGTTGAACACTACCCGGACGGAATTAATAACTTTTGCCCGCTCTTTTACCTCCAGCTTGGCATTGGTCCACGGGTGCAGCTTAGGTACTTGCTCACTTAACCAGTGTTTGGTGAGTTCGTCCTTGCACGCAACCACGTATGTACCAGCTTCGAGATAGTGGCTGGTAAAGAGGTGTGTTCTCTTCTTCTTCCATCTGGAAGATGAGATCTATCAGACTGTCTCTGACTAGGTCACCTTGTTCCTTTGTCAGTTTGACGTCTGGATATGCAGCAGGGTAGATGGCCATCTTCACCGTAGTGGCTGCCTCAGCGAAATCAAGCTTGCTGGTGCCTGCCTTTGGTGAGGTCGGCTTGTCTACTTTCTGCCTGGGCCTCTTTTGGCGTTTACCGGGGAGGGAGTGGCTTCGTCAGAGCGTTGCCTCTTTTGTCCCTGGTTGGTTGCAGTTTTTTCCGATTTCGAAGCTGGGTCTGCTGCCCTCTTCTCCATCTTCTGCTTTCTTTTATAGTTTGGGTCGTACTTAATGCCCTTGGCTTCGCAGGCTCGCTTGGCGCGTTCTCTGCGTTCCTTGGCTGTAAGTTGGACCTTTTTGAGGGACACTTTGCCTAGTTGATCGGCTATGTCCGCTCCGGTTGCGGCCTTTTTCTGCTCGGAAGACTGTCCTTGACTGGAAGTCTGGACTGTCAACTCTGCAGTAGAGGCACACTGTTCCATTTTTGTCTCGGTCACCGAAGTCTGAGCATCAGTGATCGGAAGCGGTGATGACTCCATCAGTGTGTCGTCTTCGCCCTGTGAAAAAGCAGTTGTTAAATCCATACAAGTGAGTATTTAATTCAACTGTAAGAGGTTTGGCTAAATACTTCTGGAGGGCGCCTGGTATCCAGAAGGCTCCGTTCATGACGCATATTATAAGCCCCTGCGCCTACACCTGCTGGTGCTCTGCTTTGCACGGGTCGCATAACACATTCGAAAAGGGGATTTTGGAACCAGAAAGGCTGATCTTCTAGACAGCCATGCATCTCTTGAGCCTGGTCCCCCGCCGTGAGATTTAGGATTTTTATGAGGTTTTCTCCTCTTGGTCCGGCAGTAAAGCCAAGACCCCCAGCACAGATATCTCCCGTAATACATGCCTACAGCAGAGATATCCATGTATGGTATAACGGCAATGACGTAACGAGAGGTTCGTCTTTGCCGGCATCGTTATCCCAAGTGCAGACCCTTAGCCACGACACGACAGCTGGGCTTGGGGATGTTTATCGACTTCCCAGTCTAGATCCGCGGGGTTCAGTCTCAACGGGGCCACCACGAGAAGGATGCAATCGCTAGGATCGCATATCACTGATCGTTGCCAGTGATACCCTGCGGTCTTCCTTGTTGTCAGGCGGGAGGTGCAAGACCTGAACAACTTGGCTGCGCTGCCTCGACATGAATCTTCACAGCGTTTATAGCCGTTCAGTTCAGCTGGCAATGCTCGACCCCTACTAATACTAACTACCTACATTTAAAATTTGTATAATACTGTTTTTGATGGCACAGCACTCTTCGCTATTTCTAATTAATTTCGTTGTTATGTAATGTTTCTGTTAATTTTAGATGTAGGCACCGTATGTCGACCTTTATATAACTGTAAAGAAAAAAAAACTTTTCAAACGATTGGAAAGCCCACAATGGTTTCCATTTTAAAAATATAAGTTATATCTTAAATATAAAACAGAAAATCAAAATTTAAATAATAGGGTTTTTATTGTATGTACTTATAAATTACTACAATTTCTTCCTATACAGTTTTTGTGTGCTTTTCATTATAAGAAAGTGCAGCAGAGTGAACATTTTGCATAATGTATTTAGTGTGTCATGCGTGTGCGTTTTAACAGAGAGCATCATCAAATTCCTTCATTACTTAGACAAATTTTGTCCCCTTATGGTTACTAAGTATTGCTTCTCATCCTAGGCTCGAAAGTACTTTTCGTATAGTAAGAAGTATGACTGTTTTTCTAATTCCCATTTTTATTTGTGTACACTGTACACCACTGATATTGATTTGGCTTATCATACTTCAGATGGTATCACACACTCGAATGTTCACCTACACTGAAGAGTTTATGTAAAAATGTGGCCTCAATCGAGCTCATGCCACTTTGATGCAAGTGAATCAGAATCATAGCAGTTGTTTAGTTATTTTTCTACGATAGTGCAGTAAGGTGCAGTGTCATGCATCGTTTTGAATGCAAAAAGTGCCACTTTAGTGCACCCAATGCACCGCCAGTAGCTTATTAAACATTTTTATCTACGACCACTACTAAAAGTACGCCTTTTAGCGCTAGCTTGTTTCACTAAAAGTGACGTTTTATAGTTTAAGGTGTTTAAAGAAATCAGCTGTTTACTTTTAGCACATGTGCTAAAAGTGAAGCGAGGTTCAAAACTACAATTTCGAACTGCAAGTGAAGTTGTAAAGCTATTCTAGTTGCTTCTTGCGTTACAGGTAAAGCGTTTTGAAATAATTAAAGCGTTATGTAATGAATACAGTCATATGTGGAGTATCAATAATTACATTTCGTAACTCACCTTGACAGCACGGGCGTGGCCAAACAATCGCCACCGCGGCGCAGGCCTACTATTCATTATGACATAAATTAAAAGCGTCGCAGATGCGAACCTTTCTTAAATCGATATTTATGGATTAATAACGGTAAAATTAAGGTCGTAGATAAAATATTGTATGCAACGCGTGCTAAAAGTCGTTTATGCGCGAGACATGTTATGAAACTCAGCCTTCGCTTCGTTTCATAATTTTCATGTCTCGCGAACGTCGACTTTTAGCACTTGTTGCATAAATAGCTATTCTATTTTTTTATCATTGTCATACTATTGTAGAAAAGTTTCATATACAACACATGTAAAAATGTTATGACACTTGTGGCACGTTTTGAACTTGTGTAAATAACTATTATAATATCTATTAAATACGACTGCCACAATTAATTAATCGAAAGCATAAAATACCATAAGAACAAATTAATAACTATTATTTTAGTTTCTTAATTTCTTATAATGGAATAAAAAATAGTTTCGTCATTTTCTGTAATCGTCATCAGTAACTAAAATGTGACGGAATGATGCGCACAATCCACTATAAAATGTTAGGTTTATGCAGAAAAATAATACCGTTGATTTTTTTTGTTTATATTATAGTTCTTAAGCGCACAGGCAGACTCGCCTACCCAGATACCGGGATCAATCCCGGTGAGCCGATACATTTTGGGCCGTTTTATTACTGAGAATATAATTCGATGAATCTTGAGCAACCACAATTTCTTAAATTTAGGACATTGGTCAATAGGACATTCTACCATGCTGACAATATAGCGACTCACTATTATCGATTTGATACAAGTTAACTTAGTTTTGTTTCACTCAAATAAAGTCATTTAGAAATGCCACTTGATTTTTCTACGTTAAGTCGTGCATTTGAAGTATGAAACGCAACCACCCTCTTTTATAATTCAGTTGTGCTAGTTTACCATATTGTGCCATTCATTGCCGCAACAAAAAGTGCGTTTGAGACAAACACTAATTATTAGCATTGATACTGAAGTAATAAAATAGTATATTACGCTCTCTACTGTATATTATAGGCCAGTGGCCTGTTTTAACCACAAAGGGGTTCTGTGAGCTCTCTTTACCTTTAGGTCGGGTAGGAGGCTAGCCTTGCCCGTTGAAAGTGAGGTTAACGACTACCACAGGTGCTAGCGTGGTAGCCGGAGCGGATACGATTTTTAAAACCCTACTAGAGTCTGCCGGGATTCGAACTCGGGCCGGCCGCCTGAGGGACGAGCTTTGCTCGCAGGACCACCCGCTCACCACTATATATTTTAAATCATTATATTTTCTTTCTAAATATAATTCGTCGTACGCTTAATACTGTATAATTTTTTAATGAATATCATTTCCTTTTAATCTCACTGCAAGAAAATATAACTCGTTCTACGAACTCGTTGTATTTTCAACTTTGGAATTATAACTCATAATATTCTGTTAGCATCATCGATTCGTCGGCTAATTCTGTCAAAACAAAACAAACTTTAAGGCCACTTGGATACAGTTGGCCTGCTAGTCAGAAGGACGGTGTGCAGCTATTTAAATACTACCAATGATTAAAAGCCAATAGGGCGCCAACGAATCTTTACCAATTAATGACAAGTGTACCCGGCATTCAACTGAAAATTCGTAAACCCAAGTAGCACACAATTTCCTGAAAGAAAGACTCAAATCACTCACAGGAAGCAGTAAGAAATATTAACACCAAAATGCTAATGTTACAGTATAATTGTTTCTAATTCGGTAGAATTCAGTACAAATATCAGATAAATAATACAAATTGCGAGTAATTATAGTACGAATTTTAAATAATTATTGGCAGGTCTAAAGTTAATCAATAGTACAAATTTCAAATAAAAGACTTACACAACAGTCCTAACAAAGTACAAACATGATCTACAACAGTATAAAATTAAATATGGTCGCAATTACCCTAGACACCGTGGTTGGGATAGCAATAATTAGTCAGGTACGCAGTTCGTGAAGCGAACTGTTTAATAGCAGCCGACGCGACGATCGAATTGGTAGCAATATGGCGACCCTCTAACATTGGTTCACTGAAGGTAGTATATGGCTGTCTATTGTACTAAAGCTTATCTTCTATACTTGCATAGGAAAGATTACATTAATACGTAAATATGGAGTGTATAAAAGAAACATTTAAATATTATAATAGATGAAGAGGACCTGAAAATGTATTAACCTTGTTAACAAAAATACAGTAGTCATAGTAATACAGACTTCGTTGATTAAAAAAAATGTAGCTTAATTCAAAATGCAAATATTATAAACGTTCAATACAAATTGATACAACCCAAGAAATGAATTCTGAAGTCGGGTAAAAGCGTAAAATTTTCTTTCAAAATATTAAACTATATTAGTAGTACGTATTTACCTGGAGTATTTAGTTAACTACAAACAAGTGAATTAAATCTACTCAAATGACATCAATCTGCATCAGAAACTTTAAAACAATTAACAGATATTAAAGAGCCGTCAACCCAACAACAACATTCTCAGTCATCCGATTCATAAGTTTACCATGCATTGTAAGAAATAAATACATATAATGTAGAAATTCAAGATGCGCTTCCAACAAAAGATTTTTTTAAAGAAATTTCAGTGTAACGGCCTCTTTTCATTTTAGCGTTTGCGGGTTAGGTTTTCCTTCATTATGTAGGTTTCAAAAGCGACGCAATGTGAAAATATTGGATCGGCTTTCACTTCCTTTCTAGCTAAGCAGGCCAAGTCGTCTGATCGTTGGTCATGAAGCTCTTTTCTGTGGATTTGCTTTGCATTTATTATTGCAAAGTTATCTTATATTTGGAAGTAATTATTTTTTTCTAAAATATTTAATCTGTTACAGAGAAACTATTTCAGGGAAGCTAAACAATTTTTTCATGTGAGAGAATCCAGCATGGGTTTCGGCCCGCTTTTTGTTTCCTTCCCAACTACGCCGTTAATATTTAATCTATTACAGAGAAACTATTTCAGGGAAGCTAAACATTTTTTCATGTGAGAGAATCCAGCATGGGTTTCGGCCCGCTTTTTGTTTCTTCCCAACTACGCCATTGCAGGAAATCCCGATCGCCATAACTGCCTTAGAACATTAGCTCTATGTTACAGTTTTCTGAGTTGTGGGTAAGATAGTACCAAGAAAGTTCTTTTTTAATGCTTAAGGCAGCCAGCGATAGGTATTGAAATATTATTTTGATAGTACATACTGTATTTTATACTTTTAATTTTTCAGAGGCGTATCGCAAGATTTATGTTCTATTTTACAATTTTTAAATCAGTTTTATTTCTAGCGCCTCCAAAGCTGCATGTCAGATATGATGTTTTTTCTAATTAATATCTGCGCAGTTCCAGTACCTATATGCTCTCTGTGCGATATAAATTGGTGCGCGTACAACCTGCACTTCGATTTCTTCAAAAACAACGCTATTATTCTAATTAATTCTACACATGATCGGCGCCTGGTGTTTATTGTATCATTTTTCCGGCTAGAATACCTAAGTTTTGTTCTTATTACTTGTTTTCATCATGGGTAAAACCTGTAATTTTTGCTCAAAGACAATTTGAACTAAAGCTTCTGCGATTAAATGCTTAAAATATGTACATTTCTTTCACTCCAAGTGTGTGGACTTATCTGCGTGACTTGTTATGTTTTCAGTCCACCTCAACTACTGAATCATTGAATTTAAACGCAGTGGTTTCCGACATGTTTTCTATCATGAACAATATGTTTTCTAACATTGCTCAGTTGAAAGAATCAGCTCTAATATATCGAATTTCGTGAAAATTATAAAACAATTCTCGGATAAGGTTAAACTGATCAATAAATGGGAAATGGAAAACAAACGGCTAGTTTCGGAAGTTAGTGAATTAACCAGTCGTCTCAACGATGTCGAGCAGTATTCGAGGTTAACAACGTAATCAATGGCATTCCAGAAAATAAGAACGAAAATCTTCTTGACATTTACTCTAAAATTGGTGACGCCCTTGGATGTCCGATTATCAGTACCGATATTGACACTGTTCATCGCCTTCAAGCCTCTTCACTACCTAAGAATAAAGATATGCGTTCGATAAAATTGATCATAATGTAGTAGTAACAAAACTGGCAGATTTTGAAATACACAGTAGTCTTTTGCGCTAGCTGCTGTATTAGTCAATGGATTTCAATAAAAGTTTTATAATTGTATATCCGGAGTTCCACAAGGGTCTCACCTTGGGTCGCTACTTTTTATAATATACGTTAATGATGTTGCCAAATATTTCAAAAATTGTAAATGCAAAATTATCTGGACAGGTTGCATTTCTACTGCGATAAGAACAAACTGTATCTTAATTTTGATAAACATGTTCAGATAAGCTTTACTCCGAATTTAAAACCAATTAAGTTTAATTATCGACTTGACAACTATTTATTGAAATATGTCACCGAAATACGTGATTTAGGAATAATATTAGATACTATAAGCTATTATTCAGAACACAAAGCCTATAAAATTCGAGGATTTATCATGAGATTGTCGAAACTTTCTACAAGTATTAAATTATTTATATTATGCTTATATTATGTGTACAGTCAAATTAGCTATGCATCAACAATTTGAAGTCCCCAATACACGTATTATATAAAAAGAATAGAAAACATTCAAAAAAATTCTTAAAGTTAATTAATTTTAGATTCAATGGCCCATCCATAAATTATCTCGATAATTGTTAAAACCTGAAGATACTCACTTGAAACGGCTAGAACTCTAAATGATATATTAATGTTATATAAGATTTTAAATACTATAATTGACTCTCAGAAGCTGTTTGGGATTCAACATTCCAGTTGTTGATACTCGCCACTACCCGTTATTTTCAAACTTAAAAAAAACGAATTGCTCATATAATTCCCCATTATCTAGATTATCGTATCATTTTCTTCAAGAGTGTAGATGTTTTTCAACTTCTTTAATGTCTTCAAACGTAGTATTAGGGAGATATTGTTTTGTTCGACTCACAATTAGCCATAATTTAGTTTCCTTTTTATTGCTATTGTAATTTTTCAAAATTACTGAAACATTTAAGTTTATTTTTCAAGTATGTAGGTACGTATGTATCTATTCGTCATTAACGTGTCGTGTTAAATGATAATTTAGGATTTTTACTGTATATGCTTTACTTGATTTACCCTATACATTCTTAAGATTTTTAGTTTAGTTATTCCTCTACTGTTGTTTTTTTTAAATAAGAAACATAGTTTAGTTGTGCTTGTACTATTATAATTTTTTGTTGTAAGTGGACAATTCTCTGGGAGTTACTCCTGTTTTTGTTCCAAATATGTGTAATAAATAAATAAATTATATTTCTCTTTCTACCTAATGTAGTTCTCGCATAATTTAATAGCATATAACTTTCTGGGTCGTTTTGCGTTAGACGATAAGTTTGTGTTCCCCGTTTCAACATATGTTACCGTTTAACTTTGACTTAGTAATCACCTCGTTTGGGACTGTCAAGCAGCTTTCAATTTTAACATAAATTTACCTGAGGTATCTTAAATGTATCGATCCAGTTTAACATTTTTGTGCCCACGTTGAACTAATTATACCATTTATGCACAGACTCTTTTGCATTGACGCACTTGGTTTAATGTTTACCTTCATTTGATCGTGTTATTCAACTGTATTCAAACAGTTTAATTATTAAAATCTCACTATTATACCACATTAACGGTATACTATGTTTTATTTGACCGAACAGTCTTATTTAATGTAAGCTGAAAGCCAAACTTGGTAAGTTGTCGTGATTATCTTGACGACTGGCGCCCTTTTGTGTTTTGTTTTATTTGTTTCATTGAATAATCTTAATAGTATTTTACAGTAGAAGTCCGTTAGGATAGCCTTTACTGCCGAGCCAGAGAATTTGTGAGACGAGCTCGAAGAGCGAGTCGAATAATACTGGCGAGGCAGTAAAGGCCCTAACGGACGTGTATTGTACAATAGTTTTTGTAATACCTACATACAATTCGGTCATATCTATATTTTTCCAATTTATTTTCATCAAAACGCTAGGTTTGTGTAATGACGTTTTAGAATGATTGAGAGTGCGTAGAACGTTGCAACTGTTGTTTATAAATGTCACTTATTTCAATTTCGTGTATGGTTGTAAGCAGTTTTAAGTTGTAACCAGCTCGTAACTTATGACATCTGTAGAAAATGATGAAGATATTTCTAAAGACGTTAAGATTCTGAATGCGCAAGTTATTTTAGCGTATGTTCAGGAGTTATAGCAGTCTTTTGCGCCTTCTTCTATGTGGAGTTGAAGGCTTGCTTGCTGCTGGATTTGTGTGACAAACGTCACTTTGACGTTTGGCACACAATTTAGCAGGCCGTGGTCTTTACGGACACTTTTTACGGCCGGGCCGTAAAGAGGTTGCTTACGCAGTAGTAAACAGTCCTTAAAGAAATATTTAACAAGTAGGTATTACAAAAAAATCATTACCGGATCCTTACCTATGACAACCAACCTCCGAGAGTTCTGATCTAGTTAAGGTTGTGACGCGCCATAAATGATGCAAATCAAGTTTTACAATAATTGTAATTTATCTCAAGAGATAACTGATTTTAGTAATAAGTGGGATAAATTAAAAGATTCAATAAGTGAAGACTATTCTTTACTTGAACCAAACTTGGAGTTTGATAAAGTTGACAACTTGCAAACTGCAAAATAGTGCAATTTCCTGCTATCTATTATACTACCCAAATCTAATTTATATAGGGAATCGTAGATCATATTCCACTTGGCACTTAAATATTTATTGACAATTCAAATTTCCCAAGTGTCTTGTGAACGGTTCTTCTCTAAGTTAAAGCTTATTACAAATCGACTGAAAAGTACGTCATCAAATGACAATTTGGAATGTTAATAGCGTGTGAGAAATGAACTTTCAGTTTTTTTTGCTGTGTTCACTAGTTATGTACTTATGTAATTTATTTCAATTATATTAAACTTAAAATTGCAATTTTATGTTTAAGCATATTTGTACTATTTTTATGTTTTTTTGGTACTATAATCTACCACAAATTAAATTATTTTTAAGTCAGATTTGCATTCTTCTTGCCCTCGCTACTTTTTTAAAGAATAAGCCCTGCTTACACTGGTTTGTTTAAATTTTCACAAATGAGTTATGTCGAACACTATTATTTTCCCCTAAAAAAAAGCTATTGTTGACCTTAACTTCTTGGTTACTTACCCCGCTACACAGTGAGCCGCTGTAACAATCCATTGGTTGTGAACGATGGAGCCGCCACAAATATGCTTGTTACGATAACGTAAGGACACCTGGTACGGATACTGCCCTTCCGAGGCAGCCGAACCTCCTACAATTCTCGGATTGGTTTTGGATAATTCATTGAACGGTAGCTCGCGCCTAATCAAGTCTAATTAAAAGGGCCCAGCAGTAACACAACAAACTTACTTAGAGCAAAAGCCAATGTTAAGTGCACTGTCACAGCCAACTTCAACATAATACTAATTTAAAGTCCGAATGTAGATCAGTTTATATACCTACCGTTAGCGGCTCAGGAGAAATATGTCCAAGCTTATTTGATTGCAAATTAGGCGACTTGTAAAAACATCACGCAGCCCGAAGACCCACTATTTGAATTATTTACGTTGTCCACTATCTACCGATAGTGTCCGTGGGGCAACGTGATGCAACATGCCGCCAGGTTCACAGTTATCTTAATGGATCTATTGATTGGCGTGTATTCGATTAGTTTCGGGTGGAGATTCACAGTAAGCCAAATGTCTGCATTTCCTGCTGCTACAAAATTCGGTTTATCTTTTTCTGTTACGATTACTAAATTTATAGGGTATACAAAATAGTTTTACATACGTGTCGGCGTGATACACTTCAACAAATAAGCAAAGAAGTTTCTAAACGTTATATGCTCAAGGCGATGTTCGTGGAATAATTGCTAACTATGTTAAGTGACGGATACCGTCCTGAAAGAATATTTGGAAAAAAACAAATGGAAAATGTTCTTTTAGAGGCTTTAATATTCAGAACAAGTCATGAAAATACAAATTTCGAACAGCAAAACCAAACCACAAGCGTTTAGTGTACTACAAGAAAACACAATCCAACATTGTTAATATACTGTTCTTCATCTACTAAATCTGACGTTGGCATTTGTTTTAACTATAGAAACAGAAATATTCTCATTAGGAAGAATACATTGCAAAAATACATACCGGGTGTTGGTCATTCCTCTGAACATAAGCAATTTACACGGCGTATCACGGTTATGCACATTCCTGCTCACAATTTTTTATGGAAAAAATGGTAGTCGTACTAAATTAAAGAGAATAATTTTCCGCGTTGTTTAGTATAAAAAAATATTCGATAATGTTAATTGTGCATAAAAATATTAATTTTAAATTTAGATATTCCCAAATATAAGTGAGGGGAATATCTAAATTTGAAAATTAATATTTTTATGCACAATGTTAACGTTATCCAATAAGTTTTTAATACTAAACGACGCGGAAAATTATTCTCTTTAATTTTGTACCACTACCATTTTGTCCATAAAAATGGTGAGCAGAAATATGCATAACCGTGATAAGCCATGTAAATTTCCTATGTTCAGAGGTATGACCAACCACCTGGTAGAGAGAGTGCATTATGTGAAATTATAAATTATTTACTCGAACTGAAGGTCTAAGGAATTCGCCCTTGCGTCAAGATATCATATATTATATGAGTATCTATCAGGTAGTCCATATAAATTTAGCAATTGAGTCTTTAAAATTATGACATTGCTGGAGTTTCGTTAGGGTTGTGTTAATTTTTTTATTAGGTGTTAGCAGGTTAGACCAAATAAAACCAGTTTTAAGGTTCTCCACAAATAGTTATTGAATACCATATTTAAGGAGTTCGCGACCTGCTTCAAAGCCGACACACTGGTTTCATCTTTAAGTCAAAATGGGGTTAAATTAGAAATATTGTTTAAATACCGTACTAATGTACAACACGGAAAAACTTATGCGAAGCTTTAACGTTGAAAGCACATGTGCAAAATCGAGGTTATAAATGGATACGCCAAGTTAAGAATTAACGTTTAACAAATATAAAATAATGATTCTAAGTTAAAGTTACAATGTTAAAAGGTTACATTGTATGAAATGAATTAGTTAATTAAATAAAACAATCGAAGAAGATCTTTGAAGAAAATCAATCCTAGAATTACACCAAACCAGCAATATACAACTAAAACCATTAGAATTAAAGAAAATTATTTAGATGTACTAGAAAAGTCGAAACCATAAAACAAACAAGAAATCACGAGGGAGGTCTAAAACTACACAAGAAGCGAGCAGAACTATGTAGCTGATGTTAAGAAAGATATAGCTAATTAGCTAGTGTCAAGGTGTGTATTTCGTTAGGTCTACGATTATTGTTGTTTGACATAATCTCAAATATTTCTAATAAGTGCAAGCGATCGTTTTGTCAGAAAAATGCAAAATTGTTAGATCACTATTGAGTTCAAAGGTCTGATTGAATTGAAGAATATGGTTGACAAAGATGGATTTATTAGATTGATCAATACCAACGTTGTCATTTGTAATACAAGAGAAATGTTCATAAAATCTTTTTTGAATGAGCTATTTGTCTGACCAATGTAAAAATGAGCAACAATTGAGGCGATAAATACCGGATCTATCTAGAGGAGAATAAGATATTTATTGAAAACTGTTAGGTGGTGGAGGAAATTTAAGGAAGAAAAAGATATGTGTATGTTAGGTCTATTGAAAATCAATTTATAGAAAGGGAAATCGAACCAAAATAAAGAATTCATTTGAATTGATCAAGTTTTTGAATGGGTTATAAATTAGTGGAAAGTTTTCTATGAAGTTTGTGAGAAATGGGTAGTATTAAATTTAGAGGGTTGCCATTTTTAATACTTATTATTATATTCACAGTTGGGCACCAAATTAACAGTGCTCTACTCAGAACCACATACCTAAAAGATAGAGTAACAAGGTCAACACATCACTAAGACGCACACCTCACACAATGGTTGCTGCGCAATCACCAAAGGCGCGCTCGAACTCTGTATTCCGAATCCGGGACAAGTTGAGCATTGTACCGCCAGATTCCAGCGCATAAAGCACCAGCCTCTACACCGCAAGGTAAATGAGGTTACAGATAATACATACATGCATACATACACACATACATTATTTAATTATATTGAATTTAGAATTAAAATCGTTAACTGACATGGGAATAGATAATAAGTGTAAAAAACCAATAAAAAAGCAAGTAAATATATGGGATGGGAGATGGAAAAACAAAAAGGAATAATAGCGGTGCAACTTGGTTTTCATTATTAATATTTTTTAAATAAGTAAATATAAAGCAGGAGGTGAATAATTATTTTCGATTTCATAGATGAATCTAATATTAACATAGATGAAATGCCAGTCAATTATATATTTATTGATAAAAGCTCCTTTTAAAATATCCTAAATTGTCTATGAAACTTTTAGTTAAGGGTGGACATAAAGTAGAACCCATGGCTAGTCCTGATTTTTGATTAAAAAAGACGAATCATATTTGAAGGAATTTTGATCTAAGACTAGGTTAGTGAGAGAGGACAAAATACATTTGAAGAAGAAATAAATCTGAATTTACGGGTAGCGGGTAGGGTAATCCTATTCAGGGAATTGAATCAACCCTGCCCACCGCAGATTTCAGGAGTTTTCTGGCCCGGAAAGCTAGTACCTGTTAAGGGCCCCTTGTTCAGGGTTACGGATAAAGACCATAACGGCATTAACGGCGGAGAAGAGCAATTTCGGTACGGCAGAGATGACGGAAGTAGCAACCCTGCTTTTAGGGGTGGTATAAAAGCACACAAGGAGTGACAACCTTGTTAAAAAACCTGGGTTCAACTGGCTCCGGTCGATATCACCCAGTAAGGGCCCCGCCTAGGGTAACAGGATGAAAAACGGTCAACGGTCTCGAGGAAAATTACCAAGAGGGCGGAAGAGCCACAAACACACAGGGGAGACTAATCCTCTTAGTTCTGGTCAACAGTTAGTCTAAGGGAAGAATACCCTGAAATCAAATCACCTGGTCCTCCAAGCTGGGGGTTTGGGCGACGGGCCAGCAACCCGTTCCCTGGAAACTTCTTTTTTCGAAGAAAACCCGCTAAAAACCCAATCACAAAGCCTCGGAAAATTAGAATGGAAAATCGAAGACGAACCAAGCAAAGAAAGCGGACACTGAATATAGGTACATGGAACGTACAAGGAATAAATCGAAAGCTAAATGAAGTACTAGCTGAATTAAAACAACTAAATATAGACCTGGCCGTTATCACAGAAACCAAAAGAAAAGGACAAGGATCAGAAAATCTAGGACAATATGATCACTTCTATAGCGGAGTGCCAAAAGACACCAGGGCAAGACAAGGAGTGTCAGTTATAATTCACAGAAAATGGAGAAAATATATAAAAACATGGGAAGCAATTAACGAAAGAATGATCAAGATTAATATGAATATCTGGGGATACAAGGTAACAATCCTAGGTGTATACGCTGTCAACGATGACGCACTGGTTAATGTAAAGGATGTATTCTTCCAACAGCTAAATGACGAAATACTAAAAATTGGGAGATCAAGAGAGCTGATTCTACTCGGGGACTTCAATGGTAGGACAGGAAGAAGAGAAAACGATGAAGTTGTAGGAAGATTCGGAGAAGACATACTTAACAACAACGGCGAGAGAATAATAACTATATCCGAACAAAATAACATGAAAATACTGAATGGCTTTTTCCAACACCGAGAAATACACAAATATACCTGGATTCAAGAAACCCGACGTTTGAAATCGATTATAGATTATGTCATTACAAAACAGAAGACAAACATCAAATTCCAGGATGTAAGAGTGTGTAGAGGAGCAAGTTGTGGTAGTGACCACTATTTTCTCCGAACAAAAATATTGTTTCCTGGTAGAAAGAACACAGATGAAACAGAAAAAAAGGAACAAACAGAACATAAAAGATACAATCTAAAAATTTTGGAAGAAGAAAGTGTAAAAATACTTTACAGAACCAGGTTAGATCAAAAACTACGAGACGCAAATTTTAACAACACGGAAGAACACTACAAGTATATAAAGGAAGCCATACATAATGCAGCATTAGAAGCACTAGGTAGATATGAAGCTAGAAACGTAAAACAACAGAAACCATATTGGTGGGACGAAGAAATAGAAAAAGAAATAGAAGACAAAAGAAACAAATACCAACAATACTTGAATTCCAAAAGTGTACACCATAAATTAATATATAACGAAGCACAAGCAAAAGTACGTAGAAAAATATGCCAGAAAAAAAATGAGTCATGGGAAAAAAACTGCACTAGAATAAATACGTACCTAGGAGGGCGACGAAGCACTGAGAGTTGGAAAATAATAAAAAATGTTAGGAAAGAAAGAATAAAAGAGATTATAACCACCATAAAACCCCAAGAGTGGGAAGAATACTTTAAAGAACTTTTGACGGAACAACGTAGTGAATTTAAAGATAATAGTACACCACACAATATAAGAACAATAGGTTCACCTATAAGACTCACTATAGAAGAAGTTAAAAAACAATGCATATCCTTGAAAAATAGAAAAGCCCCGGGTCCCGGCGATATATATGGAGAACTGATTAAGAACGGAAGTAACAAGCTGTACAAACACCTAGTAAAACTCTTTCAAGATTGTATAAATAGGAAAGAAATACCAGAAGAATGGAAAATAGCCTACCTATCGACTATTTATAAGAAAGGTGATCGAAACAAATGTGAGAATTATCGAGGGATAGCAGTAACTAACACTATTAGTAGAATATATGGGAAGATAATAAAAACAAGGATCGAAAACGAATATGAATTAATGGAAGCTGAAGAACAAGCCGGTTTTAGAGCAGGTAGATCCACAACGGATCACATATTTTCGGTCACCCAAATTATAGAAAAGAAACTGGCATATAATCAAGAACTACACCTACTTTTTGTAGATTTAAAAAAGGCATACGACAGTGTCCCACTGACAAAACTCTGGGAAGCTTTGGAGAAAACCAATATAAATGTGGAATTAATAAAAGTAGTTAAGACCTTATACAAACAACCAAAGACAAAAATTAAGATAGGAAACCACATAACACATGGATTCACGGTGACCAAAGGGCTGAAACAGGGATGCTGCCTCTCGCCAACACTATTCAAAATATATCTTGAACAAGCACTCACAGAATGGAAAAAGAAATGTCGAAACATGGGAATGCCACTAAACGATCATACATTATATACACTATGTTTCGCGGACGATCAGATATTAGTAGCTCAATTACGATGACATAAACTATATGACACGTAAACTCATTGAAGAATACGCAAAGTGGGGATTTGAGGTCAACTTGAGTAAAACCGAATATATGTGTATCGGAGGACAACAGCAAGATGTAATACTCGACAATGGACAACGTATAAAACAATGTACGGATTACAAATACTTAGGAATCAAACTCTCACAGAACGGTACACTAGACGAAGCAATCAGAGAACGAAACATACAAGGAAGAAAGGCTATATCTATGCTAAATGGTATTTTATGGGACAAAAACATCAACAAAGAAAATAAGAAACGAATATATAACACTATTGTCAAAAGTATAATAACATACAGCTCGGAAGTATGGCCAATTAAAGACAAAACCGCGAAAATGTTACAGGCCACAGAAATGGACTTCTGGAGAAGAGCGGCAAGTAGATCAAGAATGGAAAGAATAAGAAACGACCGAATTAGAGAAATTATGGATATAAAACGTACAATAGTCGAGGACATTAAAGACAAACAACTGATATGGTTCGGACATGTACAAAGGATGCCAGAAACAAGAATACCTAAACAGGTTTTACAGTGGAAACCGGGAGGAAGACGAAAACAAGGGAGACCTAGGAAGAGCTGGCAGAGTGGCATAAATGAAGAAATGAGAGAAAGGATTAGAGGAAGACCTATGGAATGACAGAGAAGAATGGAGATTGGGTATCGGAAGACGTAGAACGTTGTAAACCGATAATTATATATGTATATATAAATCTGAATTTAAAAAAAAAATGGTTTAACAGAATCAAAACATTTCCTAGCAGATATACTACGGAACAGGTTAGTAAACGATTGAGGAATTTCTAAGTTGGATATGGTTTCAGATAGTTATTTAGAATTTTTTATTGCAAATTTGAGTTTGAAATTAGTAAAATTACGGATAAGGCAGTAGGAGTATTGGTAAACTAAAGCACTGATCGAATATGCGTGTCCTGTTTGTGGATTTTGGGTAAACCATAAAGTCTAGGATAGACGAATTCAAAATTATTAAAAAATAAGTATTAAGATTAAAGGACTTAAAAGTTGTTTATAACAGTTCGTCTAACAAGAGCAGAAAATTTAAATAGGGTAGGCTAGAACCTCAAACGTCAATGAAGCTATGTTATTTTCAGACATACCACTAAAGGCCACTCACGAGATTGACTCAGCTATAGAGAATTTGACACGTACTATACAAGCTGCTGCTTGGGGGTCAACACCGAAGACAACAAAAATTGTAAGTCACATCAATGCTGCTCTAATTACATTCAAGAGGTAATTCTTGAAAAAAGAAAACTCAGACGAATTTGGATTGCAACCAGAGCAGCGCGGGATAAAGCAAAGTTTAATGGGGCTGCTAGGAACCTGAAGAAACTCCTAGTAAACGAGAAAATCAGAGTATTAAAAAATATCTAGAAAATCTCTAGCCTACTGAAAGTAATGAATATTCGTTATGGAAAGCCACAAAGAAACTTAAACAACAATCACAAGTAAGCATTTCGCCTGTCAGAAAACTCTACAGAGGTTGGGCTAGATATGATAAAGAAAAGACAAACACTTTCACTAAACACCTTGTAAAACTGTTTCAACCGTACCCCTCAGAATCTCTCCCCTAAGAAGAGAAATTCAGGAGTTCTTGCAAACCCCATATCAGATGGCGTTGCTAATAAAGCCCATCCAGACAAGGGAAATAAAAAATATAATTACACGAAACCTAAAGACAAAAAAGGCTCAGGCTGGGGCTATCTTATTATCGGCAAGGTCATTAAAGAACTGCCAAAGAAAGCATTAATTATTACTCATATTTTTAACGCTATCCTGAGGACCGGCTACTTTTCATCGCAGTAGTAAGTAGTTCAGATAATTCTCATTCCTAAGCCAGGTAAACCTATTGAAGGAGTGACGTCATACCGGCCAACCTCTTGCCGATTCTGTCAAAACTGTTCGAAAATATTTTTTGGAATAGGTTGAAACCTCTGTTGGAATAGCTTAAATTAATTCCGCAACATCACCAATACGCCACTATTGAACAGGTTCATCGAATGGTAAACATCATAAACCAGATCTTCGAAGAAAACAATTACTGTTCGGTAGTCTTTCTAGACATCTCCCAGGCCGTTGATAAGGTTTGATATCAAGGTCTTCTGTTTAAACTCAAGTGTAAACTCCCTTATACCTATTATGAACTGTTACAGTTATACCTGTCTGATAGATATTTTCAGGTAAAATACATAGAAGAAGTGAAAAATTTACATCCCATACAATGTGGTGTTCCTTAAGGTAGTATTTTTGGTCCGGTCTTATATCAAATATACGCAGCCGATATCCCGACATCAACGACCACAATTGTCACATTTGCTGATGATACATCATTATTAGCCACCAGCAAATATCCTATGTTTCTAATCGTCTACAGAGGTCATTGGTACAACTGCAAACATGGTTGAGAAAATGCAGAATTAGAGCAAACGAAACCAAGTCTACACACGCTCCTGTCTCATTACGTAGAGATACATGCTTTCCCATGAAGCTGAATAATCAATAGATACCACAAAAAGAAAGAGTAAAATATCTAGATATACACATGGATAGACGTTTAACTTGGAAGAAGCACATATTCACGAAGAGAAAACGGCTTGGTATACAATTCACTAAACTCGATTGGCTTATTGGTCGCAAGTCCCAGCTTTCCCTTGAAAACAAGCTTATCATTTACAAGGTGATTTCCAAACCTATTTGGAGTTATGCAGTTCAACTTTGGAGTATTGCAAATAACCCCAACCTAGAAATTCTTCAACGTTTTCAATCAAAGACTCGTACAGTTACCGACGCCCCGTGGTTCGTTAGCAATGATATAATTCGTCGTGATCTCCGGATGGGATGTGTACTATGGGCGAAGTTGCTGAGTGCACGAACAAAAAGTATCTTTCGAGACTGGAAGTCGTGCACCCTAACGACTTGCCAGTCAACCTGCTTGATAATAGCACAGATAAATAAGGACAGATTAAATTGCATCTTTATAATTTCATTATATTACCCTACTAACAGTAAGTTAAGTTTCACACAATGTTATTATTCTTAATGTAGATTAATAACTCCCGCTAACTTAAATATTTACACCATTAGTTTATTGTCTTGGGGCAGATTACTGATATATGTATTTTGAGATTTTCAATGGTTCATGAATTGCTTTCGTTAATTTATTTATAAATTTGGTGCACTGTAACCTTTTATCCTTTTAACTTTAAATCGTTAGTGTGTTTTGTCATGATCAAGTTTCTAGCATCTTACATAAACTCTCTGATATATTCAATTATTCAATGGTTGAATACTCATAATGGTTTATGTTTGATGGACTTGTTTATTCCCTAAAATCGTTTAATTTCAGACTCCATCACATTTTACTAATAAGAGACCTTTTCGTACTTATGTACCTAATATGAGCATACGAAACAAAGGAATTATCGCGCCTCCTAAACAGACAACTATTTTCATCGAACGTTCATTCTTATTTAACATTTACAAAATATTCACGCCATTACCTGAATCATTATTAAATAGTTTTTCGAGGCTGTTTGTTATCGAATATGATTTTCACGCTCTTCGCGTGGCGAGATTTTGATTTTGCCCAAGAAATGCTAGACCTCCGAGATTTACAACTGCGAAGAACTTCTCCGTGCGCTCTTCTTCGATAGCTGGCCGTGGTTAAAACAAGCTATGAAAGCCTCAAGTTTCTGTAGCAACTGATATATACACAGCGGAGTCCTTTCAAGCATGTCCAGGCCGATATCCAGCGGTGGTGACATTTTCCTTTTTAGTTTTTTCTTGTTAGTTCTATTTTTGTGGAAATTAAGCCTGCTTTCATGCCTAATTCTACCAAGCCTCCGGCTCCCAGTCATCAAGCTATATATGGATTGCGGTTTCTTTGTGATCCACTCCAGTTGCCGGATTTCATCGTGACAAACGGCTTTTGAGGCGTGAGGCCAAATGCGAGTAGTTTTAGTGGCGACTTGAATTTCCTTCGGCTACAGCAGCCACCTGTATCCGCTTCAGGGCCCTATTCAACAATTTCATGCAGAGGCTTGTTACGGTATTAATTCATCAGATCGACATAGGTCGTATTTATTGTCCAAAATCGGGTACAAACTACAGGGTTCGCCGGCTTTCCCTAGAAATCACAGATCTTAATGTGTCGGAGCAGATTTTGTTGCTCCGGTTACACGCACTTAGCTCAGTCGGGAAGGGGTAGTTCGAAGACTTAAATGGAAAACCGACGGGGTACTTACCCTAAAGCTTGCTTAACAGAAAAAGAAATGCCTGAGCGCCACTTGGTTCTGATTAGGGGTGGCTAACGTGTCTAGAACCAAGAACAATACACGTAGCCTATGTAGAAGTCCTCCAGGTACGTTGCTGAACACCTCAGCCTGTTGTTTACCAAGCCTCCTCCGAGTAGCCGGGTGACCTTGTCATTAAATCACTTACCTTCAAGGCCACCGTCACTAAAGAATAACAAAAGAACACTGATTGGCCCAAATTTCGGGGCTCGCTTAATCAAAAGAGCATGCTTTAACTTCACAAAATTAATTACACTTGGCCTTTGCCACACTGGATTAGTGATGACCCAGAAGGGGTTTCAAAATTCATAAAAAGAATGAACTGACTTTAACAAGTTTATTATTTGAAGGAAAAAATGACAGTTTACAGAAATCGGTAAATTAAAACAAACACCCGGAGGTGAGTTTAAATTTAGTAATACGATATCCTACGTGAATATGAAAGGGGGCCCCACAAAACCAAAATATATCTTAAGGGCTAGTTACAAAGACACAAAAAAACACAATATTATCCAAGACAAGTGACATAAAATGGACGCCAGGAGTAAAGCCCCTGGTAAACATTAACTGAAACAGATCATAGGTCCTAGCGGACGTACGCAACGTTTATAAGCACTGACGCACAATAAAATATAAAATCGCACATTAAGTTAGGCACCAGAGTTACCTAATTGGTACAATGCAGGGCGCCTACCTGATAGTTGCAGCATGCAGTCTTAAGTGCAGATGTAGTTGTCCTCGTGGAGGCCTGGTAAAACGTGCCAGAGGTGTAGCGGATTCTCCAGAAGAGGCAACAGGTGGAGCAGAAACTCGAGGGATTGAGGAGAATCGGCAGCAAACGTCAATCAACGAAGTGACATCAAACAACACTATATCGCGCGGGGCCCTTCCTTTAATTAAACCCGACGTTGACACAGATATGCCTTACGCAATGGTTTTTTCCCGACTTAACAGAGAAAAAAGTTAGTTGAGGCTCATCAGATATCGTTTCTCTAATCGAATCGGCAAAAAGTGCCAAAAGTCTCCTTGGAGACCAACTGTATGAAACGAAAATCGGCCAATTTAACAACGTCCGAGTTAAATACACTTCCTCTGCCCACCGCGCATTTCCAAAGACACCCAAGGATTAATGTTCACTTCGAAGATTCGGGTTTAACTGCACTCGCCATTAACGTGCCCCAAGGCACTCGAAAAGTTCGCACAAAAGCCAAAAAGGATTCACCATGTTAATCACCAAATGTTAGCAAAAGCTCCCAAAAACAACGCAGCCAGAAGTTCATTAATGCGTTAACAAAAGCTCCCCCCAACTGCAGCGTCAACGCCACAGTCGGGGAGCGCGAAATTTCACATACGTCTTGCTCACTCAAATGCTGGGTACAGATTTTTTTATTTCAAATTGGACTCTGCGTGAAGAACACGACGGACAAGAGTTTAGAACTCCGAAACCATTAATTTTAAATGCCTCATTCCCTAAGGAGTTATCAATTTTTATTTCCTTTACACAAAGCTTGATCATCAGAGAAGGTTCTAGAAATAATTTCTGGCTATACAGCGGATCCCAAAAATATTAAGTTACAAGGTCAATCCTGCCGAACTTTAAACGATAATTTATAAGAGGAACATTAAGCTGTTATATTCCTAGAAACTTAACTACGTCGGGCAGTATTTAAATAAGTTGAAGGTTGGGACTCAAAGCGATTTAAGCTGGGACGTAAACAAAGGATGCCTTATGTTCCCAATTCGAAGAAATATGATTTAGACGGAAGTGACTGCAATAGATTACATACGGCTCCGAGAAAATGCTTATTAGTGAGAATTCCAAGGACCGCGGGCATATTTGAGCTTGAACTGAATGAATTGGCTGCAGCATTTTAAAATTATAATACAGGGCCGTACCAGAAAATTTTAAATAGAATAATTTCAGCTTAAATGCACTAATAACACCCAATTGTGGAATTGATAACAAGGATAGCTTAATGACGTCAAAATCACTTAACAGGCTGACGAGACCCTCCATAAGATCGCTATAATAGTGCTTCCAACTATGTTTCGTGAGTACATGCATTGATTTTTAGCTTGCTGGTTTTATATATCTGTAAGCTTTATTGCCTAAGAATAGAGTTCTACAAAGGCCTTTGATTATCAACCTGTACGTGATAAATACTGGCTTATTTGTAACGCTTTGAGAGTTAGAATTTCATCAGTTAGGGTGGCTGAAATGTTGCATGTAATTAATACTTAATTTACACAAGCGTCCTTGGACACCCGGCTTATTGTAATTTTCATTTTAAAAGTTTTCAAACCTGGGTTCAAGCGCTTCTTTGTCAGGGCAGTCGTTAATGCTGCTGGCGTTCGAAATTTTTAATCTGTTGTATACAGTGTGTTTCAAATTTGAATAATTCATATTTGTGTGTTATGATGTGAGTAACTAATTTATTTGTTACTTTACAATTCTGGGCTTTATTGAGCCTTCAGCCCTAATTATGATGTTAATTGCAACACTGTTGATGATATTGCATTCTGTTAACTGTTGCTGCGTTATATTTGTAATTTTGTACTGTACTGCGATCCTTTATGGACCTGCTAGTGTCCTTTTTAAGATTTAGGTTGAAGTAAGAGGCTTACAAGGTGGGTGATCATTTGATCGTTAGTTAGTTTTTTGTTGTGTTTAACGGCTGGCGCCCATTTTGGGCTAATTTATGAATTTGTGTTTAATCCTAAGAACAGCTGCGTAGTCCTTCCTCAAACCATTTTTTCTAACGAGAGTCAGAGCTAGCTAGAGCTGTGGGCGCGGTACAATTACTATATTTGTTTGTTTGTTAATTAACAAGGTCTAGGCATGCAGAGTACCAGGTACCTTAGACACCGACTGCTATGTTTGTGTTACATGTAATCACATTTTGACCTGAAAATGAAACCATCGTGTCGATTTCGAAGCATGTCACCAACTCATTAAATTTAGTATTCAATAAATATTTGTGGAGAAGACTTAGAAACATTTTATTTAGTTTGCCTTTTCAACTCCACTGTTAGAAGGATGGATTATTCGTTGTTAAATGAAGCTAGTCGAGTGAACCTTTTCCGTCATTTCGAAAACTTGTCGAAGAAAATCAAAACTGCCCACCTGAACCTTTGGTTCAACTCAACAAACAAAATTCCTAATTACATCAACAAGAAAATCAGCACTAACAAGAATCAATCACATGCAGCTATTACCACTACTAAAAAGATCTGACTCAACAGAAGAATCCAACATCGGTACCAAATTAGAGATAATTTAGCTTTGCATATTTATCGTTCTTAGCCAATCATACATCACATTGAATGGCTTCTTTTGTTGTTCTAAATTAAATATATAACGTCTTTTTCGAGACACTTTACCCTCCGCAATAAATTAAATAATTTAAGAAATGTTCAACACTTTAATTTTTAATCTAATAATTTTAACCCAAATTGCAACTAAAACTAATTATTTTAATTTAAAATCGACTCACTTTAATAATTAATCTCCACCTGCTATCAGTTTTACTTTAAATTAACACTTTAGATAAAGGTTTAAAATTCAACTCTTCCAGTAACATTAACATTAATTCATGGAACAATTTAGATTCTGAAAAAGTTTTGGCTACTTCATTGGTTCAGTGCACTGATTTTATTATATTGGATATGGACAGAAAGGGAAGAAGCCGGGTAGCGCAGTTGTTAGAACGTTATTTTTCCGCAGGCTTGGCGATAGGTATCGAGTCGTGTGAGATCATTCACAGTTGACTATTAAAATAACTGTGCTCTACTTAGAACCACAGGCCTAAGAAATAGAGTAACAAGGTCCACACATCATCAAGACACACACCTAACACAATTGTTGTTACGCCAGCACAAAAGGCGCGCTCCAAATATGTAACTCGGAACTCGGAGCAAGTTGAGCACTACACCGCCAGATTCTAGCCTACAAAACACCAGCCTCTACACCGCTAACGTAACAACAGGTTGACAATAATACATACATACATAAGCAGAACGTCATCAATGCTTATACTTTTGACAAATTACTGCCACGCTTATTAAAACGATGAAAAATACTACTTTTTACTAAGGCTGATAAAGGTCATTATTCAGTTATCATGAACAGGTCTGATTATATTAATGAGGTCTGTACTGGACTCGACTGATTTTGAGATTCTTAATGGAGATCGTTTACCTAAATTTTTTGCTCTTGACGATTACAACGAAGACTATTAGGTTCGATAACAATAAATAAATATTTTGTTCTGGAATTATTTTTAAAAAAGATGCCAACTCAAGTAAGGATGGGTCTAGCGGCTCACAAAAAGAATACCTCTATCGAAAACCTAGCTGCTATTGCGAATACCATTATGGAAGCAAGTTTTCTGAATGGAAAACTATAGTTAACGCTTTACTTTATGGAGACGTTTCAAACCAAATCAGTTCGCTGCATTGTACTGGTGGCACAACAACTTTGATAGAAAATCTGCGACATACGTATTGCCAGGTAATTGGAAGAAAAAACCTTCAATGCCAACAATTAATAACGACGTGTTTTTATGGAATGAATTGTAATGGTCTATTTTATGTTGATGATTTCAAAAGTAAACTCCGTTTTCTAGTCGATACTGAAGTTACCGTTCTTCCACCTACTAGATGATTCACTAGATGTGCAATTTAGTATTTTTGTCAAGGCAGCCAATAGCTCGTTTGTTAAGAAATCCATACATGTTGGTTATCCCGTAGTTTCAATTGGTCTCTTACCATTACTGAAGTTAAATATCCTATTTAATTACATATAAACAGTTCACAAATTGAATGTAAACCGTCGAATGAAAAACATTTTGCTCTGACATTTATAGAGCGTTAAATTTATTCAGATACTTTAAACATAAAATATTATTTTCCAAATTTAACTGAAACTAAAAACTTCTCCAAAGTTAAACATGATATAGTCCATTGAATTTATTCAAACCAAAAGTAGTGCAGTGTTTGCAAGACCACGAAGAAGAGGTCTAGAAAATTTTAAAGTAGCTAAAGAAGTGTTTGATAAAAGATTACAGTTAGGGATTATTCGAGATTCAAATAGTAATTGGCCATTGGCACTCCACATGGTAGAAAGAACTCGTAGAAAATGGAGAGCAGGTAAAGACTATAGAGTCTTGAATATAATAACAGTTACAAAAAGGTATCCTATACTGAATGTTCATGCTATTAGTTCCAAACTTTATGCTGTCACGGTATTTTCAAATGTAAATTTAGTTCCAGCATATCAACAAATGCCAATTCATTCAGATTATGTTCATAAGGCAGCTATTTGTACTTCTTTCGACATGTATAAATTTGTTTCTCTGCCATTTGGTTAAGAAATTCTGCAGACACTTTTCTGCGTTTTATGCGTATGGATTTAAGGGGTTTGAACCTTTGTTTTGTATGCGTATTCGCATGATCAACGATTGAAGTTACTATTTGATAGACTTGAAAATTTTGGAAATCCTACATAACTATATTAAGGGGGGAAACTGGAAAAGTTGTCAAAACCGTTAAAACTTAAAATTTCGTACCTGAGTCCTCGTCTGCAATGCCTAAAAAACGAAGTACCTAACGAAATGTAGGTGTCGATGTCGGTGTGACAAATGTAATTTTAATTCTCAATCCGACTGCTACAAACCGTCATGGTTTAACAAAATTTTACACGAAATAGTAGTCCTCTGTGACACTGGAGCTTCCTGTTCTTATTAAAGTTTCTGCAGTTGCGTTGATCTATTTTTATCGCACTTTAAACTAGCACTGGCAAGAAGCCAACGTGTTAAGGTACACGTTTGCAATTTTTGGCACCTAAGAACAGAAGTATTTGCAACGCAACGGAGTTCAACGACGTTGCTAACCTAGAAACACATTCATAAAAACTATAGTAACAACTACAACTACCTACAACACAATGAAATTGTTGGTGGTAGCCATAATCCTTTTTGTTGCCAACTTTTCACACTGTTTAGCGCGCAGAAAACAGCATCGTACGAAAAAGTTTACAATTGGTGAGTTTTCTTAGTTTGTGTTTGTGAATCATTCTGCTAATCCATGTTTCAGTCGACCTTTTCGATAAGGAACACTCGGATTCCGAACTTGCTTTTAAGTATACCACACAATGGCACAATCTTTACGGGGATGAAGGTTCTACTTTCAACTCGTTGGCGCTAAAGGTGCCAGAAGACAATATTTTTGCAACTAGTAAAATAGGTAAACCAGTAAAAATTTTAGTACACACACACACTATTAATTCTATAAATTTAATAAAAAGTAGCTGTTAATTAGCTTCAGCTAGAGGTTTACGTTGTTATAAGATCCTAGGTATAGGAGTCATTGGTAGTCGTTGTGGTATTCAATATAAATATATTTCAGGCTTCTTGGGCCTTCTTCACTACATTTTAAAAATTATATAACATCTGTGATAATGTATCATAAATTGGAACATTTATTTGTTAACAAGACATGTAGTCCTATTGTTTGCAATGGAAATAATATTAACATCTTCCTTGCAGGTCTTGTTTTAGTTTAGAATGGAAAAGTTTCTGCAAAATTGGTTATGTTATTGGAGTGTTTGAAGAGAAGTTTTCTTTGTTAATTGTGAGATTTGTTCAAATATAAGTTGTTGTAGTCTCGATATTTTTTATTATTAAAAATCTTTAATTACCATTCATGTAGATGTGGAGCAATAAACACATTTATGAATTTTTCTGAAGGATATTATACTGAGTGAAGTTTAGAGTTGTTAAATTCACAAAATGGGTCTTCATGGATCATTGCTGCATTAAGTATTTAAGTAACATTTTCTTATTAATTGAGTATTTAATTCATAATAAATATTTTACGTTGAAAACTTTTTGAAATTTTTAATGCTGTAACGTTTGGTGGTTAAACTCCATTTTGAAAAGTGTTAATGTATGGATTATATTACGTAGAAAGCAGGAAAAATGTGTTGAATTAAAAAGAAAATGGTTATTATAAAAATAAATTTTCGGTAAGAGCGACATTTAGCATGTCCATTTTAATTTGCTATGAAAACAGACGCTGATTTGCAAACTTCACTTTGACGTTTTGGTGAAATGTCAGTCAAAAGCTACTCGCTAAATTGAAATCATTAAAATCAATCGGGATCGCGTATTTCGTAGTTCAGCAAATTAAAATGGACATGCTAAATGTCGCTCTTACCGAAAATTTATTTTTATAATAACCATTTTCTTTTTAATTCAACAAATTTTTCCTTTTCTACGTAATATAATCGATACATTTACAATTTTCAAAATGGAGTTTAACCACCAAACGTTACAGCATTAAAAATTTCAAATATCTATTATGAATTAAATACTCAATTAATGAGAAAATGTTACTTAAATACTTACTGCAGCAATGATCCACGAAGACCCATTTTGTGCATTTAACAACTCTAAACTTCACTCAGTATAATAGCCTTCGGAAAAATTCATAAATGTGTTTATTGCTCCACATCTGCATGAATGGTTATTAAAGATTTTTGGATAATAAAAAATATCACGACTACAACAACTTATATTTGAACAAATCTCGCAATTAACAAAGAAGACTGCTTTACAAACACTCCAATAACATAACCAATTTTGCAAAAACTTTTCCATTCTAAACTAAAACAAGACCTACAACGAAGATGTTAACATTATTTGCATTGCAAAACAATAGGACTACATGTCTTGTTAACAAAAAAATTGTCCAATTCATGATACATTATCACAGATGTTATATAATTTTTAAAATGTACTGAAGAAGGGCCAAGAAGTCTGAAATATATTTATATTGAATACCACAACGACTACCAATGACTCCTATACCCAGGACCTAATAACAACGTAAACCTCTAGCTGAAGCTCCTTAGGCAACACATTTTACTATTAACTCTATTCCTATTGTAGCGTGCAATGTTACCAAAGGCGACAATAAAGTTATTGCCATATTCAGCCCAGAACCTGTTAAAATCAACTCTATGATTCAGTCTATATGCAGTGAACTAGAAATACCGCACATTAGGACTACGTGGCACCCTTCTACAATCCATCCACCCCCAATTTCTATCAACTTGTTTCCTGCCGCGCATATCTTGACTAAAGGATTTGCCACTATTTTGCGCCACATGAACTGGAAGAACTATGGTGTTTTATATCAACACAATGACGGTCTTATTAGGTTGCAGGGAATACTGCAAATTGCCGATGGTCCTAACAATCCGGTAAGACAGCTTGGACCTGGATCTGATTATAGGTAAGTTTTGCTGAACATTTGGTTGAAGATTGATGAATTTTTCACATTTCAGGCCCATTTTTAAATCATTGAAGGACACTGGCGTGTCAAACATAGTTCTCGACTGTGAAACTGACGACATCATCAAGATTTTACAACACGCGAAAGACGTGCAGCTACTGAACTACCCCACAAGTTACCTGCTAACGTCTTTGGTAAAAGCCCATCTTAGCATAAAATACTCACTAGTTCTTTGTAATTTTAGGACGCTCATACTTTGGACTATTCTGTCCTGGACACTTCTGCAAATATTACGATGGTAAGACTATTTGATCCATCTAGGGAAGATATGGTGAGGCATATTCAGACTTGGGAAGTAGGAGAAATACGCAGCAGACACCCATTTACAACAACACCGGAAACTGTTCGCGTATGTTGTTTTTTCCTACATATAACTTAAAGTTACTCTGTTTGCTTTGGGTTCTTAACTCACTGTATCATCAAACGCTAGTAAGAATACGATCGATTTATTTTAAGTATCTTCTACAGACAGAAGCCATTTTAATGGTCGACGCTGTAAACTTGCTAATAGAATCAGTGAATCGCCTAAATAAAATTAAGAAAATAAAACCAAGATCATTGCCGTGCGATGGGAAAAGGCCATGGGAAGATGGGTACCCCTTAGCAACATACATGAAAGAGGTAGCCTTTTATGCTTTGTCTACGATTTCCTGGTGGTAAACAGCGCATATGTGCTTTTAGTATCGCTTGGAGCATTCTCTAACAGGGCCAATTGCTTTCGATCAGTTTGGACGGCGTACCAATTTCACTCTTCAACTGATAGAATTGAATAGTGATATAATGAAGGCCACTTGGTCTCCCGAAAATGGAAATCGCTTGAATATCACTATAACGGCTAAACAACGACGACGCTTGGTGCTGCAAAGTTTACATAGACAGCGAGTAGTAGTTTCGTCCAAGTACGCAAGTGTTTAAAAGTGTTAGATTTTTATTTATTGTTTAAATTTATTTTATTTATTTATTTGTATTGAGTTGTTTTTTTGCAGAACCGTTGAGCCATACCTGATGATCAAACGTAACGGCAACGGTTCCACAGAATACGAAGGGTACGCTGTAGAATTGATAGACTTAATTGCCCGAGAACTGAATTTCACTTACGAGTTTTTATTGACAACTGGTGGTAATGGAGTCTACGACGAAGATTCTGATACATGGTCTGGAGTAGTTGGAGACATTGTTTCGGGAGTAAGACTCACAAAAACAAAATCGGAATTATTATCTCTCTAATATGATTTCACAGAGAGCTCAGCTTGGTATTTGTGATCTTACTATCACTCGTCAGAGACGCGAGGCTGTAGATTTCAGTAACCATTTCATGACGCTCGGTAAGTAAACATTTCTGAAAGCGGAGTACATTAACAATGTTGCTTCAAGGTATAACTATTTTATATAAACAACCAAATGTTGCGGCAGCAAATATGTTTGCATTCATTGATCCACTCGCTGAAGACGTGTGGATGTACACAGTCACTGCCTTTATAGGAGTTTCTCTTATGATGTTTGTGATAGCAAGGTAAAATACAAAGCTACCACACCAAAAGTTTTAATTAAGCGTCCTCTTAGAATTGCTCCTGACGATTGGGAGAATCCTCATCCAGGCAATGAAAATCCTGAAGAACTAGAGAACATATGGACTGTGGGAAATGCAGTCTGGCTGGCCATGGGTTCCTTGATGACCCAAGGAAGTGACATTTTACCCAAGTAACCATCAGGAATAAATTGTCGTAGAACTGTCGGTTAATTTTATATTTGCAGAGGCGTATCTTCCAGATTAGCTGTGACAATGTGGTGGTTCTTTTCTATGTTGTTGACTAATTCTTACACAGCGAATATGGCAGCGTTTCTTTCAAGAGGTCGCATGGGTCCGACAATAAATAACGTCGACGATCTTTTGGCGCAAAACAAAATAAAATTCGGCACTCTAATAAATGGCACCACCTATGAGTTCTTTAAAAAATCTAATTATTCCAAATATCAGTCAGTGTGGAATAAGATGAAGTCCTTTAAGCCTAGCACTTTAGTGAAAGAAAATTGGGAAGGAGTGCGCAGAGTGCTCAACAAGAACCAGCAGTACGCATTTTTTATGGAGAGCTCCTCCATGGAGTACGAAATCAGCAAGCACTGCGAACTTCGGGAGATAGGTACTTGGCTGGATTCGAAAGGCTATGGAATTGCCATGCCTATAGGTAAATTTTGAATTGTTACCGATTACGATTTACAGTGATTCCATTAGCTGTTGTTTCGATTAGATGCCCCATATAGGGGAGAGATCAACGACGCGATATTGAAATTTCAAGAAAGAGGAGTATTGCAAACACTGAAGAAGAAATGGTGGAAGGAAATGATCGACAGCGAACCTTGCGATGTAAGGATTTAACTGTATGTAGTGTATATAATTTTCCATTCTTTTATCTTAGTTAGATGAAGATTCCGGAAGTAGCGATGGCAGTTTGACACTTGAAAACGTAGGCGGTGTATTTTTAGTTCTTGGCATAGGCGTTGCCATATCGTTCTGCATTGCCGTGGTGGAATTTCTTTGGAATGTTCGAAATATTTCTGTTCAAGAGCACGTAAGTTTGCATACTACA
Organism: Agriotes lineatus; assembly: GCA_940337035.1. Lineage (NCBI taxonomy): Eukaryota > Metazoa > Arthropoda > Insecta > Coleoptera > Elateridae > Agriotes > Agriotes lineatus. Next base: position 6,585,412 of record OW679203.1, on the reverse strand, counting down.
CTTTTGAGGAAGTGCAAGTATCCAGCTTTTAGATTACTTATCGACAAGCCCTGGTTGTGGAATTAAAATTTGCCGTGAACCTTTGGGCTACTAAAAAGAAGACAAAGCCAAAAATTGCAAAAGCATCTGAACGTCAACCATCGGAAAGTCGTAGCGTTGCTGAGAGGGTACTTCAAGGTGCTACTTCTTTCTTGCACTTGGACAGCATTTTTGATAAACAAGATCGCCAACAAGGCAACACAAAACAAAACTGACTTACTTTAGTATTACAAGTATACCATTTGTGTACTTTGTTTGTTATCACAGGATCAAACATTATATAAAATTGCTCATGTATAATTTTAAGCTATGGCAGTTGTAGGTGCGTACAGTTAAAGTTTTTGTTTCATTTTCCAAATCTAAGTAAAGCACTCGTACTCCCATATTTTTAAACTACATTGATGACAATAGTTCGCCACATTTTAACAAAAATAAATAATTTTTAAACTGCAACTACTAATTTATCTATTAAATTAACCGAAAATGTGTACAATTATAAGTTTAATCAAAAATTATGAAAGGAGATGGGTAGAAGGAATCTTAGTTCAGAATGGACTAAAATTTACACAATAAGAATAAGAATTTTATTACTCTATTTTGTAGCTTTTACATACAAATAAGTATATAAAAATAGTTGAGACAAGTCGAAAATTTAACATAAATGATGCTAATTAAGCATATAGCAATACACAAAAATATGCACTATAGGGTCAGGTTGGTTTACGTTTAACACAGTGGCCAATGAACACAATAGAATAGCAAAAATTTAAAGTAGAAGTTTTTTAGTTTTCTTTTAAGTATAGTTAAGAGTTTTTGTTTGTCGTAATTTAGCTGATAAAAGATTAAAGTATTTTGGACGTGCGCGGCGAGGCGTAATACAAAGATTTTGTAGTAAAAATGATTGAAATCAGGGGCTCTAATATCATCTCTGTTATGAGTATTATATTTATATATACTGTAATATAATAATACCTATTTGTGTACTTTAAATAAAATTCAATAAGTTAAATTGTGGCTGGTGAAAAGCGAAATGTAATAAATGCTTACACAAATAAATGGTTGTATGCCTCTTTTATATTTTATCCAATCTGCAAAACTGATTTGGCTAACTACAAGGCAAGCATAAAACTCAAATCTCATTGGGTTGGGATCATAAACGGACTTTATTTTATTCGTGAACTCAGTAGTTCGAATGCGCGGTTCTTGGTAATTTAGTGACAAAGGGTATCATACTTTAAGTGGCGTCTATTTTACATTGTTAACCATTGCAAGTCTTATAGTTTATATTATATTCCTTCGCATTTTCTTATGCCAACGATTAAACGTAAAAAGAAATTTTGAATTCTCTGTATTTTACGAGAAGTATCCTGAGTTATAAAAGGGCCATAGATCTCGCTACCGTAAGAAAAATTTGATAAAACGAGTGAATTATAAAGTAGCAACCTTGTTTCAATTGTCAAAGCGTGTCAATGGGGATAAATTAATTTCAGGGCCTGAATAATTTTTCTAATACAATTGGTAATATGTTTTTCATACCAAAACGTATTATCTATTATGAGACCAAGATCTTTAGCTTCGCATTTAATAGGAATGGAAAGATCATCAATCGCTACTCGAAGCGTGTGCTTGTTGCTCTGATAGCCTACAGAAATCGTTGTAAAATGCCTTTTACGCGGGAACAGAAAGCCGAGATTGCAGACGTAATTAAAGAAAAAAAGAATAATGGACAACATGTGTACAAAATTCGAGGCTAAGTTACATGAGATGAATAAAACACTAGAAACAACTGTAACAAATCTGCAAAGAGAAAATGAAGACCTGTCTATGCAGCTAGATCATCTGCAGCAGTATTCCAGAAGAAATTGCATCCGCGTCTTTGGGTTCCAGGAAAGTGCTGGTGAGAACTTAGAGGCTAAAGTTATTTCTATCGTGTGTTAGGCCTTTTAGATCTAAGATTCTGGGCAATCTTTCAAAGCAGGATCAAATATAACACAATAGGTACACTTGAGTGCAATTTGCCGGCCGCCGGCTCAATCGGTAGTAGGGCCGCGGGATGAATAACAGCAAGAATAAAATCGGTAGAGTTTTAATTAAATGTAAAAAGCCCAGAGCGCCAACAATTTTTTGAACGTACGACAGTTGCTCCCCGGTGAACTATGGAGAAATTGTAAACTCTATACCTAGCACACAATACTTCCTGAAAGATAGCTTCAATAAGGCAAACGAACCGTAGCTAACACAACTCGTATAAAGATAATTTAAAATCGTTTAATTTCATGCATAATACAACATATAAATCTTTTACATTGACTAACTTAAATCTAGCATGAAATGAAAGACGAGGACCGCCCTAATTAAATATCACATGTATTAAATGTACTTACAGTTTTGACAGAACATAGGGGCTACAACATGCTAAAATGGGCAACCTCGCCAGCGGCTCGCCGCTACAGACTTGGAGCTCTGATTCTGGACGTCGCTGCGATCAGAATTCGACGTCGGCAGAGAACGTTTTGCGGTCGTCGGTGGCCAATTTGGCCGGCAATAACAGCTCCGCTCCCACGGGTCGAAAAGCCAAATCTCGGGGCTAATTACCCCCACAATACGGTCCCCTCTTGTGCTCTAACTGTGCGCCGGCGACAAGGAGAAGCGGGCTCGTGGAGGTTAGACAGATCGCCTCGCTAACTTTGCTGCACGTGGCCAACAGGTCCAGCGACTTCAGAGCGAAAACGCAATTTGCGCCAAGTACGGCTAGATAACGAAATATTCCTAGTACACGCACGGAGAGGCTTCCCAGCGTAAAATAGTTACCCCAGATAGTTTTTGGGCGCAGAAAAGAACAGCTAGAGTGTACTAACACCGAAACATCCGCCTTAGCGAAGAAAACCAACGTCCTTAAATATGTTCGGGGGAGCTTCAATCCACACAACGTGAGGGCATTTCTAACTCCACATATCCAAATCAACCAAATAGCCCTAAATAAGCATCCCCGAACTAGTGAATAGCACTATTAGCGAACTGTTCGCTTCGAAAGCTGGCGAAGAAGAACGCAGCGAGTCCCGGCCTGCCAGTGGTTTTTCCAGATAAAAGCTATCGCCAGAAGACACGGCCAGACGCCAATGCGCAACGCGCGGGAAAATAGCGTTCAAATTCGAAATTATGGCAGGCGGCGCATTCTGCACGTAACACGTGAAACAAAAAGCGAACGTCGATATTTGTGCTGATCATATTGACCGTTGTCATAGAGTTGATGCTCAAACGGTTAACAAAAAACCTTGTGCCGTAATTATAAAATGTGTTAGTTACAAATACCGAGATATTGCTTTCAAAAACAAAAGATTATTTAAAAACACTGGTATCACAATAAAGGAAGACGTGTCCAGATGCCGATTACAAGTTTTCAAGGTAGCTTGCACCAGCTTTGGCTTCAAATGTGTGTGGACAATCGACGGGGTGATAAAAATTAAAGCAAATAATACAATTTATTCCGTCACTAATCTAAAAGATTTGGAAGGTGTCGCGCAAAAAGCACAACCACCTCATTCTTAAAATCAGCTTATCATTTAATTTAATGTGCAGGTAGCAAACCGGCTTATAATTAGCTATGCATTTTTTGAATATGTACTTCAGTTTAGTTAAATAACCTGTCACCGCAAACGGCCAGTATTGGCTATCAGGAGTAGCAATGCTTAAATTTAATAGAAAAGAACAAACTTATTTTATTTACATTGTTTGGCCTTGCTTAAACTTAAATTTGTGTTTTTTTAATTCCTTTTACAATGAAGGAAGTATTGGGTTCACCCCAAAAATTCGAAATTGAGTTTTCAACAGATCTTCACGTTTTAGAGTCCCCTGATCCCAAAAAACATATTTTTTTTCATTGGTCTGTCTGTGTTTCTGTCTGTGTGTGTGTGTCTGTCTGTGAACAGAATATCTCAAAAACGAAAAGAGGTATGGCGTTGAAACTTCATATATAAGTTTCGTGTACTATGTAGATGCGACAGCAAGCTTTTGAAGAAAATCGCATAACCGGAAGTAGGTGTTTACTTTTGTGATTTTTCAGTTTTTTTCCATTTTTTCAAAAACGGCTGTACCTAACTATTTTTTTTAAACTTTACATGTTTATTAAATTTTTAATGTGTATTGATGTGAAATAGGTGATTTTCCAGTTGAATACTTCTAAAATGGGTATCTTTTGTTTCTTTTTGTATACTTTTTATTAACTCCTATTTTAAATAGAACACCCGGTATATTATTACATTTTTGAATTCAGCTTAAAATTCTAGAGAAAATTTGTCTCTTAAACTAACACTATTTTGTACCGTTTTTGTAAAATTTGTAATTTTTGAAAATTTTTGACAAATGCTTAAAAATTTCAAATCAATTTTTTGGATAATTATAAGATAACTGTAAAAGGAAGTTGTGTGCGTGTATCACACCAGATTTTTTCAATTAATATTTTAGTCTATTTTTGTCAACTATAGGATCTTAATTGTTAACCTCTGTTTTAACTTATAATTTTTTAGCATAGGTATTTGTTGCTTATGAGTGGTTTTGCGGTTGCAGATATAAATGCACAATTGATAACGAATAAATTTCTGTTGCTCCGAGAACATGTTTCACATTACGAATATGATTTAATTACTATAACGGAATAGTTATTTATGCAACAAGTGCTAAAAGTCGATGTTTATGTACGAGACATGAAAATTATGAAACCTCCATATCTCTACAATAATAGTAGATAGTAGATAGCCTAAGGTTAATGAGGCAAATAATTCAGCTAAGCCACATAAAGTCACTATTACTCCGAATAACATATACTATTTTATCCGCAAACGTATTCAGGTAGATTTCATTAATATAAATTTTAAAAAAAGGATGCATCGGCCGGGAATCGAACCCAGGCCACCCGCGTGACAGGCGAACACTGTACCCATGCGCCAACCCTTGTTGTTCAAATAACGCGCTACTGTAATGATATATGAACATACTGAATCACCCGAGCTAATAGCGCACGGCCACAGCAGCTGTCACACCATAACCCACGGCGACAGATGCTCCGCTCTGCTTAAAGGATTGATTTAAATTAAAACTTTTTCGTACTCTTTTTGAAAATAAAAACCAGCCTACGATCTAAGCCTAAAAATTAGCAAAATTTTAAGCCATCATACAATTTAATCGGTCCAGTATCTTCGGAGAAGATAGCGAACAAACATAGAAAGAAAGAAAGAGATCAACGATTTTGTATGCTTAGGCAGATAAAGTACACAAAATTTGCTATGTTATCTGCTTAGGCAGATAAAGTGACACTTTTACTTTCACTAAAGACACATAACTTGTCACTTTTGTGACGCTTGCGGATAAAATAAGTTTTCGAACTGACATTCATAATCTCAATCTCCGTCATAGAGGCTTGTTATCCATTCCATTATATCGTACTGAACTTTTTAAACGATCTTTTACTTATAACGTCCCTAGAATATACCATGCATTACCTACTGCTTTTAAGACGATTTGAAACAATAAAGAAGCCGACCTGCGATTGGCTAATTAAAATAATCAATGTTAGTAAAAAATTTCAGATCAACCCCCCTACAGTTTATACAACACGGCAGCTCTGAAAACTCTTTACTTACCGCGATGGCCGAGCCAGCTCAATTTTCGGCGGCCTTGGGTCATACGTTCAAATCATCAACTGTGTACCCTGGAATGTCTTCAAAAAAGGAAAAGGAAATGAGCGCCAGAAATCAAAAAATTTCAAATAATAAGAGGAAATAAACTGCAAGTGACTAACGTTTAATTAGTAAGTAATAAAAAGTCTTGAAGTGTCAGTAATAAATAATCAGGATAATTAAAATGCAAATAATGTGATAACAAAGTTGTGTACGTTAACTGAAGGTTGCGACACGCATAAAATAAAAAAACCCTTTCGGGTTATTCTAATAACTGTGAATTCAAATTATTCATGGGATAAGCTTATCACAGTCATTTAATAATTCCTTCTGTTTAGGCTATTGAAATAAAAAAGTTTGACTGTACCTTTTACAGAAGGTCAATACACATCAAAATTGAAGCTTTAAATACTGAGCATAATTAAATATAGGCATAACAATTTAAATGTAAAAACAAGAGCATGTATGAAATTGAACATTACATGTTAATCATTGCAAAAAGTATAAATTTAAATTCCAAATACTGACGGGCTTAAAATGCACAGATGTGAATTCCTGGTATTGAAGATAAGTTGATATTTAATCCTGGAGCTAACTAACCTCGAAACATATGCTGGACGTGAACGGCTACACACATTGGTCGAAATCGCTGTGGATGCACCGGTGATTGCAGCGGAAGCACCCTCAAATGGCAGCAAATACCAGAACGCCCGCAAGTGTCGAAAATGCGATTAGGCTAATAACTTGGCCTCCGAGATAAACTCGTGGATGAAACTGTTAATAAAGAGCTAAGAAAAAAATATATAATTACTATGGGAATAACAAAACAGAGCGCACGTAATTTGACTTAATTAAAATCAAGCCTTAGCCGCGCCGGTAACGGCGGGCTCAGGTTAAGACAGCAAGTGCCTTGGACGAAAATTTCGTTTTCAAAACAAAGCTCGCATTACAACGGCCTGCGATAAGAGATAGCACAGGTCAAAAGTGTATCGCGCGAACGAAAGAAACTCGATCCAGGTAAGAATTTGAAATGCAAAGGATTTATAATTCAAATAAAAATATACAAGTTAGGCCTGAAATAATTGGATAACTGGCGAAACAATTAAGCGGAGCCAAAAAATTGTTTCACTCCCCACGGCCAGATTTTTAACAGGGTAACGACCTGGGAAAAAAACTTACAGAAATACCTGAAATATGTAATGAAGTTGTTACAAAAGTCGAAAAATAATTTTAAAAAGTTGGATTTAAAATGAAAAACAGCTTAAAGTATGAAAACATTTAAAAAATGTAGGGAACCAAAGAATTCCAGAATGAGTTTGATGATGCCAACACCAAACGCGAAACGCCGTCGACAAATCCTCTTTCGAGAAAATATGCCAAGGAAAACAATCCTTATAAATCGGCTCAAAAATAACTGTGGCACCACATAGAATACCACTATAGAAATAGACCAGACAAAAGCCTAAAAAACTGCTAAAACATAGCAAAAACCAACGACCGCATCACATAGGACACAACCCACCCTACTACAAACATCCGAGAAACTTACAAACATCCGAAGAACTTGCACCGCATCATCATCACTCACTCTAAATCTAAGGCAACCCAATATCAAAAAGTATAAGGAAAAAATTATCTTGAAAAATGAAACACAGTAAGGACTGCGACAAAAAGATTCGGGTGAAAACCCAGGATAACATCCTAAAAACCATACCCGCCCCGAATTTACGTAGAGACCCCAGAAGCCGGAAGAAACGACCGCACAACCACCAAACCCCGTTCGGGCATTCAGCCAGTCGTCGCAGCTAGATGGAAAAGGCGCGCCGGTGACGGACTAAATGTGGTTCCCTCACTGAGTCGGATGGCAACACAATCGCTCGCCCCAACCCCCAGAAATCTCCACAAGACCGAAAAAACCAACCCAAATAATAGTAAATTAAAAAACCTCAAACAAGTATAAACTCGTCTCGAAAAAAAAACAGCATAGCTAACAAGCCATGAACAACGACCTAAAAATCAAATCGGTTAAGGTCCTAAGCGAACACAAGCAAAATCCTAAAATATGGAGAGAAACGACCCCAACTGCTAGCGTTGCTGAGAGGGAAAACAAGATGAAAGTGCTCCCTAAAGTGCCCAACTAACCATCCAAAACATGGCTAGAGAGAGAACAAGATGACGTTGCTCCTCAATGGTGACCTTCCCTGTATGCCCAACCAACCACCCTATACGTTACAAAGGGGAAGAACTAGATGATGACGTTCCCAAACAGTGGCCTTCCCTACATGCTCAACCAACCACCGTAGCAAGAAACAAAAAGTACTAAGAAAACAAGTTTTTAAAAGGGACACTGTAGGTGTTTCCACGGTCACAATATCCTATAATACCATAGTCCAAATCCAAATATGCGAAGCGCTTTGGAGAAAAATCCTCAAATGAGACGGAATTAATGGCAGAAGGAAAGTGAAAAGCACTAGAATGCAAAATCCATAGGAAACATACCCTACAGCAACTTTTAAAAACAAAAGAAAAACAGGACACAAGGAAAAGAGAAAAGGAAAGGGAGGAAAATGAACCAAAAAACCAGAGTTCGGAAAAACTCACGCTGCCACACCCACTCATCCAAGCTTTGACTGGCTAGGTCTACTATTCCATGCCGTGACCCGGGTTTACGGAGACATGGACACGCTTAAAGAAGAGGAAACACAAGGAAAGCAAACTGCCTTCAATGGCAAGAGAAAAATCCGCACTCAAACAGATGCGTAAAAAAACGCAAAAAATTGCATAGAACAATGAGTAATCCGATGCAGTAGCGCATCTAAACCGACTCAAAAATATCCTCTGTCACGTCTGACAGAAGAAAAATCTGCACCACATCGGACACAGAAAAAAAAATAGACACCCTGTTTACACCGAACAGAGGCCTAAAACAAGGACTGCCTCACATCGGACGCAGCCAACAAGAACCTCGCATCCAAAAAGAAATGCATAAAATATAGCTAAACAGCCGAAAAAAGAACAACCCGAAAACAACCCGTCGAGACACTGAGTAAATACAAGTACGGTGAGGCAAGTACCTAAAAATTCCCAAAAATGAAGTAAACTACACCAAACCGCACAAGTAATTCACGCAGGCCCTAGACCCACCGATAAGCAACCAAAGGAAAGATAAGGAAAAACCAAACATACCATACTACCAAAGCACACACGCAGCCAATCAAAGAAACCATTCAGAAACCTCACTCACCGAAGCATACCCTTTCAACAAAGTCCATCACACTACCTATAAACATACCGCTAAACCAATCATTCGTCAAGAAAGATACGGGAAGAAAAATCAATAAACAACCGAACGAAAGGATAAGTAAAGAAAGGAAAAGAAAAGAAAGTCAAATATAAATACGTGCACTACAACAAAATGTGAAAATTACAAAATTGCATAAGAAGTAACAATTTGGACAAAAGTGAAAAGGAAAATGAGTTCAAAATTAAATATTGATAATTAAAGCTATCCAGGTAAGCACAGCTAATGTTACTACCAAAATCGAGCCCCACTTTGGGCGCCAGTGAAACAATAAAGAAGCCGACCTGCGATTGACTAATTAAAATAATCGATGGTAGTAAAAAATCGCAGATCAACCCCCCTACAGTTTATACACCACGGCAGCTCTGAAAACTCTTTACTTACCGCGATGGCCGAGCCAGCCCAATTTTCGGCGGCCTTGGGTCGCAGGTTCAAATCATCAGCTGTGTACCCTGGAATGTCTTCAAAAAAGGAAAAGGAAATGAGCGCCAGAAATCAAAAGATTTCAAATAATAAGTGGAAATAAACTGCAAGCGACTAGCGTTTAATTAGTAGGTAATAAAAGGTCTTGAAGTGTCAGTAATAAATAATCAGGATAATTAAAATGCAAATAATGTGATAACAAAGTTGTGTGCGTTAACTGAAGGTTGCGACACGCAAAAAATTTAAAAAAACCCCTTTCGGGTAATTCTAATAACTGTGAATTCAAATTATTCATGGAATATGCATACCTCATTCATTTAATAATTCCCTCTGTTTAGGCTATTGAAATAAAAAAGCGTGACTGTACCTTTTACGGAGGGTCAATACACATCAAAATTGTAGCTTTAAATACTGAGCATAATTAAATATAGGCATAACAATTTAAATGTAAAAACAAGAGCATGTATGAAATTGAACATTACATGTTAATCATTGCAAAAAGTATGAATTTAAATTCCAAATACTGACGGGTTTAAAATGCACAGATGTGAATTTCTGGTATTGAAGATAAGTTGATATTTAATCCTGGAGTAGCACTAACTAACCTCAAAACATATGCTGGACGTAAACGGCTACACACATTGTTGAAATCGCTGTGGATGCACCGGTGATTGCAGCGGAAGCACCCTCAAATGGCAGCAAATACCAGAACGCCAGCAAGTGTCGAAAATGCGATTAGGCTAATAACTTGGCCTCCGAGATAAACTCGTGGACGAAACTGTTAATAAAGAGCTAAGAAAAAAAATTAAATACTATGGGAATAACGAAACAGAAAAGCGCCATCGTACCTCATCATAATCAGCCCTTGGGAACACAATGCTCATAAAAATTAGTTGCGCGCACGTAATTTGACTTAATTAAAATCAAGCCTTAGCCGCGCCAGTGACGGCGGGCTCAGGTTAAGACAGCAAGTGCCTCGGACGAAATTTTCGTTTTAAAAACAAAGCTCGCATTACAACGGCCTGCGATAAAGGATAGCACAGGTCAAAAGTGCATCGCGCGAACGAAAGGAACTCGATCCAGGTACAAAATAAGCTGCTTTGGAAAACTTAAGAATTTGAAATGCAAAGAATTTATAATTCAAATAAAAATATACAGGTTATGCCTGAAATAATTGGATAACTGGCGAAACAATTAAGCGGAGCAAAAAAATTGTTTCAGACTTCCATGCACACTTTCAAAAATAAATTGGTAAACTGGTAAGCTTCTTGAGTATTAATTTATTTCTGTTAAAAGATTTCCTTCTCTGTGTTTTTTTTATATATTTGCATTTGATGAACATACGTAAATCAGTCATATCATTATATTTCATCCCACTTTATCGCTTTTTATATTAATTTTATATAAGTTTGATAACTTCGGTTCTATTGTCATTTGCTATTGACATTGCTTGCGTGATATTTACTTTATTAATTTTTTTTTGAAGCGGTGGTAAAGTAGAGCAGGGGCTTTCTTTTAGAGAACCATCTAATTACCCTCGCTTCCCCATATGTCTATATCTATTATTTAACATGTATATACTATTATTGCCTATTTTGGGGAATAAAACAGTATTTATTATTATTATTATTATTATTTTATCTTACCAGTCATTACTGACACAGCATCCTTATTCCCAAACAACATAACAACTTACTTTTGCGGATTAATAACCAGAGAGTGCTGCCGCAACACCTTACTGATAGCATTGAGGTCAAAGTTGATATCACGTACAACCTTTCTATAATTATCTAGGAAGAAAGAGTGCAACAACTGAGAGTGGTCGGCAAACATTTTCAACTTATAAGTTTCACCACATTGGTAAAAGGTTGATGTGTAAATAATAAATAGTAAAGAGCCCAAAATAGAGCCTTCAGAGATAGATAAATTAGATATAGACATTGATGCTTTTACACACTGCATACGATTTGTCAAATAACTTTCAAATAAGGCAATGACAGATTAAGGGCCGGTTACAGAAAACAATGTTAAGTCTGGTGTTAACTAACGTCGCGCCAAAGTGAACAAAATCGCATCAAATTTTGTTTACTAATGTATTAGTTACCATAAACATTTGAGATTTGATTCGTTTTTGTTCATCTATGACATATAGTAAGGCTGTCGAACAACTTTTGTGAGGTAGGAAGCCAGACTGAATGTCAGGTATTATCTTATTTTCATATAAATACTAGCTGTTACCCGCGACTTCGTTAGCGCCAGGTTCTTTATTTGTGTATTAAATAATTACTAATTATTTTCTGTCATCCCATCCCATCGCATCCCTTTCTCGGTCCCCGTTTCCGTACCGTCCCATCCCGTCCCGTCCTGTCCCGTCCCGTCCCGTCCCCTCCCCTCCCCTTTCATCCCATCTCTTCCCTTCCCTTTCCGTCCCGTCCCGCCCCGTCCCGTCTCGTCCCTGTCTGTCCCGTCCCTTCATTTCCCGTCTAGTCCCGTTCCGTCCAGTTCCGTCCCGTCGCGTCCAGTCCCGTCCCTTCCCGTTCCGTTCCGCCCCGTCCCTTCCCGTCCCGTCCCGTCCCGTCCCGCCCCCCCTTCCATCCCAACCCTTCTCTTCTCTTTCCGTTCCGTCCCGTCCCGCCCCCCCCCCGCCCCCCCCGTCCCGTCCCGTCCCGTTTTGTCCCTTCCCTTCCCGTTCAGTCCTGTCCCGTCTAATCCCGTTCTGTCCAGTCCGTCCCGTCCCGTCCTTTCCCTTCCCTTATGCCATGTCCACCGTCTTGGACTTGCCATTTTCGCAATCAACGTCCCAAAAAACCTCAATAACGACACCCATATCGTATTTTAGGCTTATTTACCTTATTTCACTCCCTAAGTGGTTGATTTTCGGAAAATCACAAAATACTTGTTTGCTTATTTGTTTTTAGGAGTACTCCTACGAAGTTTCAAGTCGAAATGTCTATTTAATATTATTTCTCCATACAAAATTGGAACCCCCATTTTACTTCGTTAGGGGTTGAATTTCGAAACATACTTCCTTATTCCTTGTATATGTTACAGTAAAGGCAGGAAATTAGTAAATGTTAGCAATTCCTAGTGAAAGTTGACATTTACTAATATGTTAGTAAAAGCTGGCAAATAAAATTCATGATTGACATTCACTAGTAATTGTTAGCATTTACTAGTCCTACCCAGGAAATGTCTAACTATACAGTTTAGTTGCTGTCCCGAAGCTATTATCTCAAAAGAAGATGTTCCAGAAAAGGAAATAAGTCTACGAACAGTTGCTAATTTGCAGTCCACGGGTACAGGGCAAGGTTTTTTACAATGTCAATGCAAAACTAAATGCCAATCAAATAAATGTTTTTGTAAAAAAAAGAACATTTTATGCACATCGAAATGCCACGCGTCACTACCGTGTGTAACAAGTAAGATTCCATTTACTTGTTTCTACTCAAAGATTAGTTTATTATTACACATTATATATTAGTTCTAAGAGTTCATTTTTCTTTATAAGCAGTTTTTATACTTTTATGAGAAATATACTTTTATTTTGAGTCTAATTTATTACTTTTACTGCCACATACCAGTGAATGTTGCTTTTTCTAGTAATTGCTAGCATTAACTAGTAAAAGTCAACAAGGATTGCAACGAAAACAACAATCACTACTGCAACTAGTAACTGTTAGCTTCTGCGAGTAAATGTTAGCATTAACTGAAGTTCCAGCTTTTACTGTAACATATACATCATAAAGGAACCTCTGTGCAAAATTTCAGCTTTCTAGGTCCAAGGGTTTGGGCTGGGCGTTGATGAGTGAGTGAGTCAGGCAGGACTTTTAGAAATATATATATAAGATTTCCTCAGTTGCAAAGTCATCACCTTTTCAAGGACTTTTGACAAAACAGGTAAGATACGAGTACTAATTAATTGGTCTTTAGGATTTGATTGTTTTGGTAGAGGAATAACTACTGCATTCTTTCAGCTATCTGGAAAGACATTTGTAAGAAGTGACCAGTTAATTATGTGAGTAAAGTAAGGAAGCACTACAGGCATACAAAGTTTTATAATTTCTATATGTAATCCATCGTGTCCTGCGGCATTAGTTTTTATTTCATGAATAATTTTAAGTATATCCGAAGTATTTATCTCTCTAAAATTAAATAACGGCAGATTGAAAGTAGGCCTTTTTCTCAGATTTAATCATTTGATTATCAAGATTGCGCAGAGACTTATAATATTCCCATTTAGCAGAAGACTTAGTTTTGAAAATATTTAGTTAAGGCCTTATCCCTAAGTTTGATGGCAACTTTTATATTATTGTTCAACCAAGGAACAATTGGTTTATTTATATTAGTCGATTTGACTGGAGCATTCAACTTAATTGTATTAGTTTGGTTAACATTAAAATATATATATATTCATTAATGTCTCTGAAGAAAACCATTTGTTGCCAATGGGGCGCCTATGCAGAACCGCCTGAAATTCTTCCAAATTAAATTGACTAAAATTTCTAATTATTGATTTAGAATCAACTGGAGTAGACCAAGGTTCAATATTTAATTTACAGAAAATTGACTCGTGGTCAGCTAACCCATGAGCACTTACTCTACAATCATTCACAATTTCAGTGCTACTAACCAGAATAACATCAATTAGAGTTTTACTTGTTATTGATGAAGCCAATAATATGTGATAGCACTCCACAATTTTTCAAATTTTTGTTGTTTATCGGGCGTAAAGTAAGTAAAGTGAGGTGTGCAAAGACAGTGTGGTCAGGAGAGGTCAGTGGGTAAACAAAACGCTTTAGAAGAATACGCGAGTTTAGACTATAAAAGTGAAACCCAAATAATAGTAAACGAAGTGAGGTTAGATTGTAAACAAGGTCAACATAGTGAAGTTGCATCAGTTGAAAAAGCAACGTTGTCAAGTTGAAAATTAATTGTCAGATTTCAAGGAAATATTAATGAATTAGTGAGGTTGTGAGACTATTTACATGAATAGCAAACTTTGTTTTGCAATAGTGAAAGAATAAGCAGTATATCATTTCCAGCGTAAATCTACATTTCCACAATTTGATGCAATCTAACCTTCAAAATGAATTGCCATTTGTGTAAACAATTTAAAGTGAAAAATAAAGATATTTTTGAATGTAATGGATGCAAAGAAACAATCTGCAATGAATGTGGTAAACTCACAGCATCGGAGGTAAAGGTTTTGCAACTAGCAGGCGGTTGTTCATTGAAATTCTATTGTCCTTGTTGTCAAAACAGAGAAACATTGGGACTTCTTCAAAAACTGGTGGAGAGTAATGAATCAACAATAGAAGATAAAATAACGATTATTAACATGTTAAAAGAAGAAATTGAAACATTGAAAAAGAATAATATACAAAACCAATATAAACATAATATGGAATATAGCAATGCAGTCAAAAAGAAAAAAGAAAATATCATAATAGTGAAACCAAACGATAACACTCAAAATAGCTAAAAAACAAAAATGAAAATTGAAGAGAACATTAATCCAAACAACCTAGGTGTAGGAGTATCAAGTGTGAAGTATGTACGAGAGGGCGGAGTGGCAATTAAGTGTAGTGAAAACGAGAAAGATATCCAGAATATATGTGAAACCATTAAAAATACATTAGGTCAAAACTATAAAGTAGCAATACCTGAAAAGAAAAACCCAAGGTTAATAATATTTAATGTAAACGAATCAGAACTAGAAGATGAAAATACATTCTTAAATGGAATAGTTATACAGAATATGATAAATACCGACCCTCACATAGATTACCTGGTCTTCTCTTGCAAGAAAACACTCAATGTTATTAAAAATTTGGCTCACACTAGCTGGGGAGCTGAACGAAACATTCCCCTACTCCTTCATAAAACATCAATACTTTCGAAAATAGATTACGGTTGTGTAGCATATGGTTCTGCTAAACCCAGTAGACTAGCGCCCGAGGGCAAGCCTATATGCAGATTCAGCACTATCGCCATTAAACTTAAGATGCGAGAAAATAATCGCTTGCTATAGAATTAAGCTGCATGCTCATGTTGGACACCCTATCTTATCCCTTTTCCAGAGCGATATATTCTCTGCCCGCTGTCAAGAAGAAGATACACGGAATAAATCATCGTCTACCAGATCAACTACGGTAATGGCTACCTTATCTCTGCCAGAACAATTTTTACACCTAGCCGAAAAGAAAACAGAACCACCATGGCTTGAGAAAATACCCGAAATCAGGTTAAACTTGTTAAATATAAACAAAAAAGATATCAACGCAGGTGTAATTAAGCAGTGTTATCTACAGTTAATACAAGAACATGAAAGTTTCCAATTTCTCCTTACGGATGGTTCTAAATCTGATAAGGGAACGGGATATGCAGTAGTATATAATAACGAAACTACCAAAAGCTCACTACACTCGACATCAGTATATTTTCTTGTAAATCATTTGCCATACGGACGGCCCTGCAAATATGTTTAGCATCAGATCACGCCTCCTTCATAATTTGTACAGATTTATTATCTGTGCTGGAAGCAATTGGAAACAGATTCACATTAGATCCAGTGATAGTAAATATAAAATCTTTATACGGACTTCTTCTTCGCTCTCACAAAAAGTTAAATTTTATATGGGTACCCAGCCATGCTGGAATAGTAGGCGATGGAAAGGCAGATTCTGCTGCCAAAGAAGCCGCAGAGGGAATATGTGAGGCATCAGAAAACCTACTACCCAACTACGGTAATGGCTACCTTATCTCTGCCAGAACAATTTTTACACCTAGCCGAAAAGAAAACAGAACCACCATGGCTTGAGAAAATACCCGAAATCAGGTTAAACTTGTTAAATATAAACAAAAAAGATATCAACGCAGGTGTAATTAAGCAGTGTTATCTACAGTTAATACAAGAACATGAAAGTTTCCAATTTCTCCTTACGGATGGTTCTAAATCTGATAAGGGAACGGGATATGCAGTAGTATATAATAACGAAACTACCAAAAGCTCACTACACTCGACATCAGTATATTTTCTTGTAAATCATTTGCCATACGGACGGCCCTGCAAATATGTTTAGCATCAGATCACGCCTCCTTCATAATTTGTACAGATTTATTATCTGTGCTGGAAGCAATTGGAAACAGATTCACATTAGATCCAGTGATAGTAAATATAAAATCTTTATACGGACTTCTTCTTCGCTCTCACAAAAAGTTAAATTTTATATGGGTACCCAGCCATGCTGGAATAGTAGGCGATGGAAAGGCAGATTCTGCTGCCAAAGAAGCCGCAGAGGGAATATGTGAGGCATCAGAAAACCTACTACCCAACTACGGTAATGGCTACCTTATCTCTGCCAGAACAATTTTTACACCTAGCCGAAAAGAAAACAGAACCACCATGGCTTGAGAAAATACCCGAAATCAGGTTAAACTTGTTAAATATAAACAAAAAAGATATCAACGCAGGTGTAATTAAGCAGTGTTATCTACAGTTAATACAAGAACATGAAAGTTTCCAATTTCTCCTTACGGATGGTTCTAAATCTGATAAGGGAACGGGATATGCAGTAGTATATAATAACGAAACTACCAAAAGCTCACTACACTCGACATCAGTATATTTTCTTGTAAATCATTTGCCATACGGACGGCCCTGCAAATATGTTTAGCATCAGATCACGCCTCCTTCATAATTTGTACAGATTTATTATCTGTGCTGGAAGCAATTGGAAACAGATTCACATTAGATCCAGTGATAGTAAATATAAAATCTTTATACGGACTTCTTCTTCGCTCTCACAAAAAGTTAAATTTTATATGGGTACCCAGCCATGCTGGAATAGTAGGCGATGGAAAGGCAGATTCTGCTGCCAAAGAAGCCGCAGAGGGAATATGTGAGGCATCAGAAAACCTACTACCCAACTACGGTAATGGCTACCTTATCTCTGCCAGAACAATTTTTACACCTAGCCGAAAAGAAAACAGAACCACCATGGCTTGAGAAAATACCCGAAATCAGGTTAAACTTGTTAAATATAAACAAAAAAGATATCAACGCAGGTGTAATTAAGCAGTGTTATCTACAGTTAATACAAGAACATGAAAGTTTCCAATTTCTCCTTACGGATGGTTCTAAATCTGATAAGGGAACGGGATATGCAGTAGTATATAATAACGAAACTACCAAAAGCTCACTACACTCGACATCAGTATATTTTCTTGTAAATCATTTGCCATACGGACGGCCCTGCAAATATGTTTAGCATCAGATCACGCCTCCTTCATAATTTGTACAGATTTATTATCTGTGCTGGAAGCAATTGGAAACAGATTCACATTAGATCCAGTGATAGTAAATATAAAATCTTTATACGGACTTCTTCTTCGCTCTCACAAAAAGTTAAATTTTATATGGGTACCCAGCCATGCTGGAATAGTAGGCGATGGAAAGGCAGATTCTGCTGCCAAAGAAGCCGCAGAGGGAATATGTGAGGCATCAGAAAAACCTACTACCCAACTACGGTAATGGCTACCTTATCTCTGCCAGAACAATTTTTACACCTAGCCGAAAAGAAAACAGAACCACCATGGCTTGAGAAAATACCCGAAATCAGGTTAAACTTGTTAAATATAAACAAAAAAGATATCAACGCAGGTGTAATTAAGCAGTGTTATCTACAGTTAATACAAGAATATGAAAGTTTCCAATTTCTCCTTACGGATGGTTCTAAATCTGATAAGGGAACGGGATATGCAGTAGTATATAATAACGAAACTACCAAAAGCTCACTACCACTCGACATCAGTATATTTGCTTGTGAATCATTTGCCATACGGACGGCCCTGCAAATATGTTTAGCATCAGATCACGCCTCCTTCATAATTTGTACAGATTCATTATCTGTGCTGGAAGCAATTGGAAACAGATTCACATTAGATCCAGTGATAGTAAATATAAAATCTTTATACGGACTTCTTCTTCGCTCTCACAAAAAGTTAAATTTCATATGGGTACCCAGCCATGCTGGAATAGTAGGCGATGGAAAGGCAGATTCTGCTGCCAAAGAAGCCGCAGAGGGAATATGTGAGGCATCAGAAAACCTACTACCCAACTACGGTAATGGCTACCTTATCTCTGCCAGAACAATTTTTACACCTAGCCGAAAAGAAAACAGAACCACCATGGCTTGAGAAAATACCCGAAATCAGGTTAAACTTGTTAAATATAAACAAAAAAGATATCAACGCAGGTGTAATTAAGCAGTGTTATCTACAGTTAATACAAGAACATGAAAGTTTCCAATTTCTCCTTACGGATGGTTCTAAATCTGATAAGGGAACGGGATATGCAGTAGTATATAATAACGAAACTACCAAAAGCTCACTACCACTCGACATCAGTATATTTTCTTGTGAATCATTTGCCATACGGACGGCCCTGCAAATATGTTTAGCATCAGATCACGCCTCCTTCATAATTTGTACAGATTCATTATCTGTGCTGGAAGCAATTGGAAACAGATTCACATTAGATCCAGTGATAGTAAATATAAAATCTTTATACGGACTTCTTCTTCGCTCTCACAAAAAGTTAAATTTCATATGGGTACCCAGCCATGCTGGAATAGTAGGCGATGGAAAGGCAGATTCTGCTGCCAAAGAAGCCGCAGAGGGAATATGTGAGGCATCAGAAAACCTACTACCCAACTACGGTAATGGCTACCTTATCTCTGCCAGAACCAATTTTTACACCTAGCCGAAAAGAAAACAGAACCACCATGGCTTGAGAAATACCCGAAATCAGGTTAAACTTGTTAAATATAAACAAAAAAGATATCAACGCAGGTGTAATTAAGCAGTGTTATCTACAGTTAATACAAGAACATGAAAGTTTCCAATTTCTCCTTACGGATGGTTCTAAATCTGATAAGGGAACGGGATATGCAGTAGTATATAATAACGAAACTACCAAAAGCTCACTACCACTCGACATCAGTATATTTTCTTGTGAATCATTTGCCATACGGACGGCCCTGCAAATATGTTTAGCATCAGATCACGCCTCCTTCATAATTTGTACAGATTCATTATCTGTGCTGGAAGCAATTGGAAACAGATTCACATTAGATCCAGTGATAGTAAATATAAAATCTTTATACGGACTTCTTCTTCGCTCTCACAAAAAGTTAAATTTCATATGGGTACCCAGCCATGCTGGAATAGTAGGCGATGGAAAGGCAGATTCTGCTGCCAAAGAAGCCGCAGAGGGAATATGTGAGGCATCAGAAAACCTACTACCCAACTACGGTAATGGCTACCTTATCTCTGCCAGAACAATTTTTACACCTAGCCGAAAAGAAAACAGAACCACCATGGCTTGAGAAAATACCCGAAATCAGGTTAAACTTGTTAAATATAAACAAAAAAGATATCAACGCAGGTGTAATTAAGCAGTGTTATCTACAGTTAATACAAGAATATGAAAGTTTCCAATTTCTCCTTACGGATGGTTCTAAATCTGATAAGGGAACGGGATATGCAGTAGTATATAATAACGAAACTACCAAAAGCTCACTACCACTCGACATCAGTATATTTGCTTGTGAATCATTTACATACGGACGGCCCTGCAAATATGTTTAGCATCAGATCACGCCTCCTTCATAATTTGTACAGATTCATTATCTGTGCTGGAAGCAATTGGAAACAGATTCACATTAGATCCAGTGATAGTAAATATAAAATCTTTATACGGACTTCTTATTCGCTCTCACAAAAAGTTAAATTTCATATGGGTACCCAGCCATGCTGGAATAGTAGGCGATGGAAAGGCAGATTCTGCTGCCAAAGAAGCCGCATAGGGAATATGTGAGGCATCAGAAAACCTACTACCCAACTACGGTAATGGCTACCTTATCTCTGCCAGAACAATTTTTACACCTAGCCGAAAAGAAAACAGAACCACCATGGCTTGAGAAAATACCCGAAATCAGGTTAAACTTGTTAAATATAAACAAAAAAGATATCAACGCAGGTGTAATTAAGCAGTGTTATCTACAGTTAATACAAGAACATGAAAGTTTCCAATTTCTCCTTACGGATGGTTCTAAATCTGATAAGGGAACGGGATATGCAGTAGTATATAATAACGAAACTACCAAAAGCTCACTACACTCGACATCAGTATATTTTCTTGTAAATCATTTGCCATACGGACGGCCCTGCAAATATGTTTAGCATCAGATCACGCCTCCTTCATTATTTGTACAGATTTATTATCTGTGCTGGAAGCAATTGGAAACAGATTCACATTAGATCCAGTGATAGTAAATATAAAATCTTTATACGGACTTCTTCTTGGCTCTCACAAAAAGTTAAATTTTATATGGGTACCCAGCCATGCTGGAATAGTAGGCGATGGAAAGGCAGATTCTGCTGCCAAAGAAGCCGCATAGGGAATATGTGAGGCATCAGAAAACCTACTACCCAACTACGGTAATGGCTACCTTATCTCTGCCAGAACAATTTTTACACCTAGCCGAAAAGAAAACAGAACCACCATGGCTTGAGAAAATACCCGAAATCAGGTTAAACTTGTTAAATATAAACAAAAAAGATATCAACGCAGGTGTAATTAAGCAGTGTTATCTACAGTTAATACAAGAATATGAAAGTTTCCAATTTCTCCTTACGGATGGTTCTAAATCTGATAAGGGAACGGGATATGCAGTAGTATATAATAACGAAACTACCAAAAGCTCACTACCACTCGACATCAGTATATTTTCTTGTGAATCATTTGCCATACGGACGGCCCTGCAAATATGTTTAGCATCAGATCACGCCTCCTTCATAATTTGTACAGATTCATTATCTGTGCTGGAAGCAATTGGAAACAGATTCACATTAGATCCAGTGATAGTAAATATAAAATCTTTATACGGACTTCTTCTTCGCTCTCACAAAAAGTTAAATTTCATATGGGTACCCAGCCATGCTGGAATAGTAGGCGATGGAAAGGCAGATTCTGCTGCCAAAGAAGCCGCAGAGGGAATATGTGAGGCATCAGAAAACCTACTACCCAACTACGGTAATGGCTACCTTATCTCTGCCAGAACAATTTTTACACCTAGCCGAAAAGAAAACAGAACCACCATGGCTTGAGAAAATACCCGAAATCAGGTTAAACTTGTTAAATATAAACAAAAAAGATATCAACGCAGGTGTAATTAAGCAGTGTTATCTACAGTTAATACAAGAATATGAAAGTTTCCAATTTCTCCTTACGGATGGTTCTAAATCTGATAAGGGAACGGGATATGCAGTAGTATATAATAACGAAACTACCAAAAGCTCACTACCACTCGACATCAGTATATTTTCTTGTGAATCATTTGCCATACGGACGGCCCTGCAAATATGTTTAGCATCAGATCACGCCTCCTTCATAATTTGTACAGATTCATTATCTGTGCTGGAAGCAATTGGAAACAGATTCACATTAGATCCAGTGATAGTAAATATAAAATCTTTATACGGACTTCTTCTTCGCTCTCACAAAAAGTTAAATTTCATATGGGTACCCAGCCATGCTGGAATAGTAGGCGATGGAAAGGCAGATTCTGCTGCCAAAGAAGCCGCAGAGGGAATATGTGAGGCATCAGAAAACCTACTACCCAACTACGGTAATGGCTACCTTATCTCTGCCAGAACAATTTTTACACCTAGCCGAAAAGAAAACAGAACCACCATGGCTTGAGAAAATACCCGAAATCAGGTTAAACTTGTTAAATATAAACAAAAAAGATATCAACGCAGGTGTAATTAAGCAGTGTTATCTACAGTTAATACAAGAATATGAAAGTTTCCAATTTCTCCTTACGGATGGTTCTAAATCTGATAAGGGAACGGGATATGCAGTAGTATATAATAACGAAACTACCAAAAGCTCACTACCACTCGACATCAGTATATTTTCTTGTGAATCATTTGCCATACGGACGGCCCTGCAAATATGTTTAGCATCAGATCACGCCTCCTTCATAATTTGTACAGATTCATTATCTGTGCTGGAAGCAATTGGAAACAGATTCACATTAGATCCAGTGATAGTAAATATAAAATCTTTATACGGACTTCTTCTTCGCTCTCACAAAAAGTTAAATTTCATATGGGTACCCAGCCATGCTGGAATAGTAGGCGATGGAAAGGCAGATTCTGCTGCCAAAGAAGCCGCAGAGGGAATATGTGAGGCATCAGAAAACCTGTACAACATTAAGGATGTGAAACATCAAGTCACCACTAGAGTACAAGAGAGGTTTCAAAATACCTGGAGAAATTATAACACATACCTAAAAAATTTCTTGCCAGTAATAGGAAACTATTCACGTCCCACTAATTTGGGTAGAAAACAGCAAGTTGTGTTGACAAGAATTCATACAGGTCACACGCGACTGACCAAAAAACATTTATTATCGGGAGAGGACTAGCCAACTTGTGATGAATGTAACGTACCTTTAACAGTGAACCACATATTGCTAGAATGTAAGAGAGTTCAAATCCGTGGAAATCCTGATCTTACAAACCTAGATAGCAATTCCTTACTAAGTTTTCTACAGCAAAGTGGACTTTATAAACTAATTTAAAAAAGTACATATTTCACCGTATGGGTTAATAGCCAAAGCAGCTGATTCCCAAAAACTATTAAATTAAAAAAATACAGACCCTACTACAAGAGAGTTGAAAACAATATATTCATACAAGAATCGAAGAGGACTAAGCAATGTTATTATACACATACAGGTAGATAATAAAACATACGAATGTATAAAAAAAGACAAGATACATATTGGTTGGAAAAGTTGTTTCTATAAAGATAGCTTCCACATTAAACAGTGCTACAATTGCTGGAAATTTGGTCATTTAGAAAAATACTGTAAAAAAGAAGTGCCAACGTGTCAAATATGTACAGGTGAACATAAAGGAGAACATTGTTAAAATCTAGAAGAATGTTGTGTAAACTGTAAGTATGCATTAGAAACGTTAAAAATACCAAACATTGACTGTAAGCATAAAGCTTATGACAAAAAATGTGAAGCATATAAAAGAATAGTTGAACAATTACAGGAAAAAACAAACTATCCAGAATTATACAATAGAAGAAATCAAGTATAGCAATAACAGATGCCAATAATGTACCATAACATCCAAGGATTAAACATTTATAAGACACAGTTAACATGGTTGATAAATCAAAATAAACCTATAATATTGAAACGATCAAGAAGCCGACCTGCGATTGACTAATTAAAATAATCGATGGTAGTAAAAAATCGCAGATCAACCCCCCTACAGTTTATACACCACGGCAGCTCTGAAAACACTTTACTTACCGCGATGGCCGAGCCAGCTCAATTTCGGCGGCCTTGGATCGTAGGTTTAAATCATCAGCTGTGTACCCTGGATGTCTTCAAAAAAGAAAAGAAAATGGGCGCCAGAAATCAAAAGATTTCACATAATAAGAGGAAATAAACTGCAAGTGACTAGCGTTTAATTAATAAATAATAAACTGTCTTGAAGTGTCAGTAATAAATAATCAGGATAATTAAAATGCAAATAATGTGATAACAAAGTTGTGTACGTTAACTGAAAGTTGCGACACACATAAAATCAACAAAACACCCCTTTCGGGTTATTCGAATAACTGTGAATTCAAATTATTCATGGAATATGCATACCTCATTCATTTAATCATTCCTTCTGTTTAGGCTATTGAAATAAAAAAGCGTGACTGTACCTTTTACAGGAGGTCAATACACATAAAAATTGTAGCT
Organism: Agriotes lineatus; assembly: GCA_940337035.1. Taxonomy (NCBI): domain Eukaryota; kingdom Metazoa; phylum Arthropoda; class Insecta; order Coleoptera; family Elateridae; genus Agriotes; species Agriotes lineatus. Next base: position 6,561,134 of record OW679203.1, on the reverse strand, counting down.
TTAAATACTGAGCATAATTAAATATAGACATAAGAATTTAAATGTAAAAACAAGAGCATGTATGAAATTGAACATTACATGTTAATCATTGCAAAAAGTATAAATTTAAATTCCAAATACTGACGGGTTTAAAATGCACAGATGTGAATTCCTGCTATTGAAGATAAGTTGATATTTAATCGTGGAATAGCTCTAACTAACCTCGAAACCTATGCTGGACGTGAACGGCTACACACATTGGTCGAAATCGCTGTGGATGCACCGGTGATTGCAGCGGAAGCACCCTCAAATGGCAGCAAATACCAGAACGCCAGCAAGTGTCAAAAATGCGATTAGGCTAATGACTTGGCCTCCGAGATAAAGTCGTGGATGAAACTATTAATAAAGAGCTAAGAAAAAAAATGTAATTACTATGGGAATAACAAAACAGAAAAACGCCATAGTACCTGATCATAATCAGCCCTTGGAAACAAAATGCTCATAAAAATTGGTTGAGCTCACGTAACTTGACTTAATTAAAATCAAGTCTTAGCGGGCTCAGGTTAAGACAGCAAGTGCCTCGGACGAAAATTTCATTTCCAAAAGAAAGCTCACATTACAACGACCTGCGATAAGAGATAGCACAGGTCAAAAGTACATCTCGCGAACGAAAGGAACTCGATCCAGGTACAAAATAAGCCGCTTTGGAAAATTTAAGAATTCGAAATGCAAAGGATTATAATTCAAATAAAAATATACAGGTTAGGCCTGAAATAATTGGATAACTGGCGAAACAATAAAGCGGAGCCAACAAATTTTTTCAATATTATATGTCTGTCAGAAACCCATATTACAGAAGATTATACACAAAGTGAAATAAACATGGACGGTTATAACGCTATCTGTGGCATTTCAACAAGCTCTTATACTGGAGGAACTCTAATATATGTCAAGAAAGAGTATAGATTTAAAGAAATGACAAATATTGAATACAATAAAAACCTTTGGTTGTCCGGACTTGAAATTACTATAAAGAAAAAAAAATTACATATACGCTCTTTATCATTCACCTAGTGCAAGTGACGCTGAATTTCTAACAAAACTGGATGAGCTATTTGAAAACATAAATATTAATGGCATACTTATAATCTTAGGAGATTTCAACTTAGATCTAAAAGGTAATAGTTTCTATACAAATAGGCTAAAAAATCCTATCAACAAACATGGCCTTTACCAATTAGTCGAACAGTGTACTCAAATAACCCACAACTCAGCTACAAAAATTGATCTCTTGCTAACAAATAAAAAAAATTAAAGCACGAAGTACATTTAACACCAAAAATCACAGATCACTCGATTATTTCAATCAACATAAATGAAGCTCACTCAAATTGTAATAAAAAAATGTATTTTAGAAACTACAAATCTATGGACACAATGGAATTTCAACTTAAGTCATTAGATATGGCATGGGAATCAAATACAACACATGTGAATTTTGTCCAATGCAAGAACGAGTTGAGACAGGAAAATGGGGTAATAAATCATGGTGGAGTGAAGAAATAAACAATGAAATCAGAAGGAGTGACCAACTTTATAAAATAAGTATAAGAACGAGAAACACACAGGATTGGGACAACTACAAACAACAAACGAACATAGTTGTGTCATTAATAAGACAAACTAAGTTAAACTATTATCACGAAAAAATAGCTGAAATCAGAAATAACTCTGCTGAAATGTGGAATTGTTAATAATAAGGGACACGAAAACTTGAAGAATGAAATAATATTCAGTGATAGAATAGTAACAGGAAAAGAAATTAGTGAGAACTTCAATATATTTTTTCTAAACAGTATCAGAGAAATCACTGAAAATATTACAACTACTAAAACACACCTTGAGAGTATAGAGCTTATACAAAGTAACTACAAAATGGAAGCATTTCGCAGATTAGAAATGTTAAAATAAAATCAATGCAAAATAAGGAAAGCAACATAGATGGAATAACAACTAATATACTAAAAGTAGCATTCGAGATAATTGGTGATAAAATATTGACTGTAATCAACAGAAGTTTAGAAAAAGGTACATTCCCGTCAAAATGGAAACAAAGCACAATTATCCCAGTAGAAAAAAAGGCCGCTACAATACAGAGTGAGGAATTCAGACCAATAAATATAGTTCCACCTTATGAGAAATTGCTAGAAATGTGTGTCTAAGAACATATAGTGCAGTTTATTGAGAAAAACAAGATTCTGAGTGACTATCAAGCTGGTTTTAGGAGCAAAAATTCATGTGAAACTGCTCTACAAAGTGTTTTATTGAACTGGAAGAGTTCCCTCGAAGAAGGAAAAATGGTTGGAGTGGTTTTTCTGGATTTTAAAAGAGCCTTTGAAACTATAAATAGACAGTTACTTCTACTCAAGATGGAAAACTACGGGTTTGGACAGATCATTATAAATTGGTTTAAAACATATCTGAGTGAGCGAACGCAAGTGACAAAATACGGTAATGTCGGAATATGGCGTCCTTCAAAGGACAGTCCTGGGGCCTATACTTTTTATCCTGCACATTAATGACATTGTTAAAATAATAAAAAAACTGTAAAATCCAGCTAGTTGCAGATGACACAATAATATATGTAATGAGTGATAACCTAGATGAAATCACACAAATATTAAATAACGAGCTTAACAAATTATATGAATGGTTGAATAATAATTTTCTACAATTAAATACAACTAAAACAAAAATGATAATAATAAAAAATAAGAGTAAAAAGCTCAATTTTATAGACAATATACATAATGTTATAGATAGGGTAGTAGAATTTAAATATCTAGGATGTATAATAGACCAACATTTAACATTTTCCGAACACTTTAATTATATCACAAGTAAAATAGCAAAAAAGTCAATGTTCTAAGTCGAATATCAAAATATTTAAGTAGTTGGACTAAATTAACAGTATACAAAACAATTATAGCGCCTCATTTTTATTTTTGTTCGACATTGTTACTCCTTATGAACAACACCGAATTGGATGCTATACAAAAGAAACAAAATAAAGCAATGAGAATTATATTAGGATGTGATAAATATACTAGGATAATTGATATGTTATACTGAACAAATCTCATGAGTGTCCGACAAGCTATTATATAAAACACCTTAACATCCTTTATCTAATAGACGTGTCTGACCGAGACGCTGGTCTGTCCGGGACGCTGTTTTGTCTGTCTGGGACGCTGTTTCAGCAGCCAAACCGTAAGAGATAGAGAAAAAAGTTATTATATGTTTGGAATGGTCATGTCAGGTCAGGAACCGAATTTCAGTCTCTAACACTAATTATTATCTTAATATTTATCATAATCCTAACTTTTTAGGTTAGATTCTAGGCAAATTTTATCAAGGCGAATGCGACTGGTAGTTTGCTACCAACAATGACGTCATATACGTACGTGTGGTGAATACGCGTTCTATTTGCAAAACGGTCTTTTTTGTTTTATTAAATGAGACATTTGTCTTACTGGACTGCTAGTTTATTTATAAAATGTTAACCATATGTACCCAGAACATCTTTTAGATAACTGTAAATTTGTTAGAGATGTACATACACACAATACTCGTACAAAAATAACTTTTATATAGATACAGTTAGTAGTAGCTTTAGTCAAAATAGCCTATTCTATAAGGGCTTAAAGTATTACATTGAGCACCAAATAATGTAAAGAACTGTGAGACTTTTATTAGTTAGTAGAAATCTTGTATATTATATGTAAAAGAGAGATTCTAAGTATTAATTAACTCTTTGTAGTATATGTGTTTTAGTGTATAGAATATAATTATTGTATTTATTGCTAACCAAGTGCTATTAATAAACATATTATTATTACGCATTATTCGCGTAGGATCATTAGTCACTTGAATGAAATTTAAAACGTTTATCATAGTTTAGGGTGCCATGTTATAACGTACTCAGAAATTACACACATGAATAACCATAAAACTCCTAATATTCTTTATTAAACGTAACAGATTACAGACATAAATTAAATGTGCGAATTAGCTACTATATTATTACAAGTGCGAAGCGAATAGGTCGGGTTACTCAGAATACATATGAGCGTTTGTGAATCTGACACTTGGCTCCTTAAACACTCAAAGTGAATGATTCAGTAAGTATTGAGATTTGATAATACTAAACACTTTGAGAATCTGACTCTTTGTGTTGCCGAACAACCCAATTGTGGTCGTTCAGCTGAGATCTAGTACGCAATGAATTTAAGCTTCATTGCTTCCGTATATATACCCTGGTTGTACAATTTACAAAAGGATTGACTATTCTAGCTGTAACAATGGTATTGTATTCACAAGACGAAGAGTCGCCTCACTTTCACTTGCCCCGCTCGAAATTCACTCTCGATTTTTACAGCTGCAGTTTTATAGCCCTATTGTGCATCCACTTTCGCTTCTGGTTTAGGAAAGTGTTTTTCAGGGTTTGAGAAACTCTTTTGTTTGAGGGACACTCGAAGACGTTGGAGAGATTCTCTTCTTTTGAATTCCGCGGCACAAATCACTTTTTGACATTAGGCGTTTTTAACTGCGTGTACCCTTTTACTAGAAAGTTTTAAAATTGCACTTAAGCTAACTGCTTGCACTTCGAGAATATTTATAACACGCACTGTTTATTTTATGGGCGAATTTACTCTTCTTGGAATTTCTATGCTAACTATTGGCAACGATCTTTCTGATTTATTGCTCCACTACAATAGATTGAAAATATACCTCGTGTCAGGTTGATGTGAAGTAAGCATATTTATATTTAGATAGTCAAGACAAAAAATATAATCAAAGGATTAATTAATACATAGGTAGCTGGCTAAGGTTTAATGTTCAAACATGTTAAGGACAATTAGCAGCTATTTACAGTAGAAATCCATCCTGAGGTAAAATAACAGGTCAAAATTGTAAAGTAGAACTATATTTCAGCAATCTAGTGCTTTCTTCAGTCTATATAGCATAAAATGGTTAAAAATAACACGTCAAAATCTGTAAGAGAAAAAATAGGTTAGTGAACAATCATAATTTTCTCAAGTCTCTATTTTTACCTTGCAATATTTAAAAAGACAGTTGTTACATAAAAAAATATATTATTTTTCTCCCTATTTATTTATAAAGTCGCAAAATAAGAAAGAACCAAAAGACCATTTATAAGCCACCATGTTGACAAGTTAAAAATAAAATGTAGATAAGCAATTTCAAGTTGATTATTACGTACAGTCGTGTGCAAATAAATCTGGGACAGTGTTTTTTTCACATGCAGATTCAGTTAAGAATTTAAGAATATCTCCATGGATTTCCTGCTATCAGAAAGAGTTACATTAAACTTTAACAGGTACTGAAACCCGTAACTCTCTCTGATAAAAAGAAATCCATGGAAATATTCTTCAAATTCTTAACTGAATCTGCATGTGAAAAAAACACTGTCCCAGATTTATTTGCACACGACTGTACATCTGAAAAATTTAAAAGGAAATAATATTCAACTGGTGACAAAGCATACATAATCAAATACCGTAAAGAAACCTTAGCTACGGTTATTCAGTTAAATAATTTAAAAAGCTCTTTATCGATAGTTGTAAATCGTGATTCCATTTTGGTTTTTATAAAACTGGCCAATTAACTAAACGTAGCATTATTTGTGGGAAAATTTCTAAAATAAAAAGATAAAATTTGAAATAATGAAAAAAAAATAATTTTACTTACAAATCAGATACATAGCAATTAAAATCAAATTTGGTTAGCACGAATATTGCATACATATTTTGTGCAGCAACGAAGGAAAAGTTTAGTGCACTTAACAGATAAAACTGCGCTGGTCATTTAATATGCACATGCGTTAAAAGTGGTTTCAGAAATACAAATTCCATAACGCGACTTGTCTAAAAGATTTTATCTACTCCAGTGGGATAAGTAACTCATTACGTCACTCATTTGACACTATTTCAGTTAGGTAATGAAGCTCATTACACCACTCAGTTATGTAATGGTTTCATTACGCAAATGAGTTGTGTAATGACTTCATTACGTAACTGAAATAGTGTCAAATGAATGACATAATGACATTTGCCTACTAAAATATTTTTGAAAATGACAGATCTGACATTTCTCTTAATGCACTTTTCTCAATTTTAGGCAGTCGTGGATAAAATTGTGTACAATACATGTGTGATAATGCATCATTAATATACTTGTGTGCTTACATAACTCGTGCTACGCACTCGTTTCTAACTTACACACACGTGTTGCTGTTATCCCACTTGTATAGTAAATAACTATTATCTACGACAGTGTGTAAAATTGCCTTTTAGTTGGCAGTTTTAAGTTTGTAAAACGACTGTTTAATAACATATTTTCCTTAGTTTACGTCGTTAATAGCAACGTGCTTAAAAAAATCATTAGGCACGTAGTTAGTAGCAACGTGTTTTAAAAATTTTAAAACACTCAAAATTAGGACCGGTTGCTAGTAATTCTAATTTACATGTAAAATATTTTTTATATTTACCGTATTTTTTAGATTCTATCGTAGATAAAGTATTGTACAATACACATGCGTAAAGCATCTTTAGTCACTCGCGGGGCCCCACTCGTGCCTAAAGAGTAGCTTTACGCACTTGTATCGTAAATTACTATTTTAAAATTTAATTAAATATTCAAACCCAAGCCTATTTTGTATAAAATTTTATTTGCTTTCATTTAGGCAAGTGCTTCGCCCGGACTTGTCTGACTCGCTTACGCTTTTCATTCAAAAGCGTCCGGTCTCGCCACACAAAGTATAACTTTTACTACTAATAACATAATATACAGTGCTTTCGTAAGTAGTGGATAAATTACTTAAAAATTCAAAGAATAACTTTTGGAAAAACGCTGAGACATCGATTTTTATCTTTATTTACTCATTTCTTTCGAATAACATATATACTGCAATGGTTTAATGCTCACAGCAATTCTATTTGCGTAACTAAGAGACAAAAATGAAATAAAGATTCAAATAGGCACAGATTTAGAATTTTGTTTCTATTGCAACATAAATTATTCATTGTTATACATGAGAGACATGTACATGATATGATTAGCAGTTACTATAATGTGATTAACAAAGATTAGATAAAACAGCATCAATGGGGTTACATTTAACTTATATACTCATAATTGCCGTTCGTTGTAGCAAACGAACGTTAATTTATGTAACTAAAATAAGTGATTTTGTAATGTCAATACAAGATTGTGAATTTAATATGATAGAGACATGTTTAGGGAGTTACAAAAATTATATGAAGCATTAAGAATTAAATTTAATGAGGACAATAATCGGCAAGACAGCTGACGGGTAGGAAAAGCGATGCATTAAGAATAGAAGGCAATTGCCACCTACGATAGAGGAAAAAACAAAAGTGCTAATAAAACTCGTGAAAACAGTGCAATTAAAACTAATAGTGAACAATCAGTGAATTGTGAGGTTAAATGTGCCTGGATTTGACATTTACACAAAAACAATTTTAGTTTCTAAGCAAAATAATTGTGTAAAAACTTACTGAAAACAGCTGTAAGAGTTGCTAAGATATGAGATGTTCTTTTGTTATTGTTGACTACCGAAGCCATAAAAAAGATAGCTGTGTGCAAAATCGGCTCGTAGAACTTGTATTATTTTCAACATTAAATGTTATTTGTGAGTCCAAACGTTATTATTATTGTTCACGGGTCGGCAAAGTTGCATCGTGTTAATAAGTCCCAGTGAAGTGGGAGGTGTCTGCAAAATTTGACCGGGTGAATCAAAATTGCGGGCTGGTTTTCGAGCAGTTTGAGGCATCGGCCAGCTGAAATCTAGTGTGAATTGTGAAGAGGAGTCTCCTTTGTGTCTACGTACAAAAAGCAGAATCCAGGACAGTTAAAGACTTTTGTAATGGCCGTAGCGTCCCTTGTAAATGTATCCAGCCTACGAAGCCCACATTTCGAGATAAATTTAAAGAGGAAAGCAGTTCCGAGTTGGTAGAGCAATTTCTCGAAGCTAGTACTTTTCGTATTTTGAGCCCAAATATTAGCCTTCTTCCTATTCATTTAGGTCAAATTCGTAGTTTAGTGATGTAATCAAACCTTTACTCTGGGCGATTCTTCTCTCCGCTTATTTAAACATTAACGCTTCGCAATTTATTTTAGGACCTTCAATTTAATTCTTCCTACGCTTGTTTAACAAAGCAAGTTTTGCTCTGTCCTCGCATGCTGCCTGGGTGATGTCATCTGCTTTTATCGCGTTTTAATGAGTTCCTGGTTCCAGCCAGGCGATTGTATGGTCCATAGGGAGTTCCCCTTTGTAAACGAAATTTAGTTGTATCAGTTTGAAATCTTTCGAGCGTTCCCAATAAGTGGGACAAGGATCATGTTAATTAACGGCTGCGCAATTCATTGTGGCTTCTAAAATCTTAGTGCGGAGCTTCACTCAACGTTCGGCCGGCAACTCGCTCAGGGGTGCTAGGTGTTGTTCTGCGACTCCGGCTTCGATTAGCCAAGCGCCGCGTAGTGTCAAAATTGTTGCAAGTTGTGAAACTACCTCGTCGCCGTCAATTCGAGCTCAGTGCATAGTGGTTAGATTTGAATGTTTAACCGAGTATTTTGTACCGTTGGAGCTAAACAACTCCGTTAACACCTATAGTGGATTATATTTGGAATTCTCAACCGTGTGCTAAACCTATCAGTAGAACGAAGACCCGATACCGTACCGCCGTCTGCTTGTTTTCCCGGGGTTCGTTCAAGTCAATCCTTATGTTGGAGATGTTATACCGTTCGCATTCGCTCGACGATGGCCCCATCATGTGGTTTCCAACAGTTTCCTGTCGTTTCCGTCTTTTCGAGGCATTGTTGAGGTGCGACAAGCAGCTAGAATTGGACCCCAATCTGTAACGTCTGGATTCTTTAAACTCAATGTATATGTTAGCCCTTACATTTACAGTGAATTGTTTGGTCAAGATACGCTTTTGTTGTTTTAAAGTGTAAGATGTCAAACAGACACTACCATTTCAAAGTAAATTCTTAGTCTTACCGTCAAATTTTATTGTTGATATCTTGTTTTGCGTTGGAAGTCAAGTAAACATTATTGTGGTGCCACTATTTGAGTTAATAGTTTTGAATGTAGCTATGTCAATTGTTATCGTTTTTGTTATTTGTGTGTAGTTTAAACGTCACCATTTAACCCAATTAACCCCTTTTGTATATTATTTTTAACGGTAACCAGTAAACATTTTCATGTTCATTGTTATACATATTTTTATTATTTTTATAGAGCTTGTTGTTAATTACGTACGTTTTGCATTGGTGTTTACACGTCTTTTTGTGTTTTCTTTTAATGTGCAGGAATCCAAATGATGTAAGCTGGTGTAACGCAAAGTAGGTTCAATTCAGCTGTGTAATCGCTACTTCAAACTGTGCCAAGGTAGAAGTAGAAAGGTAAATCACCCGCTTTCTCATTCAGAGTGCATTTACTTGTGTTGTTGATTTTGTTATCCCGTTCTAGTCCAAATCTGGTGGCGCACCATTTATTGAACATCATTTACCTCGCTTACCGGAATGCAGCCCTAACTCAAAGGTCGTAAAGAACGCGCCCTGAGTTCCTCTAGCCGGAGCAACCTTTGTTACCGTACATCGTAATGGAGTTAGAGCCGCGTATTCTAGGTATATTTCATGTTTTGTGTCGTAAAGTCCTGTTTGTGTGGTAACAGAGTGTCCTTCGAAGTCGTGCAGCACTTGGAGGAGATATCGTACGAGGTGTAGAAACAACTTCCAGCCGTCAGGATTCGTTCAGAGGACATTTATCGAGATAGCGTTCCTTGATTTTGAAGGTTGGCGTCAGATTTGGAGCGAGTTGCAGGAAGTGGAACAAATTCTGGTAGGGCGTCCTTTGTCACGTCACCAAAACAAGCAAGTTAGCCGTATTACGTCATTATTATTTGCATTGCATATTTACATGGGGCAATTTTGTCATGTTTTTAATTCAATTACGCTATTTTGTACGAACAAACCATCTCTGTTTTGGACCGTCAATTTACAAATTAAGCTGTCATTTTCAAGGTCGGGCATTTGCCATACCAGTTTATAAGTTATACTCAACAGTAAAGATTATACTGGGTGTTACAACCCTTTGATTAGAGATCTCATGCTAAATTTAGAGCATTTTATGTAAACAATTTGTTAATAAAATAAAATAAGAATGACAATAAACCATTTATTTTGGAGTAATTAATTATTACAAATATCATTTAATAAGCCCTGAGAAAGCATATTTAAATTCTAATGCAAATTATTATTTTATGTGTTTGTGGTAATTTGTCTTTCATTTTTTATTTATATCAAAAAGCCTTAGTAGAGGGCTATCATTACAATACATACAGGGTGACCAGCGTTAGAGGTATGACGTCATCGATGTTCGTTTAAATGGCAACCCCCGTGTTTTATGGCGGAATTTGAAAGAACGCATTTTTTACTTAGGATAAGCTGATTTTTGAGTATAGGTCACATGACCAAAAAATTAAGAACAAAAATGTAAATTTCAAAATACCCAACTTATTGCAATTATAACTTCAACAACTACATCAAATGTTCAAATTGTGCATCGTTGTCTGCCTGACAGTAGCCAAGACGAACGACATGTCTTTTATTGTTGCCGTCATTGATAAAAACTTAAAATCTCTCTTCTTAAAATAAAATTTAGTATTTTGCAATGTTAAAATAGATTTTCCTATTTTCTTTTAATGTGACCTGTACGCAAAAATCAATTAGTAAAAAAATGTGTTCTTTCAAATTCCGTAATAAAAAAATGGAGTTGTCATTAAAAAATAACATCGATAACGTCATACCAGCGTACATAAATCAAATAAGTAGACACTCACTGTCGGTTCCTTTCATGTCAAAATACCGATTTGAATGACCTTGAACGGCTCCTGGTTGGTACTTTCCGATAGTACTAACAGATGGTGCCACTACTTTATCACATATGATTGGTAGCAGATCCAGTAACTGGGCTCTGATTGGTGGAACTTTGTGCTGCCATCTAATAGTCAAGCTTAGAAATACCCCCCGAGTTACTGGCATGAGCGTCTCTATTGTTTGATGTATGTAGGCTGGTCATACCTCTTACGCGGGTCACCCTGTATGTATGCGTTTTATTTGAAAAAACGTTCAAATAAAAATAAAAATCGATGGGTCCCAGCGTTTTTTCCAAAAGTTGCTCCTTGAATTTTTAACGAATTTGTCCAGTACTTTACGAAAGCACTGTATTATTATCGCTTAGCACTACACTACAATTGACAATTTTCAGGCAATAGGTAAATAATGGTATGAAGACATTTCAGTTTTCAATTAAATCAACCAAATGAATATTAAATAAACGTTGTAGATCAAATACTATTACGGAGCAGCCATATACATTGCAGTGAGCGCTAATTACAAAGTTCAACGCGTATTTTGAAGCACACAACCACAACCAACGCATTTTTCTGTTGATTTTCCACACTTCATGCTTAGTAGATCTATACATCAGTTAGCGCTAACTATGTAATAAACGCGAACCCTGAATCCTTTGATTTTTATTTGTTATAAAACCAGGAATTTACTGCAGCTTTATCTAAACGTATTTATAGTGCTTTTCCAAACCTCTGAAGCATGTGACTGTAACTTAACGTAGTATTGAAAAAAGTTAAAAGAAATATTATATATTATTATAACCTAGTAGTAGTAATTCTTACATAAGTAACAAAAAACTAAAGAAAGTTAAATACTAAAATGGTAAATAATGCATATACGAAACACTAAATAACGGTTACTGATATCTTCTCTGCATAATCTGCCTCGATTTAGGAAGATGACAGGCAGATACATTATGGAGTCTTTCAATCGCATCTGGAAGAGTTAACCGCTGAGCTAATTTTGCTTTTACTTCCTCTCTTGACTGCACAAATTGCAGTGTATCAATCACGCATGTTACTAACTCCTGATCAACACATCTATAAAAATATTTGTTTATTAAACTAATTGCTTGGAATTATTTTTAAATGCTGTAGAAAAACTTACAGTGGGCATGGATTGGTTGGAATTATCTGCTCTATTAAGTATACAGGACGGACCACTTGTTCCTCGTCTAGAAGGCCTGTGTGGGCGTGCCCCGAGTGCCCCGAGTGCCCCGCGTGCCCCTTCTTGCGCTAAAGTTTTAAATTTTTATAGCTATTCTCTAACTAATACATCGCACACTTACTAATGATTTCTGACTGTGATAAACATCGAGGATAAGTTCGCTAATTTTATTTTCCAAGATATTTAAGTGTAAAAGAATATTGTAGTTGTTGATAGAAGTATTATCACCTAAGAGCACAACGTTAACGTTTTTGCTATATTTACAGGCGAAGCATTTACCTAGCAGTTCCAAAACTGGAGCGTTAACGCATTTGACGATTTTGACCAGTTTGTCGACTCCTTTGTATATATCCCGTAACTCGTAGTTAGTGTGATCCAGTCGGGATTGAGTATGGTCCGCCTTTTAATAGTTAAAAACGGTACAGTGTCTAGTAGCAAACATAACTAAAAAATAATACCTGCTTGGTTGCATGACTCAATTCTTCTCTTAGCTTGATTATATTATCCTTTTGATGTTGAGCTCGCTCACTGTTTAGCTTTGTTTGAGCATCTAAAAATCGTCTTTTATTTAGCTTTAAGCAAGAATTACAAAAATTATAAAATTAAGGAAAATGTAAAAAAGTAGCCTTAACACCAGCGTAATTATGAACAATCTTGCAATATTTTACCGATGTAACTGTGAAGCTTCATCAGTTCCTCAGTAAATTGCTCAATCTCAGTGTGCAACACAGTGATGTAGCTAAACGTTCCAAAATTCTCTTCTTCTTGAGCAGTGTATTGAAAGTAAAAGTCTTCGACATCATCAAGTCCGCTAAACTCCTGCAAAAATTATACACTGTTAAATTATCACATTTTTATGTTTGAGGAGTAGCATACTAAAATGTCAGCAAAAATTTTCTTGCAGTCAAATAAATAGTTCCGCCTTTCTTCACTCTTTTGTATCCTTTTCACATATTCCCTTCTTTCTAGATCTTTCATAACCCTCTTTTGTCCTTTAGTCTCAAGAAATTCACTAAGTTTGCCACAATCATCTATGTGTTGCTGCAATCGTACCATTTCCTGTGGAAAACAATTCCTTTATATAATCAATTCTAAATGAAATGTAAAAGAAAAAAGTAATATTCTTCTAATATCTTATTATTATTTGTGTTTTAGCGTGTGAGCAGAAAAAGAGAGCAGACGTATTAGGGCGATCGGAAACCAATTGTTTTGGTTGCTGAGCTTATATTTGGTTGTGTACTTCTTTTATTTAAATTTCAAACATTTTTAGTTTAGGGTGTTAATGGAATAATAACGTGCAACATAGAGCGGGCACAATCACAAACATGGTAAGTCAGAATTTTATATGATAACGTGCTACGTCGTTTAAGCGAGCGCTTAAGCGAGTTTGCAAAGCAACCCTGTCGCGACCTACCACTACTCGAAAAGTTTGAGCTGCCTTACAATGGTCGCTACTAGGAACGCGGTAACAACTACTGTAGATTGTGGGGACTAGGCAGCATAGCAGTAAAACCGGTACATTTGTCGTGAATTGCACCCAGTTAAATTTAGGAAAGGCAGGGCGGCGAAAAAAAAAACTTTAAAAAAGTGTTTAGAAAATCAACAGTCCAAAAGATGCATCCCGGGTACCGACATACGGTATAGTGCGTGACCGGCCATGGAGGCTTTTGCCCTTATTTGGGAAGGGCAATGACGACCCATGCGATTTCGGCGAGGGTTTGGACACGGTGAAACACCTGCTTTTAGAAACCCATGGGCTCTATTTATTTAATAAATGTAGAATGTCTGATATGACCGAGAAGTGCTTGGTGGCAGCAGAGCAGACGTGGCCAAGGGAGCTGAACAATGTCGCTTCGCTGACAATGGAGTCAAAATGGTGGCACGAACTTCGATATTCGCCAAGAATCGTACGGTTACAGGTGGAGCGCGAAAGAAAAAGGGAGAGGGTAGTTTAGTTACACTTAAGGACATGAAGAACGACCAAAATTAGAGTTTTTAAACATATTTCGGTCTAGTTAGAACCAATATTGAGTAGTTTGAGAGCCGGTGCAGCCGAAAAGTGCAGCTGTAGCGATATTGTTACTTTTGCGATAAATAAATTGAAAGTACTCCATTACCAACTAGTCTTTTCTAACCCAACACCCTAGAAATAACTATGTAAAGATAGAATAGAAACAAACGTTTTAAATGGTTAGTTGCTATACCTCCTCGTAGTGGTCTCAGACAAAAGCTCTAGAAACTGTCGAAAAGTCCAAATGTGTCCATCATCTACGAGCTAATATTAATCTCTCTAACCAAATTAGTGATCTTTACTAGGAAAGTATAACATATTACTTTATTACGTCAAAAGTATTTTAAGTTGCAAACCACTTCGATGCTGAAATATCTGAGAATCGTTCTTGATACAGAAAAGGACATAGGTGTATATATAATCACAGCTACAAAAGATCACTAAAATGCTATGAGCTTGTAGAGAACCTCTTCTACCTAATACATTTTGCTAGTTGAGACGAAATTAGTAACAGCTAAAAATTCTGCAAGTTAAAGCTACAAAAACTGTTTTGTTACTTTACTAACCCACCATCTTATGGAAGCAGGAAGCGACTATTATATTTTTACCTTTGCAAAAGCCTTCGATAGAGCATTCACAGCAGAAATCTTGGATTCTCTCCTTAGGATCTCTTCAGAATTTTTCTTCTTCTTCCGCGGTCTAGATTAGCCATCTTGCTTGTTCCAGTTTCCCACTATTTTTACCTCCATTTTTCTGCTTGGTTTGCTAGCTTTTTAGCGTGGTTGGTAAATAAATGTCATTTGTACACGTGGTCTGTTTCGATGGTGTAATTCAGTGGTGCTATTTTACAGTTTTTCCGTTAGAGTAATTTCAAACTCTGTCTGCTCTAATATATTCTTCCTTTGTTCCTATAGACCTGTATTCGCTTGCCTGAATGGGCAATTTATCTTTCGTTTTCAATATCTATATCTCAGCCAGAATCGTATGAAACTTCGAGACTTTTCATACTAAAATAGGAGAAATCTCAGCAAGTTTATGACACTCCCATCTTCTGTTTTTAGAAAATCTTCCAAGGAAATCCTTCTAGACTTAAGAAATTCTACTGGACAATTAGTAACGACGAATATCACCTGTACCAATATTCAACGAGTTCAAGCCTTACAACTTTCCAATCATTCTGAAAGGGAATGTCCAATAAATCAGCAACAGGGTGAAGGAAAAATTTCTATGAAAATCATATCCACATATGAAGCCATTTTCACCCGCAATGGTCTGACCAACTTTTACAGTTTTCACTTGTAATCCTTGGAAAACTTATTTTCAAGATAGATTTTTCTTAAATTTTAGGGCAGGATGAATTTCTGGGCTTTTGATTAGTCCTTTTGTTCTACACAATCGTTTAAACGTGGAAGACAATTTAACTGTTTTATTAAACGATTTGAATAATTTATTGGATGATTTACCCTTAAATGTCGTCCGATACATGTGGTTTATGCATGACGGCGCGCCACCACATTTTGGTGGAGAAGTCATATTATCTTCAATCTTTGCTGGATCGGTAAAGGTGGTATTGTAGAGTGGCCAGGTCATTCCCCAAATTTAAATTCTTATTTCTAGTAGTGGGGACGACTAGGACGAAATTGAAAACCTTTAGCATCTTTAACAAACAATTTTTGAAGCTGTTGGAACAACATTGCGCAATATCGGCAATCGTTGGTCAAGAAGACTGAGTTGTGAGTCAGAGAGGAAGATGAAATTTTCAGCATCTGCTTTAACAATTTTTATAAATGACCCTTTCCAAGGCCGTTAATAACTTGATTGAAATTATTGTACGATAACTTTTTTTAATAAAAGTAAATTTGTTAAATAACTCAATTATTAGACAAAATAATCAATCTGTTATCAAAGAAAAAATGTTCGGTTTGAAGTAATATAGCACCCCACCAGAAGAATTGCAAACATTTTGGAAAACCCTATATTGAACAGAAGTACAAGTATAATAATCAGGGGGCAGCCGTTGCTGGCCCGTTACCAAGCCATTGCTATGGAGATACAGGAAATACAGGTGCCTAAAAAAATTACGTAATTTATCCAGAAATGCCTTTTACAAGACATGTAGGCTTTCAGGCTTCGCCTTCGGCATCGGTCTAAAGTTTGCCTACGTGGCCTGTAAAGATGCTATTTGCGGATTTGTTACGTAAACTACTATTGTTCAAATGACTACTAGCTTTACCAGAAGGGAAAACTCAAACCGGGTGTCCATTAGGCGAGTAATTACCGGTAACGCTTAACTAAATTGCAGAAATGCATATTACAACACAAAAAACTACATAGTACTAGTATATCTACGAGAAAGAACGATAAATATACATGCGTGAATTACAACTACAGTAACCGAATGATTATAGCGCAATGCAGCAATTTAACATTAGCAAAGGTGCAAGTATAGCAACATTCACCAGCTTGAAACAACGACCTCAATAGGCGACGACGTTCGAAGCAGTAGTAGTGAGGCGAAGGTAACCAGAGGGCTGATAAAATTCAGTCAGCGTTAAAAATAAACCAAGCAAAGAAAACAATTCGAAGCAGTGTGTGCATTCAGTCCTATAAAATCGATTTTCGGAGGCCGACGGTACATAAGTCAGTTAACGATAACTAAAAATGAAACCCCAAGGACTTAAGCACTACAGTGTTTTAATAATCCGGTAACAAACCAAGCATCTTTATGGCCATAAAGTTACTTTTGATAGCTATGTGGAATCATGAAATGAAAGTTAAAGTGTTGTTCGATTTATCTCTCTCGATCTTTTTCCTTTACTGCAAAACCGAGTCTCTATCTCACGCTCGGCACTAAGGCATCGCTCCCAGGGTCTAAAATCAACGGCATGTGCCGAAAATTGTGTATATTTATATATTACCTCGCCATGCATGAGCAAGTCGTTGTGGGCCCGAAATCTTAGAGCATTTAGCTTGGTAACGATTTCTTCCCTTTGGTTATAAGCGATTGTTGATTGCTCGATTATGTCTATCATAAACTTCTTTCCTTTATCTAAATTGGCAATTAATCTGTCCCAAAGCTTATTAAAATTTCTTCTAAAATAGAGATGTGATATAATTCAGAATGGTTGTTTTGATAATAAAATTAGCAATTACTAACCTTTCTAGTAATAAATGGTCAATTTCGTGCCGCAGTTTTCTATTTTCAGTTTGAATGGCACAAAACCGTTTGGTTGCTGTACCTAGCTTATTTTCTAAACCTTCCATAATCTTCTGTCCTGCCAAAACCTTTTCCTGTAGTTCTCGGTCTGGAATTACGGTAGTACGTGCTGTGATAACCAGTTTCTTAAGCTACCCAAGTAAAAATTAATGTCTACATAGGCGAAAATACCCTAGCTAGTTACCATACAGATTTGGGCGTCAATTTCTTGTAGATGTGCCTTTTTCTCCATTATTTCTCCATCAAAATAATCTCGTTCGTGCATTAAACTTAACAAATTAGCGGTGACATGAGCATCCTCCTTTTTCTTAGTACTACAAGTTGCAACAAACAAATCGGTCTTAATATTATTCTGTTCTTTCTCCAAGATCCGGGCGACCCTCATCTGCTTTGCCATTTTTGCATCACCTTTGCCACCAGACTCCCTTTCAAATTTTTTCACCTGAAATTCATTTCAAATAATATTAAATATTGTGATTGTTGTGGTGTGAAAAATCCGATCGCCAATTTATTACAACATTTGATATATATTTTCTGTAAGGCAAATGGAAAACCAAAAGATTTCAAAAGTAATCAACTACATATATCTGGAATTATTAAATTAAGGGGATTGTCCAGAGGCTTCGGATATATTCAGTATACTCATAAATGTCGCTGCACTAGTACTGAAGACAGTCATTTTACAAGGTCGAGGTAGTTGATCTGAGAATTACTTTGGCTATCTACTCGATATACTGCGCGCTCCGTCTACGTCTGCACATCGCACGTAGCTACGAAAGCATCGACTCCCTTTAAGGTTAGTCTTAGTTATTTTTTCTGTATTCAAATTGGTAATCCGGAAAATTTATTGCAGAAATAGTGTCAGCTCAAAGTAAATTGACGAATATTTTGCAGGTCTATGGACAGTGGTCAATATATTACCTGTTTCATGAACCGTGATAAATCGGTCTCCAGCTGAATATCCATTTGGAGTTGCTCCTCCGCTGTGATCGCTTTTTTAGCTTTTTTCGACATTTCTATTTGTGTTGAGTTTAAAGCTCAGTTTAAACAACAAACCACAAAGAAACTAAAAAACTATTGGTATTTTCTGCACAAATTGTATAAACGTCAAAAATTGACAATATAACTATGATAATGCAAACTGAATCATAGCTAACTTAATCCCGAAATTCGAAAAAATAGACAAAAGTAGCTGGTACTCTGCATACCTAGCTTGTACATAACAAACAAATAAACAAACCACAAGGTTGGGGGCCAATTTTTCTCTTATTGTTAATATTCATTAGTATATATCGTGTTTCTCTAGTAACCAGAACTAAAATTATAAGGGTAGCAAGGAAAAAGGAGGTGAGCCATAACTTGTCCTATTGAAAATTACCGAGCTTTATGTCTAAGTGGTTAAGCACCCTGACTACTAATCCGAGGGTCATGATTTTTCTAAAGTGTAAGTTTGAAGTCCAAGGGTGAAGACATATTTTCAGCCCGAAAATTACAAACAAAGCATGACATAAGCTCAAAAAGCGTTTGAGGAATGTAGCACGGCCACTGTCTTCGAGATTACTTGAAAATTGTTTAGCATTAAGCAAGACAGTCTTTCGTCATTAGCGGATACATAACAGATATCTTCATAACAGTGTAAGAGCTGGTAAATATGGGGGAAACTATAAAAGACAATTAGGTTGCCTTTATCATGATGCATGGTGCCTCGTCTGATTATGAAGTTCTAGTACCTTCTATTAACCAACATTCGAAGTAAAAGCCACTTCAGAAGGAGCTGAGCTGAAGTTGTCTTCTGGGTAACAGTTAACTATGCCTGAGGTGGTTGTTGGATGAATTAAGTAGACCAAAGATCCAAAGCCCGGATAAAAGAAGAAGGTTGAGCGTGGAGCTAATGACTTCTGTGGATGAACATCCTCACCCGTAAAAAAACAAACAGTAACAAGATCAAAGCAACAGCATCAGACAGGACTGACTCAACGAAGACAAAAGTAGCATGAAAATACAGGTAATGAGATTAAACTTCCGACCTGGAATTTGAAAAGCTTTACTGTAAAATTGTCGGAAAACAACCCGTCACCTTAAAAAAATTGGCCGCCAGGATTTATCTAGCCCAGTGGTTTAGTGTCATTAGACAAGTGTAGAATCAAAAAGCCGTGCCCCCACCCCCTGTCAAACGGCCGCCATCTTGAGAACATTCTGAAATCGTTTTTTCTTGCCATCCATTGGTCGCACAGACAAAGTTATTGAACAAAAAATGTTGGAAATAAAATGCAACACATTTTTGGTGCATGCCGCGATACCGAGAAGTTCATATTTCGAACGGAAGAGGGCGACAAAGTTGCCGACTTTCTTGGCATCACCTTCGAGTTATCCAGAAATCACTGATACGTTAATGTACCACTTTGGACTCTTACGTATGTAGTGGCATGCTATAAGTTGTTTGAGTGCAGCACTAGCGTAAGGCCATTTATCGTCAAAATAAAGCATTTCCGTCTTCTCTGAGCTAATTAGCGCCCACCTGGTTGTCAACACAAGCTAATTATCGGCGCACCGCCGTTTATCGTCAAAATAAAACATTCCCGTCTTCTCTGTGTCTCAGGAAGAGCTAATTATCAGCCCACCGCCGTTTATAGCCAAAATAAAACATTCCCGTCTTCTTTGGGCTAGTTAGCGCCCACCTGGTTGTCAGGAAGAGCCAACTATCGGTTCACCGCTGTTTACCGTCAAAATAAAACATTCTCGTCTTCTCTGGTCTAATTAGCGTCCACCTGGTTGTCAGGAAGAGCTAATTATCGGCCCACCGCCGTTTATCGTCAAAATAAAACATTCATATCTTCTCTGAGCTAAATAGAGCCCACCTGGGGTCACAGGAAGAGCTAATTATCAGCTCACCGCCGTTTATCGTCAAAATAAAACATTCCCGTCTTCTCTGCACTAATTAACGCCCACCTGGTTGTCAAGAAGAGCTAATTATCAGCCCACTGCCGTTTATCATCAAAATAAAACATTCCCGTCTTCTCTGGGCTAATTAGAGATCACCTGTGTCTTAGGAAGGGCTAATTATGAGCCCACCGCCGTTTATAGTCAAAATAAAACATTCCTGTCTTCTCTGGGCTAATTACCGCCCACCTGGTTGTCAAGAACAGCTAATCATCGGCCCACCGCCGTTTATCGTCAAAATAAAACATTCCCGTCTTCTCTGGACTAATTAGCGCCCACCTGGGTCTCAGGAAGAGCTAATTATGAGCCCACCGCCGTTTATAGTCAAAATAAAACATTCCTGTCTTCTCTGGGCTAATTACCGCCCACCTGGTTGTCAAGAACAGCTAATCATCGGCCCACCGCCGTTTATCGTCAAAATAAAACATTCCCGTCTTCTCTGGACTAATTAGCGCCCACCTGGGTCTCAGGAAGAGCTAATTATGAGCCCACCGCCGTTTATAGTCAAAATAAAACATTCCTGTCATCTCTGGACTAATTAGCGCCCACCTGGGTCTCAGGAAGAGCTAATTATGAGCCCACCGCCGTTTATAGTCAAAATAAAACATTCCTGTCTTCTCTGGGCTAATTACCGCCCACCTGGTTGTCAAGAAGAGCTAATCATCGGCCCACCGCCGTTTATCGTCAAAATAAAACATTCCCGTCTTCTCTGGACTAATTAGCGCCCACCTGGGTCTCGGGAAGAGCTAATTATGAGCCCACCGCCGTTTATAGTCAAAATAAAACATTCCTGTCTTCTCTGGGCTAATTACCGCCCACCTGGTTGTCAAGAACAGCTAATCATCGGCCCACCGCCGTTTATCGTCAAAATAAAACATTCCCGTCTTCTCTGGACTAATTAGCGCCCACCTGGGTCTCAGGAAGAGCTAATTATGAGCCCACCGCCGTTTATAGTCAAAATAAAACATTCCTGTCTTCTCTGGACTAATTAGCGCCCACCTGGGTCTCAGGAAGAGCTAATTATGAGCCCACCGCCGTTTATAGTCAAAATAAAACATTCCTGTCTTCTCTGGGCTAATTACCGCCCACCTGGTTGTCAAGAACAGCTAATCATCGGCCCACCGCCGTTTATCGTCAAAATAAAACATTCCCGTCTTCTCTGGACTAATTAGCGCCCACCTGGGTCTCAGGAAGAGCTAATTATCAGCTCACCGTCGTTTACGCTATTTCCTGACTTTGTTTTAATTGACTTCCCTGACACCGCTATTCAAATCGGCAGTAAAAATTCCGCCGAATGTTGCGAACAAAGTCCCCACAAACTATTTCCCTCTGAGATTGCTGTACCTATTCACAAATTAAAAGCCGTCAAACGCCACCGGCATGGCGTTTCCTCAAGGGAAAAATCACCTACTTTAAATCACTTTAAACTTTGCCTGGACATATCGAAAGCGCCTCATTGACCTTACCATGTGCGGGATAATTCTTATCACTAAAGGAATGTGACGGAGCCCGACACTAGACCGCCGCTATCGCACATCAGCATTGCATAGCATTCCCGATTTTTAATTTCTAGGGAAGTTTTTAATTTTAATGTCATGTTCAGACCTACTTTTGCATTTAAATGCACGAAACTCCATACCTAAAACATAAAAGTCGATAAAATCCGTTTTTGGACGTACCTAATCATTTCTGCTACTGTTAATGGAGAGTTGTTTATAAATATTTGTATTTTTAATGGCTGTAGTCTCTTAAGAAGATGATAAAGTAAATAATATCGGAGCAGCATTATTCTTAAGCTTTATTGCCAATTGCCACCAACTCGTGCTTTCTCACACATACAATCTACAAAATGCTTCTCGCAAGTTCTTGAATTGCCATTAGGGTACCAATTTTCCTATTAATGTTTTTGTACACACGTCCCGCCCGTCCCTATTTCTAGAGAAAATTTCTATTAGCACGCAGTTTTCGAAATCGGCAAATGTTTTAAACCTAGTCAACTTACCATTAAGTAATATAGTTCTAGATGTTTTTAAAAATTATGATCGTTTAACTACTATGTACTCACATATTATCCAATTTTTATTGATTGAATGTCAATCAATATTTGAATAAATTTTATTTTGAAATTTTTAAAATATAAATGTGACAGAAAATGGCGGCCATTCAATGAAAATCGTGACCATATATGACCAAACGGTTAACGTTAGTGTATATAAAGAGACTTTAGTATAGCCTTACTCTTTAGCTCCCCCTAGTAATTTTAAACACCCTTTACTATTAATAGATAAATAAGAACCTCACGCCGCCTTAACTGTAGCTCGTTGGCCCTCCTAAGTCTCCATGTAGTCTAAACGATCGTTTGGTACAATTTGAAGCTGGTACGAGTCATTGAGAAACTTTAGTTTAGGAGTAGTATTTGCTAGAGCCCTTTATAATACAAGCAGACGCATGTCGCACAAGTTGCATAAAATCCTGCATCACAGTACTTTCGCGTTTACATGTTGGTGGACATGATGCAACCAAAACATAACCCTACAATGTCAAACATTTCAGTCGCTGTGGGTTATTATACTGGGTGATCAATAATGATTGTAGGGTTCGTAACTTCGCTATGGTCGCATTGTTATCAATAATGTATTCCGGGGCCCACGAGAATATGTTGTTTATCAAAACTTTCTTCCCCCGCGACCATATGCGCGCACATAAAAATTTTAGATCTGTCAATAAAATTGATGACAGACTGTCATTCTTGTTGCAATAAGTAGATTAATGAAATTATTTCTATAGTTCTCATAAACTCAATCTTTAGTAAGGCTAAAACTGCCTATCTGATTGCTTTATCTGGTAAGTAGATAATTTACAGAGCTTTGTTTTCAATAAGAAAAAATGTGAATCATTTTAGGTTACAATTTCTGATGAAAACAAATTTATATTGGAGGCTTATTTTCGGTCTGAGCAACGAGACCAAAATGGTGTCTGGTAGTATTTACAAGCTCCTTGCTTCGCCGAGTTTCAGCAGCAATTCGCAAACAATCACGTTACGAAACTTTCACATATGTTCGTTACATTATCAACCGATTTCGGGATACTGGCAG
>OW679203.1:6410268-6537606 GCA_940337035.1 Agriotes lineatus | reverse complement strand
GAAAAAAAAACCTTTAAAAAAGTGTTTAGAAAATCAACAGTCGAAAAGATGCATCCCGGGTACCGACATACGGTATAGTGCGTGACCGGCCATGGAGGCTTTTGCCCTTATTTGGGAAGGGCAGTGACGACCCATGCGATTTCGGCGAGGGTTTGGACACGGCGAAACACCTGCTTTGAGAAACCCATGGGCTCTATTTATGTAATAAATGTAGAATGTCTGATATGACGGAGAGGTGCTTGGTGGCAGCCGAGCAGACGTGGTCAAGAGATCTGAACAATGTCGCTTCGCTGGCAATGGAGTCAGAATGGTGGCACGAACTTCGATATTCGACAAGAATCATACGGCTACAGGTGGAGCGCGAAAGAAAAAGGGAGAGGGTAGTTTAGTTACAATTAAGGACACGAAGTATGGACAAAATTGGAGTTTTTAAACATATTTCGGTCTAGTTAGTAGTGTGATAGCCGGTGCCGCCGAAAAGTGCAGCTCTAGCGATATTGTTACTTTTGCGATAAATCAATTGAAAGTACTCCATTACCAACTAGTCTTTTCTAACCCAACACCCTAGAAATAACTATGTAAAGATAGAATAGAAACAAACATTTTAAATGGTTAGTTCCTATACCTCCTCGTAGTGGTCTCAGGCAAATGCTCTAGAAACTGTCGAAAAGTCCAAATGTGTGCATTATCTACGAGCTAATATTAATCTCTCTAACCAAATTAGTGATCTTTACCAGGAAAGTATAAGATATTACTTTATTATGTCAAAAGTATTATAAGCTGCAAACCACTTCAATGCTGAAATATCTAAGAATTGTTTTTGATACAGAAAAGGACATAGGTGTATATAGAATCACAGCTACAAAAGGTCACTAAATGCTATGAGCTTGTAGAGAACCTCTTCTACCTAATACATTTTGCGGGTTGAGACGAAATTAGTAACAGCTAAAAATTCTGCAAGTTAAAGATACAAAAACTGTTTTGTTACTTTACTAACCTACCATCTTATCGAAGCAGCCTTCGATAGAGCATTCACAGCAGAAATCTTGGATTCTCTCCTTAGGATTTCTTCAGAATTTTTCTTCTTCTTTCGCGGTCTAGATTAGCCATCTTGCTTGTTCCAGTTTCCCACTGTTTTTACCTCCATTTTATGCTTGGTTTGCTAGCTTTTTAGCGTGGTTGGGAAATAAATGTCATTTGTACACGTGGTCTGTTTCGATGGTGTAATTCAGTGGTGCCAGTTTACAGTTTTTCCGTTAGAGTAATTTCAAACTCTGTCTGCTCTAATATAGTCTTCCTTTGTTCCTATAGACCTGTATTCGCTTGCCTGAATGGGCAATCTATCTTTCGTTTTCAATATCTATATCTCACTGCCAGAATCGTATGAAACTTCGAGGCTTTTCATACTAAAATAGGAGAAATCTCAGCAAGTTTGCGACACTCCCATCTTAAACTGTTTTTAGAAAATCTTCCAAGGAAATCCTTCTAGACTTAAGAAATTCTACTGGACAATTAGTAACGACGAATATCACCTGTACCAATATTCAACGAGTTCAAGCCTTACAACTTTCCAATCATTCTGAAAGGGAATGTCCAATAAATCAGCAACAGGGTGAAGGAAAAATTTCTATGAAAACCATATCCACATATGAAGCCATTTTCACTCGCAATGGTCTGACCAACTTTTACAGTTTTCATTTGTAGTCCTTGGAAAACTTATTTTCAAGATAGATTTTTCTTAAATTTTAGAGCAGGATAAATTTCTGGGCTTTTGATTAGTCCTTTTGTTCTACACAATCGTTTAAACGCGGAAGACAATTTAACTGTTTCATTAAACGATTTGGATAATCTGTTGGATGATTTACCCTTAAATGTCGTCCGAGACATGTGGTTTATGCATGACGGCGCGCTACCACATTTTGGTGAAGAGGTCATATTATCTTCAATCTTTTCTGGATCGGTAAAGGTGGTATTGTAGCGTGGCCAAGTCATTCCCCAAATTTAAATTCTTATTTCTAGTAGTGGGGACGATTAGGATATCAAGAAGAAATCGAAAACCTTTAGTGTCTTGAACAAACAATTTTTGAAGCTGTTGGAACAACATTGCACAATATCGGCAATCGTTGGTCAGGAAGACTGAGTTGTGAGTCAGAGAGGAAGATGAAATTTTCAGCACCTGCTTTAACAATTTTTATAAATGACTCTTTCCAAGGCCGCTAATAACTTGATTGAAATTATTGTACGATAACTTTTTTTAATAAAAGCAAATTTGCTAAATAACTCAATTATTAGACAAAATAATCAATCTGTTATTAAAGAAAAAATGTTCGGTTTGAAGTAATATAGCACCCCACCAGAAGAATTGCAAACATTTTGGAAAACCCTGAATTGAACAGAAGTACAAGTATAATAATCAACGGCCCATTACCAAGCCATTGCTATGGAGATACAGGAAATACAGGTGCCTACAAAATTACGTAACTTATCCAGAAATGCCTTTTACAAGACATGTAGGCTTTCAGGCTTCGCCTTCGGCATCGGTCTAAAGTTTGCCTACGTGGCCTGTAAAGATGCTATTTCCGGATTTGTTACGTAAACTACTATTGTTCAAATGACTACTAGCTTTACCAGAAGGGAAAACTCAAACCGGGTGTCCATTAGGCCAGTAATTACCGGTAACGCTTAACTAAATTGCAGAAATGCATATTACAACACAAAAAACTACAAAGTACGAGTATATCTACGAGAAAGAACGATAAATATACATGCGTGAATTACAACTACAGTAACCGAATGATTATAGCTCAATGCAGCAATTTAACATTAGCAAAGGTGCAGGTATAGCAACATTTACCAGCTTGAAACAACGACCTCAATGGGCGACGACGTTCGAAGCAGTAGTAGTGAGGCGAAGGTAACCAGAGGGCTGATAAAATTCAGTCAGCGTTAAAAATAAACCAAGCAAAGAAAACAATTCGGAGCAGTGTGTGCATTCAGTCCTATAAAATTGATTTTCGGAAGCCGACGGTACACAATTCAGTTAACGATAACAAACAATGGAACCCCAAGGGCTTAAGCACTACAGTGTTTTAATAATCCGGTAACAACCCAAGCGTCTTTATGGCCATAAAGTTACTTTTGATAGCTATGTGGAATCATGAAATGAAAACTTAAAATGTTGTTCGATTTATCTCTCTCGATCTTTTTCCTTTACTGCAAAACCGAGTCTCTATCTCACGCTCGGCACTAAGGCATCGCTCCCAGGGTCTAAAATCAGCGGCATGTGCCGAAAATTGTGTATATTTATATATTACCTCGCCATGCATGAGCAAGTCGTTGTGGGCCCGAAATCTTAGAGCATTTAGCTTGGTAACGATTTCTTCCCTTTGGTTATAGGCGATTGTTGATTGCTCGATTATGTCTATCATAAACTTCTTTCCTTTATCTAAATTGGCAATTAATCTGTCCCAAAGCTTATTAAAATTTCTTCTAAAATTGAGATGTGATATAATTCAGAATGGTTGTTTTGATAATAAAATTAGCAATTACTAACCTTTCTAGTAATAAATGGTCAATTTCTTGCCGCAGTTTTCTATTTTCAGTTTGAATGGCACAAAACCGTTTGGTTGCTGTACCTAGCTTATTTTCTAAACCTTCCATAATCTTCTGTCCTGCCAAAACCTTTTCCTGTAGTTCTCGGTCTGGAATTACGGTAGTACGTGCTGTGATAACGAGTTTCTTAAGCTACCCACGTAAAAATTAATGTCTACATAGGCGAAAATACCCTAGCTAGTTACCATACAGATTTGGGCGTCAATTTCTTGTAGATGTGCCTTTTTCTCCATTATTTCTCCATCAAAATAATCTCGTTCGTGCATTAAACTTAACAAATTAGCGGTGACATGAGCATCCTCCTTTTTCTTAGTACTACAAGTTGCAACAAACAAATCGGTCTTAATGTTATTCTGTTCTTTCTCCAAGATCCGGGCGACCCTCATCTGCTTTGCCATTTTTGCATCACCTTTGCCACCAGACTCCCTTTCAAATTTTTTCACCTGAAATTCATTTCAAATAATATTAAATATTGTGATTGTTGTGGTGTGCAAAATCCGATCGCCAATTTATTACAACATTTGATATATATTTTCTGTAAGGCAAATGAAAAGCCAAAAGATTTAAAAAGTAATCAACTAGATATATCTGGAATTATTAAATTAAGGGGATTGTCCAGAGGCATCGGATATATTCTCATTAACATTGTAACTTTCTAAATATAATTAGACCTGTTACTGATTTTTTTGTTTTTTATAATTTAAATATTCTATAGTAATTTATTATACAAGACGATAAAGTTAAATTTTATCCACGAGTGAATCGTTTAACGTCGAGACGAAGTCGAGACGTTAATGATTCAAAAGTGGATAGAAATAACTTTATCGTCGTGTATAATACAATATTTTTTTCTATAGCAAGAACTTTGACAATTTCAAAAGAAAATAGTGACAGTCAATCACATTTCAAAATGTCAGTAGCTAAATTGGGTTGCTACGATAATAGCAAGCTGTCATATTTAATTTAAACAAAAGTTAGAAAATTAAATTACTTTATCTATCCTTTAACATCAATGATAGATAAAGTAATTTAATTTTCTAACTTTTGTTTAAATTAAATATGACAGCTTCGTATTATCGTAGCAACCCAATCTAGCTACTGACATTTTGAAATGTCATTATTTCTTTTGAAATTGTTAAAGTTCTTGCTATAGAAAAAAATATTGTATTATACACGACGATAAAGTTATTTCTATCCACTCTTGAATCATTAACGTCTCGACTTCGTCTCGACGTTAAACGATTCACTCGTGGATAAAATTTAACTTTATCGTCTTGTATAATAATAGTAATTTATTATACAAGACGATAAAGTTAAATTGTATCCACGAGTGAATCGTTTAACGTCGAGACGAAGTCGAGACGTTAATGATTCAAGAGTGGATAGAAATAACTTTATCGTCGTGTATAATACAATATTTTTTTCTATAGCAAGAACTTTAACAATTTCAAAAGAAAATAGTGACAGTCAATCACATTTCAAAATGTCAGTAGCTAGATTGGGTTGCTACGATAATAGGAAGCTGTCATATTTAATTTAAACAAAAGTTAGAAAATTAAATTACTTTATCTATCCTTGATGTTAAAGTGCTACTTTATCTACCCTTGCTGTTAAAGTAAAACTTGACCTTTTGTTTTGAGTTGATAAAAGCACACTTTAACATGTGCTATAGAAAAAATTACTATTATTATACAAGACGATAAAGTTAAATTTTATCCACGAGTGAATCGTTTAACGTCGAGACGAAGTCGAGACGTTAATGATTCAAGAGTGGATAGAAATAACTTTATCGTCGTGTATAATACAATATTTTTTTCTATAGCAAGAACTTTAACAATTTCAAAAGAAAATAGTGACAGTCAATCACATTTCAAAATGTCAGTAGCTAGATTGGGTTGCTACGATAATAGGAAGCTGTCATATTTAATTTAAACAAAAGTTAGAAAATTAAATTACTTTATCTATCCTTGATGTTAAAGTGCTACTTTATCTACCCTTGCTGTTAAAGTAAAACTTGACCTTTTGTTTTGAGTTGATAAAAGCACACTTTAACATGTGCTATAGAAAAAATTACTATTAATGGACACATTTGATGCTGATGCGGTAGTTGTAATAGATGGGGGACCACTCTTTTGCTTAAAGTATACTCAGTATACTCATAAATGTCGCTGCACTAGTACTGAAGACAGTCATTTTACAGGGTCGAGGTAGTTGATCTGAGAATTACTTTGGCTATCTACTCGATATACTGCGCGCTCCGTCTACGTCTGCACATCGCACGTAGCTACTAAAGCATCGACTCCCTTTAAGGTTAGTCTTAGTTATGTTTTCTGTATTCAAATTTGTAATCCAGAAAATTTATTGCAGAAATAGTGTCAGCTCAAAGTAAATTGACGAATATTTTGCAGGTCTATGGACAGTGGTCAATATATTACCTGTTTCATGAACCGTGATAAATCGGTCTCCAGCTGAATATCCATTTGGAGTTGCTCCTCCGCTGTGATAGCTTTTTTAGCTTTTTTCGACATTTCTATTTGTGTTGAGTTTAAAGCTCAGTTTAAACAACAAACCACAAAGAAACTAAAAAACTATTGGTATTTTCTGCACAAATTGTATAAACGTCAAAAATTGACAATATAACTATGATAATGCAAACTGAATCATAGCTAACTTAATCCCGAAATTCGAAAAAATAGACAAAAGTAGCTGGTACTCTGCATACCTACCTTGTAATAACAAACAAATAAACAAACCACAAAGTCCGGGGCCAATTTTTCTCTTATTGTTAATATTCATTAGTATATATCGTGTTTCTCTAGTAACCAGAACTAAAATTATAAGGGTAGCAAGGAAAAAGGAGGTGAGCCATAACTTGTCCTATTGAAAATTACCGAGCTTTATGTCTAAGTGGTTAAGCACCCTGACTACTAATGCGAGGGTCATGATTTTTCTAAAGTGTAAGTTTGAAGTCCTAGGGTGAAGACATATTTTCAGCCCGAAGATTACAAACGAAGCATGACATAAGCTCAAAAAGCGTTTGAGGAATGTAGCACGGCCACTGTCTTCGAGATTACTTGAAAATTGTTTAGCATTAAACAAGACAGTCTTTCGTCATTAGCGGATACATAACAGATATCTTCATAACAGTGTAAGAGCTGGTAAATATGGGGGAAACTATAAAAGACAATTAGGTTGCCTTTATCATGATGCATGGTGCCTCGTCTGATTATGAAGTTCTAGTACCTTCTATTAACCAACATTCGAAGTAAAAACCACTTCAGAAGGAGCTGAAGTTGTCTTGCTGGATAAAAGTTAACTATGCCTGGGGTGGTTGTTGGATGAATTAAGTAGACCAACGATTCAAAGCCCGGATAAAAGAAGACGGTTGAGCGTGGAAATAATGACTTCTGTGGATGAACATCCTAACCCGTAAAAAAACAAACAGTAACAAGATCAAAGCAACAGCATCGGACAGGACTAACTCAACGAAGACAAAAGTAGCATGAAAATAAAGGTAATGAGATTAAACTTCCGACCTGGAATTTGAAAAGCTTTACTGTAAAATTGTCGGAAAACAACCCGTCACCTTAAAAAAATTGGCGGCCGAGATTTATCTAGCCCAGTGGTTTAGTGTCATTAGACAAGTGTAGAACCAAAAAGCCGTGCCCCCACCCCCTGTCAAACGGCCGCCATCTTGAGAACATTCTGAAATAGTTTTTTCTTGCCATCCATTGGTCGCACAGACAGTTATTGAACAAAAAAGTTGCAAATAAAATGCACATTTTTGGTGCGTGCCGCGATACCGAGAAGTTGATATTTCGAACGGAAGAGGGCGACAAAGTTGCCGACTTTCTTGGCCTCACCTTCGAGTTATCCAGAAATCACTGATACGTCAATGTACCACTTTGGACTCTTACGTATGCAGTGACATGCTATAAGTTGTTTGAGTGCAGCACTAGCGTAAGGCCGTTTATCGTCGAAATAACGCATCTTCGTCTTCTCTGAGTTAATTAGCGCCCACCTGGTTGTCAAGAAGAGCGAATTATCGGCCCACCGTCGTTTATGGTCAAAATAAAACATTCCCGTCTTCTCTGGACTAATTATCTCCCACCTGGATCTCAGGAAGGGCTAATTATCAGCCCACCGCCGTTTATAGCCAAAATAAAGCATTCCTGTCTTCTCTGGGCTAGTTAGCGACCACCTGGTTGTCAGGAAGAGCCAACTATCGGCCCACCGCTGTTTACCGTCAAAATAAAACATTCTGGTCTTCTCTGGGTTAATTAGCGTCCACCTGGTTGTCAGGAAGAGCTAATTATCGGCCCACCGCCGTTTATCGTCAAAATAAAACATTAATATCTTCTCTGAGCTAAATAGAGCCCACCTGGGGTCGCAGAAAAAGCTAATTATCAGCCCACCGAAGTTTATCATCAAAATTAAACATACCCGTCTTCTCTGAACTAATTAGCGCTCACCTGGTTATCAAGAAGAGCTAATTATCGGCCCACTGCCGTTTATGGTCAAAATAAAACATTCCCGTCTTCTCTGGGCTAATTAGCTCCCACCTGGGTCTCAGGAAGAGCTAATTATGAGCCCACCGCCGTTTATAGTCAAAATAAAACATTCCCGTCTTCACTGGGCAAATTACCGCCCACCTGGTTGTCAAGAAGAGCTAATTATCGGCCCACCGCCGTTTATCGTCATAATAAAACATTCCCGTTTTCTCTGGACTAATTAGCTCCCACCTGGGTCTCAGGAAGAGCTAATTATGAGCCCACCGCCGTTTATAGTCAAAATAAAACATTCCCGTCTTCACTGGGCAAATTACCGCCCACCTGGTTGTCAAGAAGAGCTAATTATCAGCCCACCGCCGTTTATAGTCAAAATAAAACATTCCCGTCTTCACTGGGCAAATTACCGCCCACCTGGTTGTCAAGAAGAGCTAATTATCGGCCCACGGCCGTTTATCGTCATAATAAAACATTCCCGTTTTCTCTGGACTAATTAGCTCCCACCTGGGTCTCAGGAAGAGCTAATTATGAGCCCACCGCCGTTTATAGTCAAAATAAAACATTCCCGTCTTCACTGGGCAAATTACCGCCCACCTGGTTGTCAAGAAGAGCTAATTATCGGCCCACCGCCGTTTATCGTCATAATAAAACATTCCCGTTTTCTCTGGACTAATTAGCTCCCACCTGGGTCTCAGGAAGAGCTAATTATGAGCCCACCGCCGTTTATAGTCAAAATAAAACATTCCCGTCTTCACTGGGCAAATTACCGCCCACCTGGTTGTCAAGAAGAGCTAATTATCGGCCCACCGCCGTTTATCGTCATAATAAAACATTCCCGTTTTCTCTGGGCTAATTAGCTCCCACCTGGGTCTCAGGAAGAGCTAATTATGAGCCCACCGCCGTTTATAGTCAAAATAAAACATTCCCGTCTTCACTGGGCAAATTACCGCCCACCTGGTTGTCAAGAAGAGCTAATTATCGGCCCACCGCCGTTTATCGTCATAATAAAACATTCCCGTTTTCTCTGGACTAATTAGCTCCCACCTGGGTCTCAGGAAGAGCTAATTATGAGCCCACCGCCGTTTATAGTCAAAATAAAACATTCCCGTCTTCACTGGGCAAATTACCGCCCACCTGGTTGTCAAGAAGAGCTAATTATCAGCCCACCGCCGTTTATAGTCAAAATAAAACATTCCCGTCTTCACTGGGCAAATTACCGCCCACCTGGTTGTCAAGAAGAGCTAATTATCGGCCCACCGCCGTTTATCGTCATAATAAAACATTCCCGTTTTCTCTGGACTAATTAGCTCCCACCTGGGTCTCAGGAAGAGCTAATTATGAGCCCACCGCCGTTTATAGTCAAAATAAAACATTCCCGTCTTCACTGGGCAAATTACCGCCCACCTGGTTGTCAAGAAGAGCTAATTATCAGCTCACCGCCGTTTATAGTCAAAATAAAACATTCCCGTCTTCTCTGGGCTAATTAGCTCCCACCTGGGTCTCAGGAAGAGCTAATTATGAGCCCACCGCCGTTTATAGTCAAAATAAAACATTCCCGTCTTCACTGGGCAAATTACCGCCCACCTGGTTGTCAAGAAGAGCTAATTATCAGCCCACCGCCGTTTATAGTCAAAATAAAACATTCCCGTCTTCACTGGGCAAATTACCGCCCACCTGGTTGTCAAGAAGAGGTAATTATCGGCCCACCGCCGTTTATCGTCATAATAAAACATTCCCGTTTTCTCTGGACTAATTAGCTCCCACCTGGGTCTCAGGAAGAGCTAATTATGAGCCCACCGCCGTTTATAGTCAAAATAAAACATTCCCGTCTTCACTGGGCAAATTACCGCCCACCTGGTTGTCAAGAAGAGCTAATTATCGGCCCACCGCCGTTTATCGTCATAATAAAACATTCCCGTTTTCTCTGGACTAATTAGCTCCCACCTGGGTCTCAGGAAGAGCTAATTATGAGCCCACCGCCGTTTATAGTCAAAATAAAACATTCCCGTCTTCACTGGGCAAATTACCGCCCACCTGGTTGTCAAGAAGAGCTAATTATCAGCTCACCGCCGTTTATAGTCAAAATAAAACATTCCCGTCTTCTCTGGGCTAATTAGCTCCCACCTGGGTCTCAGGAAGAGCTAATTATGAGCCCACCGCCGTTTATAGTCAAAATAAAACATTCCCGTCTTCACTGGGCAAATTACCGCCCACCTGGTTGTCAAGAAGAGCTAATTATCGGCCCACCGCCGTTTATCGTCATAATAAAACATTCCCGTTTTCTCTGGACTAATTAGCTCCCACCTGGGTCTCAGGAAGAGCTAATTATGAGCCCACCGCCGTTTATAGTCAAAATAAAACATTCCCGTCTTCACTGGGCAAATTACCGCCCACCTGGTTGTCAAGAAGAGCTAATTATCAGCTCACCGCCGTTTATAGTCAAAATAAAACATTCCCGTCTTCTCTGGGCTAATTAGCTCCCACCTGGGTCTCAGGAAGAGCTAATTATGAGCCCACCGCCGTTTATAGTCAAAATAAAACATTCCCGTCTTCACTGGGCAAATTACCGCCCACCTGGTTGTCAAGAAGAGCTAATTATCGGCCCACCGCCGTTTATCGTCATAATAAAACATTCCCGTTTTCTCTGGACTAATTAGCTCCCACCTGGGTCTCAGGAAGAGCTAATTATGAGCCCACCGCCGTTTATAGTCAAAATAAAACATTCCCGTCTTCACTGGGCAAATTACCGCCCACCTGGTTGTCAAGAAGAGCTAATTATCAGCTCACCGCCGTTTATAGTCAAAATAAAACATTCCCGTCTTCTCTGGGCTAATTAGCTCCCACCTGGGTCTCAGGAAGAGCTAATTATGAGCCCACCGCCGTTTATAGTCAAAATAAAACATTCCCGTCTTCACTGGGCAAATTACCGCCCACCTGGTTGTCAAGAAGAGCTAATTATCGGCCCACCGCCGTTTATCGTCATAATAAAACATTCCCGTTTTCTCTGGACTAATTAGCTCCCACCTGGGTCTCAGGAAGAGCTAATTATGAGCCCACCGCCGTTTATAGTCAAAATAAAACATTCCCGTCTTCACTGGGCAAATTACCGCCCACCTGGTTGTCAAGAAGAGCTAATTATCAGCTCACCGCCGTTTATAGTCAAAATAAAACATTCCCGTCTTCTCTGGGCTAATTAGCTCCCACCTGGGTCTCAGGAAGAGCTAATTATGAGCCCACCGCCGTTTATAGTCAAAATAAAACATTCCCGTCTTCACTGGGCAAATTACCGCCCACCTGGTTGTCAAGAAGAGCTAATTATCGGCCCACCGCCGTTTATCGTCATAATAAAACATTCCCGTTTTCTCTGGACTAATTAGCTCCCACCTGGGTCTCAGGAAGAGCTAATTATGAGCCCACCGCCGTTTATAGTCAAAATAAAACATTCCCGTCTTCACTGGGCAAATTACCGCCCACCTGGTTGTCAAGAAGAGCTAATTATCAGCTCACCGCCGTTTATAGTCAAAATAAAACATTCCCGTCTTCTCTGGGCTAATTAGCTCCCACCTGGGTCTCAGGAAGAGCTAATTATGAGCCCACCGCCGTTTATAGTCAAAATAAAACATTCCCGTCTTCACTGGGCAAATTACCGCCCACCTGGTTGTCAAGAAGAGCTAATTATCGGCCCACCGCCGTTTATCGTCATAATAAAACATTCCCGTTTTCTCTGGACTAATTAGCTCCCACCTGGGTCTCAGGAAGAGCTAATTATGAGCCCACCGCCGTTTATAGTCAAAATAAAACATTCCCGTCTTCACTGGGCAAATTACCGCCCACCTGGTTGTCAAGAAGAGCTAATTATCAGCTCACCGCCGTTTATAGTCAAAATAAAACATTCCCGTCTTCTCTGGGCTAATTAGCGCCCACCTGGGTCTCAGGAAAAGCGAATTGCACGATGTGACACTGTTTGCTACCAACTTAAGCTATTTCCTGACTTTGTTTTAATTGACTTCCCTGACGCCGCTATTCAAAGCGGCAGTAAAAATTCCGCCGAATGTTGCGAACAAAGTCCCCACAAACTATTTCCCTCTGAGATTGCTGTAGCTATTCACAAATTAAAAGCCGTCAAACGCCACCGGCGCCGGCGCGGCGTTTCCTCAAGGGAAAAATCACCTACTTTAAATCACTTTAAACTTCGCCTGGACATATCGAAAGCGCCTCATTGGCCTGACCATGTGCTGGATAATTCTTATCACTAAAGGAATGTGACGGAGCCCGACACTAGACCGCCGCTATCGCACATCAGCATTGCATAGCATTCCCGATTTTTAATTTCTAGGGAAGTTTTTTATTTTAATGTCATGTTCAGACCTACTTTTGCATTCAAATGCACAAAACTCCATACCTAAAACATAAAAGTCGATAAAATCCGTTTTTGGACGTACCTAATCATTTCTGCTACTGTTAATGGAGAGTTGTTTATAAATATTTGTATTTTCAATGGCTGTAGTCTCTTAAGAAGATGATAAAGTAAATAATGTCGGAGCGGCATTATTCTTAAGCTTTATTGCCAATTGCCACCAACTTGTGCTTTCTCACACATAAAATCTACAAAATGCTTCTCGCAAGTTCTTGAATTGCCATTAGGGTACCAATTTTCCTATTAATGTTTTTGTACACACGTCCCGCCCGTCCCTATTTCTAGAGGAAGTTTCTATTAGCACGCAGTTTTCGAAATCGGCAAATGTTTTAAACCTAGTCAACTTACCATTAAGTAATATAGTTCTAGCTGTTTTTAAAAATTATGATCGTTTAACTACTATGTACTCACATATTATCCAATTTTTATTGATTGAATGTCAATCAATATTTGAATAAATTTTATTTTGAAATTTTTAAAATATAAATGTGACATAAAATGGCGGCCATTCAATGAAAATCGTGACCATATATGACCAAACGGTTAACGTTAGTGTATATAAAGAGACTTTAGTATAGCCTTACTCTTTAGCTCCCCCTAGTAATTTTAAACACCTTTTACTATTAATAGATAAATAAAAACCTCACGCCGCCTTAACTGTAGCTCGTTGGCCCTCCTAAGTCTCCATGTAGTCTAAACGATCGTTTGGTACAACTTGAAGCTGGTAAGAGTCATTGAGAAACTTTAGTTTAGGAGTAGTATTTGCTAGAGCCCTTTATAATACAAGCAGACGCATGTCGCACAAGTAGCATAAAATCCTGCATCACAGTACTTTCGCGTTTACATGTTGGTGGACATGATGCAACCAAAACATAACCCTACAATGTCAAACATTTCAGTCGCTGTGGGTTATTATATTATCTATTCTCGCTGTTCTAGCTTCTAACCTCGTGTTTGAGTTGCCAGCTGTCTTCGTTTTCCTGTGTTTTTGCCTTTTATGCTTTGCATCAAATGTATACACATTAACCTATTTTAATTTTCTGAAAAGTAACTAGTTTTTTGAATTTGCCGCTTTTGTGATGTGATTCAAAATGGCTGACAAGCATGCTCGTGTTATAGAGGTGCTTTAGTATTTGCTGTTGGTAGCAGTGTTGCCAGATTCCGGGATTTATCACAAATTTGGTAAATTTATAACAGTTTGTGCGACATGACTTCTTACAAAGTCGCAAATCGCAAATTTGGTAATTTAGTATTTTGCAGGTAACATTATTTTACCGCCATTTTGCCTTCTAGTAATCACGGCACCGGCCACTGGGGAAACAAGAACTTGATGAAATATTTAAGTTTTCTGAAGAAAATATGTGGTGTAATCAAGTAATAAACATTATTTCAAAAAAAAATATGTTGTTATTATTATTATTATTATTAAGTTGTCTCCTGGGCTGCGACTTTTAGATAGATTTGGCGACATCTGATGACTGAGTTGGCAACTTACGCAGAAAAAATCTGACAACACTGGTTGGTAGCAACCCTATCTATTATAGGATAACAGTTCGGTATTTAGCATTAGGACAGTTTTATTATACATTTTTAATTTGAACTTACTAATGGGGAAGGTGGAAATTAATTTTTGAATGATATAGTTGTAATACCTCCTTTTGGAAGCAGTTATGTACCTCGACGATTGTCCGAAAAAGTATGACCAACTATTACAAGCCGAAGTCTACTTTACACTAACAATAGTTTTACACTTATTAAAAACATATTAGTAAACACATGTAGTAGTTCGTGTACCTAAGCTGCAGTAAAATATAAAAACTAAAGAATTTCTACGCAGAGTTTGTTTATATACCGGTACAGCAGAGTTTTATGCATATTAAATATACTATTGCTGTCCAAAGCAACCTCCGATGTGATCTTGAATTTCCTTATTTGCCACCCTAGCATATACTCCTGGAAATTCAGGTCGCGCACATCCGTATCCCCAGGAAACTACACCAACTTGTTCCCCATCAACAAGTAAAGGGCCGCCAGAATCACCCTATCATTAAATAACATGTCAAACAAATATAATAAACAACTTTTACAAAATTACCTGACAAGAATCTTTACCCCCATCGGTGTACCCAAAACATATCATCCGATCAGTAATGTGCTCTTTGGGATAAGCTACTGAGCAGCTCTTCTGACTAACTCTGGGCACCTCTACTGCTTGTAGCGAACTGGGCAAAGAGCCCCCAGAGGAGAGGGTACCCCAACCTGTAACAATACCCATCGCCCCTGATGGAACATCACGGTTACTCGATTGTAAGGAAACTGGCTTAATTACGGAGGATGTGGCAAATGACTTATCCAACATCAGAACCGATACATCGTAATCAACTTTTGGAGATGAATACTTAGGGTGCTGGCAAATTTTTGTCACTTTAGCCACTTCTCCGCCTTTTTCTCGAGTGGTTGTTCCTGCTCGCACTGTTAGAATACCATGAGTTCTTCTAAAAGAGAAATTAAACGCAGAAAATGTGAAAATTAGGCAATACCAAGAATAGGTTACCCATCGGTACAATGAGCAGCTGTTAAAGCAACGTTGGGTTTAATAAGGGATGCGCCGCATGTATGCCGACCTTTATTTTCCAGTGATAGTTGGTAAGGGTGTTCTTCGATTGTGGTATCCTTACCTCCAACTATTTTTCCATCTAGCATGGGTATTTCTGAATCTGCACGGCCAACTTCTCCTAATTGCATGGTAATATTAAAAATTATGAAAGATTCAGATATCGGCGTAGATAAATAATCTGAAGTTTTTGCAATTGCCTTCCTCTAAAATAGAGGCCCGCTAAAGCTTACGTTACCTAGCAAAGTCAGCTATACAGCCAATCAAACTCAAATTTTTAGATTTTAGTTTAACGCTATCGTAACGCTAATTTAACGTGAGGGTGTGCAAACACCCCCTATTATCACTGCGAGCGCTACCGTAAGAGTAGCAACCTAATATATAAGTAACTTACCATGTGCTAAAATGATAAGCCCTAACACTAATTCCATCTGTATCATTTTAAATGTTATAGGTTGGGTATAGATGAAGGTATAGTATTTAATATGTTTTAACTAAGTAGTTCGAAATATATCAGCTATTGTAAGTCTTGTCTTTAGGAACTGCGTCATCGAGGTGGAAAATAATCGCATTTGCGCCATAGAAAATTATTAAATATATTGCATCAAGCGATAATCAAAAGAATATCATTAGTGTCCTGTGATTTTTAATCAAAACATGAAGTTTCCTGCTGTTTCAGTGATACCAGCGCTTATATGCCCCGCAATAGTTTGACCTATTTAATTATCGCAATTGAAATTTGTGCAAGTGTTAGATATCTGTATACATCGTTTGGATTCAGTATTTCGAGTATGATAATTGCCATTAGTGCTACGCAAATCAAATCAAAGCTAAAAGTTTATCTGCACATCATTTACCATTTTCGCTCAATATAAGAACTTCAACTCTAGGAAAAAATACGAAATTAGATATTACAAAACAACTGCACCTAAAAGATGTGGTCACAGCGTAATAAGTAACTAAATAAAATCAAAACACCAATACATATGATTCAACAAATATTTCAAGCAACAATTAATGAACAGAAAAATATAAAAAGTGCCAAGAATTCCAGTTCCACCGATAATAACGCTATCTGAATATTGTACTTCGCCGGATAGCAAGAAGGGGGTAAACATGGCCTGTAATTACGCAATTCGAAACTATAAAATAATAATCATATTAAGATTTTTGTTGATTTGTAGGCATATCCTGACCCAAATGGCGCAAACTGATGGTCGCTAGAACAATCTGTTCAGCCACTAGGTCGATTTTTTGGTATTTCCAGTGAGGCAGGCGATTTTTCAAAATTTAGGTAGGTTCCCCAAAATGGATCTTTTGGGGCTTTTTAGTGGTAACCCTAAAGGACCTTAAAAATATTTCCCCAGTAATTAGCTATCTAACAATTACATCCATCTCTAGCACTAAAACAAATTTGCATCTGATGGACTACTACAATGCAAAAAGCTAATTAAACCACAGGCAATGATCTAATTACTTTACAACGGCAAGACAATATTAGAAGTGACAACGTTTACATGACGATAACCCACAGAACCAATTAGCCCTGCATTAATAACCTGCTCCAGCTAGTTGCAGTATAGAAGTGAGTGGGGTTATCAGCGATAAAATTGTGAGTATTTTAAATAACCAACAATTGATGTCAGCAAGGCTCCACGCAGTTTTCCATGTCTGCAACGACGAATTTCCAAAGCTATAAAATGGAATCAGATCGGATTATCAATAAACAAGAGCCCGGAAAAATGTGTTAATTTAGTTAAATAACAAAAATTGCATGCAAAACCTAATGCGTTCCTAGCAAGTCTGACTTCAGAGTCTTTCGGAAAGCATGTAGTGACGCAAAGTCAATAAATATAGTTTCTTTACAATAATTTCAATCGACAATTTTAAAACGGCTTGTACCTGATATCAGGTCTCAGGGCCTCGAAAATTTGTTGAGATGCCCTGACTAGCGGTACTTCTGCTAGTATTTAAAGAAAGCTGAACACCTCTTGGGAAAGGATTTCAGGTTCCATGTAGTTAGTTTGGCGGTGAAACAAGCACGGCTTCGTCTGCGTGGTAACCAAAAAGTACAGCTTTCGATGAAAATCTATATCAATAGAGTGGAACAGAGGTTGGCGAAGCACTCGCGTCTGCAAAAGAAATACAACACCACGTTACTTTAAACTTACGGAGACGAGACAATCTTCATATCCGGTTTTGACCGTAATGTGATAACACCCTTTATTAGCGACAGAGACTCTCAAGATTATGACTCGGCGCAGGCCAACAACACGTCCCTTTTGTTTGAGCTTTGGGCGCTTTTCTCTAATAGACAAACTTGATCTAAAACGGTCAGAACTAAATTCGATCACGGCAGTCTATTAAAAAACAAAATTTCACCAAGGTGGCGAAGAAATTTGAAATATTCTAATCAGATTTTCTAGCGTGTCGTTTATTTTACTGATGTTATTATTGTCTGGTCCGTAACTATGTTAAACAATTTTTTACTTAGACTACCTCCGTCTTTTATACTTGTAGAAATCATTAATTTTCTGATGTTATTAATGTTTATCGGTTTCAGGATATTAAGCCTTTGTTTACATATACAAAAGTAGGCTGGTAACTAGATCATAACTTATCTGTAGGGTTAAAGAATATTACCCTACATGGCAACCATAACCATATAGCAACCGATAAACTATTGAACAAATCACGGATGTTATGAATCATAACTGCCTTAGAAGTTTTAAAATCCTCGCTCTACGAGCTCGGAATTCAAAACATCTGCGGCAGTTATGATACTCATAACATTCCTAGATATGTTAATAGCTATTACATTGTTAATTATTTTAATTATTCTAGGATTTACTATTTCATGCTTTAAGGTATTGATAACATAGTCTAGTTTGATTGTATCAAATGCTTGTGTCAGATCGATGAAGAACAGATATGTCAGCTTTTTTAGCTTTGATGTAGCTTTTAAGAGACATATCAGTTTTGCGTCCTTGTTTGAACACGAAAATGGTAAAAATTGATTTCCATGTCGTTGGAGTAACTCGAGAATCAAACATCTTTGAAATAAAGTAGCTATCTTCTGAGATAACTTTCGTTTCTCATACTTGAGCAGCTCGTTCCGTCACGGTGGCCTATCATACAGATTGTGCTCCAAAATTTATTGAGAACTCCCAAATAACTCCATTTTATATAAGTTATTCTTGAGTTTAGGCTATTTTAAACTATTTTATAGTTAATACATATGCTTCGTTCTCTGACTCCGGCTTGATAAATACATTTCTTTTTCTTTACTGAGAGTGCTTTTATTTTCTCCCAAACCAAGGTTTCTTATTTCACTCTCCATTTACATTCACTTTCTTTGTTTCAAGAGTTTCGATGGCTCATTCCGTCACATTAAAAGTTAGTTTTACTCGTGCTTCGTCAACACTATCATTTGATAAACCAAATTTCATTTTGAAGGAAAAGCCTGAAATATTTGTAATACACAGTTGGTTCGTGGTGACTTTTTTTCTATTTGTTGTTGAGGTGTAACCATCATTAATGTAGCTAAATAAAAAGTGGACCTTTATGGATTTTTACAATATTTACGATTCATTTAATCAAGTCACTGAAATGGGCTAAAGATTAAGTAGGCCAAACAAGACCAAACTATGTACAGCATTTCTTTTTCAAACTACTTGGGCCAAAGTGAACCAAGTTTTTCATATGGCCTTTTTTAGGCTCTCGCGGTTTTCGTGGCACTTGTGCTTCCAGCCGACATAAATCTATCAAAGATATTATTTTTGTAAATGACATATACATGAATTTGTTCCCAAGAACCTGTACTTTCAGAATATGTGCCTAAAAACCTTATTTGTTAATGTTTTCATTAATCATTTTCTATATTTTTCGAAAAATTCGGAAAAGACATAAAAATTCTTTTAATCAGTCACATGAGTTTCACAGGCGAATCAACTGCTGTTAATGTAGGGAACTGTAGTTGAAAATCTGCTCTTTCCCCCTGTGGTATTTATTTTTTACCTAAATGTCTCAGGTCATTTTGAGATCCAAATTAAAGTCGTGACTTGGAACAACAACTCGCTGATAGCGATAATGATGAATTTTAAATAATGATAATTATTATAACAACATTTGTCACAGTAAACACGATAATAATAAAGAAAATTATAACAGTATTTGTAATTTTTATAACAAATAAATTATAAAACTTTTTTTAATAAAATACAGAGTTTGCCGTATGTTAGGAATCATCTTTTCTAACTTTCTTCTTTTCCAGATGCAGATAAATTTTGATTCAGCTGGAATACAAATGTATTAAACTACGTCATTTTATTTTTTAGCGTTTTGAAAAGGGAGCAAATATAATGGTTTATAATATAATGATTTATTACATTATATTTTGCTAATATTTTTATTTCCATATGTAAATGTTGATTCACAACTTACAATATTTAATATGTAAACTAAATGTACAATAGGATTATATATTCTAAATTATAGATTATAATACTGAAAACACAAAATGTGCGTATCATGGCGAGAATAAAACTATGACATTAACTATTATTATTGGTGGAAAGATTGTATCGATTTTTACATCAGCCATTTATTTGACAGTTGCAAAATTTACAGCAATTTAGGTAATTGTCTAAACATCTGCATCTATTAATTAAACATTTTTCACACGTACAGCTTGGGAGGAATTCTTAGCACTCACGCTAGAAAGATTTAAACAATTTTGAATAATATTAATGCCGTAGTTTGATACA
This sequence comes from Agriotes lineatus, assembly GCA_940337035.1. Lineage (NCBI taxonomy): Eukaryota > Metazoa > Arthropoda > Insecta > Coleoptera > Elateridae > Agriotes > Agriotes lineatus. The sequence goes on along the minus strand of OW679203.1, from coordinate 6,517,689 downwards.
CTTGTATTCTAGCTGAAAAAAAATGTACAATATTTGCTATAATGATTATTTAAGTAAAAGCATAACAGAAATTAGCCAAAATAAGATCGAAAAATCAATTTTTTGCGATTTTAAAAAGGTTAACTCTTTAGAAATTCATATCTCGGTCAATTTTTATCGTACAGAATTTAAAAAAACTACAATGTGCATAATTTTCCTAGCTCTATTTTATTAGAAAAACTGTTTTATATCTATTAATGATTTTTGTTATTTGCAAAAAAACACTAATTTTACAATAATTTGTTTATAACAATTGACTCAGGCATTTTTCGAAATTGGGACTTACGGTAATCGATTTCGCGTATGAAAAAACCATTGGAAAAGACCTTAACATGGTTATTTTTCCAAAATTTCATAGAGCAGTATGCGAAAAAAAAACTAATTTTGCAATAATTTGTTAATAATAATTTTTGGGATCATTTTTTGAACTTGGGACCATTGGCAATCGCTTTTTCGGGTCAAAAAACATAAAATACATGGTCTAGTTACACGCACACAGACAGTGCACACGGCAGGACCCGAGCGACTGGACTATTACCAAAAATTATTTTTCAAAGCTAAATATCTCGAAAATTAAATGTTTTTCGAAGAAACTTGAAGAGACCTTTTTTGCAGAGAATTTTGCTCTCTACAATTTTAGTTATACATAATATCTAAAAATTTTCCTATTTTCTCAGTGTATTTTTCACCTTTTCCATAGGCGCCCGAGTGCAGAACATTTTTTTTTTCTGAAAGTACAACCAAAAAACTACTTATGTGCAAAATTTCATCAACTTGCATTTTAATGACATCTTTTGTAGATATTTTGTTTCCGGCGCCTAGACTAATAGATGTATCAATGTTCCGCGATTATCATTTACTGTATTTTTATTCCATTACAAATTCTACAAAAACGGTACAAAATAGAGCATTAGTTGAAAGACAAACTTTCTCTCTAATTTTAAGCTGAATTCAAAAATGTAATAATATACCGGGTGTTCTATTTAAAATAGGAGTTAATAAAAAAAATAGAAAAAAAACAAAAGCAACCCATTTTAAAGTATTCAACTAAAAAATTACTTATCTCACATCAATACACATTAAAAATGTAATAAAACGTAGTTTGAAAAAAATCGTTAGAGATGTTTTTGAAAAAATCTAAAAAAACTGAAAAATCACAAGAGTACCTACTTCCGGTTGTGCGATTTTCTTCAAAAGCTTGCTGACGTATCTACATAGTACACAAAACTTATAGGTATATGAAGTTTTAACGCCATACCTCTTTTCGTTTTTGAGATATTCTATTCACAGACAGACACACAGACAGACCAATAAACAAAACAATGTTTTTTGGGTTCAGGGGACTCTAAAACGTGAATATCTGTTGAAAGCTCAATTTCGAATTTTTGGGGTAAATCCTTTTACAATAAAGGAAGTAAAAAAGGAAAAATGGAAATATTAGTCTCCCTTTAAAGATGTTTACAATGCTCTATGTCAGCCAGCGTACAGCGTCAGTAAACTTAACTTTCGTTAATTTTCTTCAACTCCCCTAAATTCTTTACACAAAGCTAACACAACGTATGGTATACAATTAGCATGCAACATATGACGTATGAAAAATTAACGCACAATTAATTAATTAAATTAAATCGATTGACTTGAAAATGGCATGTGAAATAGTTGTGCAAACATGAAAACACGTAAAGGAGTTACTAGCTTTAAAATTACTTGTCATCGAAACGGTTTGACATTAACCAAGTCCACCTACAATAATCACATCAGCAAACTGTGAATGACTAACAAAATCTACATAATTGACTTCGGCAATGTTCATTGAGAACGCGTTCCAAAATCTAAAAATAGATACGCTCATGCGGAAAGTTAATTACACGCACATATACTGAATGATGCCGCACTGGGTTCAAAACAACGTCGCGCAGAATGATTTAAACACACACTTTAACGACTAAGACAATACCCGATTTGGATATTTCGGGGGCTGTTACAATTACTGTTCCCTGAAGATGCTAGCCAGCGGCAAAGCGGTGATTGCACAATAAACCTGGAAATGTGGGAATGGGGTTTCGACAAGCCGGGATGCTAATGAGCGAACATGTTTGATCCTCCAACGAAGAGTACTGGAAGATGCCATCCGACAATATTTGCAGTATTTCAACTGGCGACTTCTGTAGAAATATGTCAGTAATTAAGCCCTGTAAAAATCCTTCGATGTCTGCCATATTTATCCTCAACGTCCCTCGAATGGCTTGCATAGCGACTTCGGAAAGCACACACGAGTCGCCCATAATACATACAACGGGTCGAGGGCACACAACTAATTTTAACTATTACAAAAGGTACATCGGCGGCGCAGCGGCGTCCCTGACGCACGAGCCCCTAAACTACTTGTTTACTTTAAGGTGGCAAACGGAATCCGAATGTCTCGAGACGTTGAGTGTCAAGACGCAGGCTAAAGACCAAAAGGGGTATGAGGCGCTTTTGCTTGCTTTCTCTGTCCCACTCATGTAACGATTCGCTCTAACCAACGCTTCTTTGAGCCAAAAGCAATACGCCGTAATAACTGTGTGCCGGGCCGCACACGTGCAAGCGATCGATATTTGGATTGAAAAGGGAGCGTGGAATTGCCAATATATGAAATATAAGATGCGGGAAAGCACATATTTGAAATGAAAGTGCGGGATTTTAGACTGGTCTTGATAATGTATTTAGTATTATGAATATGTTGTTAATTTTTTTTCGTGGTCATTAGATCTACTACTGACTAAGCTCTTTCATTCTTCGTTTTCTCACTGTGAATCAATATTTACTGGTACATTTGTCCTTCTTTTTAGTCTTCAATAGAAAGTATATGCTAATTTTCTATTTATTAATTTCCATTAGTATTTCTTGGTTTTTATTATCCCAAGATGTTATGTTTCAGAAACCTAAACGCATCGTATTCGATATCTACCGCTTTATTTTTTGTTTCCGTGTGGTAACATTACCGTGTGTCCACCTTGTGCACAAAGTATCATTGTTAATTTTGGGGGTCTAAATGGACCCTACTGGAATTGACGGCCTCAACGGACTACCCTGGAAAGTATTGCCCCTGGGGTCTACAAGATGCTACCCACAGGTGGTAGTGGTGCAACTCGTCCTCTTCCGTGAGATAAAGTGCCTGTCCTTGGTCTTTCGGGATGGTTTGGTGAAACGTGAAGTGGCTGAGGCTGGACACAAACCGTAGCCTACAGAGCCGAAGAGCGGTCCTCTCCAAGAACTGGAATGCTGCAGATTCGATCTCGTGAGCCCTATAGGGGTAGTGTCTGAGTCCGCAGTGATTGACCTAGAGGTAGTCTTAATCTCATACCTAGTTGAGATACCCGCTGCTGCGTTGATGCTCTTGATACATCTGACGAGCGTTCCTGAACAGCGGAGTTTCCGGGCCTAGTAGCGGTGAACGTTCAAAGAGGCGCTCGTAGACTGCGCGGAGTGCCATATGTTACTGGCTGACTCTGGGGGAACTTATGGAGGTTGGAGGAGATCATGATAATTTATAGTTCGACTATAGTTTGAAAATGCAAAAATGTTCTTGAAAAATGCAGTTACAGTCCAAAACTGAGTTTGGCTCAATTAGTACAATGTTAGACAGATAAAAGCCGTAGTCGCTGAGTATAATTGATACAATTTCTTAATCTCTTTTTCTTAATTTTCTTTCATCTAAGCCTGTGTAGTTATTTTTATCTAATATAGAGTCTCGTTCTGAAAATGATCAGGTATAAAACTCTATATCTTTTGCGTGCATTTTTCAAGTAAGGAAGGTTTATATAAATCCAAACAAAAGTTTTTAAAGTATATTTACACGAAGCGCCCGCGAAAAACTACTACATTACGCTAAAACATATTTAGAACATAAATTACTGATATCGCTTCTGTACAATTTGTCGGGATTTTGGTAAATGACACCCCGACACATTATGCAACCTATCCATTCCGTCAGAAAGAGTCAACCTCATGTAGAGCCTTGCTTTTACTTCTTCTCGTGTTTCAACAAACTGCAGTGTGTCGATTACATCGCTCACCATCTCCATTTCCACGCATCTTTAAAGAACATAATTGCTTGACTTTAAAATAGGCGGTTAATAAGCAAAGGTTACTTTAAGTTAACAACAGAAAAATCTATACAACTCTAAGAAACAAAACACAAACTTACAATGGACATGGATTTGTTGGTACTATGTGTGGTATTGCGTTCGTCTTATAAGGCACTACATCTTCCCTGATTATGTCACCTCGCATTTTGTCTTTCTTGGGCTAAAATAATATATATCCATCACATTCATGTTTATTACTTGTTATAATCTAAAAGAAGCACCGAGGCAGAAAACAAAATATTTCATAAGGAGTAACGCAAAATCGAACGGTAGCTCAAAATGTAGACACCGCCGAATGCAAAACCCTTTTACAAGGTAACTTAACGTCTGGACTACTTCAGAGGCAAAACTCTTTTAGCGAACGGGAAGAAAAAAGCGAAATTTATAGTCAATAATTGTCATGGATGAGTAAATAGAGCGAGGACGGGGTTTAGAAATCAGCGCTTTCTGAGGGAAAGAAAAGATTATTGGAGTGTTTGTAGATCTCAATGGCTTCGCGGATCTTTCTGCTAAATAACAATGATTATTTTTTAAACGGTCCTATCAGCCAATAGTAATGAGAAATAAATTCAAATCGACCAATAACATCAAAATTACACTGACTATTTGCTAGTAGCATCAAAATTACACTGACTATTTGCTAGTAGCAAATTACAGCGGCTATTTTTTCACAAACCATTCAAATCGTTCTTCTGCTGTAACACAGCTAGCTAAAAGTGGAGTAGGTAAACAGCAGTTGTTAAAAATAACAGGCCACTCACCTGGAAGCTCCATCAAACCCAATCTACAACTTAAACTGTTTAAAAAATAATCACGTCGAATTACATTCGTGGTAATAATTTTTTTTATAATTTTAACTAGATTGGCACTCATCTTTGTTGCTATTAAGAAATCCCACTCGTGGACTTCGTCCACTCGTGAGATTTCTTAATAGCAACAAAGATTCGTGAATCTAGTTAAAATTATCAAAAAATTATCACCATTTATGTAATTACTGTTGAAAATTTTCAGATAACAGACCTTTAATCAAAAAATATTTATGGCAGGCATCGCGTTGCTCTTCGGCGATGGCTGATAATACTAAACCTGACTGATAACGCTAGTGTTCAGAGATATGGGTTTTTGCTGAACGTCCTATTTCACCAATGTACACTGTCTTACAGAAAAAAGAAACTGTAAACAGCCTTGACTAACATGGTACTCAATCAATTAATCTTTGGTTGGAGATAGGCCTTGTAAAAGCCAGGCAGCTGGAATATTGTTTGTATGTTAGGTTTTCGAAGATACATTTATTTGCAATCGGTGACTCGTTGGATAGAAAATGTATTTGTAGAAGTATCTGCTTTCAGAGGTTTGGGTGGCTGCTGATGACGATGAAGATTGATATATCTCCCGAAACTGTTGAAGATACGGTAGATAGAATCGATATGGAGTATATCTGATACAGGGATCCTCATAAGATTCTCCGGTATCCAACAACACTGCGCTCGTGGGAGCTAAATAAATCCAACAAAATAGCAATTTACCGAAACTGGCACTGTAGGGCTTTCCCAAACAGCTCTATTCAGGGAACAGTAACATTCACATTATAACCAACGTCTATGCGTGAAGTAAATTTCCCAACTGCATTGCGTTGAACTTGAATCGGGACGAGTTTTTCTGTCTCGCTGCACCTTCACCGCGTGTATAAAAACAGTGGCGGCGTTAATTCTCAAACATACATAACAAAAGATGTAGATGGTACAAATTTACATACCCTGGTTTTTTCGTTAAAGTATTCTTTTACAATAAGTTCGCTTATTCGGTCTTCTAAGGCTCCTAAGTATAACAATACATTGCATTCACTTATTGTAGTGTCGGCACCTACAATTTTCAATAATTAATAGATTTTCGAACTACCATTATAGAGTAAGTACCCAAAAGTTGGAGAAACGGTGCACTATTGCACTTGCAGATATTGAAAAGCTTGTTAACTCCACTATACAACTGCTGTAGCTGTTTCGACGTACGTCTTAACTTAGCTTCTGCTCTATCTGCCTTTAAAACTTGCATTAAAATTTCTTATAGTTGTAAAAGTAACGGGCTACCTCATGTGTCGTTTGATTGAGTTCCTTGCTAAGTTTCTCCAGCTTATCGAACTGCCCTACACTTCTTTCACGGTTTAAATCGTTCAAAGTGTCTAAAATTGGTTTAACGTTTAGCTAGTTTCTCGGTTTAGTGCAGATTTCGTCTTAGAAACATATTTACCTATCTCCGCATGGAGTTTAGTTAACGCATCGCTCACTTTCTCCACCTCATCATGCATACCAATGAGGCTGTTAAGTAGGGAAAAGTTTTGTTGATCCCGCCGCAAGTATTCCTCGCAAAACTCGTGAACTGACTTAATTTGCGTAAATTCCTGGAAGTAGCAACCTTTAATAAAACTTCCTTTAAGTAGCATATGTGCAAACCATAATTTCGGCCAGAGTTATTTTGGAGCTGACCAGATAGTTCTTCATGGCCTGACATCGCTGCCTCTTCTTGGCCATTTCTTTTTCTTTGAGTTGAATAATTATCCTCCTTTGTCCTTTGATGTCGAGATGTAATTTTAACTTATCGCGGTGAGCCATACAGCGGTACAAATGCAACATTTTCTATCGAGAATAAAAAAGACAGTAACTAGCGGTAAATGTGATTTTGTTTTCATCTTCTTTCTCCTACATGTAATGCAAGCCAAACATACCGAGGTGTGAATAAGTAAATCACTGTGAGCACGATGCCTTAACACATGTAATTTAGTACACCATTCCTCTCTTTGATTATATGCAATAGAAGCTTGTTCTATCAAATCCAGCATAAACTTTTTTCCTTTGTGCAAATTTACTATCAAACGTTCCCATAATTTGTTGAAATTTCGCCTATGAAGAGGAAGTTTAAAATTTTGGTAATAGCAACATCTACTAAACATTTATGAACCTTTCTACTAATAGGTGTTTTATCTCCTCTCGCAGCTTCTGATTCTCTGTCTGAACGTTGCAAAATCGTTTGATGACCGTGTCCAGTTTATTTTCAAGAGCCTCCAGGGATTTATGACCGTTTAAAACCTTTTCCTCAAAGTGCACATCTCCAGTTACCTTGCTGCGGGTCAAAGTGACCTTTATCTTCATCTGAAACATATTCCCATGATCTAGCTATAATTTATATAAAAAATAAATAGCTTAATAGTACTTTAGTTATTTGGCGCTCAAGCTCATTCAAGTTCGCTCGCTTCCCTTTTATTTTGCCAACGTAATTAGCTTGCTCACGCAACAACTCCGAAATATTTCCAATTACGTGGGCGTCTCGGGCCTTCTTCGACTTTGAAGTCCCAACAAACAAGTCCGTTCGCACATTCAAATTTTCCTTCTGCAGAATCCGAATTTGTTTTCGCTGCGTCTTCATCTTAGCGCCGCAAGTGTAGGTCGCACGTTCTCGTTCGAATAATTTTTCCTGCAATATAATGCTTCTAGTAGAATGCGATTGATGAACTAGCCAACCTAATTCAAGTATGAGCGTTTTTTACCTATTCATCAATATAAAAAGCTGTGTGTTCATGTTAGCATAATGACTACACTACATATGATTTTCTAGAAGTACGTTAGAAGTACTATTTATTATTATGCTTTCTAGTCATTTACCTGTTTTTGGAAGCGAGACACATCAGCTTCCAATTGAATGTCAGCCTGCTGCTGCTCCTCAGGTGTCATGCTAACTTTAGGTTTGCGATTCATTATAGAATACGACGACGATTCGCAAAATTAAAACCGTTTTACTACGCGTGCGCGTACAAATATTCGCGTATAACCGGGGAAAAACGGCAATAACGGTTAGCGGTTAACGCGTCAAAAAATAAAAAACAACTAATAAATTGCCAATTCCGAAGCTCACGGGATTATTTAAACAAATTCCTATGCCAACGCCATTTTCTTCCTATACACTCTCTGGCCATTGCTGTCAAAGCCTGGAAGGTCCGCAAACGTACATGCAAGTAAGTGCTTGCTGACTGGTCAGAATACATCCGAATCAAACAGACGAAGGAAATCAATAACAGCTCAATCAGTAAATTTGTGTATTTATAGAAAACAGGCCATTAAACACTAATTAATACTGAATTAAGGAGTAGCTAATATTACTTGAAAGCTGAAAAATCCAGTCCAACGCCCAGCAACATGAATATAAGCCAATAAATCCCATATTAAAAGATAATCTGCTTCTAAAATTCCATTACATCGGTGATTAAATCATAAAACCATTTTACACTAAAGGTAGCTCAAGATTTATTACACCAAAATGGGTACGAGAAATAGCTTCCCCCAAACTATAAACTCGAATTTTTAGAAGAAGGTTACCAGACAACAATTCTTCAAATTGAAATAAAAGCATAGACAACCCAACATACGCAATAATTATTAAAATTCTCAAAAATAATGTAAAAACAAAAAACAGGAAGTTCGGAATCACTAGTAGGTACACACCCCAAAAACCACCAATCCAAATATAAGTGACAAAGAAAGATACCAAAGAAAACACAGATGCTGCGTTGAGTTACAGGTACAAGTGTTACGCGTTTAGAGGTTACTCCCTGTGTCAAATCTGAACGTGCACACAATTAGCGTTAGTGGGACATGGGCGCTTTTTAGGTGTTTAGGTATACAATTCAGTTCGGTAGAGCCGCAGAAGTTGATTATTATTATTTAATACTCACTGTTAAATTGTCTAGTCTAGATTGAAGGGTTTCCGATGCTCCCAACACAGAAGGAAATGTCCAAGCCGTTGTGAGAATTTTATTATTTCTTTATTTTTTGTTTTTTTATTTTTATTATTATTTTATTATTTTATAAATAAATACCACTTTAATCTGTTTGGTGTTTATATAACCTATATTCCACCTTACAATGGAAAATAGACACAGTGAAAATTGATACGTTATACTAAACACACAAAAGTATAAGCAGAATAATCAATGGTCATCCGAATCTAGCTCATTGCCAAGCTATTGTTACTGGTGGGAATTCCTTTAAGGTGACGTCACTGTATTACATTCTGTGATAAAGCCATGTTAAAATGGTGTGCAGCTTTCCCAGATAGAAAAATCCCAAACCTGATGTTTGTTACCCAAACAATAACCGAAAACCAGAATGTAAATATCAATTATAGAACCAAAAAAGCATAAACCATGCCAAACCAGCTTGCAACGGCGCGATGACCCCAATAGCTTGCAATTTTTGAAATCCTTGCTCCGAGTTCGGCCTCCAATATGACGAGCTCTCTAGTTCTCGAAAGCCTGGGAGTTGATTGAATTCAGACAACGTTGAGAAGAAATGGAGGCAACGAACATCAATTTTCAGAGTCCGACAGTAACTCACTTAACAATAAGGTAACACAGAACTGTAGGACTTAAGCACTACAAAAGTTTTAATTATTTGGTAATAATCGTACTATACGGCATAGAAGCTACTTATGCCAGCTAAAAACATGTAAGCCACCCGGCCGCAAACACATGTACGGTTCGCGAAAATCTAGCGAAACTTTCCTGGAGTGACGGGTGCGTATGTGAGTGTTAGTGTTTCGTTAATATAGCTGCTTATGGAGTCCTTACCGTGCCAATTTTGGAATGCCGAATGTACTCAGATTACCTATCTGAAATTCTGAATAAATATCGTTTTAGTGCCGTGTGACACCGGTGTCCATTTGTTCTGCAACAAGCTTACGCACCCCGGAAAGTTATGTGATTATATCATACGTAGAACGACGTTAGGCCAACCGGTAACCGTTTTATTAATTCAGTATTGCATGCGTAATTTACAACAAATTGTTGAATATGTTACATGTACTAAACCAATTGTCATGTCTAATGTCCCACCAGTTCGAAATGTATTTTATAAGGAGTTCTGCAGTTGTACAATAATGTTTATGACGGACCCTCGTTAGATGTGCAATAACACCTTAACCGCTTTGCATCAATCCTTTTTTTCCTTGTGAAATTGCGTCAATGGGAACACTGAAGGTTTTTACTTATCGCGCAACGTAACGTTACGAGAAGCTTAAATTCTTTATTTATTGGGGTTTTTCTAATATCAGTAAGAATTCTGAAATGTACTATATGATTTTCATTTGTTTGAAAACTTCTCAGCCACCGGTCACTGCTAAAACAACAACCATCCAATCGCGACACAAAAACATATGAACCCCACAAAAGGTTACATAAAGCGTGTGACGAAGGATTAAGGGTCGGCCTTACCTGGTGGCGAAAGTTAGATTTGGTATTTTGCCGGCTCGTAATTATCGTCCTAAGTTGACTAACTCGCCGGAAAGAGTCGGCGTTCCAGCAAAGCTGCAAAAACATTATGGTAGAGGGCGCCAGGTCCTCGACGTCGACAAATCCTTGGGTCGGACCTCCCCAAGGTAAGTGATAAACCCAGTAAACCAAATAATAACAAAACAAACTAATAACAGCATTTATTAAACAACTGGCTCTATAGTGCAAACATAAATTACAACAAACAAGTAAATCGACATAAATAGTCAATAATAACTAAACACAAACAATTAAATAACTAGCATAGACACATTAAAAAGGCACCGCATAAGCAAATCTAAAAGGACGAGCTGCATAAATAATTATAAGAAGGGCGACCTGCATAAATAGTTATAAAGGAGGCGAGCTGCATAAGTACAAGTCAAAAAAACCAGTGGTTAGCAGGTTAATTCCTAATTTCAAGGTTGCCCACTGCGGAATAAAATCAATTAACGAGTAGCTCCGTGAGGCGGAAGTTCATACATAGCCGACCGCGTCAGAATAATACCAGCTAGCAAATAACTATAAATTCGCAGGTACAAATTAGCATTCATCCTGTTAAGCAAGGTGCCGAGGAACAGAGCGATGCAAGTGGTAAACTAACCTTAACCCCGATCGTTAGCTTGATCTGACTCTATGACAGTACCCAAAATTTAGAAGGGGCGAAATATCTTCAAATTGCATGGCTATACAGGGGTCGAAGAGATCTCTATAAGGAACTCAATTGGTTTGTTATGACATTTCAAGTAAAAGCTGGAATGCGCTCCTAACAGCAATAACTAATAATTCCGTATTCCAACTACTTTACAATTATTTAAATTTTGGTCATTAAGTTACCGCGGGCGGTTCAATAGCCACAAACTTTCAAGTACTCTGTGACGTTAGCCTAGAACCTCAAAAACTGAGCTGGTGTAAAAGTGCCACGATACAGCAGCGGCTCTCGTCGGAAAACACAGCCAAGCAGCGACCCAGGTGAGTTCAAACGCTAATGGACTAACCGGAACTCATAATGCATTCAAGGGCAAGCGACCTTTGACACATTCGACGGGGTCCTTACTTAAACACATCGCTAGGGTAACTGAATTAAACGTAGCTATAAACACCGCGAAAGGGGGCCAGGCTCTAATCTATTATACTATTAAACAGTTAGCGCTAAGAGTGCAGCTATCACTAAATTTATATTTATATTCACAAGACGAAACAATTCGCACGAAACGCCGTATTATCATCTACACAACTAATTGCAAATACATTTACACACCCCATAACAAATTCACATCATCCTTGTAGTCTTGGATTGCACGTACCGAAGCTAGAGGCTGCGGGCGAATCCGTGGCGCACCTGGAGGAGCGACATCGAGGGCTCAAGTAGAAGAAATCGCTAGCTTCCATCTGCGGGTACGACTATCGCAGGAGCCTTGCCTCGAGGCCAGGGGACAAGTGAACAGAAATCCAGGAAAAAGTTGGCTAAAAGGCAACATTTCTAGCTGAGCCCCGATAAGAAGGTAGAAGCTATCATAAACTAACCTGGGGTTAAAAGGTATCCAAGAGTGGACGTGCAGGTGGCAACAGCTGGCCCAACAATTGCCCCGAGGCCCTTAGACTTAAGATTTCTAACATCAAACCCATAATTCGAACGTCAAAAAGGTATTTGTGCTTCCAGATCCTTCACATCCAATAAAGCTCAGCCAAACCAATTGGCGTTATGAAGCACTAGGCCGAGGGGGCTCACAACTTGCTTGCATGGATTTTTCAATGGAAAAGAACGAGAGATCCAACCACATACCATCCAATTCAAGTTTTCAAAAACTTCCCAAAATTTTGGTAAGAGGACCCACAAAAAATCACTGAAAAATGGAGTGTTCTCATATGATAGCATCACTGTAATTTTAAACTATAAACAGCAGAAGAACATAGGGTTGCCTACCCAGTCACGCAAGATGTATTGCATATATGAGGGAAATAAATGCGAATAGTAGAATTTAGTTAATTATTTAAAATATTGCCTAGGAAGCCACCAATTATCCGTAACAGGCTATTCACTACACCACCGATTGCGACGTGTGTTAGGTGGAAGCCAGCAACACGCAAGCCGTCGCAAATCCCCTGGTTTCCTCTAAACAAGCGACCTGAAAGGAGACCTCGACCCAGTGTAAGAAAGCGATTTCTGGCCAGTCTCGACCTAGTCCTTAACCCGTTCATTTCACAGTCCAGTCGAGAATCTGAGCCCAGCTGGAAACCACCTTGGACCTTGGAAGGCTTAAAAACTCCACCAGTTACCACCGCTTTGCTTCGTTCTGATAAATGAAAAACCTCCAATCCACCACCAGTATCCAGTAACTAGCACCTGGAGGCGTTCGCGTAATTTTTTCATTTTCGTCAACAGCGTTCATATAAGAAAATTTCTGGTCCTGGCTTCCTCCTGAGAAGTTGAACAGCCTGAGAATCTTAACTTAACCTGAAATCTCTTTTCATGCTTGAGTTAGTCAAACTGCTTTTGACAATCTTACCGTCCAAACCTGTCCACAGATCTAAGCTAGACGCATACGAAAAATATTTGCGATAAGCCGGTAAGTCCTGCTACTAACCCTCTATTACTTTAACTGATCGCCTAAGCTCAACGCGTACAGAATATTGTTGCGATAAGCAGGAAAATCTCGCGATAAGCTCTGGGGTCCTTGCATGCTAATTAAACATTTCTCCGAACCGGTTTTTCTATTGAAACCAAATTAATATACAGCTCCAAAGGTTAATTGCAATATCGTCGAAAACGCAGACAAAGCACGCCGAATACAACGCTCCGAAATGCAAGTTTGAAACTCGCCGAATTCCAGCTCCGAGTGCCTGCCGTCCTGTCAAAATTTTTTGCCGAAAAAGTCTCTCGGAAATGTAGTCCACAGGGCGCGGCGCTGTCTCAAACGCAAGCATTCACATTATTCATTTCTCGCTGCGCGAGAGCACGGCAGTAGAATAAAGTTCGCCGGCTCGTCCTGTAGGCAAAGTTCGTCACTTCTGCCGCGAGCTTCTCAAAATTGATGAAGCCTTCGAGGTCACACGGTTTGAAAATATTATTCAACAGGATCGCGGAGCCATGCTATCTGTAATTCCGACTGTTAGCTGGGACTCAAAAAAGACGTTCACTTTATTCTCCTGCTCCAATCATCTCTCAAACGTGCAGATTTACACACTTTTAACGTAACTGGGTCTGTGTATATTAAATGCCTGTTTTAACCGATTAAAACTGTAAAAAAACGAAAGTCAAGGCGTCCAATTAGAAAATCTCTAAAGAACGCTGCGCGAGGTGTTGCTGCTTTTGAGACTTCCTAGGGTCATGATATATATTGTTATGTTACATTAAGAGCAGTTTTGGCTGAAGATTAAATGTAAAATAAGAATTTGGGAGATCAATACAATCAATTTAAAAAAATATTAAAAAGAATTGGCTGTTTCAATAAAGTTCATTAAAAGAATTCGAATTTGAGGCAATTTAAGATGAAAGGGATAACATTTGAGTATTTTGTAGGGGTTTTGAAAATTATAAAGTAAATACATGCTCATATCATACATGAGAAATGTAATTTCTATTAAAACAATATAGTGAAGTAAGTAAGACTCAAGACTGCTGAATTCGAGCTATTCTGTTGGTTACTGATGACAGAGGTTGCTGAAGTTTGGAGCTAAGGAAGAAGGATATTAATTGGGGATCATCTATGATAACAAACTTGCAGTGAAGCTGTCGGAAGGAGGGAGTCTCTGGAAGGTAGCAGTGACACTAGTAAAGTAGAATGGGTCTTTCCTACTAGCAGCCAAGGGTTTGACAAATTGACAGCTGTTGTCAGTAAGCAGTGCATCACAGCAGGACTAAATAGGGATCCAAGCTGTTGACATCGGAAGGAGTGCTGTCTTGGAGGTGATATTGGAAAGGAAAGGGTGAAAGCAGTTCAAGGTGGGTTGTAGTTTTGTCCTATCGACGCTATAGTAAATAAAAAACAATTTAAAAAGCGCAATTAACTATAATCAAGTACTTACCGTATAATATTGAATCAATAAGATATAAATAGAATGAATATTTGTCATATTTCATTGAGATTATTAATAGAACATTGTTTGACGTGAAAGGTGACAGTTAATGTCATTACACAATTCAAAGTCATTGTTAAAATAAAAAATAATTAACAAGCAACTAGATAATTGAACCACTCTGAAAGAGTCTCAAGACGCCATTAATTTTAATAATTAAGTAATTTTGATGTTCAAAGATATAATTCAATTTATAAATACGAGCAGACAGCATAATATATAGCGACCTAAACCATTTCAGTAGGCTGCAAGTTCGTTCTGTAGCTAAGCACGCAATCGTGGAAAATTTTCCTCTTCAAACTTTCCCATTACCGGCAGACATCCACCAGGTAGCTGTAAAATAAAACAAAATTGTCCCCGCATCCTTATAGTTACAATAATTGTTTTGACTATTACGAGAGAGCTGCCTTGAATCACACTGGTGGCCTAGTGGTAAGAGTGACAGACTCGTTATCAGAGGGGAGGCACGAGTGTACATGATAAAACCTACAAAAAACAGTCCTTTTCAGGACTAACCAGGAACACCTTAGGACGGGAGTAGATCAAAAACTCCCGAAACGTCGTGTGATAAACACCCGACATAATGCCTCATATTATTCAGATTTTTTAAGCAGCTTGTTCGCTACAGTTGCTTCAACGTAACAGATGTACTTGTTGCGTCATACCTATCACTACGTTTCAATATCCCAAGTAAAACTTTGTATATTATCTATCAATGTACAGTAAATTTTAGAGCTACTAACCTCTTCTACGTTTATTAATGTCGAACATATACATGCATATTTAAATTTCAATAAACCCAAATTCATAACTAACAACGTTTCGTTTTATTTATTTATTTATTATTCAACCAACAGACAAAGTCCAATAAAAGGTTGAAATTAAAAAAAAATACAATGTAGCAGATGGTGTGAAAACCCAATCACAAATATAATATAACAATAACAATAATGACTAAATAAATCATAACTGAAGATATACAGAATGTAAACTAACAGAAGTAATAATAAAATAATTCAAAAACAAATACTTATATACAGCATTTACTTAAATTTGGTTAAGAATTCAGTGACGACATTATCTGAGCCTTGAAAAACTTTTTATTATTATTAAAGACTAGCAACCCAGTGAGACAAATGTCTCATTTAAAAAAACAAAAAAGACCGTTTTTCAAATAGAACACGTATTAAATAAAAACTGTACCCAGACCTGGAAGGTGTCAAAGTGGTACGCCGCATCGGAACATTCTGGAAGCTGTCAAAGTGGTTGCCTAACCGATCGAGGTTTTAAGGCGCAGAGGGTCGCAGCTCCGTTTGGCTGCTGAAACAGCGTACTGACACTTCCGGTTTTCGAGAAATCACGTGATTTATCGAAAACCGGAAGTGTCACGTGACTGAAATTCGGTTCCTGACTTGACATGACCATTCCAAACATATAACTTCCATAACTTTTTTCTCTATCTCTTACGGTTTGGCTGCTGAAACAGCGTCCCGGACGGACCAGCGTCCCGGACGGACGGAAATCACGTGATTTCTCGAAAACCGGAAGTGTCACGTGACTGAAATTCGGTTCCTGACCTGACATGACCATTCCAAACATATAACTTTCATAACTTTTTTCTCTATCTCTTACGGTTTGGCTGCTGAAACAGCGTCCCGAACGGACCAGCGTCCCGGACGGACGGAAATCACGTAATTTATCGAAAACCGGAAGTGTCACGTGACTGAAAATCGGTTCCTGACCTGACATGACCATTCCAAACATATAACTTTCATAACTTTTTTCTCTATCTCTTACGGTTTGGCTGCTGAAACAGCGTCCCGGACGAACGGAAATCACGTGATTTCTCGAAAACCGGAAGTGTCACGTGACTGAAATTCGGTTCCTGACCTGACATCACCATTCCAAACATATAACTTTCATAACTTTTTTCTCTATCTCTTACGGTTTGGCTGCTGAAACAGCGTCCCGGACAAACGGAAATCACGTGATTTCTCGAAAACCGGAAGTGTCACGTGACTGAAATTCGGTTCCTGACCTGACATCACCATTCCAAACATATAACTTCCATAACTTTTTTCTCTATCTCTTACGGTTTGGCTGCTGAAACAGCGTCCCGGACGGACCAGCGTCCCGGACGGACGGAAATCACGTGATTTCTCGAAAACCGGAAGTGTCACGTGACTGAAATTCGGTTCCTGACCTGACATGACCATTCCAAACATATAACTTTCATAACTTTTTTCTCTATCTCTTACGGTTTGGCTGCTGAAACAGCGTCCCGGAGAGACAAAACAGCGTCCCGGACAGACAAGTCTATTAGATAAAGGATATCTATACTTTGGCAGCGGTTTACAATCCACAGCATTCTGTTCAGGGGTGAATGAATTGCATATTTTGTACGCGTTATAGAAATTGCAAAGTTACATTTACGCCTATTGTTATAGAAAGGTACAGCTAGTAGTATATTTTCTAGTATATGTGGAGCATCTACTGTATTGTTAACCAATTTATATACAAACAAGACACAGCCAATGTCACGACTAATTTCTAGACTACAAAATTTAAATTCATCGAGCAAAAGTTTGTAAGATCTCATATGTGGGTATATTTTATGCTTTTTGTAGTACAGAAATCTCAGAAACTTTTTTTGTACACATTATAGTACGGAGACCCAATAATAGCTCCATATTCTAACAATGGTCTTACATACGCATTATATATACAGGGTGAGGCACATAAAGTGTTACAGAGCAATAGCACTCAAACTATTGATCATATCCAAAAATGTTTCAGACAAAAGTTTCAGTGTTCGAGAAGGCCGTCATACTGGACCACCCTATTTTTATATCGGTGGAGGCGCTGAAGCTACGTCAAGGTCAACTCCACTTTTTTAAATGGAACTATGTATTTTTTTTCGATTACATTATTACCGATTTTAAGACAAATTCAGCTACCTGCAACACAAGGTCATTCTAGTTAGCAAAGTATGAAGATAGTCAAAAAATCGAAAAATATCGGAATAATCACTTTCAAAGGATCCACTAACCTTGGTTTGGTTCTACCTACAAAAGATGCTCGAAGTGATGACCCTCGACTTGTAAGCACTTGTTAATTCGCTGATGAAAAGACCGTCTAACTTCAGCTAACATTTGTGGTGTAATTTCGGTACATGCTCGTCGTATTCTGTCTTTCATGTCGTCAGGCGTGGTAGGTGCTACCGCCATTACGCGATCTTTGACAAAACCCCATAAAAAGTAATCTGCTGATGTTAGATCTGGCGATCGAGGTGGCCAAGCTACAGGACCGCCTCGTCCTATCCACTTTTCGCCAAAAATCTCATTCATCACTTGTCTTAAACACAGAGCATAATGGGGTGGTGCACCGTCTTGTTGACTCGTGTTTGTTGCACTGATGCATTTTTCAATTTTTCGACTATTTTCATACTTTGCGTGACTAGAATGACCTTGTGTTTCAGGTCGCTGAATTTGTCTTTGAATCGGTAATAATGTCATCGAAAAAAAAATACATGGTTCCATTTAAAAAAGTGGAGTTGACCTTGACGTAATTTCAGCGCCTCTGCAGATAAAAAAATAGGGTGGTCCAGTATAACGGCCTTCTCGAACACTGAAACTTTTGTCTGAAACATTTTTGGATGTGATCAATAGTTTGAGTGCTATTGCTCTGTAACACTTTATGTGCCTCACCCTGTATATATATATATATAAAGGATCAAGAATTAGTAAAATTCCCAAATCTTATTCTTCCTAATTAGATCACTACCTTTAATATTATAATCATAACGTAGAGGAAAGGAACACTTTGCAACATTTAGAGCTAAATGATTCTTTTCCGACCAATCAACAACGTTGTATAAAACTTCTTGCATTTTTAACAAATCGTGAAAAGAAGTAATGGGCTTATAAACTTTTACATCATCTGCAAAAACTTGCCATTCGGAGTGCTTTACGTAATCGGGCAAATCGTTAATCAAAATCAAAAAAAACAAGTGGACCTAAATTAGATCCTTGTGGGACGCCCGATGTAGCATAATACTTTACCGACGAGCAACCATTGCATACATCGTACTGCTGTCGGCCACGCAGATAAGATGCAATTAACTTTAAAAACTGTCCGATATTGAAAAAAGATGCAATTTATTTAATAAGGTATAGTGACGGACTCTGTCAAACACTTTACAAATTCAGCGTAAATTACATCCAACTGCCCACCGCTATTCATAGCCCATAGGGTTCGTATATTGTGTTTTGTGTATGCTTTGCGCTCTCTTTGATGTATTATTTGTAAGGTGCCTGGGCGAAACTAAAAGAAGAACAAAGGTAAGTTCGAAGCCAGCCGGAATGTCTCGCAAGAACGTCGGAACGTCGAAGCGAAGCGTCGGTCCTCTGACTCCAAATTTCTACGAGGGCCGGCCGAAAAGTTTCTCCCCCATTGTATCAATTAAATTCGTTGCGCTCATTTCCCTCCCTTTTTTATTACAATCAACCCCTATTGTGACAACATCTCGCTCTAAAATACGTCGTGTTGATCCGTACCCCCCTTCTCACTGAGCAAATACCCGATCAACCATATGTTACAGCAGGTTGAGGAGTGATTAGAGTGAACTTTGCCATTTTGAAGATTAAAGTGTTCTGACGACCCATTTAGACTATCCCCAAAGTGTTTTAAGAGAGTATTTGCTTGAAATTCATGAAAAAAGTATAGGCTTCAAAACTAGTTCTACAAATTACTACTGTAAAGCAAAATATTTTTCCTTCGTTCGTCCTGGGCTCCCTCCATAATATGCAAGGAACCTTTTGGGACACACAATATTTACCATAAGGCTGTAACTTAACCTAAACGTTCAAATAAATGTCGGAATTTTTAAGATTAGGAGTATCATTTATTACATAATTAACTAAAACTAACAAACTGTTAATACTAAAAAGTAAATAACGCATAATATACAAAACACTAAATAACGATTACTACTGGTATCTCCTTTGTATAATCTGCCTCGACTTAGGAAGGTGGCACGCCGATACATTATGCAGTCGGTCTAGCGCATCGGGCAATTTCAACCGCTGGGTTAATTTTGCTTTTACTTCATCTCTTGATTGCACAAATTGAAGTGTATCAATTACGCAGGTTACTAATTCCTGATCAACACATCTATAAAAAATCACATGAAGTGCACATTGGCTGTATCCAAAATACTGCTGAAGAAAAACTCACAAAGGGCATGGATTGATTGGAATTATTGCATCTATTGGGTGAATTGGACGGGCCACGTCATCCTCAGTTATTGGACCTGTATGAGCCTGCCCCTTCTTGCGCTAAAATGTTAGATAATAGATAATAATTATTCTCCAAGCAACTTGTCACATTTTACCGTTGATCTCTGAGTGTGAAAAACATTTAGGATAAGTTCACTAATTCGATCTTCCAAGATGTTTAAGTGTAAAAGAATATTGTAGTCGTTTATAGAGGTATTATCGCCTAAAAGCACAATTTTAGAGTTTTTCTGTATTTATAAGCTAAGAATGTACCAAGTAGTTCCAGAACTGGGGCGTTAACACATTTTACGATTTTGATAAGTTTATTAACTCCTGTGTACATTTTCTGTAACTCGCAATTTGTGTTATCGAGGAGAGCTTGACTTTGGTCCGCCTTTTAACAGAAAAACATGGTGAAGTGCATATAATATCAAAAGTAACTGAAAGTGGATACCTCCATGGTTATATCCCTCAATTCTTTTTTTAGTTTGATTATATTATTTACTTGATGATTGGTTCGCCCATTCCTCAACTTGGTTTGAACATCTACAAATTGATAATTATGTTACCCTACTCTATTTAATTACTACAAAAATCACTAAATATTTAAATTATAAGGTTCACAATGCCTCAACACATTTCGTTTCAGGGTAGTTAATATCAATCCTAAATAATGTGGGCCAGATGATCTGGGTTCAAACTCCGGTAACTCCAACAGCCATAAAAATCTTATGTCGACTTTACCGCGATTCCCCAATCCGGCTTATACAACCGCGAGTTCTTAATGCTTCAACCTCTTTAAAGAAGAGAGGCCGATCGATGCCTCTTCAGGGATGTTACTAACAAGGCTGGCATACTACGTGCATTCTATACATATACTGTTTGTCACAGAGAATAAATCCTAAATACGTTACCAATGTCAGCATGAAGCTTAACCAACTCGTCGGTTAATTTCTCAATCTCAGTGCGCAAAAAAGTGATGTAAAAAAACTTTCCAAAATTCTCTTCTTCTTGGGCAAGATATTGAAAGTAGAATTGTTCGGTTTCTTCCATGCCACTAAACTCCTGCAAAAATAACATATTGTGTAAAATATCATTTCCCCGTTGGCCTCGAGTAGCATACTAAAATACTAGCCAAAATCTCCTTGCATTCGTTCAAACGGTTGTTCATTTGTTCTCTTTTCCGTAACATTTTTAAATATTCGTTTCTTTCCAGATCCCTCATAACCCTCTTCTGTCCTTTAGTTGTAAGAAATTCTTTTCGAATGCCGTAATCGTCGATTTGGTTCTTCAAGAGTATCATTTCCTGTACAAAGAAAATTATTTATAAGTATAGAAAAATTTAGATCAAATATGCAAAAAGTACAAATATTGTACTTTTCCCATTTTTTCAATTAGTGTTTTCTAACACAACAAATATCTAGAGATAAGATACAAATATATAGGTAGTTAGTTGCTATAACCATCAAGCTTAATTGCATGTGAACAACGTGAGAGTGATGGCATGACTGGGGTTTGAGTAAAAGTATGCGTCAGTTATTTATGCATATTTACTGATTACTAAACCGAAACGTCGTGTGATATACACCCTAGACAGTGGAAAAAGTCCGATAAAAACACACTATAATAGACCACTGCCAAAAAATGACATTCAGAGAACAACGTGATATACACCCAAGACCTAGACAGTGGAAAAATCCATTTATTTCGATTTTCCACAATTCATTAACAAGTTTTATACGCAAATGTGCACATAAACATAGTTCTGTAATGGTTTACAAGTTTTACACCCCTATATAGTCGTAATTATTATCAAACATATGTCACTTTAAATTTGTCTGGGCATGCAGTTCAACCACGGAGCCTATAAAAGTGGCACATATATAACGCGGCCACAGTGCTCCTGTAAAAACCGTTGTGAGATCTCATGGTGTAGTTGTTTCATTTTAGTATAGCAAGCAGAAAGTGTATAAACAGCCCCAACATATTTTGTACATATAATATGGTGGTTTTGCTTCTGGAGCAAAACTGAAGGAGAGTATCTTCATTGATCCCCAAATTATAATATTATAATATTAAAATTAAATATTTTTTATGTGAAGACTTCAAATATTTATAATTGGGAAAAATAATATAAAATGTTAATTACTTCTTTAGATTTTTTATTATATACCGAAAAGTAGCATGTTTGCATAATTTTACGCTTTTTATGCAAGAAGCTTGATATGAACCGTTAAACAGATCGAAAAAACAAAGGAAACGTACGCCGCCCGAAAGGCGCCCGAAGAACAAAGATTATTACATCTGTTCAACAAACCGCCGCGATCCTACGCAGAAGTATCTTTCAAAACCCTAAAATCATAAAAATAAGTGTCCTTACAACGAATTTCTAAAGTGCAGCAAGATTGCAACCATAAAACTTTATTGGAGCCGGCCGGCCAAGAAAGGTGACAGCCAGCGAAATACGCCTCACGAATGTTTGCAGATTAAATTAAGAATTTTTCACTAAAACGCCCTTTAAACAGAGTGCGCTCTGTTTTAATCACACATAAAGGATACCAGAAGATAGGAAAAATTAACCGCTACCTATTAAAACAAACCACAGAGCGATAGCACATATACAGGTGGAGAAAAAGCAATTTTTCCATCAGGCAGCCAAACTCGCGCCCGGGAGAGCGGCCGAGAGTTCAGCGGCCCGAGGAAAGGCATATTGTAACGAAGAAATCAGGGGCCACGACCGAGTACAGCGAGCAAAGATGCAGATTACAAATTAAATTTTAATTAACGAAGGAAGCATCCCAGAAAAGCGTAATTGGTCTCAATAATCTTATAAAAATAGCGCGCAACCGATCAAAGCATAATAAACTTTTTAACACACGCCATAAGAAAAATACTTAATTAAGCTTTACGCGGAACATTGCATTAAAAATTCCAAGTTGAGCTAATTTTTTACTCAAATCATAGCAAATTGGGTGTCGTTAGACTCGGCATTTCATCAACTATTGATTGCGACTAAAACCAAGTCGCTAATTGATCACGCCGCTCAATTAAATGCTATAATTACAAAATATATCGAAATCGGGCAAAACATCCCTTCTACTTCGACCAATGAGCGTCGAGATCGCGTTGGACAAAGGACTGGCTCCTTTAAATAGTCAGACGCTGGCAGTAAGAAGGCACTCAATCCAGGAGAGTCGAACCAGCAGCACTCAGCCACGGAGAGTCCACCAGCCGCCACTTCAGCTTCCAGGACTACCAGCAGCCACTCCAGCTTCCAGGACTACCAGCAGCCACTTCAGCTCCAGGACCAACAGCCGTTTCACTGGACTTAGCTGTCTGCCGCCTTCGTGGGACTTGGAGTTCGAGCCACTTTAGCTTCCAGGACCAGCTAGCAGCTCCCGCCTCTCCAGAGCCTATCACCCTCGGGGACTTAGAAGCCAATCCTACGCATTGGACTCTGCTGCCTGCCGTTTTTGGAAAGCCACTTTCGCCAGCCGCCGCCTCCGCCGAGGAGATCAGCACTGCCGCCGACGTTGCCGCCGCCGCTGCCCACAGTCCGCCGCCCCGTCGCCAGTCGCCACCGCCGCCGCTGCCACCGCAGAAGGAAGCCGCCAACCGCCGCCTCCGCCCAGGAGATCCGCACTGCCGCCGACGTTGCCGCCGCCGCTGCTCACAGCCCGCCGCCCCGTCGCCAGTCGCCACCGCCGCCGCTGCCACCGCAGAAGGAAGCCGCCAGCCGCCGCCTCCGCCCAGGAGATCCGCACTGCCGCCGACGTTGCCGCCGCCGCTGCTCACAGCCCGCCGCCCCGTTGCTAGTCGCCACCGCCGCCGCTGCAACCGCCGAAGGAAGCCGCCGCCTCCGCCAAGGAGATCCGCACTGCCGCCGACGTTGCCGCCGCCGCTGCTCTCAGCTCGCCGCCCCGTCGCCAGTCGCCACCGCCGCCGCTGCAACCGCAGGAGGAAGCCGCCGGCCCCGCCTCCGAAGGACCACACCCGCTTCCAATCGCGGATGCCAATCCGCCATTTTCTTTTCTTTTTTCTGTATATAAATGTTACCTAGTTATAAGCTTATTTGTATGTGTAAATATAATAAACTTTGTTCCAATCAAATCCAGTGTCTAGCTGAGGGTAACGCCCAACCACCCCTTCTTACGCCGACGCCATTGCAGTAACCCTACCGCTGAGCATAGACGTAGGCTTGTTAATTGTCGCCCGGAACGTGGGGCCAACCTTTGGTGGACATCAGAGGGAAGCCACGCCCACTACAATGGTGAAGTCGACGAAGAAGGATGGACGCAACTCCGCTGAGGACCAACAAGGAACTTCAGTAGACACCGCCTCCAAGTCCCAGCCCAGTGCGACAGGAAGTCAACGAAGACAACCAACAGCAAATGGCGCACCACCTTGCGAGCCTAGCAAGGGCAGCAACAAGGACAAACCAAGATGAATGAAGAGGACCAACACCACTTCTGGGAGTGGTAGTAAACACCCAGTGGCGCCCAAATCAAATTTCAACATCACCACCAACAACCATGATCCACAACGATGCACAGCAATCTCAAGGATCCCTCATCACCAGCTTTCTGGCCTGCACTGCCAATGTGCTACCAGAAGCTCAGCACCAGCTCTCTGGCCAACACTTCAAATATGCTGCCAGAAGCTCGCCGCCAACTTTCTGCAGAAGCTCCAGCACCTGCACGCAGCACAAACTCACCGAGAAGAGCAACAGGGGAACAGCGCTCGCTGAAAGGCCCAAGCCCACAACTCCACCGGAACACGCACAACAGGTCCCCGAAGCTATGACTTGCCGCCTCCGCCACCGAGGGTCAATCTGTCCGCGCCAAGGATACCCCAAGCCTCCACCCGCACCCACCGCGTGCCGCCGAGGTGTATCCTTCCGCAGATCCACCCAGCGCGTGAGGAATGCCGCAACACCACCATACTTCGCCTGGTCACGTGCGCCCGCTTCCGGAACATCAGGCACAGCCCCTTTTACGACAAGGATCCACCTAGCTTCTTCTCCAGACGTCAACGCGCCCAACTAGCCCAAGCAGCCCCGACCAAGGTGTCCCACCTCAGCCGCCTCCACGTCAGCAACCCGGGTCGCCTAGGGAAACAGAAACTCCGCGTCAAGGAGAGGACTTCGCCTAAGCACGCACTCCAAGATACCGAAGTCCTGGCATCACGCTTACTTCTCCGCGGAGCGATCTGGTCAAGACCGGACCCTCAAACTTCGCCGGCACCAACCGCGTTCCGCCGAAGCCCGGCCACAGATCCGCCCCAGCACGTGAATAAGCTCACGCCGCCAAGGGACTTCACTTGGACACTAGCCCAGGTTCCAGGAGTCCTGACCGAAGTTTCCAACACCCCAGGTCGACCTCCGCTCCCACGAGTCCCGGCTGACGACACCTTTCATCGGAGCGCTTCCATCGCCACCAAGGCCCCATCACAGGCTCTCTGGCCGGCACCTCCAATGTGCTGCCAGAAGCTCTTCACCAGCTCTCTGGCCGGCAGTGCCAATCTGCTGCCAGAAGCTCGCCACCAACTCTCTGCAGGCACTCCAGCACCTGCACTTAGCGCAAATTCGCCGAGAAGCGCAACAGAGAAGCACGCTCACTAGAAGGCCGAAGCTCACGACTCCGCCGGAACAGGCGCCCCAGGTCGCGGAAGCTAGGACTTGCCACCTCCACCACCGAAGGTCAATCTGTCCGCGCCAAGGATGCCCCAAGCCTCCGCCCGCACCCACCGCGTGCCGCCGAGGTGTATCCTTCCGCAGATTGACTCAGCACGGGAGGACTGCCGCAACGCCGCCATACTTCGCCTGGTCACGCGCTCCCACTTCCGGAAGATCAAGCACGGCACCTTCTACGACGAGGATCCATCTGGCTTCTCACCCAAACGTCAACACGTCTGATTAGCCCTAGCAGCCCCCGAACAAGGTGTCCCACCTCAGCCGTCTCCACGTCAGCAAGTCGGGTCACCTAGAAGGATAGGAACTCCGCGTCAAGGAGAGGACTCCGCCTAAGCACGTACTTCAAGACCCCGAACTCCTAGCATCGCGCTTATGTCACCGAGGACCGATCTGGCCGCGCCTGGACCCCCAAGCTTCCGCCCGCACCAGCCGTGTACTGGCGAAGTACGCCCAGCCACAGATCTGCTCCAGAACGTGAAAAAGCCCACGCCCCAAGGGACTTCGCTTGGACACGAGCCCCAGGTACCAGGAGTCCTGACCGAAGTTTCCAACACCCCAGGTCGACATCCGCTCCCACGAGTCCCGGCTGACGACACCTTCCATCGGAACGCTTCTCACCGCCACCAAGGCCCCAACACCAGCCCTCAACGGCCCAACATCGCGCTCATCGAGATACCTCCAACCGAGCAGCGCATCATTCCACAGGGATTCAGAGACCGCTTAGTCCAAAGATGTATGACGGCCAGCGAACCCGCAAAGGAAAGATCCCCCCGGTTCCCGCAACCTGCTACAGAGGATCATGCGGCTCGCAGCCAAACATCACCATGTGAGGATTCACAAGGGCGTCTATGGATAACCGGCCACTCATATCTCGCAGTACCACCAAGGAATCCGCCGCTAAGCCAGTTAGACGTTGTCGAGGAGAAAAATTCACGCAGACCAACTCCGCCTCTTCTCTCCCTAACCTTTTTGTTTTATGCCCGGATCGCGGACGCCAAAGGAGGGGGGAATTGATATGAACCGTTAAACAGATCGAAAAAACAAAGGAAACGTACGCCGCCCGAAAGGCGCCCGAAGAACAAAGATTATTACATCTGTTCAACAAACCGCCGCGATCCTACGCAGAAGTATCTTTCAAAACCCTAAAATCATAAAAATAAGTGTCCTTACAACGAATTTCTAAAGTGCAGCAAGATTGCAACCATAAAACTTTATTGGAGCCGGCCGGCCAAGAAAGGTGACAGCCAGCGAAATACGCCTCACGAATGTTTGCAGATTAAATTAAGAATTTTTCACTAAAACGCCCTTTAAACAGAGTGCGCTCTGTTTTAATCACACATAAAGGATACCAGAAGATAGGAAAAATTAACCGCTACCTATTAAAACAAACCACAGAGCGATAGCACATATACAGGTGGAGAAAAAGCAATTTTTCCATCAGGCAGCCAAACTCGCGCCCGGGAGAGCGGCCGAGAGTTCAGCGGCCCGAGGAAAGGCATATTGTAACGAAGAAATCAGGGGCCACGACCGAGTACAGCGAGCAAAGATGCAGATTACAAATTAAATTTTAATTAACGAAGGAAGCATCCCAGAAAAGCGTAATTGGTCTCAATAATCTTATAAAAATAGCGCGCAACCGATCAAAGCATAATAAACTTTTTAACACACGCCATAAGAAAAATACTTAATTAAGCTTTACGCGGAACATTGCATTAAAAATTCCAAGTTGAGCTAATTTTTTACTCAAATCATAGCAAATTGGGTGTCGTTAGACTCGGCATTTCATCAACTATTGATTGCGACTAAAACCAAGTCGCTAATTGATCACGCCGCTCAATTAAATGCTATAATTACAAAATATATCGAAATCGGGCAAAACATCCCTTCTACTTCGACCAATGAGCGTCGAGATCGCGTTGGACAAAGGACTGGCTCCTTTAAATAGTCAGACGCTGGCAGTAAGAAGGCACTCAATCCAGGAGAGTCGAACCAGCAGCACTCAGCCACGGAGAGTCCACCAGCCGCCACTTCAGCTTCCAGGACTACCAGCAGCCACTCCAGCTTCCAGGACTACCAGCAGCCACTTCAGCTCCAGGACCAACAGCCGTTTCACTGGACTTAGCTGTCTGCCGCCTTCGTGGGACTTGGAGTTCGAGCCACTTTAGCTTCCAGGACCAGCTAGCAGCTCCCGCCTCTCCAGAGCCTATCACCCTCGGGGACTTAGAAGCCAATCCTACGCATTGGACTCTGCTGCCTGCCGTTTTTGGAAAGCCACTTTCGCCAGCCGCCGCCTCCGCCGAGGAGATCAGCACTGCCGCCGACGTTGCCGCCGCCGCTGCCCACAGTCCGCCGCCCCGTCGCCAGTCGCCACCGCCGCCGCTGCCACCGCAGAAGGAAGCCGCCAACCGCCGCCTCCGCCCAGGAGATCCGCACTGCCGCCGACGTTGCCGCCGCCGCTGCTCACAGCCCGCCGCCCCGTCGCCAGTCGCCACCGCCGCCGCTGCCACCGCAGAAGGAAGCCGCCAGCCGCCGCCTCCGCCCAGGAGATCCGCACTGCCGCCGACGTTGCCGCCGCCGCTGCTCACAGCCCGCCGCCCCGTTGCTAGTCGCCACCGCCGCCGCTGCAACCGCCGAAGGAAGCCGCCGCCTCCGCCAAGGAGATCCGCACTGCCGCCGACGTTGCCGCCGCCGCTGCTCTCAGCTCGCCGCCCCGTCGCCAGTCGCCACCGCCGCCGCTGCAACCGCAGGAGGAAGCCGCCGGCCCCGCCTCCGAAGGACCACACCCGCTTCCAATCGCGGATGCCAATCCGCCATTTTCTTTTCTTTTTTCTGTATATAAATGTTACCTAGTTATAAGCTTATTTGTATGTGTAAATATAATAAACTTTGTTCCAATCAAATCCAGTGTCTAGCTGAGGGTAACGCCCAACCACCCCTTCTTACGCCGACGCCATTGCAGTAACCCTACCGCTGAGCATAGACGTAGGCTTGTTAAGCTTTTTAGAATAAATATTTTTCAATTCTTATTAATATCTATTTAAATGGCTTCTACAAACTCTAATCTAGCCCTGTTAATGAATTACTGTTAAAAAATCCTGTAAAGGTTCTTTTACAGTTGTCTAAATGGGGAAATTCTTTAGAACATGTTAATTAGATAAAGAAAAATCTCGTCATTTTGACAACACTAATAGTTATTTACTATACAAGTGGGATAACACCATTTCAGTTAGGTAATGAAGTCATTACACAATTCAGTTGCGTAATGAAACCATTACATAACTGAGTGGTGTAATGAGCTTCATTACCTAACTGAAATAGTGTAAAATGAATGACGTAATGAGTTACTTATCCCACTGGAGTAGATAAAAGAACATTTAGAGAATTATTGTAACAGTAATTCATTAACAGGGCTAGATTCGAGTTTCTAGAAGCCATTTAAATAGATATTAGTCAGAATTGAAAAATATTTCTTCTAAAAAGCACCTTGCATAAAAAACGTACAAATTATGCAAACATACTACTTTTCGGTAAATAATAAAAAATCTAAAGAAGTAATTAACATTTTATATTATTTTTCCCAATTATAAACCTTTAGTCTTTATATAAAAAAATAAATTTTAATATTAAGTCTTGGTATTTGAAATTTTAAAATAGTATATTATGATACTAGTGTATAAGTACGCCTTTAAGGCACGTGCGACGAGTTTGCTTTTAACGTCGCTAGTGCTTTAATGGCTCTTATACACGTGTATCATACGCTATGTTTTCAACGATCGTAACAGAAATATAAAAACTCAGTTCGGTGACACTTTTTCCGTCACGTTGTGTTAGATATTCAAACATACGGCAAAGCGTGTTTTAATAAATTAGTAAAACACGCCACCAATGGCAACGTGTTAAAAAGACGTAATTCGAGCACTAATATTAAGAGCGCTATGTACCGGGTGGCCAATTAAGAAGGGCACTCGGCCCTATCTCGAAAAGTAATTGTCGTAAAGACTTGGGGTAAAAAAAATTATGAATAAAGCGGCCAAGAGAAAATGCTGGAAATTATTTTTAAGTTTCTAGAATGGCCGCCAGGGGGCGTAATCGCATTCTTGAATTTTAAATCACGTTTTTTGAGAAATATTTTTATATTACAGATAGCTAAAATGGACACCGTTTTAAAGCTGATATAAATTTTTTTTTGTTAAATGCTTTTTGCTCTATCTCTTAAGGAAAAATGGTGGGGGGTGTCCGAACATTTTCGGAAAGATATGTCAATAACTTCAAAATGGCTGAACGGATTTTGTCAAACTTGGAGTCGTTGAAAAGGGCTTTTCTTAGGCTATCAACTCTGCCTTGAGCGGATTGATTTACATTGCTTCTGTCGCCGCTAGAGGGCGTTTTGCGACAACACTACAAATGAAATGGATTTTCTCAAAAAAATTAAATGCAACGATATCACTTTTATTGCAACAAAAGATAGCCAAATAAGGGTCTAACACGCTAGTGAAAACCGCATTTCGATATTTGTTTCCTAACCTAAAATATCAGTAAAGGAAATTAAAACTCGAAATAATGTCGCATCTTTGGGAATATTTTCAGTATACCATTATTAAATCCTACTTATCGTTCTTTTAGCAAAATATATATAAATTAACTGTTAAAATGAAAACATTATATTTAAAATGTCAATAATAATTAATACTCATTCAATATGATTGAATATTGGCCTTCTGTCCACACGAAATTCGAAATTTTTAAAATGCAAGTGTGCTTTGGAAAACAAAATAGCAAAAATTATAATGGTGGTGTTTAAGTGTCAATCATATTAAGATTGTTGCTATATATAGTGCATTTTGGTGGCCATATTTGTAAAAAATGCCTTTTCCATCTGTAGAAGTGTTTGATATGTTTCGTGTTTATTTTAAAAACAATGAAAACGCAACAGTTTCTGTTAGAATCTATGCGATGGAGTATCCTGATAGGCGCCATCCAACTGTCAAAGTTTTTCGTGTAGA
This sequence comes from Agriotes lineatus, assembly GCA_940337035.1. Lineage (NCBI taxonomy): Eukaryota > Metazoa > Arthropoda > Insecta > Coleoptera > Elateridae > Agriotes > Agriotes lineatus. The sequence goes on along the minus strand of OW679203.1, from coordinate 6,487,153 downwards.
CAGAAAGGCAATATTCAATCATATTGAATGAGTATTAATTATTATTGACATTTTAAATATAATGTTCGTATTTTAACAGTTAATTTATATATATTTTGCTAAAAGAACCATAATTAGGATTTAATAATGGCAGGTATACTGAAAATATTCCCAAAGATGCGACATTATTTCGAGTTTTAATTTCCTTTACTGATATTTTAGGTTAGGAAACAAATATCGAAATTCGGTTTTCACTAGCGTGCTAGACCTTTATTTGGCTATCTTTTGTTGCAATAAAAGTGATATCGTTGCATTTAATTTTTTTGAGAAAATTCATTTCATTTGTAGTGTTGTCGCAAAACGTCCTCTAGCGGCGACGCAAGCAATCTAAATCAATCCGCTCAGGGCAGCGTTGATAGCCTAAGAAAAGCCATTTTCAACGACTCCAAGTTTGACAAAATCCGTTCAGCCATTTTGAAGTTATTGACATTTCTTTCCGAAAATGTTCGGACACCCCCCACCACTTTTCCTTAAGAGATAGAGCAAAAATAATTTAACAAAAAAGAATAGAATTTATCTCAGCTTTAAAACGGTGTCCATTTTAGCTATCTGTAATATAAAAATATTTCTCGAAAAACGTGATTTAAAATTCAAGAATGCGATTACGCCCCCTGGCGGCCACTCTAGAAACTTAAAAATAATTTCCAGCATTTTCTCTTGGCCGCTTTAGTCGTAAATTTTTTTACCCCAAGTCTTTACGACAATTACTTTTCGAGATAGGGCCGAGTGCCCTTCTTAATTGGCCACCCGGTACATAGCGCTCTTAATATTAGTGCTCGAATTACGTCTTTTTAACAGGTTGCCATTGGTGGCGTGTTTTACTAATTTATTAAAACACGCTTTGCTGTATGTTTGAATATCTAACACAACGTGACGGAAAAAGTGTCACCGAACTGAGTTTTTATATTTCTGTTACGATCGTTGAAAACATAGCGTATGATACACGTGTATAAGAGCCATTAAAGCACTAGCGACGTTAAAAGCAAACTCGTCGCACGTGCCTTAAAGGCGTACTTATACACTAGTATCATAATATACTATTTTAAAATTTCAAATACCAAGACTTAATATTAAAATTTATTTTTTTATATAAAGACTAAAGGTTTATAATTGGGAAAATGTTCTTTTATCTACTCCAGTGGGATAAGTAACTCATTACGTCATTCATTTTACACTATTTCAGTTAGGTAATGAAGCTCATTACACCACTCAGTTATGTAATGGTTTCATTACGCAACTGAATTGTGTAATGACTTCATTACCTAACTGAAATGGTGTTAAATGAATGACATTTGCCTACTAAAATATTTTTGAAAATGACAGATCTGACATTTCTCTTAATGCACTTTTCTCAATTTTAGGCAGTCGTAGATAAAATTTTGTACAATACATGTGTGATAATCTGATAATGCATCATTAATATACTTGTGTGCTTACATAACTCGTGCTACGCACTCGTTTGTAACTTACACACACGTATATTAATGATGCTGTTATCCCACTTGTATAGTAAATAACTATTAGTGTTGTCTAAATGACGAGATTTTTCTTTATCTAATTAACATGTTCTAAAGAATTTCCCCATTTAGACAACTGTAAAAGAACCTTTACAGGATTTTTTAACAGTAATTCATTAACAGGGCTAGATTAGAGTTTGTAGAAGCCATTTAAATAGATATTAATAAGAATTTAAAAATATTTATTCTAAAAAGCTTCTTGCATAAAAAGCGTAAATTCTATGTCAACATGTCCTTATATATTTGTAACTTTGTAAATTTTGTTATGTGCCATAAGACCTTGTAGTTAAAAGGCACATTAAACCACTTAATAAAAAAAAAAAAAAAAAAAAAAAAAAAAAAGCGTAAAATTATGCAAACATGCTACTTTTCGGTATATAATAAAAAATCTAAAAAAGTAATTAACATTAGCTAAAGTTCTAAAAAATTTGGTGTTTTTTGGCCTTGAGATTGTTCACTTAACTAAAGATAACACCCTCTAAAAAAATCTCATAAAAATCTTACTTAATTTCCGAAAAATAGCACTTTTTGGATTTTGACAATTTCGAAAAACTCCATTTTCTAAATAAGTAAAAATCACTCGGTATATATGATAGAGGCTAAATAGGTTTTTAAACAAGCACAAATTATTAACGAAAAAATTTTTTTCTAAAACTAACAAATTTTAAAAAAATTCCATATTATGCCGACTTTTTGGCGGACACTGTATATACATAATATATAGATGTAAAAAAGACAATAAATGTTGCACAAACGAAGATATTCCGGAAGCACAAGAGAAATGGCGAATGCTACACTCAAATAAAAATGAAAGGTATAAACCTACAATTTTGTACATTTTAATGTATTTTTGGCAATGTAATTTTGATAGACTTGTTGTGAATTTGACGCTAATAGTATTCTATGTTAATTATATTGGTTGTAAATGTAAACTTGTTTATACACTGTATTCACATTTCGATGCTCATCATGGGTATCTGGGTTATTAGAAGACATAGAGCAACGGTTAAATGGGGAATGTTTTGCAGAATTCAATACTCGCGACAAATCTCATTTCAAATTCACCCTAACTTTTTTAAATTTTAAGATAATTTGAAAAAACCAAAATTTGCCGATTTGAATGTTCGTCAATAACTCGATAACACCTAATGTGACCTCTTCCAAAGTGTTACAATGTTCAGACACTTTTTAAACATTTTTTTATGTAAACAGAAACTCCCAATTGTCATTTGTTTTCAAGTCATTAGTGCTACATTTTATTTCTCATGTGGCAGCCATATTTGATTTTTGGTTAGTTAGATAGTCTTTGAAAAAAGATATGAAATTAGTAGACTGTGAGATTAAACACCAATGAGAGATGAAAAGTGAGCGGATGGCCCCGCCAGCAAATGCTCGCCCATAATCAGATGAATTTCAGCTAATGCATATACAACACATTAATGCTGGGCTAAACTTTCCAAAATATTCAACTATTTCAAATCCACGTGTAGTGAGTCTTTCGAAAATTCCACACAAGCACCAGAAGCAATTTATCTATCAATCTGGCTATATAAATTTGCTCTCTCAATACAGGAAATCTTTCCAAAGATCTCGAAAATTTCCCAAGGTCTCAAGAATTTCCGAAATTCGCAGACATGCAAAAGGAGGTAAGTAACCGAAGTAGTGGCAGCCTAACACATAATGACAATAAAAAGTAGATGGAAATTCAAGTCAATTCCTGAATAAATAACTTAATTTTATCTGCAGCATAATTTATATGTAACAAGTGTCTCTTTTAAGCTTGTCGACCAGATGGCAGAACAACGAGTAATTTAAGCAAGGTCCGTAAATCATGTTTGTTGTGATGAACAAAGCAAACATGGTTTACGAACCTTTTAATTTAAGATACTTAAAAATGTACATTTAGTTCTATAATGATACTGAAATAATTTTCTCTATGAAAATTCAGGCATCGATTGGTTATATTGTTTTTTCTTATCATACTTGTTAATTAAAGATTTATGTGGTACAATCTTTTAGTAATATCGAAAAATGACCGCGAAGACTGTTCTAGGTCATTAAAAGCGTAACTTCTGACCTCAAAGGGACCAATAGTGAGTGTTTTTACTTGCTGATTTATGTCGGTTGCTAATTTTAAAGTGCGTATAAGATTTTCGTAAAGCTTTGAGTGTTCCAGGCTCAAGAAGCTGTTTTAAAGTGAGGGTTATAGCATAAAACAAATAGTCGATGCTTCAGTCAAACAGAGCTTTCTTTAAGCTTTTCGTAGCCAGAATCTGCATCCTACAAATACGTTTCAAAATAGTATATTATGATACAAGTGTATACGTACGCCTTTAAAGCACGTGCGACCAGTTTAAGAGCACGACGCGCTAGCGGAGTGCTTTTAAAGTCGCTAGTGCTTTAATGGCTCTTATACGCGTGTATCATACGCTATTTTTCTACGATCGTAACAGAAAAATAAAAATTTTGTTGGGTGACACTTTTTCCGTCATATTGTGTTAGATATTCTAGGTTATATTGACATTAAAATTTACGGCAAAGCTTGTTTTAATAAATTATTAAAACACTCCTCCAACGGCAACGTGCGAATAAGACGTATTTTGGGAACTAATATTAAGAGTGCTTCAAACGTCGCTTTTGACACTTTATTTCCATATACCCTTCTTTCTTCAATCGGGTGTAGATAGGGAGGTCAATACAGCTCTACGAACCAGTGGAGACAGAACTAAAGTCGATACAACTCAAAATATGTCTTGACTAGTTCCATTTCAAGATGGTGTAACAAAAACGGAGCGTTATTGCAGTTTTCTATATTCCACAGGTTTACATATGCAGTCCAACTTTCAAAACTGAACAAAACAATGTCAAGTTTGGTTTGTAACTAAACTTGTACACCGTTAAAAACAGCATTTTTACAGCCTGCTTTGAATCATGTCAAAATGAGGCAGATTATAGGATACCAAGCAACTAATAAGACAGAGGACGGAAGCAACTAATATTATTCAACGTATCACGCAAGCTAACTAGAAATGGGCAGGCCACATTGCCGGAATGACCGATAATAAGTGAACCAAAAGGAAAATTAGAATAGATACCTATAGAAGACTACCAATTAGATGGTGTGACAATAATCTAAGAGCAACAAGCAACTGAATAGACAACATGGGACACACGGCTTTACATCACTTCCGAATGATAGAATTCTGTAGAGGCTTTCATCTGCATTTTTTTATTTTTGAAAACCTCACCGGCACCGGGAGTCGAACTCGCGACCTTACATCAGTAGTCAGGATGCTTACCACTGAGCTACCGACCCCGGTGTGTTTGTCTTGTAATGAGCTAGTTCGTGTCACCTTGGTATTTAATAATTACCCTGCTAGATTTAAGCCAAACTCTATTTCTTATATTGTAATAATTAGGTTAAAACGAATTATGTATTTAAAACATGCAACAAGTGTTTCGCATGTGAGATTATGCGCACAAGCCCTCGTTGAGTACATCTATTAATAGAATTAAAGCAAGTTGTGCACGAATGTAGAGGCGGGGAGAGTCAGTCGCTCACTAGTAGGCGTCCAAACAAAAGGGCGTCACGGGAAGTATTATAAAGTGCGATTGAGAGTTTACGTGTGGGCCTGTATTAACACCAGTCGTCGACACCTCGTTATTCTTGAGCCAAAATACAGCCTGAGAGCAGATATCCACCTTGGAAACAACATCGAGGTACCGATAATTCTTCGCAGCAAGAAGCTAGTATTCTAGCTTCAAAGAAACCAACCGATCTTGTCAATATTCGAGTCTATTCGAAGCAACTATAACGCAAAATTAATCATTATAAATAAAACCCATGCTTAAATGCCCGGTCCAGAAAACTGGGAAAACTAGAAACGTAATTAATAAATCACGCCAAGTTACATCATCTATGGTGTGCGTCAGTACAAAGCACCTGCTGACACATCGCGTCAGTTTGATTTTAAGCTACCGAAGGCAGAGCCGCACTAAGTGAATTTGTGGACGAGAGTACGTTGTTGACAGAATTTGTACTTTGACTTAGCGTCGCGCATTGACAATCACACTTCCATTTAAGGAGTGTATTCAGGCATGTAGATTCAGCATGAAGCTTGTGGTATTTCTTAGCTATTGCTAATAGCGTGTATAACATTTCCATATAACTATTGTGTATTCTTTTTATGTATTCTCATGCATGTATGTTCTTTTCTAGAGTATGCAGTGCGTAAATTAAGTATGGAAACAGTGGTATTATTTGAATACGGCCATAGATAGAATTCTGAAATTTGGTATAGAAGTAAAACATACGGTTTTCTACTACACTTTCGTGATTCCAATTTTTTATCGATCGTTACGACTACATCACGGCCAACTTGATTATTTTTTTAAATTGAAATCGAAGATACGATCATTAGAAAGCTGTTTTTATGTAGAATCCAACAATGTAGCACTTGATATGGCAGTTTTGAAAAATAACTTCACTATACCAAATTAAACTTTGAGAATATTACTTTCAACGGCTTGCTAGATATGCTAAAAATTTAGTTGGCGGTGAATGCTTTTGTTTTTCAACTTTAAACAGTACATTTATGAAGAATACCCATTTAACCATTGTATAAGAATTTACATACTTCCGCATAACTACGTCCACTACCCTATCATCATGATAATCTTTATTCTCTCCTTTTCTGTAAGATTTTCCATGGTACTTTCTCACTAGCCACGCAAATTCAAACAACACTTATAATTTTTGACGTTCAATATTTGTTAAACAACAGTGGCATTGTTTTGCTTTCAGCGCTTACTATCGGTTTCAGTTATCTAATAAATTTTTATCTACAACTTTTAATGTGGTATAGTAAGTTATTTTTCAAAACTGCCATATCAAGTACTATATCGTTGGATTCTACACAAAACAGCTTTCTAATGATGATACTTTCGACCACCATTTCAATTAAAAAAAAAATATACAAGTTAGCCGTGCTGCAGTCGTAACGATCGATAAAAAAATTGGAACCACGGATATTAGTAGAAAACCTTGTTTTACTTCTACACCAAATTTCAGAGTTCTATCTATGGCTGTATTCAAATAATACCACCGTTTCCATACTTAATTTACGCACTGTATGTGTTTTCATGTAAACGGATTGGTGTATATTTCTGGTAGTATTTGCATGTATGAATCAACTTATTATGGTCTATCTATTATGCTGTTGCGGTATCGCCCATTATTTACTCAACAATCTGACTTTACTTTAGGATAACTTACATTCATGATCAGCTTTGGATGCGTTTTTATGGTAAACCGTTGCTTCTAGCGAGTTCAATAAGATATACCTTTTTTAAACAGAAAAGATAGGGGAAAATTTTTTCCAGTCGAAAATAACATACACCATGGCACAAAAAAGTTGCAGCGGTTTAACGGTGTCCTAACGGTCGCTTGTGGCGCCCTTTATAGGATACAACCGAATCGTTGATAAATTTGAATGTCTCATGCCAAAAAACCCAGGATACGAAATTTCGTGAAATTAGCTGGAAGTGATCAAAAGATACTAAAAAAATGCGATTTATTTTTTTTTCAACTTTGACACCCTGTAGCTCCGTTAGTACTAACTTTTGGACTAAGGTCAGTTGGGTTAAATCAGCTTATTTTTGTCGAAATTAACTATATCTAAAGTTTGGCCCATTCTTAATCGAACACCCTGTATTAAAGAAAACTATTTCTTCTACCCAGCGTTCTAGAATCTGCATAATGGAAAAGTAGTGGGTGTAAGTGAGTACAAATAGATTCGACGGAATTGTAATATTTATTTAATCTATGATGAAGTAAAATTACCTGTTACGCCAATGTACGCGCTCCACAATGAAACATAACCTATAATTTAACATTGTCAAGTAGTTAGCTATTGTCACTAAAATTGAACAAAGAGAAAAGTCTTATTCAACAGTACTTTAGAGTGAGAGGGAACGATGATTTGTCGATACCCTGGCAGAGGGCAAATACGTCAAATTGACATCAAAACAGCCTAGTTTTGTTTAACCATCGTGACTTTTTCTTGAAAGTGATTTTCGTTTCCCCGTCGCAGGCAGCATGAATCAGCTGAATCAATATAACGGGTGTTCATACACAGTCGTCATCCCAGTTGCTTTGAAAAACAAAATGTTATGTCTTTGATTAATTCGAGCAACACAATGAAACGTCATTGAGTACTGTCATAGCGCATTTTTTCTCAATTTTAATAGACATACGTTTCTGAAGTCAAAACCTACTGGGATGACGACTGTTTATGAACACCCGTTATAATCGACACCGGTGACTATCTGAACCTAACTTTCAGAGAAGTCTCTGCAATAACTTTGATCCAGTAATAATTAAGATAGCTGTTGCTTTATGGCATGTCCTCAGTTGATCTAGGGGTGCTTTTTTGGGAACCTTATTTGTACCTGTCCTGCATATGTAGACAATCTTCTCCTATCAGTCATTGGAACGCGCTGTGTCGAGATCTGTTTTTTGTGAAGTGCTAAAAGACTCTCCACCATTGTGGAAACAAAGACCAAACATCATTCTACAACAGCCAAACCGCTTCACAACATTGAGCTTGAAGAAGAAACTTCCATTCATTTTTCACCCACCTACTCAACACTTATGATTTTTAGGCAGCAACAACTCCATGCTAACATGTTGGAGCCGAGGTCGGTAGCTCAGTGGTAAGCATCCTGATCTAAGGGTCGCGAATTTGATTCCTGGTCCCCGCGAGGCTTTCAAAATTTTAAAAATTCAGATGAAAGCCTCTAGAGAATGCCATCATTCGGAACAGTGATGTAATGCCGTGGGTCCCATGTTACTACGATGTGTAGCATGTAAAAGATCCCCTTGCTAGGGTTGGAACTCCTTAGTCTCACCAAAATTCTAAGTAGGACCATATGACTAAAGCAGTCGGTGTCTAAGGTATAGTTCTCCTTTGAAACTAGTGAAATAAATATTTTGATAGCTATAAAATTTTAGGAGGCATGTGTATTATTAAATCAGATACCCAAATATAGTATAACCTGACAAGACTCTAATGACAAATAGAACAGCCTTAAATATTTGGTCTGCTATGTTGCCTTTGTAATTATAAAAAATTATATTAAAAAATTGAATAAATACAAAACATACCATAAAATACTACAATAGCACTTGCCAGTATATAATATTTATGTAACAGATAGTTGAATAAAACTAATGCATAGGTTAGTCGTCATTGTATTCGGCAAAGTTTGAAGTATCGCTTTCGTCATTAACATTTAGTATTAATGGAGAAACTTCTACGTTGCACAAATAAGAATTTTCAATGTCAATAACGTGCTTTACACATTTATTACAAAAGCAAGTATCAATTTGATTTACTGTTAGCCTAATATAACCTAAAATCGCATTACTCAAATTTGGTGAAGTATTATAAGCTTGAAGTTTGTATTTTAACTGGCTCCATATAAGTTCAATGGGATTTAGTATAACAGTAATACGGCGGCAATCTTATTACCGTACGTCCATGTTTTTGAGCAAAATTATCTATAACAGATTTCGAATACCATTTTTCAAAAATTGCTTTTAAACACAATAACTTTGTAGAATTTGCTGCCATTTCTCAAAACCATGTCGTTGCATAAATTCCATAATTTCACATTTTTTTACTATTTGAATTTGGAATATTCTCTTCTTGATGGCTGTGGGTATCTACGAATCATTATCTATAGCTCCAGCATGCAAAATTATTCCACGTTTTAAACGAGAAACAGGGTATCCAAACAAAAATTTTTTTATGAATCCCCCCATTCTCTTTCTGTAATATCATGGGCACCATACCATGTTTCGTCTAAATAAAAAATCTCCTTTCCTTCTGATCTAAATTTGCTTATGGAAGCAATAAATTTAATTCTGTGAGTAGTAAGTTTAAGGGATTCCATGATCTTGAGTCTTTTATTGATTTTTTATATAAGTAAACTTTTATATAAAAAGTTAATACCACAATCCACTAATATTGTTTGAATTTTATTTAGAGTAGGTACTTCTTTATTTTCGTACATCCTGTAAATCACATCCCTGATGGAATTTTGTTTAATATTAGTTAATTTACTAAGAATAAGTTCATAGCTGTTGAACTTTTCATTTAAAACCTTTGTTTGGAAATTATATTAGCAACAGAAAGACATAGGAACTTTTGTTAGTTCTGAAGTTAACGTTAAAGGATTCTTAAATTTTTCACTATTAACTTTGCATCTTATGAAAGATCAATTCGTTTTGGTTGACAAATTTAAATATTTTTCCATGTGCAACACAATTCGTTAATAATTCTAATTTAGCAAATGTCACTGTCATTAGTGTCTTGTCATGTTATAATATTTTTCTACTCATGACATTGAAATCAGTCATTTTGACATTGATTCCGGTGGTTGAAATCGCATTTCAACCACTAGAGATTGAAATGTTCAGACTACAGGGATTTCAAACTGTTTGACATTCAACTGTTGACAAGAAAAATTTCACTTTATGTTTAATTTTTTTCTAAAGTGCATTAATTTGTTAAAATTAGTGATTTTTTGTAGAAATAGTAGTTTGTATACCAAGGCACTGAAGTATAAACTTTTATCACGAATGTGGATTTAGTTGCCGAGGCCCGTAGGGCCAAGGCAAATAAACCACATGAGGGATAAAAAGGAACTTCAGTGCCGGAGGTGTACACTATGTTTTATTTGAAATCGAGAAATCGTGAAATTACAACATTTTAACCAAATTTTGTAGGTTATGTTCGCTCCATTGACGTTTAATCTATCGCCTCGCCACCTACAAAAAGTCGTAAAACAATGGATTACTTCACTGCCGATTTCTCGTATTTTTAATGACGATTTCGGCGTACTTCACTGCCGATTTCAAATAATAGTAGTTTGTATACCAAGGCAACTAAAGTATCACTTTTAATCACGAATGTGGATTTAGTTGCCGAGGCCCCGTAGGGCCAAGGCAAATAAACCACATGAGGGATAAAAAGGAACTTCAGTGCCGAGGTGTACACTATGTTTTATTTGAAATCGAGAAATCGTGAAATTACAACATTTTAACCACATTTGTAGGTTATGTTCGGTCGATTGACGTTTATCTGTCGCCTCGCCACCTACAAAAAAGTCGTAAAAACAATGGGACCTTACTGTCACTGCCGTTTTCTCGTATTTTAATGACGATTTCGGCGTACTTCACTGCCGATTTCAAATAAAAATAGTATATGCAAACTCGTGGTTGATAAAATTTCAACGTCACGAGTTACTTTTTTCAACTCGCTTCGCTCGTTGAAAAAAAACACTCTCAACGTTGAATTTTTATTTCAACCACTTGTCGCATAATATACTATTTGGTTTTCTAGTTTAATAATACACATCCCTCCTAAAATTTCATAGCTAACTATTAAAATATTTATTTCACTATTTTCATAGAACTGTACCTGACATGCCTAGACCTTGTCCATTAACAAACAAACAAACAAACATGTTGGAACCTAGCAAACCTATGAAGTCTGATGCACCTTTACCAACAATGTACTTGCATGCGACAACTGGTTCTAGCTGCTTTCGGGTGCCGAATACATGTGTAAATGAAGGAATACCTATCAGTCTTGCCAATATATATAGACATTACCTCGCATTGTAGGATTAAGTCGTTATGGGCACGAAATCTTAGTGCATTTAGCTTGGTGACGCATTCCTCCCTTTGGTTATAGGCGATTGTTGACTGCTCGATTATATCTATCATAAACTTCTTGCCTTTATCCAAATTTGCAATTAATCTTCCCAAAGCTTATTAAAGGTAAGCCTAAAATTAAATTAATTTGTAAGACTGTTTGAACAAAATATTTCGAATGCATATTTTCTTTTACCTTTCTAGTAATAAATGATCAATTTCTTCCCGTAGTTTTCTGTTTTCAGTTTGAACGGTACAAAACCGTTTCACTACTGTATCGAGTTTATTTTCCAAACCTTCCAAAATTTTCTGGCCTGCCAAAACCTTTTCCTCTAGTTCTCGGTCTGGAATTACGGTAGTGCGTGCTGTGATAACTAGTTTTTTAACCTACCATCATAGAACTCAATAGTATCTAAATAAGCGAAAAAACGTAAAATAACTACCATAACAATTTGATCTTCAATTTCTTTAAGATATGTTTTCCTTTCCTTTATTTCTGAATCAAATTGATCTTTTTCGTGTATTAGACTTAACTTATTAGCGGTAACACGAGCATCCTCCTTTTTCTTAGTGCTCACAAGTTGCAACAAACAAATCGGTTTTAATGTCATTTTGTTCTTTCGCCAAAATCGCGGAGACCTTATCTGCTTTGCCATTTTCGCATCACCTTTGCCACTAGACTCCCTTTCCAACATTTTCACCTAAAATTCATTGTTTTTCAATTAATTTTAGTATTTATTAATGTACTATCAAATTATTTAGTAACTAAAGAAATAAAAAATAAAGGTGGAAGATATATTTCTGTAATTGTAACTGAGCATTTAAACAATTGTCTGTAGTGTAATAAGTAAAGTTATATACAGTGATCAGTATTTTACCTGTTTCATGAACCTCGACAAATCCAGATCCAGCTGAACCTCCATTTGGAATAGCTCCCTCGGCTGTGATGGGCCTTTTAGATTTTTTCGACATGTTGGTTTGTGTTGGCTTTAAAATTCTAGTTTAAGCAATAAACTCCACAGAATGTAAAAAACTCTTTGTCTTTTCTGGAAAAAATCAATAAAAATTATAGAAATGTCAAAACTTGAAAATACGATTAACATAATGTAAAGTGAATCACAGATAACTTAATCTCAAATTTCAAGCTTACTGGGGTATAGCCAGTGTTCGGAAACTTATTAGTTATACTAACGTTCACATCTTATTTTCAGTAGGGTTGGCCATAGAAAATATTCCATTTTAGCTATTTAAGTGGTACTTCAATTGGCATCTACAATTACTTTTAGGTTCGAAAGAATTTTAGGTTAAATATTTGTAAGACTATTTACACAACATGTGCAAATATGATTGAGATGCAAGAAACAAGCAATTTGAATTTTTTGGCATTATTAGATCAATTTTTAAATCATAATTCGTATACGGGTTTTGTGTAATAATGTTCAAAATATAAACGCGGGCAACAAACTTACATATAATTTTGCCCGTGCCAAGAGTCATCGTGCTAGTTGCACTTAGAAAACTGCCCTCGGGCAACCCTCGGGACAGTTTTCATTGCAACCAGCACTCGACCCTTGGCAGTGTGCAAAATTATCGGTAAGTATGTCTCGCCCTTGTTAAATTACTATTGATAATAAAATTAGTAACGCAAGATGCATACTTAGACGTTTTGTTTATAATTGCAAGTGTTTATGTGGCATGTGACACTCAAGGTAACAGGACTCACGAAAATTAATCCTGGTGACAGGTGACAAACCAAAACGATTTTTTCAAAAATCTAGGAAAATTTCGATAAGCAGCTGGAAAAATATAATAAGATAACTCGGAATGTATCGCTTATTAACATTTTCGCTTGTACTTGCCTACCTCAAATGTTAATAGGCCCTTACATTCCTTGTTACTAAAATATCTATTATTTAAATAAATTATGATAAATAGAACCCAGGTTATCTATATCAGTTCTATAATTAATTGCATTAGGGCTTTCTTGTATTTCATCTCCAAGCATACACGTTTTTTAAGTTATTCTCTCCATGTAAGAACTTGGGTGTATTGAAATTAAATTTATGTAGAGATTCATTGGCGTGGTTAATCAATGCTGTTGTTTTTTTTTTATTAGAAGGTGATAAATTATTTATTTTAACTAAGTGTTTGTGCTGGTTAATTCTGTTGTTTAATAACTGTTTTGTTTGTCCTTTGTAGATGGAGTTGCAATTATTACAGTTCATTTGATAAACAAGTTTTGATTGCATATTAATTTCGGTCTTATCTTAAATTCGTGAAAAACTTTCTACCTAAGGTATTAGGGTTGCATTTATTCTTTTTCAATTTTTTCAGAAAGCTTTGGGATATAATTAATAGAAATACATATTTTTGGTTAGACGTGTTGAAATTATTGAACTTTTTGCCTAAGCAATTTGGTTGCAAATCTATAGATTGATTAATTTTATAGCAATTTTTTATTTCATTGATTCGAATTTTAATTTGTTTTTTAATAAAATAAATTGGATATTCATTTATGATTAAGATATTTGTAATGATTTCTAAAATGTTTTTATGAAATTGTTTTGAAGATAGTTTGATTGCCCTGACGACTAAATTGTTAATTACACTTTTTTGTATTTAATTGTGATATTAGAATTAAAATGTAAGTATCTATTAGTTTTTATGTTTTTAGGAAACCAATTAGTTAATATATTTGCATTAGCTTGTCTGAATAATGTTAGGTAAAGAAAGTTTATGGAGGCGTTATTGTGTTCATCTTCTAGTGTAAATTTTAATCTTGAGGTGTACAGTGTTGAACAGGTTAAAGAATTTTTGTTTATTAACTGAATCAGTAGCCATTATGATGTCGTCTACGTATCTTAAATAAAGAGAATAACTTTTGTTTTGATTTAGAATTTTGGTTTCAATTTCTTCCAATACCAAAACTCAGTCCAGTCAGCCGAAATTAATGCCTTACAATGTTTAGAGTAATTTTGCACATGTCAGGAGTACTTTAGTACTTTAGTCTTAGATGAAGGTCGAGAATGACAAGGTTTGTATATTGTAGGCTGCCTGGTAACTCTGAAATGAAATGAGCGGGCAGGGGAAGGTGGCGCGTCATCCAGTATGCAGACTGCTTGTGCGGTTACCAAGTTTATATGATAACGTGTGTGTTGATACCTTGTTTCTTTATTATTACTTCCATTTTGTGTTATATCTGGATCTAGAAACTTAATTTACGTTAGTGTAGTTACATTTTATACTGGGTGTATCTTTCCTTTGAACATTTTTCGTTATTTCATTTAGAAATTGTGAGCAAAAATAAGTAGGCCGGTAATTCATTTACGGAATATCGATTTCATAAGAAGCTAAGGTACTATAATTACCTAATTATTCAACATGCCTGGAACAATATGAAGTGTCGCTACCTGTCAAAGTAACTCTTGAAATGCGAAGAAAAGTGAGGAAAGAATTCGCTTTTTAATTTTCCCCCCGACAACGTGCTAAGAAAGCAGTGGGTCCAAAAATGTTCTCGAAAAGACCAATTTGATCCCTAGAATAAAAGAATTTGTATCAAGCATTTTACTTTAGATGACTTTGAAGATTCAGTGCAAGCAAACATACTGAGCACCTTTCGAAAAAAACTAAAAAAGAATAGTATGTAGTAGATGAATCAAATTGCACCTTATTAAATCTTTTGACAATTTATATTTCATCGTTTAAGGGCACAGCTTAGATTTACAGTCTTTTAGAACTAATCAGAAATATTTTAGGTAACTTTTATTTCAAACATTTAACTTTCCATTGGAAAGTATGCAGATATTTTTAATTCATCATTAAATTTAGGAAATTCACAATGTTTAAAATGTTATGAAATTTTGCTATGGATGCACTCAGTAATATTGACATATTGTGTACCAGTTTTAATTCAGATATCTTCTTATAACATAAAATCGTTTGTTCGCTATCTCCTCCGAAGATACTGGCCCGGTTAAGTTGTATGATGGCTTAAAATTTTTCTAATTTTTATACTTAGATTGTAGGCCGGTTTTTGTTTCCAAAAAAAGTGCGAAAAAGTTTTAGTTTAATTAAATCGCGTATATGGGCGGGGGCTGTGCTGCGGCAGCTGTTGCCTCGGGTGATTCACTATGTGCATATGCTATTACAGCAGCTGTTCATTCAACTAAGCATAATTATTGGTCTGGTGGTAGAATGCCCGCCTACCACGCGAGCGGCCCGGGTTCGATTCCCGGCGGAAGCATACTTTTTTTTTAATTTATATTAATGAATCTCTCTTAATTTAGCGAACCGAAGCGTAGTTCGGGTAACTCACTAGTTCTTAAATAAGCATGGATGTAGAATGCTATTAAATTAGGGCATTTACACATTATTTCGTTTGCGTTTCATTGTTTTTTGCTTAAATGAACGTTATAAACCACCATTACAGTATTAGTTAAAGTGGTTTATATTGTTAGATCTTACCGCTTTAGTAGGTCACGGAGCCCGAGGCGCGACACGCAGCAAAGCGCTATAAAAAATAAATCGCATTTTTTATAACAATAAAGTAATATAAGCAATTTTTTACCAAAAATTTCTTTATTCTTTGTCACGCATTTCATACGCTGGAAGTATGCATTTATGTGCAATAATAATTAAACTACCTCGATGTTGAAATGTATACCGCGCTTTTCCGGTACTCTTTGTTTAAACAATTGATGTAGCATTTTCGAACAATAATTTTGAGATTAATTTGTCGGAATCTAAATTTAGAAAGAATAAGCTTTTCACTGGTTAAAAACCATTAAGAAATATTAGAAACTAAGCTTGTAAGTGCGATGTAAACGTTCCTGACTAGCATGCACGATATTCAAAGCTGCATACTGGTGACGTATTCGCGCGCTGTTCTGCCATTGGTGCAGAGTTACAAGCCTTGCGAGAATGAGTGTGCATGGTTAGTAAGACTTATATTGTCTCCATACTATTACAATTGGGTTATATTGGCAACGATATGTGGGCCGTCTAAGTACTTCAATATTTCGTCAATTACATACCGTTTTTGAGGTCATTTCGAAAAGATTTAATTAAATTCCAAAGTTTCGTTTTTGTAATTTTTTCCTCAATTTTGACGTCATGATTAATCAGCCATTCCCACATTTCACCTACTTTAAAAGGAAATGTGGGCTGTTTGTCTACCTGCATCGAATGATATAATGCATTATCCATAACCACTACATATGTTCTCGGTAATTTGGCGAGAGCAGGAACTAGGTGATTGACCGACTATTTTTTTAAAATTTCGTAGCGTCGCGTAACATGACACACCCTTCTAAAAAACCAAAGTCAGACCCTGCATCCAAAACTGTAAATCTTTTCCCCTTATTTTTAAATTTGACTAGGTTACTTTTCAAATCAGTTTCGTTTAGCCAACGACGGCCACTACTGCCATTCTGATATATCCACGTCTCGTCGAGGTACATGAACGTCCTATCGCCTGAATTTTGACGTTGTATAAATATCTTCCAAAAGTTAATTTTGCCTGCAATTTCTTGCAATTGTTCACATAACATTTTGCGTCCATTTACGTGTTTGTATTTGTAACATATTGATTTTAAAATCTTGTATAATTCTGTACGTCCACCCTTATATTTCAAATATTTGTTAACATATGTCAGTAGATTATTCAAAGTAAAGTATGCATTTTTAGTTCCCTCATCTAATATACGAAAGAAGTATTGTAATCGCGAAAAAATTACCTTCCCAGACTTTTCTCAATTCCGTCTGTGAGTCTGTCTGTCTGTTGACTGCATAGCTCAAAAACTATTTGTTAGAGGAAGACGATATTTTGCATGCGGATTATATGTTTACCTGGCATGAAACAAAAATAAGGTAAGTAATAATGCAAACTAAATTTTAACCAAGTAATAATTTTGACATTCGTAATTTTTTGTTACCAACGCTTAGACCGTTAAAAAATATGCTGTTAATTTTATTACATCACCATGGTTTCCTGCACAAGCATATTTTGACGTTGGCAAAAACATGGCGGCCAACAATCATAGAAATATTTATCTACTTTGATGTCACAATACGGTTATTATAACACCGAAAACAGTGCTACAATGGAGTCCATTATAACACTGTTTTTGCATTGTTATTTTCATATGACAAACATTGATACAGCCTACTTGTTTCAAGTAACCGACAGATTGTCACATTTATGAAATGTCGAAATCAACAGTTTTTATTATTTTTTTATGCAAAGTAGATAATAGTAATTTACGGTACAAGTGCGTAAAGCTACTCTTTAGGCACGAGTGGGGGTAGAGTAGAGCCCCGCGAGTGACTAAAGATGCTTTACGCATGTGTATTGTACAATATTTTATCTACGATAGAATCTAGATAATACGGTAAATATTAAAATAATAAATGTAAATAGGATTACCAGCAACCGGTCGTAATTTTGCGTGTTTCAAAAATTTTAAAACACGTTGCTACTGACAACGTGCCTAATGAAATCTTTTAAAACATGTTACTACCGACGACGGAAACTAATGAAAACATGTTATTAAACAGTAGTTTTACAAACTTAAAACTGCCAACTAAAAGGCAATTTTACACACTGTCTTACATAAAATAGTATATTATACTCGTTTAATAAGAGGCATTGTAGCACTCGTTCCATTCCAAATTCACTCGTGCTACAATAGGTCGTCTTAAGATAATCTCTGAAACTTCTTTGTGGCGTGAATTCATAATTCATATTCTTATATGGGTATTTCGCCACTCTGCAAATTAAAATATTAAATAACGAAAATATTAACAACGAACGTTTCGAGGGACAATCTGCCCTCGTTATCAACGAATAACAATTAAAACTAACAAGGTCGTCTTGTTAAGCTAGTATAATAATATACCATTAAAGTACTATATTGCCAGTAGGGCCTGGGAACGGGCGAAAACATTACGGCGCCGACATAGTCTCACTCTGAGTACTACGCATCTCGTGCTCATGCCTAAGAATTCGAACTGCACAGCTGGGAGTTCCGAGAGTCGAAAGGCTCGAAAAAACGGTCTTTTAATAGGCTGCCAAAAAGAACTCCAAACCAAACGCTAAAAGAGATGGACAGAAATACAACACCGGCAGGGGATGAGAAAACGGAGCCAACAACCACGGCCGTAATACCATACATCCGAGGAGTTTCCGACAACGTGAGAAGAATCGGAAACAGATTCAATATAAGAACTGCCTTCAAGTCCACAACAACTCTAAGAGGCATGATGGCGCATACCAAGCCTCAGAACGAAGATCAGAGGTCAAAGAACTGTATCTACAGCGAACCGTGCGAGTGTGAAAGACAATACATAGGGGAAACACAACGACCCCTACGAGTGAGATTATCGGAACACCGCAAAAATGTTAGCTACATACATAGCGTTGGCAGTAGAACCAATTAGCCGGGCTAGCGCAGAAGTAAAGCCCATTTGGATGCCACTACTGCGCAGAGAATTACAAAAATAGTCTACTGCGCCCTATATACTTTGTACCCCGGAGGAATATCGGGAAACCACGACATTTCTTGTATGTAAAAAATGTACAGCGGTAAGATATATGTAAGTTTACAACTAAAATATATAACCGCCCTGGTGGCCTAGTGGTTAGAGTGGCAGAGTAGTAATCACAGCGATCAGCGGTTCCGGGTTCAAACCCCGGGGGGAGGCACAAATTTACGTTGAAAAAACGTACAATATCAGTCCTTCTCAGGACTAACAAGGAACACCTGAAGACGGGAGTAAATCAAAACTCCAGAAACGTTGTGTGATTTAGACCCTAGACAGTGGAAAAAGTTCGAAAAACATATCATAATAGACCACTGCCAAAAAATGACATTAGGAGAACAACTTGATAATCGGTACGGACCCGAAATCAATCCAAAATTTCGAAAGCCTGAAAAGACCTTAATCACGCTGGCCTTAGAGGAAAACTACCTTAAATTCCTCTGTAAATCCCGTGACAACAACGTAGCTCCGAAAGGACTACTTCTACAAGTTTCGATAAACAGCCAACGAGCAGCCCGGATTGCGAGAAGAGCGAGCAAAGCACTAATTAGAGAACGAATTAACTATCACCGGTTCTCTAAACAACAACTTAAAGTGCAAATCGATGACCTCCACACCACCATAAGCAACACAGTCAGTGAAGAAGACTTTGTGAGGATAGACACTGCTACAAAGTTAAGTTACAATAAGGCTGGGGAAAAACAAAAACAGGTACACCTACGAAAGCTGGATCAATTAATCAAGAACAAGAAACCAGCAAAAACTAGAGGAAATACCGTCATAAATATATCCAGCAGACAGCTGGACAAAACTGAAAAGACGGTACTAGAGAAGGGACTAAACTACGCGGTAACGCCAAGTTATATTCCGAAATTCGATCTCATAACAGCCGTTGAGGAAACAGCAGCACGCCTAAAGACAGAAGAGGCAGAAGAGTATCGATGGAGAGCAAGGGAAGCCCTTGAGCCATCAAAGAAAATTAAACCTAATCTCACCAGAGCGGAGATTAGAGGGATCAAAATTCTCAAAAACGAAGTTACCATCAAGAAACTACCTGCAGACAAAGGCAATACAACAGTGATCATGGATTCAAACACCTACTTAGAGAAAATCCAAGACCTGATCAACGCGGGATAACACAAGAAACTTCCCACAGACCCAACACCGAAGGTCGAACGGAAAATATACCAGACGTTGTATAAACACAAAGAGGAGTTCTCAAACTTCCAGAGAATGAAACTTACTCCGCATTACAGCAAACCGCCTCAACTATACGGGCTACCCAAGATACACAAAGAGGGAATACCCCTAAGACCTATAGTTAGTTCCATAAATTCACCATGCCATCCTAAATCAAAGTTCCTGTTAACAATAATATTCCCACTAGCGGCTAAAACAACATCCACCGTGAAAAATACTGAACACTTTGTAGACAAAATCAAACAAACTCACATAGCTCCGAATGACATGATGGTGAGCTTTGACATAGTATGCCTCTTCACAAATGTGCCGACGGATGACGCACTAGCAATCATCAGAAACAGGCTGGAATTGGATGACACACTTGCCGAACGCACAGATCTACAGGTAGATACAATAATGGAGCTGTTAACGATCTGCATTAAGACCACATACTTTCAAGCAGACAAGCAGTTCTACCAACAAGAGTTCGGAGTGGCCATGGGATCTCCACTATATCCAGTAGTCAGTAGCATCTACATGCCAAGCCTCAGAACGAAGATCAGAGTTCAAAGAACTATATCTACAGCTTACCGTGCGAGTGTGGAAGACAATACATAGGAAAAACACAACGACCCCTACGAGTGAGATTATCGGAATACCGCAAAAATGTGCGAAACCATCAAATCCAAGATCGCAGAACACGTCTGGAACGAAGACCACCACAGACAATGGGATAATGCATCAATTGTAGCTAAAGAGAAAAACAGATTCCGTAGGAAGCTGAAAGAAGCTACATACATAGCGCTGGCAGTAGAACCAATTAGCCAGACTAGCGCAGAACTAAAGCCCATTTGGATGCCACTACTGCGTAGAGAATTACAAAAATAGTCTACTGCGCATACAGCCGTAAGATATATATAAGCCATTCACGACCTTTTTGGGACAGAGTTGGCTATGATTTTTTCTTTTCATGTTGGACTAACTGATTCGGTGATGTAGCGGATGCAACTTTTTTTTCTGTCAGTGTCTGTTCGACATTTTCTTGCCACCACATTGCCAGATTTATTATTTTAATATTCGTAAAAAAATAAATGATTTATCAAATGTGAAAAAATCATTTTAATTTCCGGCAAAGGAAAAGTCAAAATGCCCAACATAATTTCGTTACAACTAAAAATTTCCATTAAACGATCCTACTTCCAATTTAAAAAGGACAGACCAAATTTAAAAGAACGCGAGTTGATGTGGAGACTAGAGAATATCCGGCAACAATGTACCTATTCAGAAAATATAAC
The DNA here is from genome assembly GCA_940337035.1 of Agriotes lineatus. NCBI lineage: Eukaryota > Metazoa > Arthropoda > Insecta > Coleoptera > Elateridae > Agriotes > Agriotes lineatus. The sequence goes on along the minus strand of OW679203.1, from coordinate 6,465,860 downwards.
CTTAAACTGAAAACAACCTAACCTAACCCAAAAAGTGTCAATTTCCATGAGGGAGTTTAGTTGCAACAGAGGTTCTGCCAACAAAATTACTAGATGGTCATAGCCTCACCTGACCCAAAAAGATCGTGAACGGCTTATATAAGTTTACAACTAAAATATATAACCGCCCTGGTGGCCTAGTGGTTAGAGTGGCAGAGTAGTAATCACAGCGAGCAGCGGTCTCGGGTTTAAACCCCGGAGGAGGCAAAAATTTACGTTGAAAAAACGTATCAGTCTTTCTCAGGACTAACCAGGAACACCTGAAGACGGGAGTAGATCAAAATTCCCGAAAAGTTGTGTGATTTACACCCTAGACAGTGGAAAAGTCCGAAAAACATATCATAATAGAACACTGCCAAAAAATGGGGTGTTGACCATCAGCGCGCCGCGGTCAAAACAACCCCCGCAGAGAACCTTTATCGCCCAAACTTTCTATACCATTTGCGCGCAAGTAAGGGATTATGCTAAGGAGCTGATTTCTGGGTTGGGCGGGTTAGGCCAAAATGAAATCTTAATTCTTAGAATCACCCTACCTCATTTCCAGGTGTACACCAAACGTAAGTAATTATTTGGTGTCATTAGAAGCTATAAATGCGGAAACTAATATGAGACAACAATTTCTTGTATTAAATAATCGTGAACTTAATGTTGTTATATTTTCTTGTGGTCGAAATTTAGAAATTTTGAGTAAACATAAAAAAATATATGTAGATGGCACTTTTAATTACAGTCAAAAATATTTTGTACAAATGTTTACATTACATATTGTACAAAATGGTCATTACATACCATTAGTATTTGCATTACTACCAAATAAAAGGGTTGATACTTATTTTTATGTATTTAAATTCATCAGTGATTTTTTAAAAAACAAACATTTAGAATTTTTCCCTAATGAAATTGTGTTTAATTTTGAAGAAGCAATCCACAGCGGAGCGAAATTAACTTGGCCAGATATTAATGTGACACCATACACAAGCGTGGTTTCGAAAAATTCAAAATCTAGGACTGGTTGATCAGTACAAGGACAAAAATTCAGAAATAGGAAATTGGTTGCATTGGACTTTTGGTTTACTGTTTTTAAATCCAGAGGAAGTTGCATACTGTTTTATTGAAGAATGTATATCTTGTGCCCCTACTGATCCTCCAGTTACTCAATACTGTGATTATTTAGTAGCTTATTATTATATCTCAGAAAACTCAAGATTTCCACAATTTTTATGGGCAGCTTGTTATGCAAGTAGAGAAAGAAGCACGAATGCTTGCGAATCTTTCCATAGTGTCTTTAATAGTAATTTTAATACCACAAAACTAAAAATATATTTGTATTTTTGGACGTATTAAAGAATATGCAAATAGTTGTTACATAAAAATTAATATTGTGCATTTAGAATGTAAAGTAAAAAATGCTGCTTACAAAAAACGCATTATGTATATAACAAATTTAGTTAGGTTATATCAGACTAATCAAATTGACCGCATTAATTTTGTAAAAGCGGTGTCTTAAATTTAGCAAATCGAGTCTAATAGTAATTTTGTAAATACATAAGTCAGTATATCTAATAAGTTACAGAACCATCTCTTTTGTTTTTTCTTCCGCAATAAATCAAGTAGATATTCACCCTAGCGATACTTACCTATTAGAAGTAGGTCGTAAAATAATGTGCCTTCAAGCTTCAAGAGATGTAAGTATAGGTACCTACACCCTTTTTATTGCTTAAAATGATTCAGTTCTGGAAAAGGTTAAATTTGACCACAGCGCGCAAATGGTATTCAATTTTTCGTATTGGGGATTATAGAATTGTGACGCCCCGCTGGGTTTTGTGACCGCCGCGCGCTAATGGTATATGCCCAAAAAATGACATTCGGAGAACAACTTGTTATATACGTATTAGAAAATGCAAATAATAGAGAATAGCGACAAACATCTGCTAAAAAATATGTTTTTTGTTCTTCTTTGAATGGATTGTTAATGAACTTGACTATTTTGCAACATTTTCCGACAATAATTCCTATTCTCCACATGCCTTGATTGCAGGACCCATGGGTTATGAAACAATATTTAAACCTATGTTTGTAGCATGTTTCACGATTTTAATTAAAATGTACGCGACTATTGAGCTGTTAGTGCTTTCTGACGTAAAATAGTAAGCTACCATTTGCTTCCATCTAGTTGTAATACTATTTACAAATAATAAAAATAGTGTTGTTCTAATATCTTATAAACCTACGAGTAACACGAAAACTAAAGCTTTAGAAGCTAAACGATTGTCCTGATTTGGCAATGTTGCACCTCCCGTAAAAGAGTTCGTGGCCACACAAAAGTCCATACTCTTTGTTATTTCCATTTCAACACAAGCATGCAGTCTTTTTCGAAAATCCTGTTATAGTTTGAAATTGTAATCTTTAATCAAGTAAAGGCCAGGTTGAAAATTTAAATGCTGTAAATGAAAATTTAATTTGCGAATAGATGGAAATGTAGTCCTGTTTTCCACATGAAAATCTCAGACTTAATAACCTTTCTAATAAAGCTCTGACCTTCCGCCTTGCAGGCCAAGCTCCTTCATGGGGTGTTAATGCCTCATCATTATTATAAGGTTTCATTGGATCATTTGTTACATTTATTTTTGATAGTGTTAATGTTTGAATTTGATCATTGGTAAAATTCTTCTTTAATTATGTTTAAAACAATTATTCTTTCTTTTTGTCTCGCAAAGAAGAAGGCTTAATTTTCTGTCATTTCGTCGCAATTTAATGTATTGTACTATCAGAGATTCATACATTTTTTTGTAATCAAAATCACATTGAGGCTAAATTTTATCGTTAGCTTCGTGAATTGTAATTTTAACCAACATGATTGTTGGTATAGCTGCTGTTTTTCATATTTTTATCATATTTTCGCTAACCTCCCACTGATCATTGTCGAAACGCCTTTCACAAATTCTTAGTCTTTTGTAACTACATTTTTTTCCTTGCTGATCTTGTTTAGCTTAATTCTGTTTCTCAAACCATCCTTTGGAACACTAGCTAAGTAAACACCATTTTTAGAGCGGTCCTTGCAACCGTGGACAGAGCAACCAGTCATGCTAAAACGAAATTATTGGAAATAGGTCAAGGGAAAAAGGAAATTGAAAAATTACATGATTAACAAAATTATGTGCGGAAAAACCTTCAAATTTCGCCACTTATTTTACAAATTGATTACGAACTGCGTGTTTTTGCTGTTCAAGTTCAATGTAACGTCAGTTGAATGTCACCAATTACAAGCAGTCAAAAACCTGTCGACCACTTCTAAATTGCATCTAGATCTATTGTACATGCATAGGGATCCAACCAATCAAATACTGTTCTTGCATTTGCCGTACTCTTATCAGAAGTAATACTATAAGTACTTCGATATTATCGGGTTATATGTCGATAACTTGTTGCACAATAATAAAAGAGTGTCAGTTTGACAGGTTAAATGGTCCGACCGCTTCAGCGGGAGGATTATTCTGTCAAACTGACACGATTTGTTATTGTGCAGGAAGTTTGAGACGTATAACCTGTTCGAAGTACGCATTGTATTCGATTTGATTATTTTTTGAGTAAATTTCAATATTAGAAACAAATAAATATTTTATTGGCAGTTCGATTTGTTTGTATTAACCTAGCTGAAAGTCATCTCCATGAAAACAACATCAAGTTGACAAAAGTTATGTATTGCGTTGCCTAGTGAAGTTACTCTAGTATAATCGATTTTGTATAATCGAAATTATACAAGATAACTTAACTAAATCCAGCCTTTTGATTGGTTGAAATCTCTACGAATAAAATAATCACTTATAATCTCATAAGAGCATTAATTCTTTCCGGTAATTTTTTAGAGTGCACAGAAACAACGTATTAATCGGCACGAGCGGTACGCGAGGGCCGATTACGTTGTTTTGTGCACGATAAGAAAATTACCGGACATGAATAAATGCTAGAATGTAGATTCGGCAAGAAAATCGTAGCGACATGGCCATAAAAAAACTTTTAATTTTACTCAAAAATAAAATATCAAGTGATATTAAAAATGTATCCATAGTAAGTTGTTAATATGTTTGTGGCACTGTAAGTCTATGTCAAATTCGAGGTTAACAGGTTAGGTTTTGCGTCAGTCTGTGTCAAAACTGACGCAAAACCTAACTTGCTAACCTCGAATTTGACATAGACTTACAGTGTCACCAACATATTAACAACAGTGAATGTCAAAAAATGTCCACTTATTAATCACAGTTAGGTTAGTCCATGGTGTAAAGAATACAAGGTGAAACGTTCCCAGAGATGCGCAGGCCTTCAGAAAGTAGAGGGGAGATGTCAACCAATCCCCCATGAGCCTGCACAGGAAATTTATTATGGCCGCGATCATGGTGTAACCATGGAAGCGTTCGTATATTGTTGCTGGCACTATCAGTCGATGTCAAATTCGAGGTTAACAGGTTAGGTTTTTCGTCAGTCTGACACCAACTGACGTAAAACCTAACCTCGAATTTGACATCGACAGCGTCTTCAACAATACACTTCAGTACTACCAATCCTGCCACTTGTGGGCCCATGTCCTATTGGTTGAATTTGAGGTCCGCCCACATTCTGCGGAACGTTACACCATGGGTTAGTCTACCTACAAAAAATATCCAAGAAATTTGGTTGATGTCTGGGTTACGGCTCGTGAACTAATTTTTCTATTGGTCATTAATGAGTGTCGCACGATTTTCCTACTTATTATATAGGTACTCTAATTGATACCAGAGCGAGTGTATATAGGAGAGTATCGCCACGTCCGCCATATTTATTCCTCTGACATATGCGTCACTTTGAGATTTGTAACACAATTTCGTCAACGTGACGTTTGTTGGCAATCCAAAACGTTACTTAAAATTGGCAAGATTGTAAATCTATGTCAAATTCGAAGTTAACAGGTTAGGTTTTGCGTCAGTTTTGACACAAACCTACGCAAAACATAAGTCTTGCCAATCTCGAGTAAAATTTTAGACATAACTTAATCAGTTATTGCTGATGAAAGAATGACGGTACTCTCCTATATATACTGGCTCTGATTGATACGCAATAGTAGCGCCTCTAGTTGTAAATTTAGATGGAATGGACAGACTTGTTATAAACCGTCGCCTGCGTACATAGTTTTTGTTAATCAACGCAGGCGACGTTATAAACGGTCGCCGGCGTACAAAGACGAAATTTTTATTAATCAACGCAGGCGACGTTATAAACAATCAAAGCATACGACGACTAAAGCAATTATCTTTAAAAATCAATACATAGGGTGTTGAAAAACAGCCGCAATCGTATAGTACTACCGTAATTGACATCAAATAAATATTATAAATCCGTTTTTAAAAGTTTGCTGCTATGCTTATGTCGGAAAATATAAAATTCCTTCTACCAAAACTAAAACCTGTTCTAAAGCTATGATATTAATTGTATTAACAATTTTTCCTAACAAAATAAAAGCGTTAATCTATATCAACAATTTCCGGTTAGTATAGTAATGAATAACAGTTTTATTAGACATCCTCAAAGAACAAAATATTGTTGAAAATACAAAATTACCGATCTGACAATCCTGCAATATCTGTATGTATTTAAGCACAATAAACTAGTCATCATATTTCAATAAAAAACAAACGTAAATAATCAGAATCTAGACACAGGTCACTTTTTTTGTAATGCATGCATGTTGGCCCTTTGTACAGTGTTGCCATATTTTCTAACTTAAAAACAGCATTATCTCTGAAACGGTTGTCGGAATAAAAAAAAATGTGTTAACTTTTTTGTTACTTTACCCATGAAGAACATCATGATACTCTTCGATTGCGCGACTTTTTCAACACCCTGTATAGTATATACGGCTAACTATGATTTTTTTATATTCGAATAAACACAGATTTTGTTAAAAAGTTGCGATTTTGTTAACTGTACAAAATGTAAATTTTTACTTCACTACTTACAAAATATTGCGAATTTTGTCTGTAACTTTAAAAGCGTGATGTTTGATTTTATGAAAAAAATCATGTAAATATATCAAAGGATATGCTGATTGCTGTAGGACTTCTGCACGCTGAGTAAATCAATTTCTGCGAAAACGTATTTTTTTCGAAAAAAATGATTTATGCAAAAAGTAATCAACATTTTTGCAAATTTTAAAATCACCCGTTCTCTGCTCATCGAGTACTATGCGTTCTAAAAATTTCAACATTATATATATATATATATATATATATATATATATATATATATATATCTAAATTGACGGCCATGTTGGCCAAATAGCTAATAAAATTATTGTAAATCAAATTTTAAATGTGCTAGTAATTTTTAATGTGTAACTGACTAGATGTATGACTATAAGTGTATTTATATCATGTGCAGCCCAGGTCTGTAATCTTGGTGGCCTACTGCCCCTGTTTATGAATTTGTTCAAATTTGAATATCTTCACATGCTTTTAAAAAAACATGTGTTTTGGTCCACAAGGTGTTAGCCTTTGATAATGTTTTGAATAAAAACGAAACGTCAGGCGAAACATACAAGTGGTTTTATTTCAATCTAACCATTAAAGCTTGGTACCTGTGCGTAGCACTGAGATTGGAGTTTTTCCAACACCTATCCCAGTCAAGAAATAACATTTTACTGTGTATGTAACCACACAAGCTGTGAGAGGGACTATCTTTATATATATATACTAGCTGGCCCGGCAAACGTTGTTCTGCCCAAAAATAATTTGTCTCTGAAACCCCGTTTCACCACTATAGAGTTTTAATTTTATGTCATGTCCATCGTCTTGGAGTAAATGCCATTTTCGCAATCAACGTCCCAAAAAACCTCAATAACGACACCCATATCGATTGTTTAGGCTTATTTACCCCATTTCACCCCATTTTGGGGTTATATGTTCTGATATGCGAGATATCTTAAAAAAATTTAAAAAAAGAAATTTGTCAAAAAAATTTAAAAAAATTCCTAGAACCCGATTGCAGCGCCACCTACCGGGTCCAATTGTGAATCTAAACCATTCAGGGACCCACTCAAATACACACAAAAAATTTCATCAAAATCGGTCCAGCCGTTTAGGAGGAGTTCAGTGACATACACACGTACAGAAGAATTATAACGGGTGTTCATAAACAGTCGTCATCCCAGTTACTTTGAAAAACAAAATGTTATGTCTTTGATTGATTCGTGCAACACAATGAAACGTCATTGAGTACTGTCATAGCGCATTTTTTCTCAATTTTAATAGACATACGTTTCTGAAGTCAAAACCTACTGGGATGACGACTGTTTATGAACACCCGTTATATATAAAGATATGGCTCAAAAGCCGGCCAAGTATGGATTGAAAATTTACGCCCTCTGTGACTCACAAACGTTTTATACGTATAATATGCAGGTGTATTGTGGAGCTCAACCACCTGGGCCTTACGTCATCTCTAATAGACCCTACGATATCAAAATATTGGTGGGTGGTGGGAGGGGGGGGGGGTGAAATTTAGGGGGACCCGCAGACGTTGTCCTGTCCGAACGTTGGTTTGCCTGCTATTAGCAGGTTCAGCAAAGGTTTTTTCGATTTTCTAATTATCGATTTTTTTCATTTTAAAATATTGGAGGCGGTGGGGGGGGGGGTGAAATTTTGGGGTTATATGTTATGGTATGCGAGAAATCTTTAAAAAATTTAAAAAAAGAAATTTGTCAAAAAAAAAATTAAAACAATTCCTAGAACCCGACTGCAGCGCCACCTACCGGATCCAATTGTGAATCTAAACCATCCAGGGACCCACTCAAACACACACACAAGATTTCATCAAAATCGGTCCAGCCGTTTAGGAGGAGTTCAGTGACATACACACGTACAGAAGAATTATATATATAAAGATATGGTTCAAAATCCGGCCAAGTATGGATTGAAAATTTACGCCCTCTGTGACTCACAAACGTTTTATACGTATAATATGCAGGTGTATTGTGGAGCTCAACCACCTGGGCCTTACGTTGTTACGGTATAAAAAGGACTTTACGACACCCACCCAAGGTGAGCATCGCACCACAGAATCAGTCCTGAAAACATGACACACTTGCCCTGAAATCGGTTCGAAATAGGCTAATAGGCCACGGCTGGAACGCTCAGGGAGTCGGGCGTGAGTCACACGATACGTTCTGGGCAAGCGCGTTGTGGCATAATATATACAGGGTATGTCGAAATTATGAGGGCGCCACCAAGCCTGTCTTAATCCGGCTAACCGGGCCTGGACGGTTAGACGGGAGCGAAGCATGCAAAAATACTCCGCCAATAAGATTATTCAAGAGTTGCAAGGTCAAACAACAACTTCGGGATTGCCTTAAGCAAGGATTGTGATTAGGTGTCCATCCGACCACGACTACGCAGCTGTCTCACTCACCTGCACGCTCACAGCTTCCTCGTTCCGTCGTACAATAATTCGTACAATAAAGGGGCGTCTATCTGTAACAGAACATGCACAAACCGAAACAAACAATAGTTCCCTTAACTAACCAATCATATATTTCACTTCGAGTTACAATGGGGTAGCAGAATGCGTCGCCCTGTATCTAACCTTACTCTATAATTAAGGGCACCAGCTGGCACGCGCGCTCTAAGCTTAACGACAGATGTTGAACATTAGTGAACAGCAATAATAGGTACAAAGATACACATTGCCTTATGCAAGGGCAGCGACGATTTACATTAGCCTTCACGGCCTGAACTGTCTGCAGTCTGAATGAATACATTAGCGTAGTAGTGAATAGGTACAAAGATACACATTGCCTTAGGCAAGGGCAGCGACGAGCTGCAATCGTAGGTGGTAGGTACCTTCGGTGTTACAACGGCGAAAGGGGGTGAATGCATAACCATAACCGCCTCAATGGCGACGGAAGACGCGTCAAGACGCGTACAACGGGACGACGAAAATAATGGGGGCCTCACTCGTTCTGCTGAACCAAATCCTCGTAGGTCGAGATGAAGGGGGCACGACCCCTCACGAATAGTAGCAGGAACTGGGCTCCAAAACACCCACGTTACGCCGAAGATCACTCGACAAATTTCGAATCACCACCACCACACACAAGCGCTCTCTGCCACGGGCTCTGGAAGACTCCACTTAAGGCGAAAACGCCCGCAACATAACTGCTGAAGCAGCACCCGACGGGAAAACGACTGACGCCCCCGCCATAATGGCGGGAGCGCCGCACGAACTCCCATACACTATCCGACCTCTTGTTTTAACGACGGCTCTCGGCTGAATGCCCGAGGGAAGCGTTGGCAAAAGGTCACCTTTGCCGCGTCCCCCACGTGACTAAACCACAGCGAATCGCAAGGCGATGAAATGAAACCAACCAATGGTATCACGCCGCCACAGCGTGCTATTCAAAATTCAGAAAAACGCCATCAGACGAGAGCTCCAACCGACGACAAATACTGCTTTTTAGGCTAACTATGTGCGAAATCGTGATTCTGGAATTAGGCGATGGAGCCAAATAAAGAGCTAAAAGGGCTTAGCATACGGGCGCGCTGCTCTAAGCTTAGGCGGCTATTCAAAATACCAAAATGACCTAACTAACGGCGTGAAATGCAATTAAGCATCTGAAATAGCAAAATGACTTAACACTCCCCTTACTTGAAAGAGAGTTCCCCGAAGTCTCTTATAAAACAACGAGGCATTTTGCGACGACGTAACGAGAACTAAAACGAAAACGCAACAACGAAAAACAAACGAAACAAAACACAAAAAAAAACATTCGATACGATAGAGTGCACCCCCAAAGGGATTACGCACACTGGCCACCAGATAGGGTGCAAAGGTGGGAAGAGAGAAGAGGAAGAAGAAAGACTGGATACGCCAGTAGAAAATACGTAAATTTGGTCACAATCGGGTACAAAATATGGGTCTAAATGGGGTACAAATAAGTCTTACACCTGTGGACACTTCCGACCAACCGCTCCAAAAGAACACAGGGAGGGGGGGGTATAGAAATGGAAGTCCAAAGTCCCACCCAAGGGTTACCTGAAGAGGGCACGCTGCGCGTCACGAGATCGGCGCATTGTGTGGATCCCACAACTGGTATGAGTACCCAAGAGAAGAGGATGAACCACCAAAAAAAAAAGGAAATGGTTGTGACAGAAACTGTCAAAAATAGTCATAATCAGTAATAGGAAAAACTCAGTCCACCGAAATCCTCAATCAATGCCGATGCCGGAGCCAAGTCGACTATTAAACCGCAAAGCGCGAGCTCGAAAATGACTCCAACACCGAACACCAAAAGAAAATCCGGAAGAACCAAGTCTCCAAGGGTGTAGGCGTTCGATGACGCATGCCCAATAAATCCTTTCCAGAACTCCATGCGGCCCAAAGGGACTACCTTACTACGACAGGGTCCGCACGAAACAAAATGACCAGAAACACGCTCTCTTTATGTAATCCCACATAGGTGGTTGAAAATGGCGACGGCCAACGGTACGGTAAAAGAGCGCTAGGCCACGAAAACAACAGGGCATCACTACAAAAATAGTCAAAAACCTTTAAATACTTAAATACCAACGGAACCTTGCGCGGACAGCATGCGCATTACTGCCACACAAAGCTCAGAAGCTTCAACGAAACTGTTCATAAAGAACACGATACTTGACAACATGACGTCATCAGACAAAAAGGGTACGGTAAATGACAACAAATCGTCAACAAATACGAAGCATTCCGACCAGCGGTAAAGACTCGTTAAATACTAACGGAAAGTGTACAAAACACTACTATGACTGTTAGGGGCGTCCACGAAGAAGTCGGTAAACAAAGTTGGGCGGTACATGATAATAATGAAAATGAAATAAAAGTCCAACGAAAATAACTACGTCAAACCAACTAAGAAGATGGCCTGAGGGACGTAATAACCGCACGAGCGAATCTCCCCAAGCACACCAACAACAATCCACGACTGATCAACAAACCAAAACGCAGTGATGAAGCTGAAAATGAATTCCAACCTGCTCACCAAAAATCAACTCGGTACAACACCAAACGATAGAGAAAAAAAAAATGTCAAAATCGATAAACCTCGCTAACGTGAACGTCAAAATCGATAAACGTCAGTTCGGTACAACAAAAGTGTCAACTTAGCCCAAGGCTAAACAATGTAAACGACAGGGAATCGAAACTCCCAACTAAGCCTTCGAAAAGACTTAAAAAAACAAGGTCGGTACCTTCACTCAACAACATCTGGTACTAAATCCGATTAATACGGGATAAAATCTGCACTAAATGCAACGAGAGATCTCGGTAGTATGAACTGGCTAAGAAAAACAAGAAACGACGGTAAAAATGACGGAAAAGGTACTCAAAATATGAAAAGACATGGAAAAATACAAAAAGAAAACTCAAAAAGGCGATAAACAACAAGGAAACACAAAACTACAAATAGAAAATAAGAAAAGACAAGAAAAAACATATAGAAAACAACAAAAGAAACGTAAAGGCAAATGACAACTAAGAGAAAACATATACACAGTCAAGAAAACTAATGAAAATAAACTAAGAACAGGAAAAGACAAGAAAAGACATATAGAAAACAGAAGAAAACAAGAAAAGACAAATAGAAAACAAGAAAAGAAGCTCGGTAAAATATTCTACTAAGAAAAAAAAAACGGTTTGCCAGTCCATACCACTTCGAAATGACGAAAAAAAAAACATTTGTGACAACGATATAAATGACACAACAAGGCTACAATGCCTAAAATGCCCCAGAGGCGGGCGCCAAAATTAAGACGCACAACGGGTGGGCTTAACGAGACTACTACCGTCCAACAACAACAACAAACAACAAGCCCCACGCGATTGGGCCGCCAAAATTAGCCTGTTACGGTATAAAAAGGACTTTACGACACCCACCCAAGGTGAGCATCGCACCACGGAATCAGTCCTGAAAACATGACACACTTGCCCTGAAATCGGTTCGAAATAGGCTAATAGGCCACGGCTGGAACGCTCAGGGAGTCGGGCGTGAGTCACACGATACGTTCTGGGCAAGCGCGTTGTGGCATAATATATACAGGGTATGTCGAAATTATGAGGGCGCCACCAAGCCTGTCTTAATCCGGCTAACCGGGCCTGGACGGTTAGACGGGAGCGAAGCATGCAAAAATACTCCGCCAATAAGATTATTCAAGAGTTGCAAGGTCAAACAACAACTTCGGGATTGCCTTAAGCAAGGATTGTGATTAGGTGTCCATCCGACCACGACTACGCAGCTGTCTCACTCACCTGCACGCTCACAGCTTCCTCGTTCCGTCGTACAATAATTCGTACAATAAAGGGGCGTCTATCTGTAACAGAACATGCACAAACCGAAACAAACAATAGTTCCCTTAACTAACCAATCATATATTTCACTTCGAGTTACAATGGGGTAGCAGAATGCGTCGCCCTGTATCTAACCTTACTCTATAATTAAGGGCACCAGCTGGCACGCGCGCTCTAAGCTTAACGACAGATGTTGAACATTAGTGAACAGCAATAATAGGTACAAAGATACACATTGCCTTATGCAAGGGCAGCGACGATTTACATTAGCCTTCACGGCCTGAACTGTCTGCAGTCTGAATGAATACATTAGCGTAGTAGTGAATAGGTACAAAGATACACATTGCCTTAGGCAAGGGCAGCGACGAGCTGCAATCGTAGGTGGTAGGTACCTTCGGTGTTACAACGGCGAAAGGGGGTGAATGCATAACCGCCTCAATGGCGACGGAAGACGCGTCAAGACGAGTACAACGGGACGACGAAAATAATGGGGGCCTCACTCGTTCTGCTGAACCAAATCCTCGTAGGTCGAGATGAAGGGGGCACGACCCCTCACGAATAGTAGCAGGAACTGGGCTCCAAAACACCCACGTTACGCCGAAGATCACTCGACAAATTTCGAATCACCACCACCACACACAAGCGCTCTCTGCCACGGGCTCTGGAAGACTCCACTTAAGGCGAAAACGCCCGCAACATAACTGCTGAAGCAGCACCCGACGGGAAAACGACTGACGCCCCCGCCATAATGGCGGGAGCGCCGCACGAACTCCCATACACTATCCGACCTCTTGTTTTAACGACGGCTCTCGGCTGAATGCCCGAGGGAAGCGTTGGCAAAAGGTCACCTTCGCCGCGTCCCCCACGTGACTAAACCACAGCGAATCGCAAGGCGATGAAATGAAACCAACCAATGGTATCACGCCGCCACAGCGTGCTATTCAAAATTCAGAAAAACGCCATCAGACGAGAGCTCCAACCGACGACAAATACTGCTTTTTAGGCTAACTATGTGCGAAATCGTGATTCTGGAATTAGGCGATGGAGCCAAATAAAGAGCTAAAAGAGCTTAGCATACGGGCGCGCTGCTCTAAGCTTAGGCGGCTATTCAAAATACCAAAATGACCTAACTAACGGCGTGAAATGCAATTAAGCATCTGAAATAGCAAAATGACTTAACAACGTCATCTCTAATAGACCCTACGATATCAAAATATTGGTGGGTGGTGGGAGGGGGGGGGGTGAAATTTTGGGGGACCCGCAGACGTTGTCCTGTCCGAACGTTGGTTTGCCTGCTATTAGAGGTTCAGCAAAGGTTTTTTCGATTTTCTAATTATCGATTTTTTTTTCATTTTAAAATATTGGAGGCGGTGGGGGGGGGGGGTGAAATTTTGGGGTTATATGTTATGGTATGCGGGAAATCTTTAATAAATTTAAAAAAAGAAATTTGTCAAAAAAAAATTAAAACAATTCCTAGAACCCGACTGCAGCGCCACCTACCGGATCCAATTGTGAATCTAAACCATCCAGGGACCCACTCAAACACACACACAAGATTTCATCAAAATCGGTCCAGCCGTTTAGGAGGAGTTCAGTGACATACACACGTACAGAAGAATTATATATATAAAGATATGGTTCAAAATCCGGCCAAGTATGGATTGAAAATTTACGCCCTCTGTGACTCACAAACGTTTTATACGTATAATATGCAGGTGTATTGTGGAGCTCAACCACCTGGGCCTTACGTCATCTCTAATAGACCCTACGATATCAAAATATTGGTGGGTGGTGGGAGGGGGGGGGGTGAAATTTTGGGGGACCCGCAGACGTTGTCCTGTCCGAACGTTGGTTTGCCTGCTATTAGAGGTTCAGCAAAGGTTTTTTCGATTTTCTAATTATCGATTTTTTTTTCATTTTAAAATATTGGAGGCGGTGGGGGGGGGGTGAAATTTTGGGGTTATATGTTATGGTATGCGGGAAATCTTTAAAAAATTTAAAAAAAGAAATTTGTCAAAAAAAAAATTAAAACAATTCCTAGAACCCGACTGCAGCGCCACCTACCGGATCCAATTGCGAATCTAAACCATCCAGGGACCCACTCAAACACACACACAAGATTTCATCAAAATCGGTCCAGCCGTTTAGGAGGAGTTCAGTGACATACACACGTACAGAAGAATTATATATATAAAGATATGGCTCAAAATCCGGCCAAGTATGGATTGAAAATTTACGCCCTCTGTGACTCACAAACGTTTTATACGTATAATATGCAGGTGTATTGTGGAGCTCAACCACCTGGGCCTTACGTCATCTCTAATAGACCCTACGATATCAAAATATTGGTGGGTGGTGGGAGGGGGGGGGGGTGAAATTTTGGGGGACCCGCAGACGTTGTCCTGTCCGAACGTTGGTTTGCCTGCTATTAGAGGTTCAGCAAAGGTTTTTTCGATTTTCTAATTATCGATTTTTTTTTCATTTTAAAATATTGGAGGCGGTGGGGGGGGGGGTGAAATTTTGGGGTTATATGTTATGGTATGCGAGAAATCTTTAAATAATTTAAAAAAAGAAATTTGTCAAAAAAAAATTAAAACAATTCCTAGAACCCGACTGCAGCGCCACCTACCGGATCCAGTTGTGAATCTAAACCATCCAGGGACCCACTCAAACACACACACAAAATTTCATCAAAATCGGTCCAGCCATTTAGGAGGAGTTCAGTGACATACACACGTACAGAAGAATTATATATATAAAGATATGGCTCAAAATCCGGCCAAGTATGGATTGAAAATTTACGCCCTCTGTGACTCACAAACGTTTTATACGTATAATATGCAGGTGTATTGTGGAGCTCAACCACCTGGGCCTTACGTCATCTCTAATAGACCCTACGATATCAAAATATTGGTGGGTGGTGGGAGGGGGGGGGGTGAAATTTTGGGGGACCCGCAGACGTTGTCCTGTCCGAACGTTGGTTTGCCTGCTATTAGAGGTTCAGCAAAGGTTTTTTCGATTTTCTAATTATCGATTTTTTTTTCATTTTAAAATATTGGAGGCGGTGGGGGGGGGGTGAAATTTTGGGGTTATATGTTATGGTATGCGAGAAATCTTTAAAAAATTTAAAAAAAGAAATTTGTCAAAAAAAAATTAAAACAATTCCTAGAACCCGACTGCAGCGCCACCTACCGGATCCAATTGTGAATCTAAACCATCCAGGGACCCACTCAAACACACACACAATATTTCATCAAAATCGGTCCAGCCGTTTAGGAGGAGTTCAGTGACATACACACGTACAGAAGAATTATATATATAAAGATATGGCTCAAAATCCGGCCAAGTATGGATTGAAAATTTACGCCCTCTGTGACTCACAAACGTTTTATACGTATAATATGCAGGTGTATTGTGGAGCTCAACCACCTGGGCCTTACGTCATCTCTAATAGACCCTACGATATCAAAATATTGGTGGGTGGTGGGAGGGGGGAAGGTGAAATTTTGGGGGACCCGCAGACGTTGTCCTGTCCGAACGTTGGTTTGCCTGCTATTAGAGGTTCAGCAAAGGTTTTTTCGATTTTCTAATTATCGATTTTTTTTTTCATTTTAAAATATTGGAGGCGGTGGGGGGGTGAAATTTTGGGGTTATATGTTATGGTATGCGAGAAATCTTTAAAAAATTTAAAAAAAGAAATTTGTCAAAAAAAAAATTAAAACAATTCCTAGAACCCGACTGCAGCGCCACCTACCGGATCCAATTGTGAATCTAAACCATCCAGGGACCCACTCAAACACACACAAAAAATTTCATCAAAATCGGTCCAGCCGTTTAGGAGGAGTTCAGTGACATACACACGTACAGAAGAATTATATATATAAAGATATATATATTTTTTGTAAGTTAAGAACAATAGAAAAATCGGTCATTTTTAGCGGTTTTTTAGCGATAACTTTTTTTCTAATGAATCGATTTTGACCATCGACAGCTTAATTTAATTGTTTTTTTTTTAAACTACCTAAGCTTAGTTTTTTTGGAAAAAATTCATCGCTCTTTTGCTCTTTTATATGCAAAAAACCGTTTTTTCATTACTTTGACCGAAATTTTGAATCACTTCTCCACTGATTCAGCTGTTACTTTTTAATTCATTAAATTCTACGTAATTTGTTCTATAAAACTACATGCTCACTTTTCAGGTAGTATTTTTGTCAAAAACATGAGGTATTTTCGACAATTTGACTGACCTAGAAAGTCATTTCTCTTAAACATGTAAAATTTAAATTTGAAATTTACGCCATATTTGTGGGCACACAATTGGCGCGGCCATTTTGTGGAAACATTCGCAATCAGGCCAGCGACGGCTAATGGTCAGTCTCTCAATTCTAGGGTCTCTAGACCTGTCAAAAATTTATAAAATCCAAATTGGAGGAGCATTCCACACGTCAGTGGGTCAATGAAGCTGGCCATGTAGCACCAAAATTGATACCCATTTTGTCCATTAGATGGCGACTGTCAATTGACAATGTCAGAGCCAGTAGATATAGAGAGTACCGCCATGTCCGCCATGTTTGTTTCTTTGTCATATGCGTCACTTTGAGGTTTTGTAACACAATTCCGTCAACGTGACATTTATTGGCAATCCGAAATTTTACTTAAAATTGGCAAGACTGTAAGTCTATGTCAAATTCGAGGTTAGTAGGTTAGGTTTTGTTTGTTATTTGACACAAACTGATGGAAAACATAACCTGATAACCTCGAATTTGACATAGACTTACAGTCTTGCCAATTTCAAGTAAAAATTTAGACATAACTCAATCAGTCATTGCTGATGGAAACAAAAATGGCGGCGACGGCGGCATTTTCACGGATCAAAGAATGGCGGTACTCTCTATATTTACTGGCTCTGGACAATGTCAGAGCCAGTAGATATAGAGAGTACCGCCACGTCCGCCATGTTTGTTCCTTTGTCATATGCGTCACTTTGAGGTTTTGTAACACAATTCCGTCAACGTGACATTTATTGGCAATCCGAAATTTTACTTAAAATTTTCAAGACTGTAAGTCTATGTCAAATTCGAGGTTAGTAGGTTAGGTTTTGTTTGTTATTTGACACAAACTGATGGAAAACATAACCTGATAACCTCGAATTTGACATAGAATTACAGTCTTGCCAATTTCATGTAAACATTTAGACATAACTCAATCAGTCATTGCTGATGGGAACAAAAATGGCGGCGATGGCGGCATTTTCACGGATCAAAGAATGGCGGTACTCTCTATATCTACTGGCTCTGGACAATGTCACCATCGTTACGTCCAAAAATTCCTAAGTTGTAAGACCACGTTTAGTATCCAAAATTTTGAATTTCTATAAAATCAATAACGCAAAGAAGATAAATAGTATATGATACTCGTTTAATAAGAGGCCTTGTAGAACTTGTTCCATTGGAGCACTCCTGGCTGCGCCTGTCGTGCCCCAAATCCACACGTGCTACAGTAGGCCCTCTTATGAAACTCGTATAATTTTACTATATCGCAGGTTGCAGCTGTTTGTTTCGTAATTATCGTAAACAACCAAGGCGACCAATATTGTACCAAGCCATGAGACTGAGCCTATAAAGTGACCTACCACAATCTGGCAACATGGCTTCACCAAACTTTAACAAAAAATTACTAGTTTTGGTCAGTAAATGAACAATCTGTCGGTACATTGTCCCTGTCATTGTGATACACGCCAGTTGAAAAACAAAATATTTAAAATCGTTTCTAATTTACATCGTAGTGCGTCACTTTACCATAATATGCCGTTTAAAAACAATTCCTAATGGGTAGGTACCTAATTCTCCATCGCAAATAAATTGCTGCTAATTTTCACTTTATTTAAAACAATAATTTCTTTAAAATAAATTGCCTCGAAGCTAGTGGTGTTGTAGTGAAAATAAGTCTCTTCATCTTATCAAGTTTATAACGGCTTTTTTAAAATGCTTTTCACAAACAACACTAATCTTTCTAATCATCCAGTCTTCTCAATTCAAACCTTTTTACCATTTTTGAGCCACTGTTTCATTCGATGGAAGTTTTAACACGCTAATATATGAAGCAACTGACGAAGAATAGTTAATTTGACTTTCAACGTGGTACGCAACACTTTAAAAGCATTTTTGCAATTGATGTGAACTGTCTTGTTAAATAGTTTAAATTAGCGTCAAATATATTTGAAGGTTTTTAAAATTTAAGTGTCCTAGAATGGCCTACCAGAAGATTTAATATCAGAACCGGTGCCATGGCCTGGAACAATATAGACCGCCTTAAAACAACACTTAGAATTCTACCTGAATCCTGACGTCACGTTGAGCTACACATGAAATTATTAGAAATAATCTTTTGGTGGTGTAATTCCTCGTGAAACGAATATCGAATGAGGCGGTAATTTCCTAAGTATACCACAATACATTCGAAACCGGACGATTCATGCATTACTTTATTTAAATGCATATTCAACCTAGCTTAAAGAAAAAGTTTGGCTGTAGGAGTGAATACAATAGCTATTTGTGCAACAAGTGCTAAAAGTGAATGTTGATGCACGAGTTTGCACACAATATTTTTTCTACGACCTTAAATTTACTGTTATTAATCCATAAATGTTTATTTAATAAAAGTTTGCCTTTATGACAGTTGTAATTTATGTCATAGTAAAGAGATGGCAGTGACGGTTCAGGTGACTGTTTCTGCAGCCGGTAGCAGGTAAAATTTAGTTATCAAAGGTAATTATCTAATTCTAATAGTACACACTTTGCTTTATTCATTGCATACTGCTTTAATTATTTAAAAAACACTTTACTTTACTTCCAGTTTAAAATTCTAAATTCAACACCAGCTGTTTAAAAGTAAACAGCTGATTTCACTTTTAACAAGCTGATTTATAAAACATAATTTTTAGTGAAACAAGCTATTGCTAAAAGATCTACTTTTAGTAGTGGTAGTAGAAAAAATATAGTAATCACTTGAAGGATCTAAGTCTCCGGGTTTGAAGAATGGACGGCAGGGCTTGATGACAGAAGGCTGTTTCGAAAAATAGACAACCAAGGCTTAAAGAATAGACAGTAGCAATTCGTAGCGTCTGTCCATGGGCGAGCGTGGAGGCAGAATTATGTAATTCAATTCATATAACGGCCGATATCTCTCCAGGCTGCTACCTTGCCCAGCCGCCGACACAAAAACACTCTTTCGAAATCTGCCAGGCCACGAATGGCTTAACTTGTCAGCGCGAAAGCTTATGCAAATCCCCGATTCTTCCCATGAATTTTCATACCGTGTTCAACCTGCCCACAGACATTTTTAAATTGAGCTAACTGTCCATCTTCTCTAACCTGTTAGTCATGTGTTGCCAATTTGATGACAGAATCTGTGGATAAAATTTCTATTGCTATTCTTCTTAAGTCTTAGACCAATGTACAATATGTTACCAGGATAGATTTTTTATTTATTGGTCTTTCCATCCTCTGTAAAAGTTGTAACTACTTTCTATTAATGTTCAAAATTAGTTCTTTACGATCAGAATGTAGATGTTTTAATCAAAACCACCCATTGAACCTGGTATATGCCTATCCATTAGTAATTCTTCATTTGACTTAGTTTTAGTTTATTATAGAACCTACTTCTTTAAATCAATTATATTTACAGATGATCCTTAGAACTTATTTATGTCAATCTATAATTTACCACATCTAGAGCATTCTGACATACTAAGAAATTGAATATAATAGAAGTACTGCGCAAACGTTCCGGAAACAAATCTATTCTGCTCTCATTAAAGCAAAACTTATATGTTGGGCACCTCGACGCCTTATACCTTAATCTACCGTTTCTCAACTCTTCTACATCTCGACGAAGCCCTGGAAAAGCATTTCATTTATAGCGTGTGTAACCAAGCAAATTTCGCCGTCGACATCCTTGCTGCTATTTGTTTTAGATCAGTTTAAGAAGCCGCAAAATTTCTTTCAACTTTGGCGGCCAGCAATCGTAGGCCCGGCCAAGATCTTAGGCAATGCTCAGGGTTTCTGACTTTTCTTTATTTTTGCATCATGCTACCGATTGAGTTGCTCCACCAACTAATTTGAACCTGCTATATCGCTAGGTTTGCATTCGTAAATTACCACCAATTGTGTGTTTAGCAAATAAATTGTAGGTTGTTAAATAATCCGATTAGGTTCTCTGGCATTCCACTCACCATGGTAACACCCTGAAATGATACGAATTTATCCCCGAATCCTATAGAAGTAATTATTTTGTATTTCAGTCAATCCCCCCTCCCTCCCCACAATTAAATTGAGCAGCATAACCCCTTTAAGCTAGTTACATATTGTAAACGGAAATTCGCCTATAAATGCGTAAAACGGAATTTATAAGATGCAAGATATAACATTAAATAGTTCAAATGTTTCAACAGAGGCATATGTAATTTTTTCCAAGTATGTATGGTGAAATTCTTCTGAATTGCACGTTATCTTACTTAACATTCTTTTTTGTAAAGACTGAAGTCTTTAGCTTGATATAAATCTCCCAAGGATAAAATAATTAAACTCAGCCAGAAGATCTCATCCATGTTGGGTATGAATATGATAATTACGTTAAACTAGGTTGCCTTGATGTCAACTTGTATGTGTCTTTTAACATGGTACCGACACAAATAGCGTCCTCTTTTTTAATCGCATAGTAGTAGTAGTTTACCTAACAAGTACGGAAAGCGTATCTTTGCAGGACGCGTAGAGATATTTCACTCCAATGGCGAAGGCTAGGCCTGAATGCCTACAATGCTTCAGATGAGTTACGTACAACACTTTTAAGCATTTTTATCTAAGTATTGAAACATTGTCATAACAAACAAGCATTATACCTTGGCAAAAATATAAAGATTTGTAGTTCATTTTCTTAGAAACCACAGTTAACAAATATTGCAAACCAATCAAAATAGTCATTTATAAAAAAAATATAAAATTTACTTCTAAATAAGTACTTTATTGCCTAAAAATGTACAGTAATGTTTGCTTTTCAGGACGAGTTCCTAATATAGTAATTTACGTTACAAAAGAGGAAAGTAGTGTTTGTTATATTTAATAAAAATTCAAGTTTATTTAGTGCCTTTCTAATACAATTAGAAAGCAAAACCATGCTGTCCTCCATCAATCATTGAGGGCACAAGAATAAAACACCAGATTACAGTCCACGCCAATTCAAGCAATCCGAGGTTCATTTGGAACCCATTTACAGTGTTTTGCAGGTCGAACCAAGTAGTGTAACGCCCCGTTTCAATAACTCGATCTAGCAATTAGCATCTTCTTTCGGACCACCTCATATTTAATTATGTAGCAAAGGAATTCAGGCTTATCGCATAAAGCTCCTGACGTTAGAGATAAGGCACCTGCAAGGATTTTCTGGTCGAAGCACGCTCGCTAGCAAACAGTCGAGTTTCTCGATTATTGATTTTTCACGAAGGTCCTTCGCGGATCTGAAATTCTAAGAGCAGGCCAAGACCGCTCTTGTTTAAACAAACTAAAACCGCCAGCGGCGTTGTTTTCTTTACAAACGGCGGTAAACAGCTTTGGTAAGAATACCTCTTTTAGTTAAATTTTGCATACTAATTTCGATATTTAGGTCGGTCCCCATGCCGCGTTATTCTACAGTTGCTCAAATAATAATAGGACCTCCCGTTTTTCGCTTCTACGTTCAAGCTGGCTAGATATTCCTGAATGCGTACTCCGCTTTTTTTCCGCAGTTAACTGCACCCTCTGATAGTGGCGTCCTTGGATTCTATGAAGTAAGCAGCCAAATTCTGCTTAGAAGTCATATTTGTCAAGATGCAACATACCATGATCTTCCCCCTCACGATCGCTGGACATAGCATCGATTATAAATGTAAGTGTAAGCATTTCTCAGCGTTTCATCGACAAAGGCAGTTGCTGCAAATATAATCAATTCTTGCTACGGCCTTAGAAAATCAAAGTGAAGCGTGTTTAATTACTCCTTTTAATCAATCAATTAATAACGCTAACGAGCGAGTGATTAATCATTTCCAAATCGCTAAAATACGTATGTACCTAAAACTCACTTCCGCCGCGTCCCTTTGACGTCGTGCTCACATGTCAAATGCGATATCACAGGTGGCGATCCTGAGTTGTAACCCGAGCTATTAATTGGCATATTTTGTGACTAAAATACTAGGAAGTTGATTTATATTTGTGGTTTATTTATTTGTTAGGCAATATTCCTACAAATCTAAGTGGCTGTCACTTCAGCGTTCATGGCTTATGTATATAATTCATGTTACTGCGATTATTTGGGTTTGATTAAATGCCACTATTGCTGATAATATTTTCTGTTCTTTCCGCAACCCCTTCACCTATACAATTTATATAGGTATGCACCGAATGTTGTGAGTAACGATAAGGCGCCCAATTTTTCATAATTCTACTGTTCAATTTCAAGCCTGAAGCATTTTCTTACCTATAGTCTAAGGTACTAGTCCATTTACTTGACATCTGTACTGTCAGTGTCAAATAAAAAAAATTTTTTTGACTATACCTCAAAAATAATGTGTTTTTTTATTAGACTGTACAGTAATTTAATTGTTAAAATGTGAAAAATAGCAGTGGTGCCAACATAATGTCAGTTTGACAGTGCAGATGTCAAGTAAATGGACTATAGTCCTTACACCACGCCATCTTCTACTGGAGTTAATGAGCTAGCCCAGGTCGTGTCCACCCTTCATCTAAGGGAGCTTGGGGAGACCAAAACACGTTCCGGTCATGTATAGTACAATATTTTTTACAACATCCGTGTCCATATCTTCAAACTTGCGAATTCACTTTCGAAAACTCAAAACAATTATTACATTAGTATCTACTAGCAACCAGTGAGACAAATGTCTCATTTAATAAAACAAAAAAGACCGTTTTTCAAATAGAACGCGTATTAAATAAAAACAATAATATTTTTTAAAATCACGTAACTTAAATTCGGTTCCTGACCTGACATGACCATTCCAAACATATAACTTTCATAACTTTTTTTCTATCTCTTACGGTTTGGCTGCTGAAACAGCGTCCCGGACGGACCAGCGTCCCGGACAGACAAGTCTATTAGATAAAGGATTACAATACCACAAACTTGTTTCCATAGTAACTAATGCATCAGGGACCGGCAATAGTTATTTACCTAACAAGTTCAGGAAGGTAATTTTTCCGAATGAGCACTCTGTTTGCAGCACGACCGAAGGGAGTGCTGCATGTAGTGCGAATTCGGGAAAATTCTTCCGAAAGAGTTAGGTACAATGTTTTTTGTAACGAATAATTAAAAATATTCTAAAAACTACCGCCATTAGCGAATTTTTATATCTATCCTTGTCGCACAATTGCCCTAGTTTTTGTTGGAAAGTAAAAAGCACCGCAGTGTGGGAAAAATAACTTTAGGCGCATCGGGAATGACCGGGAAATACGAATTTCGAATTCACGAGTACAAAAAAGCTTTTTTCTCCAACCACATGAATAACACGCCATATTGTCGAATAGTTTTGTATAAAAAGTAAGTCATTTCGGGATGTTCACCAATTACCTTGGCAACTGTACACTTTTCGATTAATATTTGCACTAGTACAAAAATGGACGCAAGATAGAGTTTTACATGGCAAATTTTAAATAAAAAACCTTCATCAATATTCGGCAATCGCCGTCGTTGTTGTTTAATTTCCCCGTAGAGCGATTGTTTATTTGCGCCATGACAGTTCTACAATATAACCTACAATGTTTGATTCTAAATAATAAGTCATATTACAGAATTTATGAGTAGTTGGAGAAAAAATAGCATGTTTCATTCACACAAAAAATGCGTTTTCGGGAAGCGTAAGACTCGAAAAATTTTTCTCGAAAAAGTAGATAATGTTATGCCGGTCAAGATCGGAGTAACATTACTTTCTAGCGAAATTTTTTTGGAGAAACTGCATATTTTCTTGTCGGTAGTAAAAAAATTATTATCGTCACGTTTACATTACTTTTCAATTGACATATACATAAACGTTCCAGAGAAGAATTATTACATGGTACTTTATTGTATTATATTAAAGAAAACTATTTGTTATACTCTTTATTCTAGAATCTGCATAATGGAAAAGTGTTAGGTATTACAGTATATAAATAAATTAAGAGGAATTGTTATCACGCTTATTTAATGCATCAGGAAGCTAAAGTACCTATGTTACGCCACTGTAAGCGCATGACGATGACACATAACCTATAATTTACCAGTGTATTGTATTGTATTGTATTGTATTTTTATTCATCATAATATACACCGTGGTGCTTAGATATGTCACAATTCCAGTTTAAATATAAAAATATAAAAATAAAAAAATACAATGCATTTACAGAAATAGTCAACTACAGATAAATACAGTAACAACAAAAATACTAAAGTCAATAAAACAAGACAGTCTTAATTTTCAACAAATCTGAAATCGGAAAGT
This sequence comes from Agriotes lineatus, assembly GCA_940337035.1. Classification (NCBI taxonomy): domain Eukaryota; kingdom Metazoa; phylum Arthropoda; class Insecta; order Coleoptera; family Elateridae; genus Agriotes; species Agriotes lineatus. Next base: position 6,440,956 of record OW679203.1, on the reverse strand, counting down.
TCATAGTAGACATTGGCTAGAAGATGTTTTTTAAGCTTAACTTTGAAGAGTTTTGTTGGGGCATTTTTGAGAGTACTAGGAAGCGAATTAAATAATCCTATTCCGAAATTATTTCGTTTAGTGGACGTTAGTCTCTGCTGCGGAACCTGTATATCGCCTCGACTGCGGGTGTCGTAACCATGGGCATCGCCGTTTTTTGTATAATCGCCATAATGTTCTTTTATGTATAATAGATTACAATATAGTATTGCTGACGGTAGCGTTAATATGTTATATTTTTTAAACAATGGTTTACAACTGTCTAACTGACTCGCTCCCGCCAACACTCTCAAGGCTCTTTTTTGTACAATGAAAATTTTTTTAATATGTGTAGAGGTACCCCAGTTTATTAGACCGTACGTCATTACACTATGAAATAATGCGTGGTATGCAGTAATGGCAGCATCTAAGTTTACTCGATTTTTTATTTGTCTAATTACATAAATTGTTCTTGATAACTTAATTGAAAGATTGTCAACATGTGCTTGCCAAGTTAGTTTGTTATCCAAGGTAAGGCCTAGAAATTTGACGGTTTCACAGATATTTTGTTTATTTTGAAAATAGTAAAGTGGTAGTTTTATTTTGGTTTAAACAAAGCTTATTTGCCTGGAACCAATCTGAGGCTTGGTTGATAATGTTGGTTTGTAACTGATTGACTAGAGTTTCATCTTCTACGTGGTTTGCAAAGGTCGTATCGTCTGCAAATAAAGTCGTGAAAACTGGGATGGCATTAGGCAAATCGTTAACATAGATTAAAAATAATAACGGTCCCAATACACTTCCTTGTGGGACACCATGTTGAATTGAAGACATCTGGCTATACTGACTTTTGCAAAATACACATTGAGATCTGTCAGATAAGTAGAATGACATTAGTTTTAGAGTTACTCCCCTGCAACCGTAATACTCCAGTTTATCTAGTAAAATGCTTTTTGAGACACAGTCGAACGCCTTGCTTAAATCAAGAAATAGTGCAAAGGAAGATTTTTTGTTTTCCAATGATTCTGTTATATAATTAATGAGATTCAGCACGGCTCCCGACGTGTCCCTTCCTTTTCGGAACCCAAACTGTCTGTCCGTAAAAATATGGTTGGTTTCAAAGAAATTTAGAATTCGAACTGCAATAATTTTTTCTATAATTTTGGCCAAAATGGGGAGAAGCGCAATGGGTCTATAATTGGATCTATCATCAATTTCACCCGATTTATATAGAGGTATAATTTTGGCTTGTTTCAATTTATTAGGAAATATGCCCGTCTTTAATATGATGTTTGCAATATGAGCTATCGGGGAAGATAAACATAAAACATTTTCTTTGTACATACAAACCGATTGATTATATAGGTCTAATGATTTTGACTTTTTTAATGCCTTTATAATATCTTCTACCTCGGATTCCTCAACAGCATATAAGAAGAGTGATTGTTCATTGTTTACTGGTAATTTCTTTAGATAAACACTGTGTGAGTACTTTGATGGGGGAATATTTGATAATAAATCGTCGGCTACATGCACAAAGTAGTCGTTGTGAGATTCTGGGGAAATCACACTTACCACTCCATTGCTATTGATATTGTTTACACCTTTTTTTATTATTCTCCATATTGTTCTTTGTTTATTATCAGACTCCAAGATTTCTTTACTGATTTTTTCTTTTTTTAATTTTAAGATTTTTTGTTCGTATTCGTATTTTTTTTGTTTAAATTCAGCCGATAGAAGATCATTATTTTGCAAGTTCAATTTCAAAATGTTTCCAAGACGATTTATTTCTTCCCTGGCCGAAACTATTTCTGGATTGGTAAACATAGATGCATTTTTACGTTTGTTATTTGTATTAATTTTAATGGGAGGAAAAGATAAATCGTGATAATATGAAAAAACTTTATAAAAAGCATTAACTGCGCAGGTTGGGTCAGACTCTCTATATAATTCTACCCAATCTTCAGTTAAGAGGTAATTTGAAAATTTGATTCTATTTCTAGAACTTTTATTTGGTACGGTTTTGTAAACAGAGGTCGCCCGTTTTTGAATAGTGTTAAATTTAATTATTTGAGATTTATGGTCAGATATGTGAAATTCAGCCACAGTTGCAAGTTGTGTTTCAAAATTTGTGAAGATGTTGTCGATACACGACTTGGAATTTTTTTGTACTCTAGTGAAGTCGGTGATATTTTTTTGTAATCCAAAAGAATGGAATATGTTAGTAATTTCGATGCTTTCCTTAGATTTAACTGCAAAATTTATATTAAAATCGCCACCAAACACTAGTTTACTATTTTTAAAATATTTAGATATTAAGTCAAGAACATGAGAAAGTTTATTTTTAAAGATATCGATATTACCACATGGTGAACGATATAAAGCCACCGCAACACAGTTCAAATCAGCAAGTTTAATGCCAGTGCATTCAAAATGTTTTTCACTGTTAAGTTCATTAATGAAATTTAATGATGTAAAAACGTGATCAGATCTAGTAAAAATGCATACTCCTCCACATTCGCTCTCCAATCGGCAGTAACAAGAAGCTAGATTGTAATTATTTGGTGTATATAAATGTTTTTCTCCATCCTTAAGCCAATGTTCACTAATCATCACCACGTCAAAATTTTGTTCAGTTAAGATGGATTCAAGATAATTGTGTTTGTTTCTAATACACTGAATATTTGCATGCAAAATAGTAATATTACTGGTGTTTTTATTACAAAAGAGAGGCACTGAATGTTTGTCAATGATAGAAGATACTTGCTCTTCTGGGCACGTCGATCGTATTAAAAATTTCGTTTTGGCGAGTAGTATTTGCCATGGCTTTCCCTGGATTGTTGTAGGCGTATTAGATGTTGGGAAGAGACAAATGATTTGTAGGTTGCAAGGTCCGCCGATGCAGTAGAAGATCCTATGCCATAACGCTTCAAAGTAATTCTTGTATAATTGTTTTAGCGACTCCACGTCTACAGGAAGGCCCTCAGAAGCTAAAAATACCCTTAGAGAAGCATTTGTGAAGCCCTCGTGACAAACTGATTGCGGTTGTTCATGTAGATAGGATATGTACAACCTGACGGCATTCATTATTGCTGGTTCCCGCAGGAGAGCCAAAAGGTACCGGCCTTCATCGGTGGCAGATTGCATTGTCAGTTTCACCCTTGGCGGAGTCATTGCATCTACTGTGAGATTTGTTTTCTCTGTGTTGTGTCAAGGCGCCTTACGTTAAACTATGGACATCTATCGTCGGACTATATTTATTATTCCACGATTGGAAAAACAATACAAAATAAGAAATACTAATGACAAATTAATAGCACATATATGTTAGTGGAATCTTCTTTGCATAATTTGCCTGGACTTCGGCAGATGACACGCAGAAACGTTATGTAGCCGTTCGAGCCCATCCGGAAGAACTAACCGTCGTTTCAATTTTCTGCCACCTCTTGCCTTGTTTGAATAAATTGCAGCGTATCTATCACATCGCTTACCATTTCTTGATCAACACATCTGAATGAAATAGACAGTGCTGTTATAAACGTTCTAGTGAAATATGGAAAGCTTGTAGAGTGCTTGCCATATCTCAGTGACCCTGCGCAGTGATCGAAATTCTGTACATATAGTCTGTTCAGTAAACATAAAAACACAAAGTGGCCTTTGATTTTAAAAATTTTCATTAGTGTACTTGTTTGTTTGTTTGTTTGAAACATTAGTGTACTTCCAGAATTTATCTTTGTCTAGGAATGTACTTACAAAAAGTTACTAAAACATATAGGTTAAAGGTGTGACATTTACTTCCCATTTGTCATAAATGTTGTAATTAACTACTTTCAAGATATTATACAATTACTGGTTGGATACTATTGACGTAGCATTTACTAATACGTATTTTTATTACATTTTAGAGAAGTTCAGGTGAGAATTTCTAGAAAAATATTTACTTTGACACTGACAAAGAGAAATATTAATTGTCATTTTTAAATTCAAATCTGCCTGTATACAGGTGTGGAAACCTTTGCAAAACAAAATACAGAATCCCTATAACAAAAATCTGGTGTGATACACTCACACAACTTCCTTTTACAGTGATCTTATAATTAGTCAAAAATTTCATTTTTAATTTTTAACCATTTGTTAAAATTTTCAAAAATTACAAATTCTACAAAAACTGTACAAAATCGAGTGTTAGTTGAAGAGACAAATTTTCTCTAGAATTTTAAGGTGAATTCAAAAATGTAATAATATACCGGGTGTTTTATTAAAATAGGAGTTAATAAAAAAAATCGAAAAAAAAACAAAAGAAACCCACTTTAGAAGTATTCAACTGGAAAATCACCTATCTCACATCAATACACATTAAAAATGTAAGAAAAATGTAAAGTTTAAAAAAAATCGTTAGAGCCGTTTTTGAAAAATCGAAAAAAACTGAAAAATCACAAGAGTAAACACCTACTTCCGGTTATGCGATTTTCTTCAAAAGCTTGCTGTCTCATCTACATAGTACACAAAACTTATATATGAAGTTTCAATGCCATACCTCTTTTCGTTTTTGAGATATTCTGTTCACAGACACACACACAGACAGACACACAGACAGACAGACAGACAGACCAATGAAAAAAAAAAATGTTTTTTGGGATCAGGGGACTCTAAAACGTGAATATCTGTTGAAAACTCAATTTCGAATTTTGGGGTGAATCCAATACTTCCTTTATAGTAGTAAAAGGAAGTAAAAATTATATGCACATGCCAACTTCAAAAAAATTAAAATGTTTTTGTGTTTGCAGAATGCCCTATACGTCATAAGCAAGGCTACAGACCAACCTGAAAATATCATTGCAATTTTGCTGCGTTTGATATCGTTTGCTATTTTCGTTCGTATAAGTTAGTTTTTGTGTTCTTTATCTACTTATATTTCCGTTTATTATAAAAAACAGTTTTATCAAATAAACACGAAATATTGACACAACCTATTTTACATTTCGCTCCTGCAAGCTAGCCTGATGTTTTTAGGTTGTACTGAAAACACCATTTGGGCTTCTCGCTCTACAGTTTTCTCCCTTGCTCCACTGCGCATTTGTGGTCGCTGAGATATGGCAAGACCTCTAATAGATGTATTCCGTTCACATCTTTTTGGGTAAAGGTGGGCCTTGGATTTTTGTTGTTAAGTTGCCCATGAACAGAACCGTAATTTTTATTTTGTTGTTTAACCTGCATAACCTCCAAGATATTTACTGTCACTTGACAGAACATAATATTGTTTCCAGATGGACTGCTTACTTTGATAGTACATTTGGAGAAATGTTTAAAATCTGAAGTATTGCAGACCCTCCACGTGCTTAAATAAATGTCTCTAATTACACAGTTACTGAAACTGGATACATACAGAAAAATTATTAAGTTCCAGTTTCTATTCTGCTTAAATATGACAACTTTGCATTTGAAGATGTTTTTTCATGTTTTCTAAAGGCATTTGGTAACCAAAACCTTAAATGTAAACCTCGTTTAAAGACAACAATAGTATATAACATTACTAGCTTGGTAAAAGCAAAGAGCATACATATGCTCTTTGGTAAAAAGGATATTACTGGCGGAGAGAAGGATATGACTGGTGAGCTAATAGAGCCAATAAAACCCGTTTACCTTGCGTGTATTGTTGAATATTTTATTTGCTACTCATTTGTAAACAACTATAAATTTACAATTTATCGACAATGTCAAACTGACAAGCAACTAATTCATCAATATGACACATACTATAGAAGACAATTCTGGCTTTGCACGCCATTTATTTATGAGCACGGGTGTAAAATTTTACTGGCTAACCGGTTAAGAGACATTTTCAAGGTGAATACAGTGACTTAATAAATTAATGTTTACAAGTGAGGTACAAATAATAGCTATTTAAGTAAGAAGGACCTATTAACATTTGAGGTAGGCAAGTACAAGCCAAGGCGATGCCGGGGCTTGTTTCTTGCCGAAAATGTTAATAGGCGATACATTCCGAGTTATCGTATTATATTTTTCCCTCTGCTTTTCAAAATTTTCTTAGATTTTTGAAAAAATCGTTTGGGTTGTCCCTTGTCACCAGGATTAATTTTCATGAGTCGTGTTACCTGTGAATGTCGCATTTCACATAAACACTTGCAATTATAAACAAAACGTCTAAGTCTGCATCTTGCGTTGATAATTGTATTATCCTAGGAGCCTTAATAATAATATTAAGTTCCATTGTCAAGAGAAAGCAGCAAACAAATATAATCGTCGACTTCACGTTTTGTTACTAAGGCTGTATCACTGAATTACATGATCAGCAGCGGGAAAAGTAATTTTACACAGCTAAATTGGAGATACTGTCATGGCCAACCTTCATGCCAAAAAGATGTGAACGGAGTTGGTATAGTTTTACTTTCGATTAAAATACCAAGAATGGAATCAGAAGCTCAAAGGATACTCATAGTAGAGTAGTAAAATTTAAAAGAAAAACATTACTACGAAAACAGTGTAATATAACTTACAATGGGCACGGATTTGCTGGAATGATGTCTTCAATCCGCTGCAGTGTACGTGGTGGTGAACCTTCATTAATTACATAGTGTGCCCTTTTTTTGCCCTAAAAGATGTAATTAAATGCAGTTAAAACATTAGTTTCATGTTGAATATCAAACACAGTAAATAAGGTACCGGCTAAGATATGCGCAAACAAAGAAGAAAAAGAAAATAATCCAATGCTTGAATGAAGATATCAAACTTACTGATTTTTCGTTGTAGAAAACAATTAATATTAGCTCACTTAGTCGATTTTCTAATATATTCAAATGTAAAAGGATATTATAATGGTTTATTGTAGTGTGGTCACCTAAAAAGAACACAAAGAAACACATTATCAAAATGTATTTTATCGCATTTCATTTGGTAATGTACTACATTCTATATTCAAATCGTTTAGAACTGTGTACTTTTCTGAGTAACAACAGCGATTCGTTTTACGTTTGGCAATGCGCAAGTGTATTGTTAGTGGCACTGTAAGTATCTGTAAAATTTCAGGTTAGCAGGTTAGGTTTTGCGTCAGTTTTGATACAGATTGACTCAAAACCTAACCTACTAACCTCGAATTTGACATAGACTTACAGTGTCACCACCAATACACTTCAGTACTGCCAAACGCATAACATCAAGAAAGCTGCTTATTGTGCTTAGTACATAGAAACGAGTTCTCCTCAGTTTGGCTATGTTTTGAGATTTAAGTGTCACTTTTATATTAAAATTTAATAATTCGCATTACTTATGAAATGCGATAAAAGGGTATACTCAACGCGTCAGAAAACTGGTTTTACTGAACTCGTATGGTTGTTTAAGTACTCGCTGACGCTCGTACTCGACCCAGCCATACTTGTTCAGTAAAACATCACTTTTTTTAACTAGTTGCATAATATACTATTGTAGATAACTGTTATAAATACCCAGGAGTTGCAAAATTGGAGCGTTTTCGCATTTGCATATTGTAAAAAGTTTTTCAGCACCCTTGTATATTTTTTCCAAAGTAGCATTAGTTGCATCTAGTTCAGCTTGGCATTTATTTGCCTAAAAATATAAATTTAAAGAAAGGTCGAAATACAAGAAGAAGAAATAGCTACCTCTGTGGTTAATTTAGCCAGGTCGCTTTTAAATTTGGCCAAGTTGTCTATTTGATGTTGAGCTCGCTGTCTGTTTATACTGCTCTGTTCATCTAAAAACGTATACAAAAACGCATAAATATACAACAATGCCATGCCGCTGTACATAAAGTTTGGTTATGCTATAACTGTCGAGAAATAATTAGCGGCGATTCCAGGAATTAGTAAAATCTGTCTATACACTGCAATGTGCAGTATAAGTTTTGGATTATTCGAAGAATTTGTTTTAAGTACCGCATCGTCCATAATAAAATTAACCGAGGCTACAACCGTGTTTGTTACTTAATTGTGCAAAAACTCTACTATTTAGCATAATTACTTAAATTTAAAAGTTGTTCGTCACTGACGTATCCTGTCATTTTATCTAAACTAGGTTAACAAGTTAATGTCGGTTTGATAGATGTCAAAAATTGATACCAATATGAAGCTTAGAAATGACTAGATTCTAATATTAGTTGTTTTTTGCCTCCCCAATGCTACAATGGTTCTACTGTACGTTAGTTTTCCGCTGGTCTCCAATAGCAGCGAGCGAAAAATTTCAGCTCGCTTAAACAAAAATGGATGTATTGCCAGTAAATACAAAAGCTATACATGGTGGCGTGATTGATTACATTGTTTATTAAGAATAATTTTATTCTTTGTCATTTTTGACAGTGGTCTATTATGAGATGTTTTATCGGACTTTCCACTGTCTCGAGTGTTTATCACACGACGTTTCGGGAGTTTCTGATCTACTCCCGTCCTCAGGTGAATGAACTCCTAGTTAGTACTGAAAAGGACTGACGTTTGTAAGTCTTTTCAATTACACTTGTACCCTACCCCGGGGTTTGAACCAGGAACCACCAGAGTTGGAGGCCTAGTGGTAAGAATGACAGACTCGTAATCACAGCCATCAGTGATCCCGGGTTCAAACCCTAGGGTAGGCATGAGTGTACTTGAAAAGACTTACAAAAATCAGTCCTTCTCAGGATTAACCAGGAGTTCATTCACCTGAGGGCGGGAGTAGATCAGAAACCCCCGAAACGTCGTATGAGACAGTGTAAAAAGTCCGATAAAAGATCTCATAATTTTATTCCTCCTTGAGCTACCGTAAAAAATTTGTATACGTGCTTTGAGCGTAGAGACTTTTGTGCTCTTACACGTTTGCAGCGCTTGCTTGCAGCTCGCGCTGCAATTTACTTGTGCGAGCACAAAGGTATCTGTTTCCGCTATTAATATACAATGTACTATTGTGTAATGTAAGTTGTATGAAGCATAGAAATTTGAATTGGATTCTACACACGTTTCTCGAAAAAAAAATAAAATAATGCCATTACAGTTTACCTATGTTTTCATGATTAACAACTAAACAATCAACTAGATCTTCAATTTCTTGATTAAGTACGGTAACGAACTTAAACATAGCAAAATTGTTTTCCTCTAGCTGGGTATAGTCCGAACAAAACTCGTGAATCGTCTGGCTGTTGCTGTACTCCTGCAAATATTACGTTTTACAAAGCTCTCGTCATGTATAATGGTATGCACCAAAATCTCGGCCAAAATTTCTTTGCATTGAAGCAAGTGAGCCTCCATAGCTTCTCTTCGTAACTTTCTTTTCAACGTCTCTTTGGTTCGAAGTTGCTCCATGTTTCTTATTTGCCCTTTAACGGCCATAAACTTGTGTCGATTGCCGTAGTCATCTGCCTGGTTTTGCAAGCATGTCATTTCCTATAAAAATAAGATAAATCATTATAAATTCTTCTAAAGCTGGACGTAGAAATAATTTAGAGTTTGGACAAATGTTATGGTGCGATTTTAACCTTTTAGAAGATATTTTTCTTGTTAAAAGTATCATTGACACAGAGCATAAGTTTGTTATTCGAGAAGACGTTTGATAAGATTTTAGGCATTGCAATATTCCATGTGGGGTGGCTAGTACGTCATCGGACGCCTCCCCAGGTGGCGGATAGGGGAGCAGTTGCCATACAAATGCAGTAAGAGTTACCCAACGAACACAGAAAGACGGTAATAGAAAACAATTTCCATATCTAGGTATGTGTAGGAAGGGCTTTGCAAAAAACTCACGGAAATCGTAAACACGTGAAGCATATTGGCATCCGGGGCTACTTATTGCCTGGGAAACCGAAGCAGGTAAACACCAAATTTCGAAAAAACAGACAATGGGCATCAATATAGAACGGGTGTGCCAAGTTGGGCCGGGGTTTCATTACATCGGCAATTACTTAATTATTAAATTAGTTTATTCCGTACCTTTAGCTGTTTCAGTATGAGTGGAACAACAAGCTAATAATGATAATATACTTTTTGCACTACTAGTCTTAGATGACAGCACTATTGCCTTATTTTTGTATTCCCCTTAGAATAAGAACAGGTGAATAATAGATACTATTTATTAACGAGGTTAACTTGCGAACGACTGTCAGATTTGGCTACCATGTCCTTTGCTACAGAAGCCTACAAAGACTTGAAAGTTAGCCTACTTAATTTTCGTGGGTATTAATAAACTCTTGCATTTACTGCAGGCTCTCAATTCTAGGATGTATAGGGCCGATCTTTCCACCTCTCAATAAAGTTCCCTACAACTTTATATGCCCTGTAACTAAAAATTGCATCTTCTCATCTACCTATATTTCTTATTCGGCTTTTAGACAAGGTTAACTGGTCCATAAATTGTTGGCTAATTGAACTGTCCAATAACCATTTATTAGGTACATATAAACCGTTCACGATCTTTTTGGGTCAGGTGAGGCTATGACCATCTAGTAATTTTGTTGGCAGAACCTCTGTTGCAACTAAACTCCCTCATGGAAATTGACACTTTTTGTGTTAGGTTAGGTTGTTTTCAGTTTAAGGTTATATTTTCTAAATAGGTACATTGGTGCCGGATATTCTCGAGTCTCCACATCGACTCGCGTTCTTTTAAATTTGGTATGTCCTTTTTAAATTGGAAGTAGCATCGTTTAATAGAAATTTTTTGTTGTAACAAAATTATTTTAGGCATTTTGACTTTCCTTTGGTGGAAATTAAAATTATTTTTAGAAGTTTGATAAATCATTTATTTCCTTACGAATATTAAAATAATAAATCTGGCAATGTGATGGCAAGAAAATGTCGAACAGACACTGACAGAAAAAAAAAGTTGCATCCGCTACATCATCGAATCAGTTAGTCCAACATGAAAAGAAAAATCATAGCCAACTCTGTCCCAAAAAGGTCGTGAACGGCATATACGTAACCTATGATTTCTAATAAATAATATGTACGCAGTGCATCTATGCAAGAGAGTTGGTAAATTGTGAACATGTTTTTCAAGTTTTAATAATTAGATACTAATAATATTCTGGATTTATTTGAAGATGTTGACTTGTTAGTAGAAAATGATATTTATTTCATACTGTCCGGAAAATACGACTTTACGTCATTAATTTGGGTCCCGAAAGTACATTACATCACAAGACCAGAAAGTGTTGCTAAGCAACTGCTGAATAATATGTTGATAGCACTGTAAGTCTATGTCAAATTCGTGGTTATCAGGTTAGGTTTCCCCCCCAGTTTTAACACAGACTGACGCAAAACCTAACCTGCTAACCTCGAATTTGACATAGACCTACAGTGCCACCTACATATTCATACGTTTGAATTTCCATAGCTTGATATTGTAAATCGTGACCGGCGAGAATATAAGGTAAGGGGGGGGGGGGGGGGGGGGGCAAGAGTAAACTAGGAGGCAACCGTAATCTGCTCTGTATTTCCCGCGTGTTACATTGGTGGAGTCAGTTCTGAGCTGGGTGCTCTCTAACAAGTATAAACACGGCTATGTAGTGGGAAAATTTGGTCTATTTAATCGAATTAAAGATAAGATTGGCTTTTTGTCGTATATACTATTAGGTTAAGACCCTGTTGTGTTCCAAAATTTTTATAAATAAGCGAGGTTTGGTAAATTTTGTAACTGAAGTATTGTTACCTGATACATAACCTCCGTAACTAAGCATGGGAAAGCTTATTCTCTTGATAAAAGTTTTCAACCAATTTATCTATTGAATAGTTAATTGGAGCTTTATTTGAGAAGTGGAAAGACCGACCCTTAAGGTGCTAGTAGTGCCAAAAATAGTACCACTGTAGAAAAGATTATTATTATAGCCCGCCGCGTCGTGTACTCCTCGATACCCTTGGGGTACAATATTGACGCGTGAGCTATTATGATAGTCTTCTCAGCCTTGGTTATAATATACTAGTATCATAGCTATGCGAAGGGAGTAGATCTCGCCTACCAAAGAGTGGATACCTACGACATACACGGAAAAATAACTAAATTCTGGGGATTTATTTACGGCCGCTATTATAAATGCTTTGATTATACACCAGAAAATAAGGAAAACACTACTAATAACATTTATAGCAGAGAAGAGTGGGAAGGGGTACGATACCAAAACTAGTTAAATCAATGAGCAACTACTTCATGACACCCATGTGCTAGACGTGCATTAAAGACGTTGAAGCGCAAACCAATAGTATATTACTTTACAAGGGATGTAGGTAAGATTTGCAATACCGAGGACTGTTTGATGCCTGAGTGAGCAAAGCGAACGAGGGTAGCAAGGCACGAGGTGGTGTAAATCTTTCTACATCCTGTGTAAAGTACATAATTTTTTTCACTACCAATATTTCCTTATGTAAAGTAAATGGTAGGTAATACCTGGCGTAAAATTATGACATTTGCTAAATTGTACTAATTGTTTGACAGTTATAAACGCACTGTGAAAAATTCTTGGAAAAATGTGTGAATACGATAGCGAATGCTGTTTTGTGAGCTATGTGATTGTATTCTGATTAAAATGGATAATAGTACGAACGATAATGGTTTTCTTCGTGTTAACCAAGTGGCAGACATGGCATCTTATCAGTTGTAATACATGCGAGATGTAAGTAACTCCCTAGGGAAGTAAGTGCATTGTCTAGGAAACCGTAACAATGTTTGTAAATGTTTTCTACATCCCCCACACTTGACACTGTAAGGATCACTTACAAATAAGGTAGTGGAAAAATTGTTTATTTTGGATGCAGTTTTGCATTATGATAATGTTTTTCTTTCATACCATGCATAACTTCAACACAGCTATCTAGTTTTTTTTTAAATTATAGGCCAGTCAAATGGTACAAAATAGGGGAAAGTTTTGGTGTAGATTTGATATTTGGTTCCTATATGTTTTTTGAGTGGCTGAATACGAATATCGGGTTTACCAACAAAGATTTTTACCGGAAACACGTTTTTTTAAGCAAAAACAGTGTAAAACCCGTTTTTTTTTAGCTTTTCTAAAATTAATTACCCGAAATATATCTATTTTTAGCCCAGTCAACGCAGACCCGTTTTTAGGGTTTGAAAAAAATAAATCGAATAGTTATAACACTTGGTGAGGATGTTTATTTGGGCGTACTATTAAATATATAAAAAGTTCCGAAAAAGGTGAGCCGGCGCCCCCATCTTGGAAAGAAGATACAGTTTTATAGTTTTTTGCAAATATTCTATGAAATATCAACTTTATCACAAAAACTGATCTTACAAAAATTAAAGAGCATTAAATTGTCCACAAAACCTTATAACACATTTTTGTTGTCAGTGGAATAGTTTCTTCAAAAATGGTCAGCGAATGTTGCGTGGGTCGATAAATCGCTCTAAACGCGGACAGGCTACGTAAATTATGTTCAAAATCACTACGGCCAAAACTGAATAGTGGTCTTCGATGGTTACTCCAATGGCAAGAATAGTATCAAAAATCTGAGCAAATGCATCGATCCTTGATTAAAAAATCGGTAGATATTAACTTTGAAGAACACATTAATGTTACTGTTAGACAGGAACCATTTTTATCAAATGAAAATAACAAAAGTAAGTTAATTGACATACTGACAAAGAAGAAGAATGATCATGGGATTGCATGTCAGGCAAAGCAGATGAAGCAGATTGTTTCATCGTTAATACTGCTATCGCAAATGTGTATTCACGGAGTGCGGACGTTAACCCGATTCGGTGTTAGTAAAAGCAATCTAAAATTCAGTGCAATTAACATAAACGTGGTGTATAACTTTAAACATCTGGTGAACAAATAGTACATATCGTATCATACCGCACGGCAAGCCTTGGCCTTGCCAAAGCAAAACAACACTGAGATATCTTCCCGTACCGACTACATCACTTAAAAACACAATGAATTCCGTAAGTAACGATAACACTACCATTCAATCAAATTCTAAATCCTCAACCCCATCCTTTTCCAATGCCGTTAAAACCACATTATCATCACAATCAGCTGCCCCCACATATCCAAAAAAAGAACAAGCGATTTTATTTAATGCAGCCGAAGGAATACCCCTACGCGAGTATGTTGTTGCGGTAGGAAAGATCATGGGCCCGAAAAACATAACATTCTGCTCAAGAATTTCTAATAACCGGATCTGCATCTATTTTGCCAACCAAGATTTAGTAGAGCACTTTATGTCTACTTTTGGGTCCATAACGATAAATGAAATGGTTCTGCAAGCCCGCAAACTAATTTCACCAGCGCAACGAATCGTCCTATCAAATGTTTGCCCTTCAATACCAAACGATGTAATCGTAAACCACCTCAAGCAAATGGGGATTCAATTAGTTTCCCCTATGACTTTCCTCAAAGCTGGTATTTACGAAGATGAATACAACCACATACTCAGCTTCCGTAGGCAGATTTACATCAGCCCAAAGGACAATGCAAATATCCCAGATTCCTTTCTAATTTTGTTTGAAAATACACATTATCGCATATTTTTATCAACGGATGGCATGTCTTGCTACTAATGCAAAAAAGATGGACACACGGCAAGTCAATGTCCAAATCAAGCAGAAATACGACCTCAAAATACCCAGGCTGCTACATTCCTAAAGGACCAATCACAGTTTCCTAATCTACAACAACCCGCACCCAACTATAAAAAATCTATTCAAACAACCACACAGCCACGAGAAAAAGAAGACATTGAGACCATCCAAATGTTTACAACCCCACCATCGGTTAATCTGAATGCAAACTCTTTAAAAACCGCCAGCCCCAAGAGAACTAGAAGCCAGATCACGAGCGAAACTGATTCTGATACACCAAGTGTAGGTAAACAATTATACCCGGCCAAAGAGATGATAGAAAGTAAGCCTCTAGAATACCCCCTAAACTTCATGAATCTCCAGAGCTTCTTAGAAGACACACAGGGAAACCCCGACCCTTTAGGACTATCCAGAGAGTACACGGAGAACACAACAGCACTCATGGAAATGCTAGATACGATCTACCCGAAGTTAAAAGACCGTAGTATAAAATCACGAATTACTAGAATAATCAAGAAAATCAACTCTCAACTGATTACCGAAAAAAACAGAATGGACTCAGAGGCTACAAACCCAGAAAAGTAATATTATAATGAAATTAATACAATGGAACTGCAACGGCTTCCACGCACATATAGGAGAACTGCAAAAACTGATAGAAGAAACACAGCCCCAATACATCTGTTTACAAGAAACACGTCTCCATAACCACCAAAATGCCAAACTAATCGGATATACAACATACAGAAAAGACAGGATAAACGACAAGAACGCAAGTGGGGGCGTTGCAATATTTGTTAACAACTCATCCTACGCTGAAGAAATAAACTTGCAATCTGATTTGGAAGCAGTAGCAGTAACTACTTACCTACCCAAAAAAAATTACGATATGTTCCATGTACATCCCACCAAATCACAAAACTGACCAATCCCAAATCGACACTCTGATACAACAACTACCAAAACCCTACATACTGATAGACGATCTTAACGCTCATAATGTTCT
Organism: Agriotes lineatus; assembly: GCA_940337035.1. NCBI lineage: Eukaryota > Metazoa > Arthropoda > Insecta > Coleoptera > Elateridae > Agriotes > Agriotes lineatus. Next base: position 6,425,403 of record OW679203.1, on the reverse strand, counting down.
ATGGGGATCTTTATATACCGATAAACGAGGAAAACAAATCGAAAGGATAATTGATGACAGCCTAATACTCCTGAACGATGATAGCGCAACTCACTTTTGCTCAAAGAATGGTAAATTTTCAAACATTGATATCTCAATATGTAGTGCTAACCTAGCACCCGACCTCTCATGGAAAACCCTACCCTACCTATACAATAGTGACCATTTCCCTATTAAAATAACATTTCTCTCAAAAAAATTACTTGAGAACCCTACAAACTTTAAGAAATGGAATATCAAAAAAGCAAATTGGGAACTTTTCTCACAACTGGCCACAATCACTGAGAATAACATAACTAACGGAGGGAACATAGACACAATAGTACAAAACTTCACTATACACATAATAAATGCAGCACACGCAGCAATAGGAGAAAAAGTAATCGGAGTAAGCAAGAAAAATATCCCTTGGTGGAACTTGGAATGTAAAAAAGCTACAAAAGACAGCAAAAAAGCATTCTATAAATACAGGAAAAATAAAACTGTTGAAAACTTTATAGTATTTCAAAAATTTCGAGCCATTGCCCGACGCACAATACTACAAAGTAAGAAACAAAGCTGGCAAGAGTATGTTTCCTCAATTAATTCAGATACTCCTCCATCAAAAGTGTGGGAGAAAATACGGAAACTAAAAGGATACAATACACCTAACCATCAAATACCCCTATTAATAAAAGAAACAACAGCTATCTCCAATCCACAACAAATTGCTAACCTACTAGCGGAAACCTTTCAGCATAACTCCAGCAACGAACACTACAACGATCAATTTTTAAATATTAAGTACGAGAGTGAGAGTAAATCCATAAAAATAAACCCTAACCATCACATACCTATAAACAACCCGTTTAGCCGGAGAGAACTAAAACAAACCCTTGAAGAACTGAAGACAACGAGCAGCCCAGGCCCAGATGGAATTCCCTATGAAATACTAAAACACATACCCACAGAGACCATGAATCACCTACTTGAAATATATAACTACATATGGACCAGTAACGTATATCCAAGCAAATGGAAAGAAGTATTAACGATTCCAATACTAAAACCAGGAAAAAACAAAACAGACCCAAATAACTATCGCCCAATATCACTTTCCAACTGCATAAGTAAAATATTACAAAAAATGGTCAACAAAAGACTTATGTGGTACTTAGAGGCAAATAAGGTATTGAACCCCATACAAAGTGGCTTTAGAAGCGGACGTTCAACTATAGATCAAGTGGTGGCCATGGAATCAGAAATACAGAACGCGTTCAGGAACAAACAACACGTAGTAGCTATTTTCCTTGACGTTGAGAAGGCATATGATACTACGTGGAAATATAAGATTGTGAAATCGCTGAAGGAATATGAACTTGACGGAAATATTTTGTATTACGTTAAGAACTTTCTCTCAGAACGCAAGTTTATAGTCAAAACAAACCAGTTCCTATCCGAAACAAAAACGCAGGAAAACGGAGTTCCTCAGGGAGAAATTTTAAGTGTGACTCTATTTCTAATAGCAATGAACAAAATAATAGCATTCATTCCAACCAGAATAAAAGTTTCACTGTTTTCAGACGACTTAGTAATATACCACAGAGGAAAAAACATATCCACTATGAAAAACTCACTTTAGGAAGCTATCATCGACCTAGAAAAATGGGCACTGACCACGGGATTTAAATTCTGCGGCAATAAAACAAAAGCCATACACTTTTGTAAATTAAGAAGAGCCCACCATGAGCCCAATCTAAAAATAGGAAACTCAAATATAAAATATGTAAATACCATTAAATTTTTAGGAATAACATTCGATAAAAAACTCTCATGGACACCACATCTCCGTTCATTAAAAACAGAATGTTCGCTAAAGCTAAACATACTAAAAACATTAGGACACATCAAGTGGGGAGCACAACGAGAACAGCTAATTAACATCTACAAGGCATTGATCCGATCGAAAATAGACTATGGTAGCATAATCTACTCTACTGCAAAACCTAGCACACTAAAGTTAATAGACCCGATACATAATGCAGCAATAAGAATCGCAACTGGAGCATTTCGAAGCAGCCCTATTAGCAGTATATTATGCGAAGCAGGAGAACCTCCACTCAAGTTTCGAAGAATACAGCTCATATTGAATTATACCATCAACCTCGCAAGTAACCCCAACAACCCAACATATAAGTATCTCTTCCAAACACTAAATAACAAAACCCAACTCAGAAACGAATTACCTCTCCAACAAATAATTCATAAATATTCCAACCATTTCCATTTGCCTCTCCTAAACATCCAACAAAAAATTATAGTGAAATCGCACCATGGTTATTGAAAGAACCAGTTTACAATATAACATTGACACGATACCCAAAATGTGAAACCTGCCCTACAATATACCAAAAATCATTTACTGAAATGTGCGACAAATACCAAAATTCCGAACATATATATACAGACGGGTCAAAACTCGGGAGTGAAACAGGGGCAGCCGTAATAACCAAGGATGTAAGCTTCAAATACCACTTACCCAAACACACCAGCTCGTACACGGCAGAGGAATACAGCATACTAAAAGCTCTGCAATACATTAATGAATCAACCAGTCAAACCAAAAAATTTCTCGTTTGCACAGATTCATTAAGTGCCCTCCAAGCTGTCGCCGATATCTATACAAGAAGTCCAACCATCCAGGAAATTCAAAAAAATATCCATACAGTCGCCACTGCCAATGTGAAGAACGAAATTATATTAATGTGGACACCATCACATACAGGTATTAGAGGAAATGAGAAAGCTGATGCAACCGCCAAGGACGCTTCCACATCAACCGAAATTATCAAACAGCCAATCTCAACATCAGACTGCAAAAGTATAGTAAAGAAGAAGAGTAAGGAAGAGTGGGACCAACAATGGAACACAACAACCAACAACAAATTGAGAACCATCAAAGAAAATACAGCAGAATGGAAATTACCGAGCAACCGGAAGGAACAAGTGGCTTTAACCAGATTAAGAATAGGACACACATTACTGACGCACAAATATTTATTACAAAAAACTAACGTAGAAATATGTGATGCTTGTAATAAAGGTATAACAGTAGAGCACATCATCCTAGAATGTACAAAATATGTAACACAAAGGCGACATTGTAATATTCCAGTCACACTGAAAGAAGCCCTCGCTAATAATACGCACTCAATCACAAACATATTACAGTTTATTAAAATATGTAATATCGCACGTCTTATATAACAATTTCAACTTGTAATGTAAGAAATATGTAATATTATTGTTCCAGGGTGTTAATGACCTCTGCAGTCGAAACACCATTCATAAACAAGATAAAAAAAAATTATAATGCTGATTTAAAATATGAATTTCAGTTCTATTCCTCTAATTATGATGCAATTGTAATGAAAACTAGCGTATGATACGCGTATAGAAGTGCCTTTAAAGCACTAGCGCCGTTAAAAGTACTCCGCTCTCGCGTCTTGCTTTTAAACTCATCGCACGTGCTTTAAAGGCTTGCTTCTACACTTGTATCATAATATACTATTTGTTGGTCAAACCAGGAAAAGGCACAACCGAAACAAAAGTACCTATATTCGTCACAGGAATTGCAATCGTCGGGACTTGGGAACAGCCTTCTTACATGCCTTTAGTGGCTGTGACGCGACTTCAGCGATGTTCAACAAAGGAAAAGTCAAGTGTGTTAATCTATTTCAAAAATGTAAAGAGCTGCATGACATCGCAGACATTTTCAACAATTTTGACTCTTCAATTATTTATGAATCCGTTAGATTTTCCTGAGGTGGTAGATGAAGCCATACCCGGACCCAGACACATTGAAAAACGAATGCGCCCATAATGGCAATAATCAAGTGAGTATCTAATATACAATATATGGATTTTCAAAAACAACAATCTACAACTCCAAACTTGTTTCGTACGTTATGATTATTTATTGTTTTATTATTTATAAACCATATTTTCTATAATGTCAGCGTCCTGAAGATAGTTTTAAATGAACCGAAACGTCGACAAAAACATTTTAACAATTATGATCCAAAATTCCAACAACAATTAAACTTATCGAATTACAAAGAATCACAAATAACCAATTTATTAGTATATAACTAGCAACCAGTGAGACAAATGTCTCATTTAATAAAACAAAAAAGACCGTTTTGCAAATAGAACGCGTATTCACCACACGTACGTATATGACGTCATTGTTGGTAGCAAACTACCAGTCGCATTCGCCTTGATAAAATTTGCCTAGAATCTAACCTAAAAAGTTAGGATTAGGATAATTTAGATAATAATTAGTGTTAGAGACTGAAATTCGGTTCCTGACCTGACATGACCATTCCAAACATATAACTTTAATAACTTCTTTCTCTATCTCTTACGGTTTGGCTGCTGAAACAGCGTCCCGGACAAGTCTATTATATATATATATATATATATAGGCTAGCAGTCCAGTGAGACAAATGTCTCATTTAAAAAAACAAAAAAGACCGTTTTGCATATAGAACGCGTATTCACCACACGTACATATAAAGCACCTCTATAATAAGAGCATGCTTGTCAGCCATTTTGAATCACATCACAAAAGCGGCAAATTCAAAAAACTAGTTACTTTTCAGAAAATTAAAATAGGTTAATATGTATACATTTGATGCAAAGCATAAAAGGCAAAAAACACAGGAAATCGAAGACAGCTGGCAACTCAAACACGAGGTTAGAAGCTAGAACAGCGAGAATAGATAATATAATAACCCACAGCGACTGAAATGTTTGACATTGTAGGGTTATGTTTTGGTTGCATCATGTCCACCAACATGTAAACGCGAAAGTACTCTGATGCAGGATTTTATGCAACTTGTGCGACATGCGTCTGCTTGTATTATAAAGGGCTTTACGTACGTATATGACGTCATTGTTGGTAGCAAACTACCAGTCGCATTCGCCTTGATAAAATTTGCCTAGAATCTAACCTAAAAAGTTAGGATTAGGATAATTTAGATAATAATTAGTGTTAGAGACTGAAATTCGGTTCCTGACCTGACATGACCATTCCAAACATATAACTTTAATAACTTTTTTCTCTATCTCTTACGGTTTGGCTGCTGAAACGGCGTCCCGGACAGACAAGTCTATTATATATATGGATATTTTAAAAATACATATTTCAATCATCTCTTTTTCTTACAGAACTATAAAAATTATCGCCATCAAAAATACGAAACATTTTGGAACAGAAATTTGGATAACGTCAACCCACTGCCCGCCTCTAGAGCGATTTATCGATCCACGCAACGTTCGCTGGCCATTTTTGAGGAAACTATTCCACTGACAAAAAGGTGTGTTATGGGTTTTTCTGGGAAATTTAATTCTCTTTCATTTTGATAATATCAGTTTTTGTGATAAATTTGATATTTCATAAGATATTTGCAAAAAACTATAAAACTGTACCTTCTTTCCAAGATGGCGGCGCCGGCTCACCTGCATTTTTCGGAACTTTTTATATATTCAATAGTAGGCCCAAATAAACATCTTCACCATATTTTAAAACTTTCCGATTTATTTTTTTTATATTTCCTTTATTGACGGCTATTCTTGTAAATGTTGAACGTATATGAAATGAAATAAGATAAAAAAAATTACATTTTATGCAGTTGAGGTTTTTTTCTTCGACCAATCGTTCAGCCGCGAGAGCACCGCGAAATTATAGTCCAGTCAAATGGTAGAAAATAGGGGAAAGTTTTGGAGTCTTGATATTTGGTTCCTATATGTTTTTTGGATCACTGTACGCGAATATCAGGTTTGCCAACATTTCATTTTTAAAGATTCATTTCATATATCATTTTTGATTTACGAAAAATGGATAGTTTTCGAGTTACTTTGAAATAAACTGGGATAATTTCTTTTTTTTATTTTAACACCTAACTAATAGGAAATTTTATCTTCTTTCGTTTCATATAGGTTCAACATTGACGAAATTGGATAGTGTTCGAGTAAGTTTAGAAAAGCTTTTGAAAAAATCGTTTTTTAAGACCGTTTTTGCTTAAAAAACGTGTTCCCGGTCAAAATTCTTGTTGGCAAACCTGGTATTCGTATACAGCCACCCAAAAACCATATAGGAACTAAATATCAAAACTACACCAAAACTTTCCGCTAGTCGCCCTTTTTGAGCACCATTTAACTGGACTATTAATTATAATTGTGTATTATCCTTATTGTTGAATAAATTCTTCATATCAGGATAATCTCTTATCGATGTATGATCTATCACGGGACAAACATGTTGCATTAATGATATTTTTGACATTGCCAAAGGGAATTTCTAAATCTGAGGTAAAAATATTTTAATAATAGTTCAGGGGTTAAACGGGGAAATAACACAAGCGAAATAGACTCTACGTCATGGATTACATTAGAGGATTACATACCTTAGCTATTACATTAATAGCTACAAAGTCATCGATATACTAATGACTAAAACATACAATCGGCACATCCAGTTATATAAAATATACTTTTATAAATAAACGATAGCTGCACCTCTGTATCCATATTCAAATCGTTGTGCGCCCACCATCTCAGCGCATTCAACGTGGTAACACATTCGTCTCTCTGATTGTAGGCAATAGTCGCCTGCTCAATTATATCCATCATAAACTTTTTGCCTATATCCAAATTCACTATAAGTTGCTCCCACAGCTTGTTGAAGGTTATTCTGGAAAATTAAAGGAGTTGAATCAATGTACAGGTTTTATGACTACAAAATGTTGGAAATTGCAAAACTTCATTGAAAGCAAGATTTGCTGCATTGGTACTAACCACCGACCTTTCTATAAGCAAATGATTGATTTCTTCGCGCAACTTGTTGTTTTCTGACTGAACCGTGCAAAAACGCTTGACGACGGTACACAATTTGTTCTCGAGACTTTCCACAGATTTCTGGCCGTTGAGTACCTTCGCTTCATATTGGAAATCGGAAATCAATTTGCTGCGAGCGAGGACAACTTGTTTTTTCACCTACAAGCAGACGACATTTGTATGGAATGGATGCGTTCCATGCGAGAATACTTTCTAACGTTACCATAACAATCTGATCTTCGATTTCTTGGAGGTAGTTCTTCTTCTCCTTTATTTGGGCATCAAAACAATCGTATTCGTGTAATAATGTCTGCATATTCCGCTTGAGGTGAGTATCGTCTTTTTTCTTAGTACTGCAAGTTGCGACAAACAAGTCAGTATTGACGTCGTTCTGTTCTTTTTCCAATAAGCGAATAAGTTTCATTTGCCGTGCCACTTTAGCGCCAGCTGTGAGACCGTTGCGTTCTTCTTCGCATTGTTTCAGCTGAAAGTAAAATTATTAGTAAACTTCTGCATTCCCTTTAATTCTGTACTATTTAGATCAATTTTCGAAATGTAACTAAATGAAAAAGCAGTTACTAAAACTAATCCTTTTGCCACAATATAAATTTTACATGTAACAATGCTAGCGAAAAGCAATTATTATACATGGAGTATTAGCTCCTACCACTACAATTTTCCTTTTGCATAATGATAAACACACCTGTTTCGTGAGACGCTGGACATCTCCCTCCAGTTGAAGAGTCATCTGGTACCTTTCTTCCTCTGTGATTTTCTTCTTACTCTTAGACATTGTCGGATGTTGAAAAAAATTACGGTTGAAAAATACAAATTAAAAATATATTAAAAAATGTTGAAATTATTGGCAAAAAATCAACAAAAAGAAATTGACATGTTTGAAGTGAAAAATTATAATAACTGAAACATGGATTAAATACAATGGTATCATGATCTTTCTATACGAAAAAGGGGGGACCTGCTTTTAGGTCGGGCACTATCGGACCTACTCTTTATTTTTTCATTCTCTCCAAATTCTTCTAGTGAAATTTAGCTTTATTGAATTCTTCCTCTGCCTCATCTTAAAGTTGGTTCTTTCAAAGGTGTCTTCGTGGGAATGTTTTCTTTAAGTCTCTAGTCACAACTTCTTTGGTCTTTCATACATTGATCTTAGAAACTGAAGTACAATATAGTGGTCGCCAAGGATCTTTGTCACCTTTAATCACATACCCGTAGCATCGAAGTCTCGTCTCTCACATCTTCTGGGAATCGTCACAATTTCCATTCACTTACTGACATCCTCGTTTTCGACATGGTCCCATCTCACCATTGCTACTGATAATAGAGCAGAAGTAGAACTGGCGATTTTCTTCATGTCTTCATGGCCAATGTTTATAACTCCACCTGTCACTCCATTTGCTCTTTTTAATTTTAAGCTAGATGTGTTTATACAACCCAGTCTTCCACTGCTACTTTAGGTCTTGGAACTGTTAGCACAGTTCGCCGGATAGAAATAATTAATAGCGTAAAAAAGTATCCATGGATGAGGGGTCTGGATATCAACCGTCTCTTAGTCTACGCAGAGAGCGAACAAAAGAGGTTACAGGGCTGATTCTCGGTGTACGATGACGATAATGGCAAAAGGCGACCAGTTTCCAACTGGGCATCTTACCACCCTGGTAGATTTGCAGTACAGCTCCTGAATCCACTGAACTTGGCCTCAGGGCGCCATACAATCAAAGTGAATGCCAGATAAGATCGTGCAGGACTCTGATGGGGTTGTTCTTCTCCCGATGCCTTTTCAAAATATTTGGGTGACGTGCTAGAATCTGGCGTTCCGCAGTTTTTGACAAAGTCGCAATTCTTCGGCGAGATGGTAATGATCTTCGGCAACCAGTACATATTCAAAGATCTTCATTCCGCGACGTCACTCTTGTTCTTCCAAATAGGTACCGTCGCGCTGGTTGTCCAAGTCGATAGGGCTACATCTTCGTTAACACATTTCGGGGATGTTATTCGGACCAGTCAATTTTAATGTTTCATCCCCTTGAAGGATTCCAGTTTCTCGATGTAAATTGACGTGTTTGCTCCTCTGACAAGTCCAAGTCCCAGCACAACCAATCAGAATACGTAGCTTGTGCAACAGCCGCTACTCTCTCGTCTGCAGTTGATAGTTTGTCTAGATTTACTTATCTATAAGTTACTTAACAGGCTGCGTCTTTCCGAAGATGCCGCTGATTGATGTGGGTCCACTTTCACGTATCCAGGAGCGTCCATCAACTGTATGAGCTGCGACCACTTGATCAGCTCCACTCTGGTTGTCCTAACTTGTCGCCGTTAACGGAAGTCTAACTGGATGTATATGAAGAGGCTGATGTTAAGGACAGATGCTGTCCGATGGGATCACCTTGATGTTGGGTGGCCATCCGCCGCTAATATAGGTGATAAGGTATGCCAATTCCTTATTGAAGAGGGAGCCGCTGCGATAAATGCTACGTTCAAACCCTCAACACTGGCAGATTTCACGAAGAAACGGGCATTATGTACGGGGTACTACCGGAGTGCTTACGTGCCCATCTTCTCATGCGGGGCCAACGGCAAAGTGAATTTCGCCACACGAAGAACGGAGTAGAAACAAGCGGACTCCATAGCCTCGCCGCTGTAAGTAATTTGCTGCATATTAGTTCTTGTGAGGTTCACAAGGCAGAATTTGCTGGAGCCGACGCTTTTTTCAGCGTATACAAAAAAAGTTGCAAATTATGACACTTAAAGGTACATTTTGCGACGTTCGAATATTTCGTGATGTGAGCCAGATGATAGTGGCGACAGTCGACGACCCGCTGCTATGTATGAGAATTTACATACTTCAATCATTCAGTAGATGAGACAATACAAGTACAATAAAATATGCAACTTTGCAACTCCCAATTTTCGAGGGTCTGCAGCTGGCCCATGGAAATTGCGTGTTTTAAGGAATGCTTTAGAATACGCAAATTGTGCGATCTTAACGCAGGCGAATATGTACGTGACGAGACATACAAAGTATCGGCTGCAGGTGATTTTAATGTTTGCTTTTGAAGATATTTATTTTGATTGCGTTTTGAAAGTTTGCAACGTACCTGCGAGTAGACCCAAGCTATGTCGCACGTAGGTTTTTTGCGAATTTCATCCCATTTCTTTATTTCGTTTGTGTTTTTATGTGTTATTATTTGTGCTTTGAAATCAATAGATTTTCTAAACAAATTAATAATAATTATAATAATAAATCGCTTTATTTTCTCGGATACAAAAAAATGGCTTCTCTTGTACAGGGTGGGAATATTTCGATCTTTTCATAGGAAATCTTGATAATTAGAGGAGATATGAAAAAATGGACTTCACGTTCTGGATCTCCTTTTTCGAGAAAAGTTACTAATAAAACCCAAAATGGACTATCGTCCTTTGTTTTCGATTCATAAGCGAAAGTTCCATTTTTCGACTTTTCGTTTTATGGCTATATCTCACGTATTTATGAAAATAGAGAAACGTAATTTCTACGTTTGTCAGTCAGTTTTTCAAAAAAGGGTTCTGAATTTCGAGTTTTGCTATACTTAGTTGTATTTTTTTTATATGGAACTCATAGTTGGCTATGCCATCATGAGAAAACGATTTTTTCCTATACCTATATCACGGCGGACCAGTTTATTCATTTTTACTACATTATAGCAAACACTCACAATTTTTAAAGTAGTTATTAACATTCTTTCGTTTCTTAGTTAAAAGCTTGTGTCATTTAGAATGTACCTGATTAAACAAAATATATGTCATTGCGTTGTTACAATACTAACTGTTTCCTTTCCAATTTCCAATTCGGAAGGTAGATTTTATAGTTTTGTAGAACCAGGTTGTTTCTTGACAGGAGATGGAACGTCTTGGTTGCGATAAGATGTAACGGGGGATGGTCAGGCCTTACCACCCCTTTAAAGACAGTCTTAGCCTTTAGCCCAGGTGAATTAGGATTTAGATGCAAAATCTTTCATAACCAGCTAAAAATTTGCATACGTGTTCAGAATAATGTTTCGAACAACATACTAAAACTCCCAACCCCTCCCCCGCTTGCGTCACTAGATATAGCCCCCCTGCCCTACCCCACCTCGTACCTCCGCTTGTTACGTTTAGTCTGCTTGTTTGGGAGCGCGTGCATTCCATGTGCATTCAGTTGGCCGTTGGCATCGTTTTAATTAACACGTGTTACCGTATAAAGACCCCCCCCTTCCCCGCGCCCGCTACTAGCGTTTACAGACCGCGTGGTGTACGTGTTTTTTGTTTTCTTGCTTGCGTTGCCTCGTCTTAGGTAACAATGGATGACTGCTTATTGTGTAATCTTTCACTTGATAGTGGCAAGGTTGTAACAGTGAATAGTATAGCCCGTGGAGACAGCCTAGAAGAGGCGTTAAAACAAACCCGTCCTTTTCGTGTACACGAACAATGCAGAAAGAACTATACTCGGCCCTCGTCTATAAAATTAAGCAGAAAATGTAGTACTGCTAATCCGTAGTTAAATACTATATCAACGCCATCAAATGTATCTATTATTGACTTTAAAAAAGCGTGCATTATTTGCTTGGATGAAGCAGGACAAAAAGAAAAAAGCTTCCTCAGAAATATAGACGTACAATTTGTGAGGTAACCATCTTAGAATTAATATGCCGATGGGGCCACAATTATAACGGGTGTTCATAAACAGTCGTCATCCCAGTAGGTTTTGACTTCAGAAACGTATGTCTATTAAAATTGAGAAAAAATGCGCTATGACAGTACTCAATGACGTTTCATTGTGTTGCACGAATTAATCAAAAACATAACATTTTGTTTTTCAAAGCAACTGGGATGACGACTGTTTATGAACACCCGTTATATAACAGCAATGAGATAACATGAACAAGAAAATAATACATATTGCTTGAGTAAGAAAGAGATAAACATAGTAGCGAATATACGAGTAGGCTTGACGTTCACTTTAATTATGACATATGTCAACGAATTGTGCCTACCAAAATAATTTTGTTATATGGCCATCTCTTTCTTTCTCAAGCATTCTATTTTGTTGTTCATGTTATCTTATTGCTGTTATATATAATTATGGCCCCTTCCGTATAATAACAGCAATGAGATAACATGAACAAGAAAATAACACGTATTGCTTGAGTAAGAAAGAGATAAACATAGTAGCAAATATTTGAGAAGGCTTGACGCTTAATTTAATTATGACATTTGTCAACTAAACATGCCTACTAAAATCACTTTTTCGTATGGCCATCTCTTTCTTACTCAAGCATTTTATTTTGTTATTCATGTTATCTCATTGCTGTTATACCGGGTGACTATAAATGATTGAATTTTTTTTTATTAGGTTGGCACTGTTTATGTTGGTGGCATTGTAAGTCTATGTCAAATTCAATGTTCGCAGGTTAGGTTTTGCGTCATTCTATGTCAAAACTGACGCAAAACCTGACCTGATAACCTCGCATTTGACATAGACTTACAGTTCCACCAACATAAACAGTGCCAACCTAATAAAAAAAATTCAATCATTTATAGTCACTCGGTATATAATTATAGCCCATCCGTATAATTGTGGCCCCATCGGTATATAACAACAATGAGATAACATGAACAAGAAAATAACTCGTATTGCTTGAGTAAGAAAGAGATAAACATAGTAGCAAATATTCGAGAAGGCTTGACGCTTAATTTAATTGCCATTTGTCAACTAAACATGCCTACTAAAATAATTTTTTCGTATGGCCATCTCTTTCTTACTCAAGCATTCTATTTTGTTATTCATGTTATCTCATTGCTGTTATATACCGATGGAGCCACAATTATACAGTGTGTCCCCGGATTGAGTTCACTATAGGTATAATAGAAAAAAAATTTACATTATTTTAATGATTTGGGATTCCGCCCTGCTTGGTCTGAAAACCATTTTAAGCAGAGTTTTAATTTTTAGAAATTACGTCGGCCATGAAAAATGTGGAAAAACTATTTTCTATTTAGGTAAACTACCCTTTTTATTCATGATACAGCAACGTTTTACCAAGAAAAGTTGTTCAGAATGATAAATTATGGCCCTATACAAAATTTTAGTAAGTGGAGGAATCGGAAGATGACAGCGCGAATACCAGAATTGAGAATGATAAAAGTGTGATTATCGAATCGTTGAAACCAATCTTGAAATTAAATAGCAGCGACATTACTGTGACGCGTTGGTTTGCAAAGTAAACACACAGCTATAAAGGTGTTGAAAAACAAAGGAAAAGTTACGAAATACAAGATCCAATCTGACCAGACGAGAATGCAGCAAAAAGTACGCATGGAACTACAGGAGGAATTCAAAAAACGTGTTGAAGGGGGTGAGGATAACATTGAAATTAAATATGTAAACGGACTACTCACTATCCTTCCAAAATCTACAAAAAACTAAATTCTTCGTAGCGGAATACGCACTCGTTTAATAAACTGGAAAGCGGTAAAATGATATACATGAACATACAAAGTTTGATTGCTAATATTGCGGAATTAATTAAATTTACTGAAGTGACAAACCCCGACGTAATCTTACTTAGTGAAACTAGGACAACGGACGATATAGAAGACGTGGAACTCAATATAAATAATTTTAATATTGTGAGATGTAATTCGAACAGCAAACATACGGGGGGTGTCATTATCTACATCAGAAAAGGCATCGAATTTAGCGAATATTTAGAACTGAGAGATAATGGCAACTATTGGTGTAAAATAGTGAAAGTAAAACTTAGTGGGTTAAACAGGCTAATTGGTTGCTTGTATCGTTCTCCATCGGCCAGCAATGCATCTTTCATGAATGATTTCGAAAATTTGTGCGAAAATATATTGAGCGTAAATCAAAATTGTATTATTGCCGGAGACTTTAACATTAACTTTAATGCGGACAATTTTTACTCTAACAAAATTAAGAACATAATCAATATTAATGGACTCATGCAACTTGTGGACCAACCAACAAGAACGACAGACACAAGTTTAACAATTATTGATTGTATTGTTACAAATGATAGTAATGTAAAAGTAAATATTTGTCGTACGCCGAAAATTACTGATCATTCAATAATTAATATAAATGTTGATAAACAATATAAAACTACATCAAACGGTCAAGACAAAACTATCGTACACAGAAAAATAACGGATTGCACGTTAGAAATCATGAATAGTAGGCTAATTGAACAAAATTGGTTACTAAATTCAACTGATATTGAATTATTTTACTTAAACATGTATAATAACATTGATAAAATCTTTAATGAATTAATGCCGATAGAAAAACTTAAAATTAATAAAAGTCAGGTGCCATGGTATGATCATGAAGTGAGATGCAAAGCTAATAAACGCGATCAATCTTATAAACTGTTTAAGAACGCAAGGGTCGATGAAAAACAGTGTTTGTGGAATAAATATAAAAAAAGCAGAAATGAAACTGTAAATTTGCTCAAAGTTAAGAAAATTAAATACTATGAAACAAAAATAGATAATGTAAGAAATGATCCTGCACGTATGTGGAAAACTATTAAAGAATTAATTAGAGCGGACTGTGATAACGTTATTTTGAATAACAGTATTGAATTTAATGTAAATAATCGTAAAATATCAATTGTAAGTATTGAAGAAAAGACTGAATACTTTAACAGATATTCCATAGGTAGCATAGAGGAATTGGTTGCATCTATGCAAAAATCTTTATCAGTTGATACTATCACGGCAAAAAATTACAATTGCGTTATGTTATCTTTTCAGCCATTGAAAATGAGTGAATTACGTTTAGTTATTAAATCAATAAATAATAAGGGTAGTTGCATATATGTAATTAATCATAAAATACTTAAGAGCATGTATGAAGCCATTGGTCATGTTTTATTACATTTAATAAATTTATCAATTACAACTGGACAAATACCACGAAATCTAAAAATAAGTACGATTACACCTGTTCCAAAAATTAAAATACTAACTTAGCAAACAATTTCAGGCCTATTAATTCATTACCATGCATTGAAAAGTATTAGAAAGGGTCGTTTATTTACAGGTACAAAAATATTTTGATGATTATTTTATTCGTAGAGATTTCAACCAATCAAAAGGCTGGATTTAGTTAAGTTATCTTGTATATTTTCGATTATACAAAATCGATTATACTAT
>OW679203.1:6164998-6410168 GCA_940337035.1 Agriotes lineatus | reverse complement strand
GCAAACAAAGTATAAGAGAGAGTTGCAATTTAATGCAAAATCCCAGAAAAAGCCAAACCATTAACAATGAAAACTAAGTTGAATACCGATTATGGCCCATTAGCTCTAGAGCAGGGATGAGCAACTCGCGGCCAGCCAAACATTCTCGTGCGGCCCTTCAAAGATTTTACATTTTGACTTTTAAAACTTTCTATAGTGTCTGGCAGCCTCATTGTACCCTAGGCGTGTTAACTTAATTTTTGGAAATGATGCCGACATAACTGATACCATCATTTCCATAAATTAACTCCTTTAGAAACCCGAAAATATGCCCAGCATTTACAAAAATTAATAACGGAATTTGAATCGCGATTTAAAATATTTAGATCAGAAGAAACCGTTCTTGGTTTTAACATATTTTCTTCACCATTTAATATAGAAGTGGAAACAGTTCCGGATGAGTTACAAATGGAATTAATAGATTTACAAAACAACACGGATTTGAGAAATAACTTTCAAAATGGTGACATACATAAATTCTATCAAAATTACATAAATTTATAAAACTTCCCACAATTAGGCGCATATGCAAAGCAAATAATGACACTTTTTGGAAGCACCTATGTTTGCGAACAATTATTTTCCGCAATAAAAATAATTAGAAGCCATCACCGATCGAGATTAAATGATATACGGTTGGAAGGCTGAGCGCGAGCTGCTGTGTCGTCTATATCTGCAAATATGTATAGACCAATTGACGGTACGCGACATTTGGGCGCCGCCGTTTGGGCACTGCCGTTTGGGCGCCGCTCTTTGGCCGCCGCCGTTTGGCGCCATACTTTTGACCGGCGGACGGTTGGGCGCCAGTAGTATACATTTTTAAATAGTCTGATGCTTCTAATAATTTGCTTAATTATTTTTAATAATTCCACATAATGTCTTCTTGTAATTGTCATTAGTAGGGTAAACAGTACAGTTATTGGCCATCAGATAGTAATTGGCCAGTTTGAATTTAAACCATAGTAATAAGATGAAGCAAATGCCTATCGTGATCTATTTGGCAGCAAAGTTTGTCTACAGGTACCTGCTATTAGTGTAGTTGCTAGTTTAATCTGCAGGTGGCGCTTAAACCGTAAAATTTTGCACCAGTGTGACAGTTGCATGGTTGCTTCACACAAGCTTAAGATTTGCTTAAGGTTCACTCTGTTTAATTAAAACTTGCATCGGTATTTTGAGCGAAATTGTCAGTTTGGTTTGTGGTTTCCAGATGTAATAAAGGTAGGTGCACACTTTACTTATGAATTTATGTACGTAAGGCGTTTCGTAAGATGACTAACAAAGTGGCCAATAACTGACTTGAGAAAATAAGGAAAATATAGTTATTGTCCCCCCCCCCCCCCCGGCCAATAACTGTCATTTATGATAATTCTTGTATTACGTATTTTGTTTGCTGCATGCATACTGTACAAATTTCTGCAATGTTACGTGTTAAAAAAAGTATCTTCTTTGTCTCTAGACAGTTATTGGCCGTAGACCAATAACTATTCTGAACGTGTGGCCAATTACTGTACTTTCTAAAAGGCATAATATTGTATACAGTGTCATCATGCCAAAAGCACCAAATTATAGCCCTTCGAAGGTTGACAGAGCTGTTAGTGACATACAAAATAATGTGGGCTCACTTAGAAGGATTGCGAAACGGTATGGCGTACCACGGGCTACATTACAATTTAAGATAAAAAATCCTGGACACAAAACCTCTTTTGGACCATCTCCTATATTAAATGAACAAGAAGAAAATACTATTGTCAGGTAACCTACCTATGATCTTACTACATTACGCCGAGTTCTATTTACATAGCTTTCATGTTTAGGTGAATCATAGAACTTGCACAAAAGGGCTTTCCCAGAAAAAGAGAGGATATCATTTCTAGTGTGCAACAATTTTTAAAAGATCATCCACGACCAAATCCATTTAACGACAATAGGCCAGGAGATGGCTGGATGAAGGTATGCAAACTGCTTTCTAATAGAAAGATAGTCGCTTGTCATGTCCCACCGTTCCTAATTCTAAGGTTTTTTCAGGATTTTCTCAAGAGACACCCTGAAATTGCTATACGAAGTACTGAAGCTGTAACTGGAGCTAGTGCGTGTGTAACAGAAAATGATATATGGAAGTGGTTTGCATACATAAGTAAATATATTGAAGAAAAGAAACGAGAAGATGTTATAAACGATCCATCGCGAATCTTCAATGGTGACGAAAGTGGATTCAACATATGTCCACAGACTGGCAAAGTGTTTGCCCCAAAAGGGTGCAAAAATGTTTACCGTGGATCATCGAAAGAAAGCATCACCGTGATGTTTACTTTTTCAGCTGATGGAAGGACTTGCCCTCCAATGGTTGTCTTTCCATATCAAAGAATACCTGAAAAAGTTTCGTTAACTGTTCCAAAAGATTGGGGTATTGGCCGCAGTGATAATGGATGGATGACCGCACAAACATTTTACGAGTATATTGGCAATGTGTTTCATCCTTATTTAATTGAGCAAGGGATAAAACTACCCGTAATATTATATATTGATGGCCATAAATCACATCTCACATATCAACTTAGTGTATTGTGTTGTGAACTAGGCGTTGAACTAATAGCACTTTATCCAAATGCTACGCGAATACTGCAACCTGCGGATGTCGCAGTTTTTCGCCCCATCAAAATGTGTTGGCAGAAAACAGCAAGACAGTGGCATGCTGATCACCCAGGAGAGTCCATAACAAAACTTACGTTTTCACCATTGTTGGAAAAAGTAGTCTCTGCAAGTGCGAAGCCAGAAACTTTGCAAAATGGTTTTAAAGCGTGTGGACTCTACCCATTTGATGCTAATGCTATAGATTATAGCAAGTGCCTTGGTGGTTTGCAAAAAAATCTCGAGGTACAAACAGGCCATAGTAATAATATAACCATGAATTATCAAACTTTTCTTAACATAGTTGGAAAAGAAAAAATTGAACTATTTACAAAAATGGATAATGCTATTAGTAATAACCCCGATGAACATTTTTTTGCGCTATACAGACTATGGAAGTATTATAATGACAATAATCTCAGAACTAACGAAGTAAATTCTCCGTTTGGAAATGATTCTGAAGAAGTGGAACCTGTGCCCCAAAGTGATAACCAGCAAATAATGGTACAAACAAAAGAAGCAAACTCAAACATCGATGATGAATCTGAACCAAAAATACAAGGTAATTCTATCTTAAACGTAGACCAACGAACAACGGAACAGTCCTGTGCAGTCAGTAATGAACCCACCTGCAGCAAGCTGATATCTATGGAGACTTCATCTGTAATTAGGACAGGAGGTACTTCAAATATGGCTAATTATCTGATGTGGCCCGAATCGCCACAACGTAAAGGCAAACGCAAAACAGAAAGGTTACCATTCGCCATAGCTGCACGAGAGTATCAAGAAATGCACGAAAAAAAGAGAGTAGAAAAAGAAAATGAAGACAAAGAACGAGAAAGAAAGAAGAAAGAACGCGAAGAGGCCAAAGAGGCAAAAAAGCAACAACAAATGACAATTAAACTAAATAAATCACAGACTAAGTGCGTTATTTGCAATCGTCAAAAAAGCAATCTTACTTGCGATAGCTGCAAAAAAGTTTATCATACTAAGTGCATTCCAAAGTCACATAAGGAACACATTCCCGAATTGGAAGATGAAGACCCCTTTATGTGTCACGATGGCTACAAGGAAGACGAAACTGATGAAAGCCCTGATGAATATCAGATAGATGACTTCGCCATGGAAGAAAATAACCCAGGAAAAGAGAAGGATCACAGCAGTTTGCATGAAGATTCGGAAGACGACGTGGATGAATTATATCAATATTACTTAAATAATAAGGAGAAATAAGAAACAGTAAATACTAAAAAGTGTGCTTTTTTTGTTTTATTACCTCGTCTAATTACTCAATATATAGTTTATGTTTATAGTATAGGTATAGTTTTGATAATTTGTAAAATGGAAAATAAATGTTTCTGAAGCTTAACAAGCCGTTTTTAAATTATCTTGAAAGTTTATATAGACATAATCTGTGTGGCCAATAACTATTTAAAAAATGTCCAATTACTGTAAAAAGTGGCCAGTTACTATGCGATTTTGTAGACTTGCATTATAGCGAGTCTGTTAATTTTATTTTTAAAGATTGCAAAAATTTTTTTTAAATAAGGTTGAAATAAGCTTTACAATGATATATATATAATCGTAATTGTTAATTAAATGGGGCATGCTATACAATTTTAATTCAAAACTTTTCCTAAGTGGCCAATTACTGTACCGTTTACCCTATAAACCATTTTACCACATGAACTAATAGATAACGATTATGAGACCATTAAGCAGTAAATTGACGTCATTAAGCTAGTAAATTAAATTCTTCTAATTTATCTAATCTTAATTGCCCTTAAGTCTTTCTGATGTACCTCTATTAGTACCTACAGGTGATTAGTTCCGTGTCTCTGGATCTATTTAAACTCACCCCCGAACAATATTTCTTCAGTTGTTATTTGCGAATAGTTATTTTAGTTGTTCGTTAGTGTTGTCAAAAGTTATGGAAGTTACAAAAACCAACCGCAACCAAAAGAAGCTCTGCTTTAACGGTTACCTGTACGTTTACGATAAAACCAGCAAATATGGAGCTCAAATCGTAAATTAGATTCACAGTTTTATCAATTAACATAAATTAAGAGGCTGGTGCAATGTAAAGCCAATAAATAATTCAACAAATCTATCACCAAAGGATTTATTGCGTGCAGGTTAATTAAATTTGCATATCAGTTTAATTAAATAAGTACAGTTCTATGAACTTTTTAAATAAAGGTAAAAAGGACAGAATATTCAATACAGTGCAAAAAGAGCACAATACTAGGTCGAATAAGGCTAGAAGAAAAGGGAGCTGTGATATTTGCAGATTGGTGAAATTCAGATGGGTTTTATAAAACTGCAAGAAAATCACACTACAGGAAATGGACAAGATTTTCATTGTATTCAGTTAACATCGGTTTTTGTGTAGCCAGATAGGCAATTGTTGTTAACAAAAAAAAGAATAAAAAAACAATTAAAAATAAATTAATTCCAGACAAGCCAATTTGTGTCTCCAGTTTATTTAACTTTTAAACCATTTACCATAAAAATAAATAAAAAATAATTTTACCGGCGTGATCAGCAGTTTACAGTGCACATGTGAGAGTGTGGGTAAAAAAATCCAACATAAAAAAATATTTTCTCCGGTGACCGCTTCCGACAAGATCGGCAGCCCAGGGAGTTCAGCATCCAGCCGCAAGCATCAGAAGAAGCTGTCCGAGGAAGTTGCCGCAGCCTAAGAAAGGTTAGGTTAGTGGTGCCAAGCAAATAAGCGTGCTAGAGCTACGAAATTAAACATGAGGAACGAGCCTTACGATAGGAAGCCGATAACAGTATTACAATACGTCAAAATAGAGCAGGAGTTCCAGAAATTGTGAAAATATAAGTTGAGGTTATGTTAGGGACGCGTTGAAAACATCTGAATTGCGAAGGAAGCCGCAACGATCTAAAACAAAACACGATTAGGAAAGCTTAATAAAGCGCGAGATTTGAATTACCTGTTAATTTGTTCATGGATTTGCTTTTAAATTCACTATAATCACACAGAAATGAACTGCACGTGGAATCGATTTGCTGATATATATTATTGACAGCGCAGCGAGTCTGCGTGTTTGCTACTTCTGAATTTCATAGGCCAGTGGCGTAACACGGGTTTTTTTTATTTGAACAAAGGGGTGAACCTAACAGATTTTGAGCCCATGCCTATCGAAAGAGCTAGCCATAACTTATCTAACTTGCAGATGTGCGCAATACTACAAAGGGCAAAACAATGAATTCAGTGAACCCATTGATACATATATTCATTTGCTTTTAATCAGTAAAAATTTGATTTTAAACCGAAGTAAAAATATGTGTAGGGTGTGTATTTATTTATTAAATCATAATCACATAATAATATAACATATAATCCCTTACAATATATACTATATGGCAAACATTATAGTCGGACTAAAAAACCTATAGTAATTTGTTGTAATTCCATATAAATAACAATGTTCATATGTTACAAAATCGGTTATTGATATTATACATGTCAATAAAACCACTTAAATATAATAACGCATATTTAATTTTTAATGCCCGTTTCCAGTTTTTTAAATGTCTTTTTGCAAATGAATTTCTAATTCGCTGTAACACAAGTTATCAAAATAATCTCTGGAAACTTCTTTGTGGCGTGAATTCAAAATTCATATTCTTATTTGGGTATTCCGCCACTCTGCAAATTAAAATATTAAATAACGAAAATGTTAAGAACGAACGTTTCGAGGGACAATCTGCCCTCGTTATCAACGAATAACAATTACAACGAACAAGAAACGTATCTTTTTTCACTGGAAGGAAAAACGACCAACCTCCAATGATTTTTTTGACATTGACGTTTGTTGATATCTATACCTACTTGATCTCATCTTTAAGATTCGATAGCCAACTATTGTGTAAAAATATTGAGAAAGACGACACGCAATTTTTCTTCGTAAAAGTCCTTTGCCAAGAACTAATTTGTCAGTGCGTTTAGTTCCTTAGAAGACAGATTAACTACAGTTTTATTTAAAAAAGTGTCACTGTTCTTTAGTGTATTTAGTTCAATTGTGTGTTTTTCTTGTATGAGGTGTTGGTACTTTTTTAAATGTGTACGTTTTTGCTCTGTATGTGTTTTGATGTAGGTATTACTAATAGAGTTGTACATACGATTGAAATCGTCTTCCCGTACATCCCTTTGCATCACCTGGTTTCAGTTTGTTTATGTCAGAAAATAATATCACTTTGTTATGTCTGTGAAATTGTATTCTATCTCTAACTAGAGCTTCACTCGCTCTTTCATGATATTACTAGAACGAGCACTTACATAAGGTGCTTTCAAAAAAGAGAAAGAATTTATTATTAATGTTTTACAAGATAATGGCTATCCAGAGACTCTTGTTCGGAACATTTTCAATACACGAAGCAATGCACACACATACAAAGGAATGACACTCAAAAATATAATACTCTAACTATACCATATATTCCAGGCATACCTGACAAAATTAGACGAATTGGAAATAGATTCAATGTTAGGACGGTATTCAAAACGATGAATACTTTGCGGTCAGTTCTACAAAAACTAACCGTTCAACGAAGAACAACATTCAAGGAACTGTATATATAGTATTCCCTGTGAATGCGGGAAATATTATATCGGTGAAACATCCAGACCTTTAGCAGTTAGAGTTAAAGAACATAAAAATATGATGAAAACGTATCAATTCAATAAGTCTAAGCTGGCAGAACATGCTTGGGATGAAAACCATATAATACAATGGCACGACACAAAAATCTGTCTAAAGAATCGATGTCAACTAGGCGAAAAATTAAGGAATCGGCATATATTTTACTTAACGAAGAAAAATGCGTGTCGTCTTTCTCAATATTTTTAGACAATAGTTGGCTATCGATTCTTAAAGATGAGATCAAGTAGGTATAGATATCAACAAACGTCAATGTCAAAAAATTCATTGGAGGTTGGTCGTTTTTCCTTCCAGTGAAAAAAGATAAGTTTCTTGTTCGTTGTAATTGTTATTCGTGATAACGAGGGCAGATTGTCCCTCGAAACGTTCGTTGTTAATATTTTCGTTATTTAATATTTTAATTTGCAGAGTGGCGAAATACCCAAATAAGAATATGAATTACAAGTTATCAAAAATGTATTAAATCAAAAATATTCATCAATATACTGATGACTGCGGGGGTTTTAAAATGTTTCATTGCTGCAGCAATTTAAGAACAATTTCGTGGACAATCAGGTATAATGTCAATGTTTAATTAATAATCTAATTATGCTATGTGTTTTCTATACATACTCTATGTTAATTTTTTGCGCTAATTTACCCCACACTATAGAGTTGAACTCTTCCAAGTTCCACGTTTATTTCCTGTACCTTCGAGATTCCACTGCATCATAGCCCAGTCAAATGTTACACAAAAAATGCATGAACTAACATTAAATGGGGTATTAATAATTTTTGCAGATGTGTTTAGGACCATTACTGGGACTACAAATCCAGATTTGCAACCCTCAAATACCTGTGCTCGCTGAATGGCGGTCGAAAAACAGTGATTTTTTCGGACTTTTTTCAATTTTTTGACAAGATCTCGTAAACTATGCGTTTGTTGGAAACAATATTCTAAAGCTTTCATAAACTAAATTAAATTCCTACAAAATAAGATTAAAAGCGGTTTTTGTAAGTTATATAGTTACCGAGGAACGGCTTTTCAAAGATTGACCTGTTTTTCAAATAGTGAACATTTAAGTTTTCTTCATGTTTCGAGTTAGGATACCGGCAAAACGACACGTCCTACAGAAAAGTCAAGAGCATGAAAGTTGTAGGGATTTAATAAGCTTTAATTTGAGCCAAGGCTCTTGTAGCTCAGATAGTCTCGTCAGAAATTACAAAAAACAAAAAGATGAAAAAAATGCTTTTTTGGTTGAAAGTTAAGTAACATCATTTCCTTCAACAACACTTTAATTAATGTTTTTTCATCACATGTTGGCGGAAAATGTCGTATAACTAAGTTGAGAAAGTTTACAGTGGTTTTTATAGTCATTGAAGAACTTTTTAAAAGGGCCAGCTCAGCTCAGACAACATCTACCTCCAGAAAGGCAGAAGAGGGGAGCCAGAGGTCCAATATTCATCTACATCGTTCACCACCGAAACCTCTAATTACTCTCCTGGGTTAATTATATTTCTTCACGCATTTAGCGGGTGCGACACGACCTCTGTCCCTTCCTGGCAGGGGAAAACCAAATTTGTCACCACCTTCCCCAAGAACCCAGCACTATTTAGGCAAGCAGAAGTCTTCCTCCGCCCAGATGTGAGTCACGATGAAATAGCTGCAGCTGGAGAGAAGTGCCTCGTCGCAGTATATGGAGGAGAGACTGACACCACCCTCAACGACCTGAGATACCTCCAGTTCGTCAAGTCAGCAGCTACAGCCAAAGTCAACCCTCGCCCGTTTGCCACCACCACAGATGCTGCAAAACATCATGCTTATCGTGTGTATCACCAGGTAGGACTATGTACATCTCCTATCATTATTTTCTTAAATTTCGTTGTTCACTTACACACTCTCATTGTACACCATGTGTGTGCTTTGAAATATGATACATAACGAATTTCATTCTATTCTTTCGCAGGTACAAAAGTGGTTGGGGGTGGAGAAAAACCCCACGGATTGGGGATGGAAGTTGGACAAGTTGGGGCTTACTCCAATCACAATGGAAGTTGAACCAGCACCTCAAACCCTTCTGCAACTGATCTCGTGCAAGTGCAAGATGGGCTGCGCTGGGGGATGCAGCTGCCGCAAAGCTGGGGCTGAAATGCTCAGTTTTGTGTACTTTTTGCAGGGGGAAATGCTGCCGCAATGTGCCCACACTCCAGGCTGACAGTTCTTCAAGTGAGGATGAAAACATGTCCCCGCCCTCGGCTTCACTGTCCCAGGTCCCCCAGATGCCATACCATCCCATACCCGGAACCTCACAAATGTTGGTTTAAATGTACCTCTTAGTTAAAATGTAAAATACATTTTTATGAAATATTCTGCTTAAAATATTTTTTCTGGCAAAATCCCATCACCCACAGAATGTAATTTTGGTTATAATACTCAACTTTCAACTAAAAAAAGCTTTCTTTTCATTTTGTCGTTTTTTGTAATTTCTGACGAGACTATCTGGGATACAAGGACGAGCCTTAGCTCAAACTAAAGCTTAATAAATTCCCTACAACTTTTATGCTCTTGACTTTTCTGTAGGACGTGTGATTTTGCCGGTATCCCAACTCGAAACATGAAGAAAACTTAAAATTTTCACTTTTTGAAAAAAAAAATCAATCTTTGAAAAGCCGTATCTCGTTAACTATGCAACTCACAAAAACAATTTGATCTCATTTTGTAGGAAATATAATTTACTTTAAAAAATCTGTGAGATATTTTTTCCACCAAACGCATAGTTTAGGAGATCTTGTCAAAAAAACCAAGAAAAGTCCGAAAAAGTCGCTGTTTTTCGACCGCCATTCAGCGAGCACAGGTTTCTGAGGGTTGCAAATCTGGATTTGTAGTCCCAGTAATGTCCGAAACACCCCTCCACAAATTATTAATACCCAATTAATGTAAGTTCCGATGTAACATTTGACTGGGCTATCAAGTAATTATTAACTATTGTAGTTAATAAAATAAAAATTGATTGTTCAAGTTTTATATTTTTAGTGCAATTTTTTAATACTCTCACAGCAATTTCAGTGCCTATAGCCCATCTCCGCTCTCCCCGATCTCGTCTCAAGACGACAAGTTTAGTTTATGGTGGGGTTGGGGTTTTTCTACGTGCTTCAAAGAGAGGGTTACTTGTCGGGCTATTAAAACTGCAAATTTTACTTGATTCCTCACTTTTCTTGTGTTGTCGACCTGTGAGTGATCGTTTTCCGCTAGTTTTCGTCCTTAGAAATAAATTTTTAAGGTGAGTACTACTTTTAGTTTGTTATTATATTAATGCAAAATCAAAATATTACCGTTTCAATTACTGGAGAAATTAATGTAGGAACCATATCTAATGAAATTAATGCTTCAATATGTAACAAAATCGATGCTTCAAAATATCTAAAGGAAGTCCAGTCCCGTCCACATGAAAGGATAATCTAAATTTTAATATGTACTATCAAAACTTTTCAAATAATAGTAACGGTATAATTTTGTCGAAACGATTAATAAGATTGCAACTTTATACCAAAGAATTTCGTAGAAAGTCAAGATCAATTGTCGATTGGATAGATGGAAGGCTACTGAATTCAGTTTGTTTTTTATTATATGTGGGACCAGTTTTTTTAAAGAATTTGTTAGGTAAAGATTATATCATCACTTTCTTTTATTTCAGTTTAGTTTCTTGTATCCTCGACCTGTGAGTGATCGTTTTCTGCTAGTTTTAGACCTTATAAATAAATCTAGGTGAGTTCTACTTTTATTTTGTTAATATATTAATGCTCGAAACTCTGTGAAATTTGCCATGCTTTTAAAGTTTTAATGTATATAATTTGTAAAATACTTTTTTACACATACATATTTACTACAGTACATTCAATAAGTATGTCTTCCACATCGCGTGTGCGTAAGCATCGTTTTATAAAACAACGTTGCAAAATCAAAATATTAACGGTTCAATTACTGGAGAAATTAATGTGGGAACAATATCTAATGAAATTAGTGCTTCAATATGTAACGAAATTAGTGCAAGGCTGACAACCTTGCGCTACCTTTACGTCAATGAAACGTCCAACGGACGCCCTATGATCCTTTGAGGACCGAATAGGAACGAGAAGAAGAAGATGTAACGAAATTGATGCTTCAAAAATATCAAAGGAAACTCCAGTCCAATCCGCATCAAAGGATAATCTAAATTTTGATATGTATCAAATATTGTAAATAATAGTAATGGTAACAGGCATCAACAAGTACTAATAAATAATAAATTATCTGACGACTTAATTTTAAACAAGGGCGTGCCTCAGGGTTCAGTTCTTGGGCCACTTTTATATGTATTATATACTGCACATTTTAGTTCATTTTTAAACCATAGTAGAATTCATGCTTACGCTGACGATACGCAATTATACATTTCAAGTTCTTATAATGATTTAGACAACACGATTAATAAAATCGACAATGACTTACAAAACTTGGTAGACATTTCAGAAAACATAATCTTAAAATTAATCATTAAAATCAGGTGTGATGCTATTTTCCAAGAATCCTAATCTTGAATACTTAAAAAGTAATATTAGTATAAAAATTAAGGACGTCACGTTACCGTTAAAATCTCAGTTTAATAACTTAGGGCTTATACTTGATGAATCATTAAGATTTAAGGAATACATTAGTACTTTACCTAGAAAAGCATAGTGGGTACTTATAAATCTGTATATAAGCCGCGCATTGTTAAATAATAGTATATTATGATACGAGTTTTATAAGAAGCATTTTGTAGCACGCACGGATTTAGGGTACAACGAGCGAAGCCAGGAGTGTCCTAAAGGAGTAAGTGCTACAAAATGCCTTATAAACGAGGTATCATACAGTATTTTATCTACTTTGCCACTTTTTAGTATTTTTATTATAGCAACGCTTTGTCTATTACGATACGCAAACGCGTATCGTAATAGCCTCAGTACCAACGAAAAGTAGATAAAAATCTTAAAAGAATGTTGTCTGAATCCTTGATATTATCATTATTTAATTGTTGCGATGTTGTCTACGGTCCCTGTCTGGATCAGGATACCCGTCGGCGTATTCAAAAAGTGCAGAAATCATGTGTGCGATTTGTTTGTAATATGAGAAGAGCACGTATCCCATGTAATTAAGGAGCTAAAATGGTTAAACATGGACAACCGCAGACAATTACACATTGCCTGTTTGGTACATAATGTGTCAAAATCTGGTACACCAACATATCTATTTCGCCGATTAATAACTAACGAGACAATCATATTTAAATACTACGAATAAATTAAGTTTTTCAATTCCAAAACATAGACATTAATTTTTAAAAGATGTTTCAGTTATACAGCGCCTACGTCTATAACAAGCACAAGTCTGAATATAAAATATTATCTACTAAAAGTTTTAAAGCGGTTGTTTCCAGGCATATTTACAAGGGTAATAGTTTAATTCCTAATTTTAAAAATATTAAACAAAGTGATATCTTATATGTAACTGTAAGGTTAAGTGGAAGAGCAGCCTTTTGGCTGAACTTTCGCCGAATAAAGACACTTTATTATTATTATTATTATATCTACCCATACGAAATTCAACAGGAAGAGGTGAGTCATTAAATATGGTGCTATCGTGCACTGATCCTGGCCACCGAGCAATAATATGCAACAACTTTAAATCGCTATCACAAATTGCTTGGATGTTGATGCTAAAGTATCCTTTTCGATTTCTATACAATTCTGCCGTGGGGCCACCAGGGGACTGGATACTCACGTGTGTACAATCAACGGCACCCACAACACTTTGAAGATTACGTGAGAAATACACAAAACCGTGAGCTATTGCAGGATCTGGCAGAAGATACACTTGGTTTCATGGACGTAAAGTGCAAGCATTGCGGGGCCTTACATTTTGTATCCTATACAACTGGAACATCTTTTGAATGGAACTGATTCCCGCTCAAACAATTTTCGCAAGTACGATAGGAATTACAGCAGCAGTTTGGCTATGGCATCAATGGGTGCAAATATAGTTGCTCCTCATGGAAACGGTCCATACTGTTTTAAAATACATGGTCAAATATACCACAGAGTTGGTCCGTTGTACCTTGATGTCGGTAATAAACCTGCATACGGGCAAATATATATATTAGATGCTGAAATTAGAAATAAACTGAGGCTAAAAACAATAAATATCTAAGACATAAAAAATATGGTTGCTGTTATGAATTTCAACCCTCTAAAGAAATAGTACTGAAAAAACGACATCAAATATATTATAAAAAAATAAAATAATGATTTTGCTTGACTGCTAACTAATTTCTTATTTGCTTTTAAGAATGCTCTGAAGTCATGGATAGTATAAATGTAGAATTATTTGTGCTTTACGATATTAATTAAAGGTATATGTATTACTATTTGCAATTTATTATGTTAATGCTTCATTTAATTTAACTAAATGAAAGTAATTCTTACCCAGTTTTTTCAATAAAAATAACACTAGCTGACATGATTTTTCTAACAAAGGTAATATCGTAGTAATGTAGTTAATTAGTCATATTTAATTATGGGTATGGACATAAAAATATTCAATCACGTCGCGTTTTTGAGTTATTCGTGTATTTGCATTAACATTCGTAAGAAGGAATACACTGTATCATATCATTGTAGTTTCAAATCAATTTTTGTTTAGCTTCTAGAAGTGGGCTGCTAAAATGTTGTTCGACTATCAAACAAATGCCTATCGGTCTCTTGCTGTCACATTAATTGTGTATTTGTCAGTGTATAACTTTTCTTCGAAGTTTTCTGTTCTGTGAGCTTTTAATAGCGTTAGATATGGAAAGACGTATTTGTGTCCATTTGCCGAATAGTTTTTGTTATGTATGTGGAAAATATACAAAAAATTGCAACGGAGGCCTATTACAAATACAGTAAAGTTAGCGTATCATCAATACTTTGGCTGCCGGTTGGGCAACCAGGATAAGAGTTGGGCTCCTCTTTCCTGTTGCATTACATGTCAATTTAACGCAATGGTATAAAGGAAACAATGTTTTTATACCTTTTAGCATACCTACAAAATGGCATGAACCAGCAAATCACATAAGTGATGCTATTTTTGCCTAACTAAGGTTTCTGGTTTTTCGAAGAGAAATAAAAATAACATACAATATCCAGACGCCCCATCAGTAATAAAGCCAGTTCTCCATGGTCCCGATCTACCTTTTCCTAATCCAATCTCTACTCAAGTTGATGATCAGCTCTGGGAGAAAGTTGAGTCAGAGACTAACGAAAATCCTGAAGTTTCTTCTGAATCAGGGTATATACCTGAAGATTCTTCAGTGCCACATAAAATAACCCAACCAGAACTAAACGATTTAGTGAGCGATTTAAACTTAACGAAAGAACAGGCTCAATTACTGGGTTCTAGACTGCAAGAGTGGTCTTCTTGATAAGTCTACCAGAATTTCAATATTTAAAAGAAGACATGAAAAACTGAGTACGTTTTATGAAATGAGAAATTCTCTTTGTGTTTGTACGAACATTGATGGCTTGATGACAGAAATTGGATTTCAACACCAAGTTAACGAATGGCGCTTATTTATTGATTCCTCTAAGACGAGCTTGAAAGCCGTTTTGCTACATAATGGTAACAAAAGGCCTTCCATTCCTGTTGCTCATGCCGTTGATTTAAAGGAGACTTACGAAAGTATGAGTACCATTAGCTATGAAAAATATCAGTGGCAAATCTGCGGTGATCTGAAAGTAATTGGTCTACTTTTAGGATTGCAAGGCGGTTTTACAAAATACTGTTGTTTCTTGTGCCTGTGGGATAGCCGAGCGGTACACCAGCACTACAGCACAAAGAACTGGCCTCCCAGAGAGAATTTTGTACCAGGAAAGGACAATGTGAAGCATCCGCCTTTAGTTCAACCTCATTTGGTATTGCTCCCACCACTCCATATAAAGTTAGGGTTGATGAAACAATTTGTAAAGGCTTTAAATAAGGACAATGAGTCTTTTATATACTTGAAAAATAAATTTCCCAAATTAAGTGAGGCAAAAATCCGCGAAGGCATATTTGTTGGTCCCCAAATCAGAAAACTGTTATGAGATCAAACTTTTATTGACAAACTTAATAAAGAGGAATTAGCTGCCTGGAAATCGTTCAAGGATTTCTTGGTAATACAAGAGACGATAACTACGCCAGAATTGTCGAATTTGGGATGTCGATTGTCTTTAAAAGTTCATTTTTTATATTCACATCTTGAATTTTTTCCGGAAAATTTGAGCGCGGTGAGCGATGAGCAAGGAGAACGTTTCCACCAAGATATAAGTACGATGGAAAAACGGTACCAAGGTCGATGGGATCCGAATATGATGGGAGACTTCTGCTGGTTTCTGCAGAAAGCAGATTATAGTGTCTACAAATGAAAAAAAAATTTTTTAAATGATCTCAAATTTTTGTTTCCATTGTATCATTTTAGATTTAGTTTTTGTATTTTCTTCATTAAATAATTTTCCAATTAAATTTAAAATTTAATAAAAGCTAATTGTATAACCAGTGTACTCTAGAAATATATGATTACATATAGAATATTAAAAAAAAAAACTTGACGTGATAGAAACTTTTTGTGGTTATTTTCATCATTTTATAAGTACATGTGATCGAGAGATGCTATTTTAATTCATGTTAGAGAGAAAAGTTTTAAAAATGGCTGCTAGTGTAATATGTGCATATTTATGTATTAATGTTTATAGTTTAATTCATTTGTATAAAGTGATTAAACAAATTTACCGGTTTCAGGATATTAAGCCTTTGTTTACATATACAAAAGTGGGCTGGTAACTAGATCATAACTTATCTGTAGGGTAATGGAATATTACCCTACATGGCAACCATAACCATATAGCAACCGATAAACTATTGAACATATCACGGATGTTATGATCATAACAGCCTCAGATGTTTTAAAATCCTCGCTCTACGAGCTCGGATTTCAAAACATCTGCGGCAGTTATGATACTCATAACATTCCTAGATATGTTAATAGCTATAATGTGGATATTTTGTGTTCAAGGATATTTCTATGATATTTCTAATAGGTAATAAAAATACTCCCTGAAAATAAAGCTTGACTATACCATAATTTGTTTCCAAATACCATAAAATTGTTTGTTTGTTTGTTTGTTAATGGACAAGGTCTAGGCATGCAGAGTACCAGGTACCTTACCACCGA
The DNA here is from genome assembly GCA_940337035.1 of Agriotes lineatus. Lineage (NCBI taxonomy): Eukaryota > Metazoa > Arthropoda > Insecta > Coleoptera > Elateridae > Agriotes > Agriotes lineatus. The sequence goes on along the minus strand of OW679203.1, from coordinate 6,393,568 downwards.
CTGCTTTGGTCATATGGTCAAAGTCCTACTTAGAATTTTACCGAGACTAAGGAGTTCCAATCCTAGCAAGGGATCTTTTACATGCTACACATCGTAGTAACATGGGACCCACGGCTTTACATCACTTCCGAATGATGGCATTCTGTAGAGGCTTTCATCTGAATTTTTATTTTTGAAAACCTCACCGGGACCGGGAATCGAACTCGCGACCCTTAGATCAGTAGTCAGGATGCTTACCACTGAGCTACCGACCCCGGCCCATAAAATTGATGTTGCTACTACCATAATTTATAACTGAACATCTGGCAACGCTCTGCGAATTTATATGAGCATTCAATATTTGGCTTTAGTATAGAACTGACGTCCGATGTATCACAGGTACGTCGAATATATTGGAAGTTCTTAATTGTGTTTATTAATTGTTTTTCTACCATTACGAATCTCTACAAAGCAGTGATATTTCTGATTTATTAAATGGTTCATAATACAACACCGCATATCGACGTTTGAACTCGAGGCTCTTTCTTTACACACCTTTTTTAAATTTTTTGTTACATTTTGCAAATTTTTTGTATATATTTGTTTTCTTATAATTATGAATGAAAGTAATGACTTCTTTAAAGTATCTCATTTGAATGTACGCTTTCTGCTGCCAAAAATAGATAATATTAGACATATAATTAATGCATATGACTTTACAATTTTCTCTTTATCAGAAACATGGTTATCTAATACTGTTGATCCTAATTATTTAGCTGTAAATTATTTTACATTAATAAGAAAAGATCGGAATACTAGAGGAGGAGGAGTGGCTATTTATATTAAAAGTTGTATAAATTTTACAGTCTGTGATGTAAATAATTGAATTGAACAGTTGTGGATATCCTTTACAATTAAAACATATAAAATAAAAGTAGGTGCAGTATACAGGCCACCACAAATGTGTTATAAGACTTTTATAGATTACCTAGATGAATCTTTGTCCTTTATTATACCTATATATATGTCCGGTTTTAGAACGTTCTTCGACGTTTTCCGGTTCCCAATCTCCATCTATTGCGATTTATCCAATCTCCATCTTCTAAGTTGCGCTCGGACATCGCTTTTCTAATATTTCCTGCCCACTTGTTTCTTGGCCGTCCACGTCTTCGCCTTTCTCGAGGGGTCCAATTCATAACTTGTTTGGGGATACGTTCATCTCCCATACGCTGTACATGGCCGTACCAGGTTAGCTGTCTGTCTTTTATTTCATCTATTATTGTCTTCTCTGCCTTCATAATTTCTCTGATTCTCGTGTTCCTTACTCTCGCTGTGCGAGATATTCCGGCCGATCGTCGCCAATAATCCATTTCCGTTGCTAAGAGTTTGTTTTCCTCCCTTTTATTAATTTGCCATACCTCGCAGCCGCATGTCATGACGCTTTTTAATATTGAGTTATATATCTGAGTCTTCGTAGTGTGTCTTATGCTTTTATCCCATAGGATAGAATTTAAGGCGCCTATTATTTTTTTTCCTTTTATCACTTTATTATTTATTTCTTGTTCTTGTTTTCCAGTGTCATTTATAGTTACGCCCAGATAGATATACTCTTGGCATGCTTGTATTATTTCTTTATTTTCCAATTCCAGGTGTTCTTCTTTTCCCCCAATACACAGATATTTCGTTTTTTCCATATTAATGCTTAATCCCCACTTTTCATATTCTTCCTTTAGTTTGCGGCCCATATATTCCAGATCTTCTTTGTCCTGTGCTACAATCACCTGATCATCGGCGAAGTGCAAGGTATATAACGTTGAATCGTCTGTAATCGGAATCCCCATTCCCTGGCATTTCCTTCTCCATTGGTTTAGGACTTCACTAATGTAGATCTTAAATAAAGTTGGGGATAGACAGCATCCTTGCCTCAGACCTTTTGTCACTACGAAACCTTTAGATATTTTATTCCCCATTTTTATCTGCGATATTGAATTTTTGTATAGTTGTTTTATCGCTTGTATAATGGTAGCGTTTATATTACTTTTTTCTATAACCTCCCACAGTTTACATATGGGAACACTATCATAGGCTTTGGTAGATCGACAAATAATAGGTGGGTATCTCTAGCAGTGGCCATTTTTTTTTCTATTATTTGAGTTAGGCAGAATATATTATCGACACATGAGCGTCCAGCTCTAAATCCGCTCTGCTCTTCTAATTCGTATGGTTGATATTCGTGTTCGAGCATAATTTTTAGTACTTTACCATATAGCCTACTCATTGTGCTTGTAACCGATATACATCTGTAATTGCTGCATATATCTACTCGTCCCTTTTTGTGGATTGAGGTTATCCAGGCTGTTTTCCATTCTCGTGGTACTTCATTTCCATTTAGGTATTTATTAAAAAGTACAGTTAACATTCTTTGCATTTTTTCCGATCCGTATTTTATAAGCTCCGCTGGTATTCCCCCTGGATCTGACGATTTCCTATTTTTTAGTGCAGCAATGGCGTTTCTCATAATTTCTGCGTTGATTGTTATATCTTCTCCATGGACTCTATATACTTTCGGAGATGTTCTTATGAATTCTTGCCTCTGTTCTATCAATAGTTCTCTGTAGTATTTTTCCCACTTGTCCGTTGTTATAATTGGTATATTCGTTTTATGCGACTTGTTTTTTCGTATGTGTTTTAAAAACTTCCACGCTTCTGATGATTTAGTGCCGCCTATATACGTATCCAACTGTTTGCAATTTCTTTCCCACCATGAATTTTTTGCTGTTATTATAAGACGTCTGTACTTAGACTGTTCCCGTTTATACAGTATTTTATCTGATATATCTTTCGTATTCAACCATTTGTGGTAGGCTGTTTGCTTTTTCTGCTTTTGCTCTTCTAAATTTGCATTCCACCAGTCGTTCTTCCTCTTTAATTTTGGGTATTTTTTCCCAATTACTTCATTTGCTGCTTGGTGGAGTGCCTTTACGATATGATTATATAGATCTTCCGTTGGTGTTTCTATAAAATCTTCATTTAGGGCTTGATCGAGTCGTTTCTGATACAGGTATCTGGTACTTTCTTCTAGCAGTCCTTCAGTATTATACATTCGGGGATTTTCTATTTCTGTTGTTGTACATATATTTTCTTCCTCGCGTTTCTTGTAATATGTATACGGTATAATAATTTTTGATTTTACTAAGTAGTGGTCACTTCCACATTCGGCGCCTCTATGGACTCGTACATCTAGTACAATTATTTTTGTTTGCTGTTTGATGATAATATAATCGATTATAGATTTCGTAATATCGTAATATCGTAATATTTACACTTAAAATTAACAAATGTAATATGTCAGGGCCCTCGTTCTGCTAGAATTCGCAGTTTTCTAATAATCGATGCCATGTCATTGTTGATTTCCCTTATCTAGTGGTAGATCACCTGGATCAACTGATTGTCATTTTGCGTTTCCCAGTCATTCCATTGTAAATCATTCCCTGTGGGACATTAGGTGGGTTGGAATAAGTTTCTAGCTACTATCGTATGTCTCGTGTCTACTGCCTGCGAAAGTCTGCCCAGAACATAATATCGTCATCTTTCGATATATACGTTGGCATCAATATCACGACACCTAATCTCTCAAAGTTTGCACTGAATTAGAATTTCCTGAAAATGCATTCAGGGATTTGTACATCCGCAAACTACCTTCTAATTTGAAATCCATATCTATATACTATTTTTATCTGGAATGTACTTCAAACTTAGTGAAGAAAGTTATTACTGATAGTTCAGGTCATGAAATGGTAATTGTCAAAAATGCTTACATTTAAGGCCCTCCGCACACGGGAGCTACTGAAAAGTAACTCAATTTAAACTACAATCAGTAACCAGTTGCTTGCTCGTCACCACTAATGTATTTATATGGAGGTCCGCTCACGAAGCTACAGATCGGCTACTGGTTTGGAACCAATTTGTGATCAGTCACAAGAAACTTGACATGCTAGTCGCCGGGCTACCAGTTCCAACTAAATTCTAGGAAATCAACAAATAGACAATATGAATGAACAAACTATTAATGCCAAATTCGCAAGGGAGGTAGAGAATTACCCCGTGATACTATAATTATGCACTAGCAGAATATTTTAATATATGGGTGAACCTAAAATGTTCTTCTATATCTACAGTGCGTTTCACTTCTCACCTTCACACCCCTGTGTCTTCCTTATTTATCTTCTGATCGAATTTAAATTTTGGTCATCTATATTACCCGTTAAAAGAGTTAGTTTAGCAATTTTTGTACAATTTTATTGCAAATCAGGCCAACTGCGATCAAAAATAGAAGCAAACAATGAGAAATCAGAATAGGTCCAGTGTTATCGAAATATTTTGTTAGAAAAATTTGCTCGGAATCACAACTATAGTCGAAATACAATATTTTTTCTTCAAACGGCAGTAAAATATGGCATTATACTGCTGGATTGATGATGCTAAACTGTCACTTTATTGCCAAGCGGCAGATAATATTATCTGCAGCTGACGACTTTATCTGCCGCTCGTCAGCGGCAGATAATAACTTTATCTGCCGCTGACAACTTTATCTGCCGCTCGTCAGCGGCAGATAATATTATCTGCCGCTGACGAGATCAAGTAATTTTCTTCGAATTTTGTTCACAAAGTTGTAAATAATTTGTTATAAAAACGTTGAAGAAAAAATACTATATGTTATTCGGAGCAAAAGTATCTTTATGTGGCTCGGCTGTACTTATCTGCCGAGCTTGCGAGCACATAAAATATAACTTTTGCTCCTAATAACATAATATACTATTATAGGAAAATTATTATTATTATTACGATTTTATACAATAAATGTTTCACTTTTTTTTCACACCCCTATATCTTCCCTATTTATTTTCTGATCGATTTCAAATGTTGGTAAATTATACTACTTTTTTGCGATTTTCAGCAACTTTTTAAATAACATTTTTCAATAAAACTGATAGGACTATTCGCATTTCATTTTGATTACAGTAGGGTATTAGTTTTCCACTGTACTTATTTTAAAATGTAAAAAGTTAAGACTTTTAAAGAACGATATAGTTGATCAAAATTTGAAATGGATTAGAAAATAAATAAGGAAAATATAAGCCGAGAAGTTTTATGAAATAATAATTATTATATTTTTCATATTTGGATTTTGATAATTTTTGTGGTTCTGGGCAACTTTTTGTAATAAGTTATTTCGATAAAACTAGACCTGCTATAATTTTTAATTTTTTTAAATTTATTGTTGATTACAGCAAGCTACTGGTTTACTGTAAAATTATTTAAAAATTATAAAAATAATTGTTTGAAAGGGAAGTATAACTGACTAAAATTATCAGAAAATAACTAAGGAAGATACAGGGCTGTGAAGGCAAGAAGTGAAACAAAATGGATCATAATAATAATAAAGAACCATGTCTTCCTTGTCACTTGAAATTTTATTTTTCACTATATTATAGTGAAAATAGAAAAATACTCAATTATGAAAAATAGAAAACACGACAGCGATGTGCTTTCGGGATGAATAGTTCGAAACTGATTTAAATCTCTGTACTTTTGCGTTTCTCCGTGTGCGAAACAACAACAAAAAACACTATTGAGTAGCTTCGTATGCGGAGTGCCTAAATGTTCACTTTTGTTTCTAGTATTTTACTACAGCTCATTTTTTCTTGTTCTTAGGGTAACTTTGTTACTAATATTATTATTGGTTCTATATTTCTTTAAACTTTTAAAAATACATTTTAACTGAAAACGTCACTTTGACTATTTAGTTTGTTATATGTAATGAAAAAGGTCTAGGCATACTGTGTACCAAGTACCTTAGACACTAACTGCTATAGTCATATGGTCAAAGTCCCACTTAGAATTTTACCGACATTAAGGAGTTTCAACCCTAGCAAGGGATCTTTTATATGCTACACAACATAGTAACATCGGACCCACGGTTTTAAATCATTTCCAAATGATGACATTTTGTAGAAGCTTTCATCTTCATTTTTTATTTTTAAAAACCTCACCGGGACGGGGAATGAAACTCGCGACCCTTGGATCAATAGTCAGAATACTTAACCACTGAGCTATAGTAGTAAAAACACTAACAGCCAGTCTTATAAAGGCCACTAATCTCACGTTAACTTTAATTCGTTGTTAAAACAAACAAAAGATCATCAAAACGTTAGCGCTTAGGACATTTCATTCATTAGTAAACAAATTTTGATGCGCTTTTGTTTATTTTAACAGCGAATTAATGTTAACATCAGATTAGTAGCCTTTATAAGACTGGCTGTAAAGGAAGCAACTCAGAAATACTGTATTAAACAAAACCTACACACTAGCAAGATCAATGTTAATACAAAATCCCTAATGAAAGAAAGAAGAGAAATGAAAAATAAAAACTCAAAAAACTCAGAAGAACTCAGAAAAATCAATAAAGAAATATCAAACGAGGTTAGGAAAGATATTCGACAGTATAACACCACTAAAATCACCGGAACGATCGAACAAAATAAAAAACTGAAAGTTCTGAAAAGTCAAATAAATATGGGAAGAAAAAATTATAATAAAACTAAAAGACGAAAATGGAAAAATGATTACAAATAAATCTGAGATTGTGAAAACCACAGAAAACTTCTATCGCAAACTATACAAAAACGAAAACCTTGTAGAAGTAGAAGTCATACAATATATCAGAAACCAGGGATCCGAAGACATACCCGAAATGAGTCTGGAAGAAATAAAAGCAGCAATGGGACAGATGAAGAACAGTAGATCACCAGGAGACGATGGAGTAGCTATAGAGACGATCAAAGAAGGCGGACTAGCTGTCTTAAAAACCTTGAAATCTTTATTTAACAAATGCCTCATAGAGCAAAGAACACCTACTCGATGGGACAATGCCATCATTACCCTGATACATAAAAAAGGTGACGCTACTAATCTAGCAAACTACAGGCCCATTAGCCTGCTCCAGCACATATACAAACTCTTTACGAGAATACTATCAAAACGTATGAGTGCAAAACTGGACGTATACCAACCAAGGGAACAAGCTGGATTTAGAGCAGGTTTTAGCACGAATGACCATCTAACAGTACTTAAATTACTAATTGAGAAATGTGTAGAACATAACAAGCCTCTAATCCTGATATTCGTGGACTATGAAAAGGCATTTGAATCGATAAATTAACAAAAACTCTTCCATGCCCTCTCGCAATGCCGAATAGACTCCAGATACACGAGTCTACTAAGATACATATATAACCACGCAACCGCATCAGTAAGATTACACGAAGACACCAATACATTTCCAATAGAAAAAGGGGTAAGACAGGGAGACGTCATATCCCCTAAATTAATTACGACACTCTTAGAATATATGTATAAAAACCTAAATTGGAAACAGTGTGGAATCAACATCAACGGTGAACTACTACACCACCTAAGATTTGCGGACTATCTCGTCCTGATCACAGATAAAATAGACGAAGCAAACAAAATGCTACAGGAACTCAAAGCTACCTCAATGAAAGTTGAACTTGCTATAAATTACTCAAAAACAAAATATATGACAAACCTTGTCATCAGCGGCAACATTCGGGTAGATGATATGAAGATCGAAAAAGTATACTCATACAAATACCTGGGACATGAGTTAACCATCGGGAGAGATAATCAAACCCACGAGCTTAAGAGGAGAATAAATCTAACATGGGCAGCCTACGAAAAGCTGAGTAACATCTTTAAATCAGATATCCCGGTATGCCTGAAAGAAAAGTGTTCGATCAGTGCATACTCCCTGTCCTCACGTATGGAGCCGAAACACTAACATTAACCAAGAAAACCATAAAGAAAATTAGAGTGACACAAGCAGCAATGGAAAGGTCCATGTTAGGAATAACACTAAGGGACAGAATACCTAACGCCACTATTAGGCAGCGAACAAAGGTCAAGGATGCTGTGTCGAGAATAGCTGAGCTGAAATGAAATTGGGCGGGGCACGTGGCGAGATTGAAAGATGAAAGATGGACAAAACGAATGAGCGAATGGAGACCCAGACAAGACGCACTCAGAAGTAGAGGTAGACCACCAACGAGGTGGGCCGACGATGGAAAAAGAGTTTCAGGAAATTGTATCCAGATCGCACAAGATAGAAGTAGATGGAGGGGCATGAGGGAGGCCTATGTCCAGCATTGGACGACTTAGGGCTGGGAAAGAAGAACTAGAGAACCCGACTCATTAAAATTTATAATTTGTTTTTTTAGTGTCGCTAAATTACAAAACGAAAAGTTTCCAAGAAAAACACATTTGCAAGTGCTACCAACTTGGTTGTACGGAGTTTTGTGAATACATTATACGCACTCCTATGATAGAACTCCTTATATCAGCAAGTTGGACACGTCCGAACACGTTTCAGTAGACTGCACCAATCACGTAACAGGTTCGTCTCTAATAAACACATATAGCAACTCTAATAAACACTATTCTTCTAAATATACACAGAGGTGCATAAATGCGGCCAGAGCCGTAGGATTATTATTTGTCATCCGATGTTTAAAACCAAATTAAATTGCTTACAGCCCGCTATAATCTGACAGGAATAGTATATTACGTAACTAGTTTAGAAAAGTGGTTTTACTGAACAAGTATTGCTTGGGTTTGAGTACTAGCGCTGGCGAGTTAGTCCAGTCGCTATGTCATTTTTGCTTGAAAGTGAACCGAAATTTGAATTTTCTTTTTTGCCATATTGGGGGGTACAGCAAAGCTTAACTTCAAGTTGTCGACCAAGATTTCCTATGTGCTATTTCCGCCATCTCAAACACAAGGTGCGTTTTATTTTTTGCGCTAACTCAGTTTCCGTTAGCGGTAAGTGGACCTTTTATTTAGAGTTTTGTGTGCTCTACAATTTATGTTCAATTACTTTTTCACGTACAAGCGATATTAGTCGAGATATCGAACTCAAAAGGAAAGCGTGAACGGGCCGACATTTTTTTTCGCGTTTTTTCGCTTGTATTTCGTTTCTCGACCTATTTAGAGAAAAAGTAGTTATTATAAAACTTGTAGAGATTGAAAATACCTGCACTTTGACCTATTATAAATTAAAATGCAACTAAAATTACGACTTGTAGAGCGGACCAAAGTCGTCAAGTCGGCGCGTAATTTAGATTTCATGTATCGTACTATTACATAAATGACATAATAAACTTCCTTACATTATTAGAATCATTATATTTCATAGAAAATCTTAGTGGAGAACTTGAAATTTAACTTTCCTGGACCTACAACATCCCAAATAAGGAGTTTAAACTTTCAGCTCTTAAGAATTCTTTATCTAATAGACTTCTCTGTCCGGAACGCTGTTTTGTCTGTCCGGGACGCTGTTTCAGCAGCCAAACCGTAAGAGATAGAGAAAAAAGTTATGAAAGTTATATGTTTGGAATGGTCATGTCAGGTCAGGAACCGAATTTCAGTCACGTGACACTTCCGGTTTTCGAGAAATCACGTGATTTCTCGAAAACCGGAAGTGTCAGTACGCTGTTTCAGCAGCCAAACGGAGCTGCGACCCTCTGCGCCTTAAAACCTCGATCGGTTAGGCAACCACTTTGACAGCTTCCAGAATGTTCCGATGCGGCGTACCACTTTGACACCTTCCAGGTCTGAGTACAGTTTTTATTTAATACGCGTTCTATTTGAAAAACGGTCTTTTTTGTTTTTTTAAATAAGACATTTGTCTCACTGGGTTGCTAGTTTTTACTATTAAACATTGTTCAAAGTACTACGTACACTTACAATCCCAACCTCAAGTTCATATGTGACTTTTGCAGGATATAACATGTTATTATGCGTTTTCTGAATTGTAAAAATGTCGAAAACTACTATTTATAAAAAAAATAGGTAGGTATTTACAATTGCGAAAACATAGCTTCACTTCTGTACAGGGTGGCCAGGTAAGAATGCAAAGTGCTGTATCTCGGAAACTATTCGTCGTAACGACTTTCGGTAAAAAAATTATGACCAAAGTGGCCAAAGGAAGACCGTGGAAAATATTTTCAGATTTCCAAGATGGTCGCCAGGGGGCGTAACCGCCATCGTAAACCTTTAAAGTGATTTTTCACTGAAATCCACCTAGTAAATGTTACCAAAAAATATATGGTTTCTAAAGCTAAGCTTTACTCGAGTAATTTTTGTTTAACACTTTTTGATGTATCTATTAAAATAAAGTGGTGGGGGGTAATTCAATGTTCTTTAAATAAACAGCTGTAACTCCTAAACCACTGAACGGATTTTAACAAACTTGGTCTTGTTCGAAAAAGCATTTATTGTTCCATGAAACCCATCTTACCTGTGATATGTCTAATTCTTAGTGATGCCACTAGAGCGCGTTTTTTAATATAATAACAGAAAATTGCAAAATTCTCTAAAAAAATAAATGCAATAATATGACTTTTTTTTCATAAAAATGTAGTGAAATGATACCTAAATAGCCTAGTAAAAAACATATCTCGATATCTTATTCGTAGCCTGAAATATCGAAGAAAGAAAATTTAGTTACCATATAATTTTTAAAAGACCTTATTACACCGATATTTATTGTTATTTATTTGTCTTTTTTCAAGATTCAATCATAAAATTTCATAATTTAATAATTTTTAAATAATAAAAGAATTCTTAGTTAAAAAAATTTAAAAAAAACGTGTAGGTGCATAATAATCAATGCAGCTGGTATCCAAGTGCAAGGTAAGCAGAATATGAAGAGTAGGCCATGGAGGAAAAATAAATGCCTAAAATCAACTTGTCAACAAATATTAGAATTATACTTATAGAGACAGTGTAATTTGTGTTCGTTGCACACACAAGTAAGGCCTTGAAACTATTAAAATGCCATTTACAAATAATGAAGCTGTCAATATGATTGCGGTATATTTTGAATGTCTTCAACATGCGGCATTGGCTCAAAGAGTATACAGAGCTCGATATCCAAATCGGTGTTTACGCGATGCGAGAATTTTTCCACGTTTAGTGCAAAATTTGCGTAACACTGGCAGCTTTCGACCTCAGTTGTGAAGACACTCTGCTAGAACAACGGAAGACAATATTGTTAATGTCTTAGCAGACGTGGAATTGAATCCCCACGTTAGTACGAGAGCAATGTCTCGCGCGTTGGGTATATCACGTACTACTATTCTAAACATTTTAAAGGATCAGAGGTAAGTTTTTATGTCACTAAAAATACTACCTTACATGTTTCACAATGTGTTTGTTATTTCAAATTTTTAGACTGCACCCATATCATATGGTTTTACATCAAGCCTTAAATCACGAAGACTTTGACCGACGGATAGATTATTGTCATTGGATGTTGGGCATGATTAGGGAAAATAGAGAATTTTTATCCGAAATTCTTTGGACGGATGAGGCCATTTTTAGAAGTGATGGAAACATTAATTTGCATACTATGCATTATTGGTCTGACAACAATCCTCACTGGTTGCGCGAGGTCCAACATCAAGGCCATTGGAGTCTCAATGTGTGGTGTGGCATCCTGGGCGGAACTATTATAGGTCCCTATTTCTTTGATCAACCACTAAATGGTGCCGTGTTCCTTGATTTTCTGGTAAACCAATTGCTTATTTTATTAGAAGATGTGCTCTTGCAATTACGGCAAAATATGTTTTTGCAACTAGACGGTTGCCCAGCACATTTCTCAAGAAATGTGCGAGAACATTTAGATCTAACATATCACCAGAAGTGGATTGGGCAAGGAAGTCTATTTCCTTGGCCACCCCGATCCCCAGACCTCACCTGTTTGGACTTCTATCTATGGGGTCGGTTAAAAGATATTGTTTATCAAATTCCACCAACAACGAGAGACGACATGAAAATCCGAATACAGGAGGCCATTCGTAACCTTTCAAGAGCAGAAATTGAAGCTGCTGTAATGTCCACGCATGAGCGGCTCCAACAATGCATTGAGTGTGATGGAAGACAGTTCGAGCATTTAAGGAGGCATTAGTTTTATTTCAAAATCGGCCCTTTTTTCTTATTATGCCCCTACACGTTTTTTTAAATTATTTGAACTAAGAATACTTTTATTATTTAAAAATTATTAAATTATGAAATTTTATCATTGAATCTTGAAAAAAGACAAATAAATAACAATAAATATCGGTGTAATAAGGTCTTTTAAAAATTATATGGTAACTAAATTTTCTTTCTTCTTCTTTCTTCAATATTTCAGGCTACGAATAAGATATCGAGATACGGTTTTTACTAGCCTATTTAGGTATCATTTCGCTACATTTTTATGAAAAAAAGTCATATTACTGCAATTTATTTTTTAGAGAATTTTCTGTTATTATATCAAAAAACGCGCTCTAGCGGCATCACTAATAATTAGACATATCAGAGGTAAAATAGGTTTCATGGAACAATAAATGCTTTTTCGACGAGACTAAGTTTGTTAAAATCCGTTCAGTGGTTTAGGAGTTACAGCTGTTTATTTAAAAAAACATTGAATTACCCCCACCACTTTATTTTAATAGATAAGTCAAAAAGTGTTAAACAAAAATTACTCGAGTAAAGCTTAGCTTTAATAAGCATAAATCTTTTGGTAACATTTACTAGGTGGATTTCAGTGAAAAATCACTTTAAAGGTTTAAGATGGCGGTTACTCCTCCTGGTGACCATTTTGGAAATCTGAAAATATTTTCCACGGTCTTCTTTTGGCCACTTTAGTCATAAAATTTTTTACCGAAAGTCTCTACGACGAATAGTTTCCGAGATACAGCACTTTGCATTCTTATCTGGCCACCCTGTACACAAAACCGATAACGTTTATCATTAATCATCATCAGCGTCAGATATTAAATCTTTTTGTTTGTTCTGATCTCATAGATTAAAGCTGGTGTTTCCAGCGTCTTTTTGTTAATCCGTGGATTCTTCATACGCCTGTAGGCCATCCTATAGAGATGTTCCTGCCAAGTGGTTCTGTATTGTTTTATTTAGTTGCCTTATTTTTGGATGTTTATGGTCCAATATTCTTCTCGTTTGGCTTTTAATAATCGTTCAATTATCACATTTGTATAGTAGTACGGGAACAGCCAAAACCTTATAAAATTTAGGAGTGTTTCTCTCCTTGTGTTTTTTAGATATCTTTTTATTGTTCCACACATGCAGTTAAATTTCGCTATTTTGCTGTTGATGTCTCTTTGTCCTCCATATCTAATTTTCTATCCTAGATAACTGAAGCACTTGATTCATGCAATTGGTGTATCATCAATAAATAATTTCCTCTCAAAAGTGATCTTGGCCTTTAAAAGCTATCATCTTAGTCTTTGGAGTAGAGATTTCTAAATTATATATTTTTGATGTTTTGTATAGTTTATGGGAAGAACGGACGACTTCGAAATGTTTTGCTGGCATAGAATGTTACGGATCGCATGGACTGCGCATAGAACCAAGCGTCGGTTTTAGAGGAAACAAAGCCAAACAAACACCTCTCAAACACCGTTTTCACTAAGATTCTTGGGCCATATTGCCAGTAGAACTAACAACCTAGAGAAAACTATTGTTCAAGGAAAACCACATGGCAAAAGATGGAGAGGCAGATCCTCTAAACCAGGGGTGGCGAACCAATGGCACGCGTGCCATTGATGGCACGCGGCAAAATAATTTGGGCACGGCCTTAATTAAGGAATTTAGGTACCTCATCGAAACAATTTATTTTTTCGTTTACATTTGACGTCATAGTAACAAAGATTATTGAGAACAAGGCTACCGGTGCTGGAACAGCAACAGACTGCGCGACAGAAATAGGTAGATTTTGCGCGAATTGCTGACCGAACGGATGGGAGTGAGCTACGGTGTGAGCTAGCGCGGGCGACGCTGAGTGACGGCGAGAGGGGCGCTGTTACGCTTAGTTTGTAGTTCGCATGCAGTATTTGAAATAACTAGTTGCATTTTACTTTAAGCATTTATTTTGTTTTCCTCTGGATCGTTAGGCAGCCCTATCTACATTTATTTTTAAATATTGAATACATTTTCCCCTGCGTAGCTAGGCAACCTTATTTCCATCTTGTGATAACATTTTTCAGCAAATTACAGCTATGTTGCTATCAATTTAGACCACTCAGCATTCCAATAGTTTTTCTGGTGGTCCTTTTCCAATTTTTGGGAGATTTTGATAACTTGAGTTGAATTGCGTGTGGTAGTATTTCTAGACCTTCTCCATCCCAGCCTTCGCTTGAATAAGTTGGTTGCCCCTCGGCTTCGTGCTTCACCAGCTTAATTATAGCTTGGTTCATTTGTGAGGGAGAATTTGGAAGCAACGAAAGCCTACTGAACGTTAGGATAATTGTTTATGGTTGCAATCCTCACGTTCACTACGCTCTTGCGAAATTTTGGGGCCCACTTTCGTTGTTTGCACGGCACTTCAGGCTGTCCGCCACCTTCAGGTTAGTTTTCTTCAGCTCCCGCCTTTTAGCTCGGTTATGTACCTAGGAATATGTATTTTTAGCCTATTTCTACCTGGCATTATTTGATGGCACGTTATGGCCTTATTAACCATTTTTTTAGAAAAAATGGCACGTAGATCAATAAAGGTTCGCCACCCCTGCTCTAAACGATGGCTTGATATCACCCTAGCGGTATTAGACGAACCACCTTCAGTTTCCATGGGTTGAAATGCTGAATGCGTAATTGTCAACAGCACATTAGTCATGATGTAGCAATAAGCGAAAAAGATAGTTTATGTGATACTTAATGATGTAATAACATTTTTATATTTCAGAATACATAATATAACATGTTATATCTTGAAAGTCACATATGAATTTGAGACTCGGGTTGTAAGTGTAGGTACGTAGTACTTTGAACAATGTTTAATAGTAAATATTCTTAAGAACCGAAAGTTTAAACTCCGTATTTGGGATGTTGGAGGTCCAGGAAAGTTGAATTTCAAGTTGTCCACTAAGATTTTCTATGAAATATAATGATTCTAATAATGTAAGAAAGCTTTTGATGTCATTTATGTAATAGTACGACACATGAAATCTAAATTACGTGCCGACTTGACGACTTTGGTCCGCTCTACAAGTCGTAATTTTAGTTGCATTTTAATTTATAATAGGTCAAATTGCAGGTATTTTCAATATCTACAAGTTTTATAATAACTACTTTTTCGCTAAATACAAGCGAAAAAGCGCGAAAAAAAATCTCGGCCCGTTCACGCTTTCCTTTCGAGTTCGATATCTCGACTAATATCGCTCGTACGTGGAAAAGTAGTTGAACATAAATTGTAGAGCACACAAAACTCTTAATAAAAGGTCCACTTGATTTTCACGAACCGCTAACGGAAACTGAATTACGCAAAAAAATCAAACGCACCTTGTTTTTAAGATGACGGAAATAGCACATAGGAGATCTTGGGTAACAACTTGAAGTTAAGCTTTACTGGACCCCCCTAACACCCAAAAAAAGGAATTTCAAATTTGCGTTGACTTTCCAGCAAATGCCTTATTTTTGTACATAGTGACTGGACTAAGTACAGCGATATCAGTTCAGTACAACCACTTTTCTAACGCGTTGGGTATACTATTTTATCGCAGTTTTTTTATAAAAAATTTATATTTTGCATTTCTATATAAAAGTAACATTAAATGTCAAAACATATCCAAGCTGCGCAGAACTTGTTTTTATGTACTGAAGCACAATAAGCAGCTCCAGTTGATGTTATACGTTTGTCAGTACTAAAGGGCAATGTTGGTGGCACTGCAAGTCTATGTTAAATTCGGGGTTAACAGGTTACGTTTCCCATCAGTCATGATACAAACTGACGCAAAACCTAACCTGCTAACTTCGAATATGACATAAACTTACTACGACACCAACAATACACTTCAGTATTGCTATAGGTAAAACGTATCGTCGCATCGTTGCTATGCTCTAATGGTTGCTATGTTGTAAAATACCACTTTACTCAACAATTTTGGATGTATAAATATAGTACATTACCATAATTTAATCCATAAAGGGGTAAAAAGGGTGTAGCGGTAAAAAGGATTAAGCGGATAAAATTATTTATTTTATTCGGTGTGGGGTCTATTTTAGAATAAAATGAGGTAAAAAATATTTTCCGAAATTCTACTATATCCCCAAGGGGTTGAGACGGGTTTTCTGTTATAATCTACATATAGAAAAGACAAAGCGTTGACTCGACAACGCAGAGCCGTGACCACTGGTACTAAGAACTTGAAATTTGCTTTAATTATGTAGGGAAGTGTTAAGACAGGATTCTCCGAAATGCCACCTCTAAGAGAACAAAAAGCTGTAAAATGTGTTTTCACAAATTTCTAAATATTTCTTAGGCCCAATGAGATATCGTCTTGGTGTTTACTTGCATACAATTTCAAAAAACATATTTGAAGATTTTTCCTTAGTCAACCCCTAAAGATGCTACTCCGGATTCGGGGTAAATTATACAACCCTTGGTATCTCCTGTATTTATGGAATTAGAACATACTTTTTTTAGGTTATAAGTGTTTTTTTTAATATCTAGAACGCGTAAGGAAATTTTAAGAATTTTACCCCTAAACGGGAAAGGAGGAGGTAACAGCGAAAAGGGGCAACGGTTAATTTCTAAAACTTTTCTGTAGCGCTTCAATGGTCATGCTATTTTTTGGGTATTTCGCCACACTACAAAATGAAAATATTGAAACATTAACGTTTTGGAAGACAAACCTACTTCCGTTATCAACAAGTAACTAATTAAATTAAAAATTAACCGGGAGAACCTAGCTTATTTTATTGAAGATCTAGTAAGGTACGACTGCTTATTGGGGTTAGTTGTACTCTGCCAGATCTCCAATAAATCAGTTAGGTTCTCCTAGTTAATTATTAATTTAATTCGTTAATTGTTTAAAACGAAGGTAGATTTGTCCTCCAAAACGTCCATGTTCTAATATTTTTCATTTTGAAGTGTGGCAAAATATCCAAAAAAATAGCATCAAGGGGTAAGGAGTTACAATTATTGATTGTTTTCGCTTGGTATCTATTTTCGAATAAAGTGGAGTATTAAGGGTTTTCCAAAATACCATCCCCAAGTGGTTCTAGCAAACATCCTGCTCTAATTTATATATATATATATATATATATATATATACAGGGAGTTTATGATAACGCGCAATATGTGTAAATGCGTTTTTTTTTAAATGCAATATGGAAACGTTACTGAGTATGTAAAAACACTAAAAACATAATATATTGTACCAGCAAGTATGTGGGTTATTACATGCCCTGTTGTTCTTTCTGATGCTTATTTTTCAATAAAATTACGGTTCATATATTGCATTTTAAAATAAACGCATTTACACATGGCGTGGCCTACCCTTAGAAACCAATAGTAACAATCAAGTTCTTATGGAAACGGGAATGTCACGTTGTGCGTTGTTATCAGGGCCCCCGTAAGGGCTACTGGTGCCTGTGTGCCAAAAAGGATTTTGGCGCCCCTTAGGGCATTTTGGATCATGTTTTTTTATTTATTTTTTTAAAGGTAGGTAGGTAGGTGGGTGCTTGAAATAAATAATAAAACTGAACTTTAGAAGTCATATTTATTTGTAGACTAAAATATCAAAATGAAACAAACAGAATAAAATCATAACAAAATAAATTAAAATAAATTCTTGTTCACACCCATTTTAAAGCATTTACTTAACTAATGGGGTACAGACACGTTGTTTATAAATACTAGAAAATAACCCAAAACTAAAAATCGCATTTTTTTTTTAGGAACAAATAACAGAAATATTGCCTAATGTCTACATATATATAAGTACTACTTTCTACTTATACTTAGATATTTTAAAAAATATGCAGATACTTCTGATAACAAATATCTAGGTAACTTCGTTATAAAATCAAATATGATAGCTATTGCAAATTCATTAATTACATCGCTAAAATTTATACCATCAAAAATTTCTTGTTCAATTGCTAATATTGCTAGCCCAGACAATCTTTCTTGAAGCATTGTCGATCTTAAATAATTTTCAATGATTTTTAACTTTGAAAAAGATCGCTCGCCAGAAGCTACAGATACAGGCAAGGTCATAAGAATTCTTAGTGAAATGCTTACGTTTGGAAGAGTGGAGATTAAATTGTTTTCAAATATATATTGTAAAATACTTAAGGGGTCAGTATCATCAAGTAATGAAAACAACTTTAACGCTTTAATTTCATTAAACAAATCATTGGAGTCTATATCCTTATTATCCTGATCTGTCAGTCGTTCTTCAAGAACAGAACAACGTTTTAAAAGATCGCTGTCACTTAATTTGAATATGTCGCTAAAAAATCCGAAAATATTATCATACTCATTTAATAAGTCAAATCGGTTTTTTAGAGAGCTTAAAGTTTGATCTATTATTTTTAAGAAAGAACTAATTTTAAAGGCGGTTTTTGGATCATGAGGGGTCTCATCTCGATGTTCATAGTCAAACAGTTTTGGTTTAAATTTCCTTCTGACCGTTGGTAACGGTGGAAAGTCTTCTTCAATTTCGAGAGAGAGTGCTACTTCTTTCGCTTGTACAAGAATTTTCTTGAAATGATTGGTCAGATCTATATTGCTGGAAGTGATCACCTACATTTTTTAGGTAGGTTTGGCATACTTTAATATTAATTGTAGCACTTTGGATTTGTTTGCTGACAATATTTACATGAAATAAAACGTCATGCCAAATAATAATTCCACAAATAAATTGAAAATTTTGTACAGACGTTAAGAGGGAACTCGCTTTATGTCTTGCATCAGTGTGAAAGGAATTATCTTCAGCTACTTCTAGAAGACTTTCGCTTTATTGCATCAATTTTGCTGGACCATCTTGTCTCACTTAGAGGCTTTAAACTTAACCCGGGGACATTTTTTCTCATAACATCTAACCTTTTTGTGGATGACGAAAAAAAATTATATAACTCTTGCACAAGATTAAAAAAGTTTATTGTAGCATCTGACACCTTAGAAGCGTCATTTACTGTTAAGTTCAAAGTATGAGCCGCACAAGGTACAAAAAGGGCTCTCGGATTCGCATCAAGAATGCGTTTTTAAAGCCCAACATGCTTTCCCTTCATGTTTGCCCCAGTATCATAACCTTGTCCCCTAATATTTTTTATATCTAAATTTAATTTTTTCAAAATTTTTGTCACAAATTTATATATCCCTTCCCCTGTAGAGTCCAGTATTGGATTAAACGCAATAAAACTTTCCTTAACTTCAACCTTTTTTGAAGTGGTGTTAAGGACAACATACCTCAGAACAAGACTAATTTGCTCAGTATGACTAGTGTCTGGTGTACAATCTAATATTATTGAAAAATATTTTGAACTGCGAACCATTTATAAAATATTATTTCTTACTTTAGACGACAATAATTCAATTATTTAATTCTGTATTTGCACGCCTAAATAATGAGTCATTTTAACAGATTTTTTTGGGAGTTACACACTCGGCTAACATGCTGTCTCATCACTGAATCAAAAGAGGCAATCATCTCAACAGCTTTTAGAAAATTTCCGTTATCATGTACGAAAAGTAATTTAGAAGAACCTTGAAATGCCAAGCATTGTGTAGATAAATACTTAACAATCGCAATAATTCTTTCCAACACGTTGCGCCAATTTTTTTTCCGTTTCTAAAATCCGCAGGTGATGAGCATTAACAGTCGTAGATGTCTCCAACATTTTTTTAAAATTTACCCAAGTGTTCATATAACTGTTGTGTAAAATTGACGTTTCGTGTCTCTTCATTAACAAAGACAAGTGTTGCCAATCAGATACTCCATTTGTATCACAAAAAGTGTTAGGAGTTTTACAAAACAACTTACATCAAAAACAAAATACAGAATCTTTAGAAATAGAGTAAATAAGCCAAGTCCTTTCGACTTTTTCTCCATTTGCTAGACTTCTTACAAAGTATTTGCACGAAAACTTTCTCTTATCTTTATTACTAGGAAAGCTAAAACTGATGTTTATCAAGAGCGGACCACGTTTAACCAATATTCTAGCTATCTCATTGGTGATTCTTTCGGGCCACAAACCGGGGTCGGACGGAATTATATCGACACTAGCCTCATTAAAGCCTTCATCGAAAGTGTCACTTGCAGCAGGTATTTCGGTAGCTGACATTACCGAACTTCTTAGACAAGCTGAATTACCTGAAGTGGATTGTTCAAGTGCTGTAGACGAGGATGGTGTCATCGCTTCATCGGGCTCTGCTGTTTTGCTGCTACAACCGCCGCCACTTGTTGCAGGACCTGATGTTACCGTGGTCGTCTCTGTTGAAATTTCAGATGGTCCACTCACGGTTACTGATATTACGGATTTAGAATCTTGAGATTCGGTCGCATCGATAGTCTCCGTGGAATCTTGATTGTTTTGCAAGAAGTGCTTTAAAGATCCAGCCATTTTTTCCCTTTCTTGTTGTCTCAGTTTGTTTTGCTCGCGAAACTTCGCACCTGAAGGTCTCTTTCTTTTATCCTGAAAAAACAAATAAATAATTAGTACTCATGGGAATTAGGAATTAACTTTTAAAGTAAGCACAATAATAAGCACCAAGTTAGCATATTTGAGTAAAAAGCAATTTGTTCGAGCCCTTTCAGCTTAAACCCTTTCAAAAATAAAGGCACAAAAAATATTAAACTAACTTGATCTTATAGCCCTTAAAAAACCCTACAAAATGGTTTTTAAAAAGATCGATAGCATAAAAACTAAGCGAGTTATGGATAAAAACCAATTACTTTTTTAAACTCGAACATGACATTTCAATTAATAAAAAGATATTTGGGTAAAAAAAATTAATTATAACCAGTATCCTATAAAGGGTTAATGTTGATAGTATAAAGTAGGGAACACTTACCATTTTATAAAAAATCAAACCGTTGAAATTGCAGTCAGCAGGTATTCAGCACTTAATTTTTTAGAAAAAAAAATAGTAAACAAAATATTCAACACAACCCTTGACAAAATAAAAATAACTTTAAATGTAAAAATTAATAGGATTACTTGTTTTTATGCACTTGCTGCACGGTCCAGTGAACTAACCGGTTTAAAAACGCCTCTGGCGATGCATCGCTTTTATAGCTTTCCAGGCATTATTCATGTCTGAACAGGAAAAATCAAGAAACTACCGCCTGACATGTTCTCGCAACATAGGAATCGGCAGTAACTGTATGATATACTAATAAAATTTCGTGTGTATTTATACCTAATCCTATTTAATTTCTCAACTTTTATATTAAAATTAATTTTTGTTTTTTGTTTTTTCTTTGCAAATTTCTTTGCAATTTTTTTTTTGGACCCTGGGTTTTGGCGCCCCTAAAGGATGACGCCCGTGTGCATTGCACACTTTGCACATATGCTAGCGGGGGCCCTGTGCGTTATAATCACGGCCTGCTGAATTGTGTGACTAATGTCACTTTCTACGGCCTGGGCATTTTTTTGTAATCCATTGTTGTTTTGATTTCTGAGAAAACGCCAATTTTGGCCGTTTGGCGCCACATACCCACGATGACATTTAAATGACAACGGCTCTCAAGACTAATTCGTGTTTAGAAATTATTTTTTTAAATGCAGTATCAGTAGGATAAGGACCTATTGTTTTGAATGTAATATAAATATGAATGGTGTAATCTATTTAGTGCCGTGTAAGTACCTTAGAGATCTATAGTTTTAATATTTTTCTTGAGAGAGGTGTGGAACTCCAAGAATTCGTAGTTGAAGACGGATTCATATTTTCAGGCAGGTATTTTTTGGATAGCTCACACATTTGCTCTAAAATATCACATGATATGCAGATAATCGTATTTCTTATAAATTTGGAAGATATTCTGGTGGTAATAGTAATGAAGTATTTTATTCTGTGTGTTATTGCAAGGTTGTAAGTTTATGTGTAATTTATTGTAAAAAAAATAAAATTAAACATTTAAAAGTAAATGTAGTAATTAAAAATGTACTAAAGGAAGTACAATGTGATTTTATAGTCTTCGCCCAGAAGAAGTTACTCGGAAATACCTTTCTTGAAAGCTACAACTAACAATTCTTTTCCTTTGTTTATGGATACATTTAAATAAAAATAAAAAGCACCAGTACGATAATTTAAATTTAGCTTTCAGACGATTTCCTTCGTAAAACATAGTTGGAGGTAAATTCATGATAAGATCTCCCTAGAGTCCCTGTATATAGGTTACTAAGAGTTGGGCAAACAGCGGGATACATTTTGATTGGTTTGGATCACTTTTTACAAGGCATGTGTGATAAAAGTTCCTTTTTTACATATTTTGTAACATATTACGACCGAAAGTATCGCATATGCAACTCTAAATTTTAACTAAATTGGGCGTATATTCCTAATAGTCGGTTCTAGAGATTCTAAGAATGATCAATACTCTGAAAACTCTCCCATCAAAAGGAATGTAGTAAGATTGGTTCACATAACCTGTTTGTTCGACATATGTCAAATATCTAATTTGGATCAAAATTGTATGTCAAATGAGGCTGTTTGCCCAACTCTTAGTAAACTACACTTCACCGCAAAATTAAGGGATCAGAAATACAAATGCAATATTTTTGTATTGTTGAAAATATTGTTATGAAACTCATATGCAATAAAGATAGTACTATTAATAAACATTTAATAACATAACTTCGATCCTTGCTGTTTAGAGAAAATCTAGACTCGTTGGTGAACAACACTGATGCCCATTCTTCATCTCCTTTCCAGTTCAAATGATCATGAGCAAATGCTAAACTCAGCCTCCCGTGAAGGGGGGCCAAAATTGAACCGGTTTCAGGATGGCTTGCCTTCATACCAGCATCATTTAGTCTCCTCAATACGATATCGCAGCTAATGACTGTTCCGGTGGACCGTTGGAGATCATTCCTCAGAGATCGAGCAGTGATGAACCTTCCACATCTCACTGTTACGACCGAATACCGGTCTTCACGTCTGGTGGTTTTCTTTTTACGATCTTGGCCAGGTCTTCTGGTATAATTCCATGTCATTTGAAACCGCGAGACACTCTGCAAATCACTGACTGCGCAACCAAAAGCCTTGCAGCAACTTCTCTTTCGGCATAGCCTTCCTTGAGCAGTGTGGCCACTGTAGATACATCTACCTGCAAAAGAGAGTTTTTCTGGACATCAGCCTCCATTTATTTTGATTTATATCACTGCATCAATTGCTTAAAACACCCTGACATGCAAGTTTTAATTACAAGACTTCTGCGATTTCTGCAGTATTTGTTATCAAGCAGCATTTTTGTGGTATCTTAAGATGTGAATGTCCCTAAAATATACGTATGTAGCGATAAATAGTGGTATGTTTATTGCGTACGAGTTTCATAACAATATTTTTAACGACAAAAAAAATATTGCACTTTTATTTTTGATCCTTTAATTTTGCGGTGAAGTGTATATACAGGATCTCTAGATCTCCCCAATTGGTATATTTGCACATTGTAGAACCGCTTTGTATTTTAACAATACCAAACGAAATCATAAGCAATAATAACGAATAAATTAATCAACAAATTATACTGTGAACGTAAATAATGTAAATGAGAAAATACACGAAAAAACTAGCAGGAAACTGATCAAAAAACACAATAGAAAATCAAAGTAAAACATACACGGGAGGGTTATATTATTGTTGTAAAATTTTAAGAAAGTTCGTAAAATTTTATCAAATATTTGCATTGTAGTCAACGTAGTAACTGATGTTACATTGAACATTTGAAATTCCCGCTCGGGGGTATACAGCGCTCTGTGGAGAATCGCGAAACTTCACATATACCCGGGCCGTGTACAGGCATGGCCAGCTAGGGTTGCCAGACCTCCTATATTTAATAGGAGTCTCCTATATTTTGTCGCAATCTCCTATATTCTATAAATAAGGTAAAATCTCCTATATTTCCAATAACCTAGAAAAACAGTAAAATTGCTTCTGTGGAATAATAATAAATATTTAAAATTCGAAATTTCACGTTGAGGGTAGGCAGCGACGCATATGGGCAGTCAACGACCAACGCCGAACAATACCGAACGTACCGAACTCGTCAACCAGTATGGCGTCAACTGTAATTTTCTCTTAAGTCGGTTTGTTATTATTTCATAATAATTTATTAATAGGTAATAGTAGAACATGTGAAAATATCCAATAATTCTGATTCTGACGACAGTGGTACTGGTAGTGGTTGTGCAGACACTTCACCCAAAAAGAAAACTAAAAAATATTCCAGCAGATATCGAAAAGAATGAGAACAAAGTTTTAAATGGTTAACAAGCACCAAAACAAGGTCAACTGCGAAATGTTAAATTTGTTCAAAATAATTTTCGATCGGAGGACAAGGCCTACAGCTCCCGCATTATAACCTTAGAATCTTCACGCAGCCAGCTCTCGGGTGCAATCACATCATATCGTGCAGTTCAGCTGCTTCCAAGACCACTATTGGCTGGTGGTTCACTGCTGTACATTCACCCTAAAAAGCTGACGCCAAATAAGTTTACACTTGACCCTTGCGTCTTTAAACTCTACTATTTTTATATAGGCTTGTTTTCTGCAAATAATGTTGGTCCAATTGTTTTATTTGCAAGAACTATTGCAGATTAAATTATTTATAAAGTAAATATATAAAAATAAGCGGCTTCGAAGATATGTTATGTACTTTTAATTCGGAGTGTACGCTTACCCCTACACTGTATCGTATTGATGCTCGAAGTGAAACTTTTTCTAGCCAAACAGTTGAAAAATGACTCATTATTTTGAAAAAAAAACTGAGGAAATTCCAAATATTGGTATTTTTATGTCATTTATTTTCAGTATTCCTGCAACCTTGACCTTCGTAAAAAGAAACGTTATCAGGTTAGGTTTTGTGTCAGTTTTGACACAGAATGACGCAAAACCTAGCTTGCCAACCTCGAATTTGACATCGACTGACAGTGCCAGCAACATATTATTCATACGTTGTATAACCATGACCATTCAAAAACGTTCGATCATTTCTGAAGGCACTGTTTATGGGAAATAAGTGGGGCGATGTTAGAAATCGCCCTTCAGCAGAATTAATTAAATCAGAACTACTGATAATGGTAAACTTTGAATTAAATTGTACAGAATTCTATAATTTTATAAAAACTAGTGAGGCATTGTTAAAAAAGGCGCAAACGAACAAAAAATATTCCTAGCATGGGTGAAATATTGTTTCATGTATTCGAAGTTTGTCAAGTTTATAATAGAGTTGTCTCCTATATATTTTCGAAATCTCCTATATATTTTTTTACCTTCTCCTATATAAAGGCTTTTTAAATCTGGCAACCCTATGGCCAGCTTCATTCATACCCACTGAGCGTGCGTTAGCGGAAACAGATGAAGCTGGCTATGGTACAAAGACGTTTGTCAAACAATTCAGCAGGTCGTGGTTATAATAAATTTACTGTACAGGGAATTTATTTTATTAGTTAACATAAGCGTTTCGTTTCTATGCCACCATTTAATCATAAAGGTAATTTCAATAGTTACAAATGAGACCAATAGATTAGAGCGTGTATTTTACGAGTTAACATAGGAATTATTACTTATCAAAAAGACAATTAAAAGTTATCCTAATGTATGCCACTGAAGGAAAGATACAACACACAAGTTGTTTCTACGTATCTACTTTTTAGTTGCATACCTACATTCCGGTAACAAAATTAAAGTTTCTTATTAGCAAGTACCTTATTCAAATTCGTATGTTAACTCGTAAAATAAACGCTCTAATATATTGATTTCATTGGTAACTATGGAAGTGACCTGTCTGATTAAATGCAGGCATTGAAACGACTGCTATGTTAACCATTAAAATAAATTCACTGTATATAAAAGACAAAACAGAGGCAACGCAGCACCGTAGGGAGGTGTCAAGAAATGATTTTCCAAAATTCCCTCCCTAAGGGGCCCAAACACGGTAAAATGTGTTTTCATGAATTCCTCAATACCTCTTACGCCTTCTTACTTAACAAAGGTAGCCAGTACAAATGTCTGAAATCGTAATTCAATATTTCTCCCTAATCGGCACTTAAAGGTGCGAATCTGGATTCGCGGTCAATTATAGAACCTTTCGTATCTGTTCTGATTGTTGAAGTAGATCATTCTGTTTTTTGCAAATCGGTGTTTTTTAAAATCTTTAGAAAACGTTTTAAGGATTTTAAAAGGTCTCATCTCTTACGCCCTTACGGGATAGAAAGAGGGTAA
The DNA here is from genome assembly GCA_940337035.1 of Agriotes lineatus. Lineage (NCBI taxonomy): Eukaryota > Metazoa > Arthropoda > Insecta > Coleoptera > Elateridae > Agriotes > Agriotes lineatus. The sequence continues at coordinate 6,367,278 of OW679203.1, read as the reverse complement.
AAGCAGAATGGGGTTAGGGGTTCCAGTTATTGAGTGTTTTCGCTATGAGTTATGAATATAACGTTTAATTTGTACATATTTTTATCTTATTCCCATTGTTATACTGCAACTATAATTTTATCCATCTATACAAGAGGAACACAATTTACCTATATATAAATTTTTCAGAGGGTACGTAAAATACCAAGGAGAGATGGTAAACGTTTTTGAGAAGAATGTTATTTCTTCCCTACCTACAATTGCTTTACAACGTTTGTTGGTTTAACGTATTGCGATGGGTGGGGGACATTCTAGACTTTATTTAAGATCTTTCTAACCCGTACGAAGAACGGTATTCTGCTAGTAACCAATATAATACTGAAATAGAAGCATCATCATGCATTATAATAAAGTCAACCCATTTGGCCTCTATCGATTCTCCCAAATCTGCAAGCTTTTGCACTGTTACGAGGACGTTTTATGTAGTGATGAAAAACTGTTTTGCTTCATGTTGAAGCATTATCGAGTCATCTCCAAGATAGTGGCCAAACGCTTTTTTGCCTTTATTTTTGCTTTACAGATAAGCAAATTTTGGTCAGGATTTTATAATCTCTTTCCCGGTCGTAGAGCCACTTGACTATCAAACTCATCTTCTGGGAAATTTCCAACTATCATATCTATACCGCCCTTCTCAATAATTGGAACTGTTGCTATGACAGTTACCAGCGAAGGAAAAGTAGTGTTGGTTGTTACCCTCAACTGCGTTGATTGTTTCTAAACAATCAACGCAGACTACGGTTGTTACTTGTCCATAACAAACAATAACAGCGAATACACTACTATAATTCTTGATCCAGCCTTCTGCAAAAATACATTATGTGGTTACTGCCAGCATTAACTTCGAGATCAAATGAGGCTGATATATTCAAAAATGTCAACATGTTGACACTTGCATTATTCGACTAGTGTAGTATTGATTTTAGTTTTTCATTATATTTCCAAATTAGTAACATTTAACCAGGGAAAAATTCAAAATGTCTAGTAAAAAAGGAGCGCCTCAACAGAAAAAAAACGATGAAGTAGAAACTCCATTTGATCGGGTGCCATACGAAACCTCCGATGTTCGAACATCCATTGCGCTACTCTTAAGCTTGGAAAAGGACGTTGTCATTAGGGCCCTAAACGTGCTAGCCAAGTACGCAGACAAAAGTGATGTGAACGTGGTATTTTTATACAAAAACGGTATGGCGGCCCAGCTGCTTCAGCTAATTGTTTACTCGGATCTTACAATTCTGAGATTTTCATTAAAGCTTCTTGGCCAAGTAGTGACCGCAAGTTCTGAGGCCGCAAGGGAATTGTCTTTGGAACGCCACGACGCGGATGTTAGAAAAATTGGCCACCTCTTCATGATCATCGATGATATTGTTGTCAAAGAATTTTCGGCACAGATATTGGCACATGTAGTAAGAAGCGAAAGAATGGCGTCCTCGTTACTTAAGATTGGTATCGTCGTTACTATCTTCAACGTTTTAAACACTTCTACCGACCCAGACACACAACTGAATACTCTGATGGTATTTAAAAGTATACTAGAGGCTCGCGAAGCTATACATGTGCTGCCTCTAGTTCCGGAATTTTCTACGAGGACCATTTTGTGTTACCTGAAAATTAAAATACCGGAGTTAAGGGAAGCTGCTCTAAATGTCATTGAAACGCTGGCGAGTTGGAGAAGCAGTGCAATGCAAGTACTTCTTCGAGAACGACAGATCATCGAGGTTTTGTTCAAGCTAATATTGAACAACGAATATAAAGACTTACATAAGAAAGCGTTCGATGTGATATTCAGCTGCATGGAATGTTTAGAGACAGCTTCTTACTTTGTAAAGTCTTTGGAATTTGTGCAGTTCTGTGAGTGGGCAAAAACGTGCCCTAAGAAGTACTTGCTTCCTACTGCTACAATTTTTACTGCGCTAACCAGACAAAGCGAATTACGACAAGTACTTTTTGACTTTTCTGTAGAAGACGCTATCTTGTCATTCTTTAGAACAGAGAACGAGTTGGTTTTTTATAAAACATGTGAAGCCGTATGCAGCATGAGCTCGCATCGTTACTGTTGCAAAAAAATAGTGACTCCTATTGTTATCAGATGCTTGGTAAACATGTTGAATCGAAAAACTATTCCAATAATTCCATACCATGAAATTGCATTAAAAACTCTCTGTACGTTAATGAAAAGAAACGGAAATGCAATGAATTTTATTGTGGCTTGCGAAGGGCTGAATCCAATTAGGGAATGTTTACTTCTGGACAAGCAGGAATTCACCAATGAAGGACTCAATACGCTCATGGAAATTTTGTATCTCTTCTCTTCCAACGCGCAACATCAGTGCTCGATTATCAACAGCCTAATATACGAAATGCTAATAAAAAGAATAGAAGATACTTCAGATACTTCCCATATAGCGCTGGTAATATTGGACCAGTACATAAATGTTGCTGAATATCGGCAATACTTTATTGAGTTTAAGGGGCCCGAAGTATTAATGAGGAAGATAAGCTCGACGCCAAGTGAAAAGGAGCTAAAGAATATTTTAGTTTTTCTTCAGCGAGCCTTTTTGTATAAAAAACTTGGTATGGCTTTCCTCTGGGGAGGATGCGTTCAAGTTTTGGAGAAGTTGAGTGACGGAATGAAGGAAGCAATTCCAGTGATTAAATATCTTATTAATATGATGTACGACCTGTACCTTCCACTTAAGTTTCATAAACTAGGCCAACTCGACATCACAGACCATCTGGACAGCCGTTTCTATTTAATAAACGACCCTTGTAAAGATTTTCCTTTCATTGAGCTTATAGACATACAAAATATGTGCCCTATCCAGACGATTTACATAGTAGATTTTAGTGCTAACGTAGAAGATCTTACGAAGAAAAAAATAGTTCCTCCAGGCCAGTCCGCAACACACATTGCGCCTTCTACGCCAAAGACACAAAATGGCATACATGCCGCGAAACGTCCCAGCATTTTAAAGAGCGGCTCAAGTTCAAGAATTCAAAAAGTTTCATTGCAATTAAACAATTATCCGCTAGTGTTACCTGAGGAAGCGTCAGAATCCGTCATGCATTTTTTGACTTGTCGGGTACCTCCTCCAATTAATTTTGGATGCATTTCCGCGGATCCCTACTTGCCACAATATCTAGAAAAGCTCAAATTGTTACTTCATCATGACAAAGAATATATCTTGTGCTTCCAACATCAGGTTAAGATTGTAGCAAGTTTTATTCGAGACGTCCTGTCCGGCCCTAAGGAAGCTAGCACACAGTTGATGGATCAGCACTGTTTGGACGTACATTTAACAGCGCTTAGGGAGAAATTAGGAACAAATTATATTCCAATCGGTTATCTACGTTACGGGTTCTACTGTGAAAGAGCGTTGTTATTCAAAGCGTTGGCAGAAAGAGTTGGGATTCCATCAACTTTAGTCAGAGGTAGGATGATAGGAAAGAACAACTTAAAGTATTGGAATGAAGTGCCGATTGCTTCGGAAGAACCTTACGTCAACGTTGATGATGAGCAAAAGACGTATTTAGCGTATGCGATAGTAGATTTAATCGACGACGTCGGTAATTTGATGCTGGTTGGGAGTTTAGAAGCCAATAAATATTGTGGTTTGTTGGACTAATTAAACTATAAACAAAGTAGTAGCAATTATATGACATGTATATAATAACCATATTATACCATTTCATTTCTTTCAAAATGATAATTTCTTTCCGAAAGATCTACCAGTTGGTACAGTTATTAATGTATACACTTTCTCATCTCATCACATTGACTTTCCCACAAGGATCGATATTGGGTTCTCATTGTTTTATCTTCGAATACGGATCTGGCTACGTGTACCGATGATACAGCAATTATTTCTTAAGCCGATGATACTAATACAGTAAGGCAAAATCTTGAAGAAGCCGTCGACCAACTAAACCACTGCATTAATAAATGGTGCACAAGTATAAATGCTAACAAAGATGACTATAAAATTTTAGTCAATGCCGACCTCAGCATCCACCAAACATACTTATCAACAACATCTCTATCTTCTGGAGGCGACGCTGTGCGTCCCTTGCAATACATTGTAATGATAATAATATTATTAACGTTGTTATTATGGTGACTACATTTGTTATAATATTACCGTACGGTTTTAATATGAATACTGCCTCTGTCAGCGCTTATTAAAAATTATGCTTGGTTTAATTAATTCTAATAATAACGGTATGTTGCCTTCTATATTTTATTCATTGGCATCTAATTTAAATTAATGCGCCGGCTAGCTATTTGAGACTCCAATTTCTGCAGTGGTTGGGTTGTAACACAGTATAAATTTCACCATAGTATAGCAAATGCTCACTTCTAAATGAATGACAGTTAACCTCGAATATTGAATGTAAACAGAGCTGTTTGAACACAAAAAATCCAGCGTAATTTTAACGCAAATCGGCCAACAATTAATAAATTCACCTCAGGTAAACAACAACAATGCAATTTAACTAATCAAGTTGCTTGACTAACCTGTATTTGTTTTCTTTCATGTCATAGGTAACGCCAATTGGCAACTGTTTCTTGCCTGCTCGCCAAATCCATTTCCGGTTTATTCATGAAAACATTACGCCAAGCTCGTAATTTCCTCATAAAACGTTATCAGCGGCTGCTACCTGTCTCTGGACCTCGATCGAAGCCTTCACCAGCTGTTGTACCTTGCTCTGCACCTTTCGGAGCCCTCAGGCTTCTTGGATCGGGGTCGAAAGTTGGGCTCGTACCGGATCACGTTTCAAAGGGACGCTAACATCCTAAGGCTTTCTGGAACAGTTTTAGCTGCTGCTGCCTTCTTGTATACCACAAACAACGGCTCCTCTATATAGATGCTGAGCACTGCTTTTTGCCTTCCGCAGGCCCAAAGTTTGCTAAAATCTAGCTTCGAAATCAAACACAAATGGGCGAAGCTTCAGGTTCAATTTGTTTACCAAATTAAGCACAACTGGGCTCTGCTCACTGGCGAATAAATAAAACTCGGCAACTGGAGAAATTATAAACTTTAATGTACGAAATCAATTGAAAACTGGGAGCCAATATTACAAACAAGCTTTTTGCTTGGCTTCCCTAATAAACAACAACAATTGACCATTTGGATTTTCATAGCAACAAGTTAACAATTATTTTAATTACGTTTTTACAATGGTTTCCCTTAACTAGTAAATTGTTTTCCTTAAATATTATTCTGGAACACTTTAACCGCACTTTGATTGCATTTTCTTCCTTTTAGTTTAATAAACACTAGTTCACAAGTTATTAGCAATTTATTGTAGTCTTTCTTGAATTCTCAGGTTGATTTTCAAATGCTCTTTGCGTTTTTGTGCCATTCTTTAGGTGTCTTGTCGATTACTGGCATAATGATATGGATACAGAACGCTGAATAAAATTTCTGTCACACTTCGAAACACCTCTGTACTTAAGCAAATTCATTATCGTATCTTCGTTACACAATTAACCTATCAGTCATCATAAATTACCTACATTTGCCATACCGACCACAAATAATGAAAATAAGCTGAACGCAACCTGCCGATACTGTTTTATTCAAATACTAACCTCTGTTAATTATACTACAGTTATTGCTAACCATGTCTTATGTAGTTATCAATGTTTACTAGTGACTTATTGTTGCAATAAATAGAATATCAATTCTGGGCCTATTTGAACTTTATTTAGTCTTCGCACATTAGCAATGCAACCAGAATTCCTGTAAGCATCATACTATTACAATGTAAAGGTTTCACGTAAATAAAAATGCAGAAATGCAGGATCTTAGTATATAGGCCCATAATCAGACGAATTTTCACAAAAAGATGCGAGAAATTTGGGTTAAAAAGTATTGGCATTAGTACAGTACAAAGTTTGAATTTCCCGCCGCATCGCGTGCCCACTGCATAATGGAAATACACGGGATGGCCTATATTTCAAAGCTTGCTATATTTAGAGACCTTGCGAACCACCAAGTGACTTAATCGTAGCAAAGAAAACGAATAAAACCCAAGTTTTAACAAAGATCATACAATGATAAGAATTCGCACTTTTGAGGTAATAACAAGTATAGTATAAATAACAAACCCTTGAGAACGCACAAAAAATACGAGTATAACAAAGTAGTAAATACAAATGTTTACAAAAGCTCGCTGGAGCAATTGTTGTTTAAATGGTGTTGAGTAAAAGAGTAGGAAAATTATCAACAGTAATGTATTAAGTGCATAGTGACTTGCCGATAATGCTGGTCAGATTGCACAACCAGCTGGATTGCGATGACTATTGCATACATCTGTCAAACGATGTCATTTGACCAATGATCGCTTCGCTGTCGGGCGTATTTTCTAAACAATCCAGCGGTCGTGCAATCTGAGCAGCATTATCGACAAGTCACTGTGCACTTACTACATTACTGTTGAAAATATGTCAGGACAGCGAAGCTGGAGGGCGTATTTTCTAAGCAATCTAGGGGGAGTGCAATCTGGTCAGCATTATTGAAGCAAGGAACTATGCACGCAATATATTTTGCGTGACTATTGCTTGAATCGATTAAAAAACTAACGAATCGTCATTTTAATGAGTAAGGTGGAGTATTACCGATAAGCTGTTATATAAAAATAATTATCGACGCAAGTCGTTTTTGATTGGTTGAAAGTTAAAAAAGCGAGTTTTATCATTGGTCAAATAACATCGTTTGGCAGATGTATGCAATAGTCACCTTAAGCAGTAATGACAAACCAAATATTTAAATTCGTGTAATTTAGAGCAAATAGCATTCACTAATTGATTAAAATGTTTTAAACTTTCCCAAATACAACCTAATTCTTATAAACGATGGCTATTTATTCAAGTACCTGTATATTTTCCATATTCAACTAATTCTTTTTGTGGGTTTGCAAACTAGCATGCAATTTTAATAAAGAAAACAAGAGATTCTAACAACTTTGAAAAATGTGTTAAGGCTAATTCTTAGCTATTCGGCAATTCTAAACAGACACAACTGTAATTTTTAACCTGTAATACACATGCCCCTCAGCACCAAAATAGCCTTCGTGATCTTTGAAAATTTTAAAAGAGTGAAGCCCAGGCGGTTACACTCGATACAATAACGTATGATCCAATGAACTTAAATGATATAAGTTCGAATCGCTAAAGAATATGAGGTAAATAATTCAAAAATTACGAACTGTTATAACCCCAATTATTTAACTAGCAGTACACGCTCCGTGGTACACATAAAAAAAAACTATTCGTCGATACATCTGGAGCTATGGGTCGGGTACCTGAGGATCTTTGCAAAACCTACGCAGGCCTTATCCTGGCCTGACTAAAAACCTGGAAGAGCTGCTCGACCAGAATTCCTCTGGCGAATAACTGACACTTACCACTCAGGCGAGCGCCAAAAACATTTACGAAAACACTATTTGGAATTAAATCCACGACAACACAAATACTTACTAGAGCTTTGACACCTGATAAAATCTTAAAACTGTAATGCTCACGCAGTATGTTATATTAGGCTCGACTTTAGCCTATTTTTATCCACCACAAAGTAATGGTTTTATGAGCCCCCTTTCCTCGCAAGCCGGGTAGGTGGCTAGCCTTGCTCGTCAAAACTGAGAGAAAAAGTTTCCTTCTTAGAAGTCCATGACTACCACAGGTGTCAGCGTGGTACCCTGTGGTCCTCCGATATTTAAAAATCTTTATGTAGTCACCGCGGGAATCGAACCTTGTCTGGCCGCCAGAGACAAACATTTTGCTTGCACGGCCGATCGTCGTGTTAGGTTAAGTTACGATAATCAACTTTCAAATTCCCTCATCGATGACACGGACAGAAAATACCTCATATGGGACTCGCGTCCGAGTCTTGTAGAACATGATGGTAGTCATTATGGATTAGTTTCATTGGGCCACTGTTCTGCTTAGAGCAATAGCGTACGTTGGCCAGATAATATACCTTGTTTGCTTCTTCGAGCGTGTCCAATTCTTTGTACAAACGCTTGCATTGCGAGGTATTGGATAAAGCCACTGCTCACTTCGCCGTTGACTTGATGGCATTGTACCGCTGGTAGTTCTCCTGGGTACGAAAATAGCACCAACCCTTGCATGCCACTTTCTTCTTTTTGAAAACTTCATTCCACCACCAAATCTGCTTATCAATAATCCCAAGAGCATCCATCAACCGTACTTGGTACTTCAGGAGCCGCCATCACTAGATACGGTACACTCTGGTTGACTGAACTTGCCGCCGTTGACTGAAGTCGAACTGGGTATCCATGACGAGGAGGTGATGTTAGGAGCCGATGCTGTCCGATGGGATTACCTTGACATCACCATCACAAGCTTCAAGTTACGCCACCTGTGTCGAACCAGTGGTCGAACTTGGATCACCATTCACTGGGACTGTCAATGATAAAGTGTACCGACTGTTTCTTCAAGAAGGTGTTGGCTACAGCAAGTTCATGCGCCTCTGTAGAAACGAGGATGCGGCAGCTATCATCGTTGCCATAGCCGAAGCCTTCACCGCAGTGGAGCCGCTCATACCGTCCTTCTCCAATCCTACATGCTCATTTGCCCATTCAGGTTCCCTTTTTTTTATTATTTATAAGGTTTGCATCCATTCTCCGTTATAGTTCTTCCAAATTTCTCTCTCTGTGGCCATTTGTTTCTACATTTTTCCTGCTCCCCTTACGACGTCTTTCCATATTAAAAGTGAGCGTCCCACATTGCATTTGGTTGTTGGCCTCCGGTCTATTAACTTACAAGACCACCTGACTTGTTCGCTTCATACTACATTTCCGGCCCAACTTTATTTTTGTTTTTCTGCTTTCTCCACCACATCTTCTAGCCCTGTTCTTTGTCTTCTCTGTGTTTCGTATTTTATCTTTAAATCTTGTGCATTACATACATTTTTTCAAGTCTCCTCTAGGTACCAAGTATTTGTCTGGCCCGATTGTTCTTAGGTGAGCTTCCAAACGCTCTTAGAATGCGTCCTTGACATTCTTGGGGGTGGCCAGTCTGCGGGACTAACACGAGAGAACTCGCAATCTTGATCGGCATGAGTCTGTCGGAAACTCGGCTAACTTCAATTACACTCTCTCGGAGTTTGCTACTGATCAACATGCCGACGCCGTTCTGGCTTAACTGCTTGCCATTGTACCTCTCGCCGATGTCTCCGGCCTTCACTCCTTTTTACGTAGTTTGCTGAACACTCTTGGCGTCTATACGGCGAGCCTGTACGAAGCCGCAAATTGGTGGAGTCGTCCAGTCATCGTACCGATATCTATTCTACCAAATGACACGCGTGGCTTACAGGAAACTCCCTAGCCAATAGATCCAAACCTTGATTAGACATTGCATATTTATGTGACTGCAAATACTTCAACATATGCGTCGCTACAAAAGTCGTTGAAAATCATCACCGTTGGCCAACTTTTTGATAGTCGTTCTTATCGGCCAACACCACTGAGAAGTGGGTTTATTGACTGGGTATATCTCTTGCTACATTTAATGTTGGTGTAGTATTTTATTGTAACTTGCTTGTATATTAGGGTTCCTTATTTTCCTATTCCTTCAAATACATCTTTAAATGTCTTCACTATTTGATATAGCCTGGTCGAGCAGCGTCACTGTGTCCATCTGAAAAGGCAAAGGGAATGTCAGCGAGTGTACTAACTATGGCCCTATACCATCCCTCTACTACATGAAATAAATATTCAACCTGGAGTCCCCCATGAGCTTATATGGCGAGTATTATATCGCATCAGGTTTCTGAAGACTATGTACGGCGACGTCCAATTCGTCATCAGTATTGGTGTACACCAAGGGTCAGCTCTATCGGCCCTGCTCTTCATCCTCTGTATGTACAGATCTATGGCAAATATCCAAATGAATCACCCATGAACGATTCCGATGATGATTTCTCACCCAATCCAGTGGAATGGCTAGGTGGGTGAAAATAGACTAAGGCCGAATCTTAAAAAGACAGAGTATATAAAAACTGGTCCTCAAACCTCTGGCACAATCGCTATTTATGGGAATGTTCAGAAGAAAGTAGAGCAGTTGAAGTACCTCAGGTGGACGCGCCAAGTCATGAAATTTTAACATTTAAAAAATAAATTAAAGCAACTATTAATACTTTTATTGCACCTAGAGTAAATTTGTTATTTACTTGTCCCAAATAATCGTTCACATTGAACACTAAAGATACAAAAAAATAAAATTCAGAAGTTGGTTTCGTAGAATAACCCCTGCACTGCTTGCCATGGTTATTCTTTCTTCACTAAACTATCTGAACTTTGTGACATTTCACCTTGCTCGCACTCGTGATGTGAACTGCCTTTTCTATTTTCAGTCACACGTTTTATCAGGTCTTGAGAAGCAAATCTTAGATCATATGCCCAACCCAGTTTAGAAAATAAATCTATCCAAAATGTCGTAAAGTTAGTGCTGTATGATCCCAGTTCGGCAGCTTTATAATCCCAGGGAAACGTGTGGTGATAGTTGTGCCAGCCTTCTCCAGATGCTATTATCGACACAAGCCAATTCTCTACCGGATATATGGTTCTGCAAAGCGAAACGTTATTAACAAAGTGCCAAGCAAAGAAAATAAGAACTTGCTTGTCGTATGGCTTTTCTCCCCACATATGTGCCACGCTGTTAACTGACCACGTACCATTCAAAACAACACAATAGCGAATTGTGCACATCACCATAACAGACCAAAACCAATCCTGACCCCACCACAGTGGGGGGATGATGGTTGGCATCACAAAAGCGAAAATAATCCATAGAGGTATAAAATATCTAAAACAGAAAACCAGTTTGTATCATTTGCGAGGTTCTATATTAAAGACAGCCTTTATAAATCTGTATTAAAATGCTCAAATTTATGTTAAGACTATGCCTATTCAAAGTGTCATATTACAATTCTGGAAAATTGTTATTTATTTAGCGTTACTATACAAATCGTGGCATTCGTAATATATTCTGCTGCTGCACCATAACATTTCCGCTATGTTTACATCGATGCGGCAGTGGTTTATTCGTTTAATATACGAAATGAAACCTTTTTGTCAATAGTGAGATTGGGGAGATCGTTGTACTTCTTCGCACGGGCTCAAGTTAACGCGGGAACAGACAATCAGCTAATTTCCAGCAAACAGGGTGTCCGTATTTGAGTGTGATCTTTCCGTGTAAGGTGACGGCCATTTTGAGAACATTAGTAGCTCATAGAGGCAGTTTCGATGAAATTCCCTTTTCCATCTCGTTGTTGTGCAGTGAAATTTCATTGCGAACTATTGTCGGATATTTGAAAATATCCTATTGTTCCACCATCAATCGTTCCGCAGCCACCCTGTATATCTTATATATGTCTTAAGCATAAAGCAAATTTAGGAAAATTGGCATTTGTGTCAGTTATATAAGATAATTTGGCAAAGGTACTGTGTCTTGTTCTAGCTTGTTTAGTTTAGTTGCAGCTTTTGATATTTTTTTTACTACCACGGTCGGTGTTGTGCCCACAGTCACCGCAGGCCTAGGCAAATGATCATTTGCCTAAATTTGCTTTATGCCTACGACATATGCATACCGTTTTGTTAAATCATATTGCAAATTCTCATTTGGTATGTATATTCTTCATTGAACTTCCACAACACGTAGTTAGCAGCTAGTTCGTCTTGCACTAAAATGAGCTGATCATCGAGAAAGAACATAATGAACATTATTGCATTTCCTTTTCGTGACATTTTCTGTTCAATCCTTAAATTTCTATTAAATATAATTTAGTTGTAAACGCGACGGATCCAAGCAGCATTCCTGCTTCAAGACGTTAGTGATATGCCTAAGGTAGAATAGCTTGAAAGTTAAGTGACGCAAGTCCTATGAGTTGCCAGTTTTAACGATACATTGAATATTACAAATTTAATAAAACAAATAACTAAACCACATACTTTTCATGAAACTGCACTACAGGGTCTGCCAAGACGTCACTCATGTCGACTTCCTTTCCTCTTGTAATGACTTCAGGGCGTTTTTTCATCATGAGCCAACCCACATGAGCGAAGAAGAATCCCCGCCTAATATCGTGAGGATCTGCGTCGCTTTCACTGAATTTATGGTGAACTCGATGGTCTCTCACCCAGTGAAAGAGGGAATTCTGGTTAAAACTTATGCATGATGGGCAATAAACATTGTAAAAAATCGAACCTACCTCGCCCGATGCAGTAAATGCAAGCATTAATAAGATCCTTAATGGCAACGTCGCCTTATATGAGCGATGACACCATAGTCGATGGGCACCTCCAGTCACCCCAAATGCATTGAAATAAGCAAATGCAACAGCTGAAAATATATTTTTTTTTTTACTAAAACTAACGCGCCTTTCACATTTACAAAAAGATTTTTTCTAAAGTGGTTTAAGTGGCTGTTAGCACTAAACATTGAGACATTCAATGAGTTCTTATAGTACTTATGATGAGATTATGTACATTCTCTGTTCTGTCTCTTTTAGTTGCTTCCCTTCCTAGTTTTCTTTTTGATGATTCTCTCGTTGGCTAGTTGCTACCATATGACGCTTACTGTCCTGATCTATTCACTTATGTGTCACACTCTCCTCACCATACGCAAAGTGTGCGGTTAAGGTTAAAATATCTCAGATTCAAGTTTAAAATGTTAATCTACAACTTTAACTCGCTGCAATAGAATGCTATACTGTCAACTAAAAGACAATATACACATCTTTAAATGATCTTCGAGTACTTGCAATCATATATTTCTTTAGATTTATTCTTTTCTAACATATCCATCCACAACTTGCCTTCACTTAAAATGAGGCCTTTCCTGGCCCTTTCGTTGGCACTTTAAATTATAATGAGACGTTTTGCATGCCTTAGTATTTTTGTAAATTACCCTTGCCCTTGTTGTTCGCCTAGCTAGCTCAGTACACGTGAAACTCGTTTTTACCTCAAAACAAAAGATGAATTCGAAAATATTCACAAAGAAACAATTTGTTTACCTACATATACTTCTTCCTCAAGCCACACATATAACAAGGAAGAAAATCAGGATTAAACCCTACAATAAATGACCACTCCTAAACGCAACTCTGTATCATTAACGCGCAAGAGCTCGTGGTTACACGTAGTTACAAGTCAAATACTAGCAAAAAAACTGTATCTGAAATACATTTACATTTAAACATTAAAAAGACACTAAAGTAACAATTTTTTATACGCAAACATTAGGCTGCATCGAAATCGGCCGTCGCGATTTAATGGCTGAGAACTGCTTTGCAGAGGATTGGGCTAACATACGTCACCAGCCTTAAATGACGCACTATACGATACTTTCCCACAAATCAAATGATTTTGGTTTTCTTTTCTGTCTCCGGTTCATGAACTGTTGGCACCGGTGTCCCTTATTTGCATTATATGTGTACGTATTAGTGTAAGTAATACGAATTTCTTTGATTGTTGGGACTTGAATCGGGATCGATTTCTATAGACTTGATTTATTTCTGTCTGGTTTTCTGCGAAGTTCCGTTTTTGTGTAAATATGTGTTCATTCTCACTCGAGCTTTTCTCTCTATTATTATTAGTGGTCTTCATTTGTCATCTTCATTTGTTGTGCGACTCTGTGCTATGCTAGATAATTTTTATGTTTCTAAAATATTTCATTGATAAAATTTAATTAAAGGATATCCCAACTGGCATTGGGTTCTCCAACCATTAAAGTATTACTAACTTTACTGATTCGTCAATATTGCATTCTACCTACAGTTTCTAAAATTTGTTAGGAAACCGGGTGATTCGTATCGTCGATTTTTTTCTCGCGTTGTGTCGCCGGCGACAGATCGGCAGAAGATGCCCAGATGTAATCGAGCACAGACATGTGTTGGTAGTGTTATTTTGTTCCATAATCATAGTCATTCGGAAAGCCCATCGTGACGGTTCGGTAATTAACCTTCGAATATTCCATCTCACCGATGCGCAAGCTTATACCTAAGTTTAAAATTTAGAATACCGTTTCGTTTTTGTCTTTAGTGGAATTTTTCGTCTATCGATTGCAGAATACATTCAAAGTAACATTCTGTATCGTGTTCCGCTACTCTGTGTATAGTGGCAGCGTCATTAACGCCCTGTACATCAATCTATCGTTTCCCAACCCTGCGGCGTCCCAAAAAGCCTTGGGAAGACTATCCGTTAAACGCGTGTGCATTTACGCTAACTGCTCGTATATATTTTCGAACAACCGTTGTATATTCCTCACACAAAGTTCTGGAAAAGTTCTCCTACATAGCCAGTGAAGCTACCGATTTTGCTCAGTTTTAGAGCCAGGAGCCCCAGCACTTAGATATTCACAAATTCCACCGACATTTTATGCGTGTTCATATTTTGCGGATATTATCGTCAAGTTTGGAATGCGTTTTAGCAAATAAATTGAAGAAGGTTTTGGGACATATCCCCATTCATAGTGCAGTAACGAAGGTTTTCGCCGAGCTGCACCAGTATGTCAATATTATTTTCTTCGGTGGAATTCGTTCGCCGAGACCGTCTGCTGGCTTTGTTGTTAACACGCACGTAGAATTCTTAAGATTTGTTCTGAAAACCCTTTCTTGTGGTCACAGATGCAAAACTGACTCGCTGGATTGCAATATTGTAATTTCATGTTAATAGAGTTATTTTCATTTTTAAAACACAGTGCAGTTTTACTTGTTTTGCAACTAAGTAAGCATTTCCAAAGGTTTAGAAAACAATTTAAGTTTCAAATCCTGGAGTTGAGCAGCGAAAGCTTGCTCTTCCAGTTTAAGACTCCTCCCATCCCACTAACCGTAGCAACTTTTTAAGCATCTTGTGGATAGTAAACGAATTTTAACCTGTAACAAATTATTTTGTATGACTACATCTGCCATTTATCTTATTCCCTACAAATATTTCTCCTTTTAGTTTGCTATCCCACACAATTAAATACTCTATTTTTCACTTATCGATTATCCATTATCGTATCCTTCACTTTTATACTGTACGCGTTTTAATAGTCCCCCTCAGATCGCTCTTCGCTTCTTTCTATATTTCGTACGGTTAAACGAAAGTAATATTTACTTCAATATTCCACTTGGATTCCACTATCTGCTTAATTATATGACAGAAAACGTACAAAAGCAAGACACATAACTATTTCAAATTAATTTTTGAAAAATGCAAGAATGTGCTGTTATCATTTTTATTATTATCTGCTTACAGTACACTCTTACAAATAAAGTTGTTACTTACCCCAAAACGCCAGCCTTAAATTTTGTACGAAAGGAAATTTTATAATAGACCACAGCGAAACCATATGAAGCACTGCGATAGCTATAATATTCAGCCATTTCAATTCCTCTTGAAAAGTTCCTATAATCGATTTATAGCCAGCTTGATGTGTTCCTTCAGATACTATCTTTTTTGCACCTCGTTCTTTTGTTTCGCTACCCATACTACTATCGACCACTGTTAATAATTTTACTATAAAAATAAATATGTAAATGATAACTTCAACACAAAATGTTTACAATCCCTTATTATTATTAATACACAATAGCATTTTTTTTAATGGGAGAGGTTGCATAGACCAGTTCTAAAAATTAGTGAATATTAAGTATTAAATTAACTACGTAGATGTAAATTGCAACAGCAGTTATCTCTAAATTCAAGTCCATAATTAGTTCTTTATTAAAATACACGCACGTAAACAGTTCTGATATAAAAGAAAGTGTCGTAGCCTTCGCAATAACTACACAAAACTCGATAGCAGCGATAATTTTGTAATTAAGCTACTGTAAATATTCATAAATTACGCCTTAACTAAATAACTACAAGAAATTGTGTCTGTATCATTTTTATTGATGCTTTTATAGCATGTATATTTAATTTTTCTGTTCCTTTAAAAAGGCAAATAATATAAGGGGTTCCAGATTCCAAATTTCTAAAAATTTAAAATTTTCAAAACTAACGCTTCGCATTTCCTTTAAAATCATTTCAATAAATTAAAATTCGCTTCAGTAACTTTCTGTAGGATTGTATCCCTTGTTTTGTTCGGATTGTTCTTAGCACAATTTGTTTAAGAAATCGACTAGCTACTGTCGGTAGCTTAATTCGATGTGTCGCTTCGCTAATTTAAAAGCATTTTTAAAGCTTTTATTATTTTTCTTACAAAAACTACATCAAATCGGATCTGAAGTGTGGCCATTACAGTAACAAACCTGTACTTGTCATGAAGCAAGTTTATGACCCCTAAAGCTTAAACTTATAATCTCTTGTAAACCTGTAGAATGAACTTAGTTCAGATAAATGTATAGAACTGGCTTTAACAAAATTATTTTTGTTTGGACATTTTACAATTTTAACATTGATACCAAATTTAAGCCAAAATCAAACGATAGTGACAATATGGGCATATTTGAGGGCCAGTCAGCTACAGCTAAAATCATGTAAGAAGAATAAACCGGAGTACCCCGAAGTAACTTCCGCTTAGAGTCGGATGACGTTTACCGTCGCGTCGTGCATTGTAAAGTCAGTGGAGCAGTGAAGTTTTAATGAAATCTTACTTAACCGTTTGAAAACTATCTAGGCTAATTTATTTGTTATCACAGATCAAAGTTATTTAGAAATTAGTATGTATTTAAATTTTTTTACAGGTAATTCAAAACCTATTTATCACAAGTATTTACGTATTGTAGGTAAAAGTTCGCTAATGATTGGAGCCATTATAATGTGGATCCAAACTGTGCATAATTATGTCGCAGATTTTGAGACTAATTACAATAAATACACAGAATTATTTGTTTTTAATAGGTATTTAACTTAATAAATAAAATACAGGTTTGAGAAATTTCTTAATTTATTTCATGTAGGTAATATAAAATTATCGCAAATTACGACGATAACGTTAAATATATAATTTTAAAGACATAAAGTAATATAAATAAACAACTTTAAATACAAGGTGCCCCAAAAAGGAGTGGTAACTTTTACAAATTATCTCAACAGATGTCACTTATTGTACCTTAAGAAACAAGAAAAATATATGTTGCAACATTTGAATTTTAACGATATGGTGAAAAATTTGTAAATGTCATTAATGTCACATAATATTACCTGTCAAGATTATGGAATTTCAGGAATGAATTGTTGTAGTAAAGTGGTTCTACCAATACAAAATTAACCAAACAGATAATATGGCTGCAATATTTGTACAACAGAAGTGGGTGCAAGTACAAAGGCAAGCGCCAAGTAAGAATTCGATTTTGAAATTAATGAACAAATTTGAAAGAACCTGGTGAAGTGACGAATCAGTGCAAGAGGAATAGTGGCCGGAGAAGATCAGTGCGAAAGCTTGAAAATGCAACAGAGATCCACCAACATCTGCTAGACGAGCCCACGACGTCTCAACGGCGATTCGTTCGCCAACTTCAAATTTCTAATGGTTCGGTATCTTGGCTGATTGACGACATTGGTTTAAAATCGTATAGCCCTCAGCTAATTCATGCCTTAAATGAAGATGATCCCGACCAACGGCTTGAATTCTGTAACACTTTCTTGGACATGGTATATAGGCACAATTGTGTTGTTTATTACTCAGACGAAAATGAACATCCTACCATTGAGGTAGGTATTCACTTGGCATTAACGTTTGAGCGGTCATTTTCAGCAGAGGGATTATTGATCAAATTCCTATTTGGCGCTTGTCTTCCTTGCAGTTGTATCCAACACTGTTGTATAAATATTGTAGCTAAACTGTCTGTTTGGTTAATTTTGTATTTCAGTCAAATTAAATGCCTAAACTTTGAAGTTAATAATTCGTTATAACCTATAAATATGCTATGACAAATCTCATGACTTACTTAACCCCGGCTGTTAAATTGTTAAGTGATACCAACTCATTTTAAAAATTATACTATTTATGTCGCTATGTTGCCAAATTTCGTAAATTAATTTTACTTTAAAAAAAGCGACATCTGTTGAGACAATTCGGAAAAGTTACCACTCCTTTTTGGGGCACCTTGTATATAGAGTAGCATAAATAAGTAAAGTAAAAATAAAGGTACCTACTATACCTATGTTATCTACGAGTATATTTCACATTATTTGCATATCACAGAAAAATCTTAAAAGTCCTAAGAAACATAGTAATAAACTAATTATATCCCAGTTCCTACAAGAACACATGACATCAATTGATATTTTCGTCAGTATTCCCACAATCTTCGTCGCTGCATTCGTCATCAGAAGCTACGTATATTTACGGTAAACACAAATTTGTCCCCAAGATCATCAAGTACAGTCTCACTGTTCCTATATTTATCTTCAATCTTTTTCACTTGTTCGCAAACTTTCTTCCAGTCTTCTACAGTAATATACTCAAATCCCTCTTCGGCCATTTTTTGTCTTCAAATTTGAATGTTACATTTTTAGAAGCTACGTGATATTTTACATTGACCCACGTGAGTTCTATAGGATTTAAGTCTTGATGATAGGGTGGTAACCGTAGTATATTATGTCCATATTCATTAAAAGATTTAACAATTTTATACTGAAAATATTTCTCCTTGTGTTGCTTTATTAAGTAATATAAAGTGTATTTTAGCCATAGATAAACTATGTCCAATCCCTTTTTCTTGAAGCCAAGAAGTCATTTCTGCATTTTTTGAATTTGATATGAGCGCCTGGTTATCTAGAACATTGTGATACGGTGCATTGTCTATTACAACAACACTTTCTTTGCGGAGGGTTGTAATTAGCTTTGTTACTGGCCACTTAGAAAATTTTTCAAAATTCGTGTCATAATGGTAATCGCCTGATATTGCCTTAGCCTTCAAAATTAGAAGTGAATTTTTAATAACGCCGCCTTCGTATCCAGCGTGCATAATAATTAATCGTGGTCCTTTACCTATTGGCGAAAGTAAGCAGTTGTTGCTTCGATCCGACCAAGATTTTGTTGCTGTATGACTGCTATGAATACAGGTCTCATCTAAACAAACAATTGGCTTATATTGCTCTCCGAACATTTTTCATTTAGATAAATAATTACTACGGAGAAGTCTGATGTCGTCACTTTCGATTATTTTCAGTTTTAACTCATCTAAAATCCACATTTTTAAGATCCTCCCTAAAGATGATACACTTCCTTCGAAGTTTACTGCTTCTTGTGTCTTGCTTAGTAGGGTTTTCAAGCTAAAACGATCGTAATACAGTTTATGAAAATCACAAATTAATGATTTAAGCACACTTTTATCCGCCCCATGTATTCTAATAATAATAATAATAATAATTTTCAGTGGGGTGTTTCTTTTGCCTTTTCCCTTGAGGAGATTTAAAAGGTTCTCCTTCTGATTTAATTTAAGCTTTCCTCATTATTCTTCCTACCGTGCTAAGCGATATTTCGGAAGCTGCACAGAGATGGCCCTGTAGTTCTGTATCTGTAGTGTGTGGAGGTATTTCACAACTTCCAGCCCGCAGTTGTGTTAAAAGAATAAACACATTTTATAAAACGAGTTTGTAAAAACGTACTTCTAAATAACGCTAAATAACACAATAATTAAACAAAACGGTTCAGGTCTTCAACGATAAGCTGTTGTAAGCGAAATTTTGTAAACGAGTAGTACACCGCCGTGGTTTAAATGTTCGCGTTACTCCCACTCCAACAGTTTGCTACCACGCAACTTTGGCAACATTCTTCTAAGGTGATTTTATGTGTAAGAGCTTAAATTTATTCACCAATATAAAAAAGGGTGCCAATATGCTTTTATGCAACGAATGTGCTCAGATAGAGACGAGAACTCATGAACTCAGAGTTTCATCAAAATCACAATTACCTGAAATGGTATAAATATCATAACCAGCTTATAACTCAGTTTGTAGTAACTAAAACGAACATAATTATTTAACCCTTGCGTTGGGCACAGTAAACTGTAATGCGGCTTCTTTTCGTGCCCTATACTCTACTTTACTGTGAATTTAGATTGCCGTTTGTTTGCTAGTTAGCTCAGTCGTAAAAGCACAACACCCGATCTTACCTCAATACAGCTAAGGAAAAGTCAATATTGCTTTTGCCGGTCTGCGGAACAGTCCACAAGTCAATGTTTAAATTCCGCACACGAATCTACTGAATACGACCCTGACTTCAATAGCATGAAATCAGCTAAAGTGATGTATCAACAAGGTGATGCAGCGCTTTGTCCTGGCGTGCTGAATCAGCAAGTGCGCGAACGTGGCCTTTGGGTGCGTCCTGGCTCGTTGTAGCTGTTGCGCAATGCGTTGCAATGCCGTTAATTCCTTAATACGGCTTGGGGTTGTTTCAATTTTCCTGGGTCGTCGTACATTCACGAGTAAAATGTAATTATGGTAACTAAACTTGCCTTCATTTTGCAGCAAGATGGCCAAGATGTTAGCTCCGTGTGTTGGCAAATTCGACTGGCTTCCTTGAAGCTCGAATGGCAGCCGGAATAGCAGTTCTGGGTGTGAACTGCAGCTGTATCTCGGAGATGCTTTCCCAAGCTGGCTCCTATAATACTTCGCGTAGCGTCCCTTTGGCTTCGGGCGACACGCGCCACTCGCTTGTTGGCAAACGACTGCCTCCCGCGTTTCTGTTCGTGCGCAAGCTGTGCCACACCATTATGTCACTCCGTGGCATTCAGTTATAATAATAGCTCACGGGATCATTATTCCGCGTAATCTAATTATTACAATGTCAGAAATACGGCTTGGCTTCAAACTAGCAGGGTGATTTTTAAATAAGAAGGTTGCCCGAACTAACCCGTTACAAGTAAAATGTATAATAGTCGGGAATATATGATTAGCACACAGTTAGCTTTAGACTAAGCATTAAACGGAGTGCACTCAATAGTCAAACTGTTATTACTACTATTCGCAAGCACATAAAATATGTAATAGTATATTGCATAAGAAATCGCGAGTCACATATATTTTGCGTGTGTATTTGAGAAATGAGGCGAAGCACTCTCAAGCGAGTTATGTAGGCTATTTCTAGTCTAGTGTATAATTGCACACTATTTTCATACGAAACACACTCGTTGTGATAATGACCTGGGTCATTAAAATTAAAAAAGTAAATATCATTAACAAGGCAAATAAAGCCCCGATGAGGCGTTAACGGAACTCATCGGAGGCGCAAAAGTACAACGAGATCCAATGTCAAAATACCAAAAAAACATAAGCAGAGGTGAAGTTCGAGGAACCCCGAGAGAATTCAATCAAACACTAGCTTCTTGGCAATCAACAACAGACCACCCAAAGTAGGTCCAGGCTGCCTCCCAAACAGGGCTCTCCAGGGGCTGACGCCACAAAACTCAGCACCAAGGGAATCAGATAGGAACTTCTTAGTCAAACTGTAGTTTACTGGAGCAGCTAATTGGATCATTACAGCACGTACACGATGCGGGACAAAAACACTTGAACACAGAATCAGGATAGCTCGATACGATATCGTAACATCCGGCTAAAGAATCAAGACAGCTCATTACAGGATTAAAACAAATACTCCCAAAATTAAACCAATTCGACAAGAACAAGAAAAAAAGTTAAGATGACCACGTGCACTTACCACAAAGGTTGAAATTGGGCTAAGAAGGACAGCCATCTTGGCATTAACAGAATTCGAACAAAAATGGGCGAACATTTGTGAACGACTATCAACAAACGGCGAGACCGCCAGCGGCGACAAGGCGGACAAAATTAGAACGACGACGAGGACAATTCAAATAATACGCCCAATTACTCTAGCTCCAAATGCGTCGCTTTTTGCCAGTAATAACATTTACAGAACACTTAATCTGGTTTGTCTTCTATTAGACTTTCTCAATTTGAAACATTATTGATCTGCCTGGAATGGTAGCTAGACTAATCTAACAGTAAGACTGCATTACTAGGAACATTTGGCAATAAACAGTTTTTGAGCCTCAACTTGAACAATACCGCTCTCATATCTGCATGATAGTATGTAGTATGTTTAGCCCAAATTACAGGCTCACAAACAAGCCAACCGGAATGGAGCCTGCATGCAATAAAATTAATCGCTTTCCTGTTGTACGTACATTTATTTTCATTGGCTGGAATAGTCTACACAACTGACAATATCGTGGGTGCCTCATCTAAGTAATTTATATATTTGGTTACATCTGCATTTTTTATTCCTCCAGATATTCCACCCTAGAGATTTGTAGCTTCTTCTATTCCATAATTGTTTGACGTTTGTTGATAGCTTTATATTTAAAGCACATATTTTTATTAAATCCTTCCATTACACTGTTAGAATAATTTAATCCGGTGCTCTAACTTTTTAATTGATGATGCTTTTTTTAAAACTCCCTGCTTTTTCTTGAACTTGTTATAAATAATCATAATTTGTTTAGCATACAACTACAATTGTGTTTTACATTGACAGTCTCGTATTTCCCATTACCTTTTTTTGCGGTAGAGTGAGTCATCAATTTCATCGTTGCGGTTGCTACCTTTTAAACTCTGATATGTTCACTAGCTACTTCAAAATCAACTAAATATACTTTTAAGAATACTTACTTTAGAATAACATTAGTAAGTAGTTAAAAATCATTTATTAAAAATATTTATGCCATATCGTAAAGTCATTGCTCTGAATTCTTAACAAATATGTAAACACAATAAAAGGCGCGTATTCGAACTTTAATGACTGACTGAGTACCTTAAATTTTACTAAGCTGTTTTCAATTCGTGTACTAACAGTTAAGGATCAAAAAAGTTAACCATTTTACTCTATATCTATCATTTATAGCAAATTTCTATTTGAAGGGTATAAATCTAAATCTTTAAATTTGCCCGATTCTATTTCTAGCACCATGTGGTCCGCCGCTTATCACATAATATTCAGGATGTCTGCTTCTGATATTTGTAGTATCGTGGCTGCATCACTTATTGTACACTGGTTTGTTATATTTCGAAGCCATGAATGTTGCTTTCGTCGACGGTCCTCGACGTTCATCTATCTTTTCGAATCCGAAACTTCGTACAATACAAACTGCTGTAACCCGCTATCACCACCCTTCTTCGCTCAGCCGACGGTTGTTTCCCCATTATGCATTTCCAGTTAAGTTGAATTACTAAGCAATGCATGTTGTGAATTACCACCATTAGGAATATGGTTGTGCACATTGTGAAATAATTAAGAATTCGCCGCTTCAGGCAGAATCAAGTTTTGTGTGCATCCCCAACGGGAGTGCAGTAACGCCGTAAGAGAACAGGTTACCCTTTAGGGCAAGCGACTGAATTTATCGAAGGGAAGGGTTTTAACGCTTCCAGCAAACGAGGTGCGGGCATGTTCACTCTGTTTTTCACGCAATGATTAGTTAGTTTACGATGGGTTGCTTATTGTTTAAATAGGGCGTTGTCCCGAAATCAGTGTAAAAACCGGATCAAATACTGCTTTCTCATAGAATTCTAAACAACTGGTGGTCGTATTCTACTACTCTGTGTGTGTTTCGACAACCCTCAGATTCCATTAAGCGGATTTTAACTAATCGTTGCTGCAACTCTTTATCTGTATCTGTGTGAGGCGCTGGAGGAATGCGTTTTCGTAGACCTCCCGCTATTTTCTCTAAACACGTCGCCGTCGGAGGCTCTCCCAGGTAAATTTCCATCACCTCCAGATGCCTTGGTAGTCCAAAGAAGCAGGCATCTGATACTTGCCCAGCCAAACGAAAATTTAAAGGAACTGCAGGTTGCTTTTGCAACAATGCCAGATGTGTGCTTCTTTTGCATGTCACATTAATGCTTACTTATAGTGTTCCCTTGAACCCTTCGATTGTCGTGATATGAACGTTTAAGTTAAACGTAAATATCTATTGAATGTTGTGTTAATACGCAGAGTATAGTTAATTTGATGAGCTGTAAACTGAATATTAAGCCGGCGTTGGCTGATAAATTCCTGAATTTCAAGTATATAATAACGGCATTTCGGTTTATGATAAATTGAATTTTATGTTCATTAACGTCATCTCCAATGTATCTTGTTGTCTACGCATTATGCCGACTTAAATAACTTTCTCGATGCTTTTTTATGATCTTTCTAAAACAACTAGCAGGAAGTGATTCAAAAGAAAGCGAAGACCAGTATTAACATGTATTTTTAGGTGATGCTGAAAGGTAAGTTACTTATCTATGTGACCTACCGACGCACCACATCCCACCAATAATTTGTGGATCTTCATTTCGTGATTTAACGAGATTGGCAGTTGTCTATGATTGAAAAGAGATCACGTGCGCCCTCGTATTAATTAACATTCTCGACGTACCCTTATTTTGAGTTAGTGAACAAAAATACATTTCATTGTTCTTTTAGTTGAACCGCCTTTTGTCTCGACTGTCAGTTGACTGAAGCAATTAGTAGTTACAGGGTTGATTTTTTTTTACTAATTACCATTAGCACCTGTAATTAGCTGACCTCGTTTTGGTGATGTAAGTAGCGTTTCGCCAGGTAACAATTAATAGTTGTTTTAAATGAAAATACCCTCTAACATTAATATTTAAAAAAGCAAAACATTTTAATAATCTGTATGTATCTTGTTAAGTTGTCAGGTAAGTTTAGAAATTGGCCACAGCCACTGTCTTTTTGGGGACGGAACGTGTTTTGAGTGTTACTTAGCCGGGTAATACGGTAGCTATTTTGGGAATATCAACGGCCCTTCGCGGCAATTTCAAAGTTGTCTGATTTAATCATTATCAGGGCGCACCCTAAAAATCTGATATTCTATTTCCCGTCTCGTTGTTGTACAGTAGAATTTAATTTCGACTTCTGGCCGGATATCAAGGAAGCTCCTATCGCTCCCCCATCCAACGTTTTGCAACCATCTTATATAGCGACCCGCCAAGCCGACGCCCGACGCCTTAATCTGAAGCTATAGTAGCTCAGGCGAGAGTTGACTTAATCTTGTTTTTGCCTTCAACGCCGATTAGACTCTTCATTTCCAGCTAAGTCGAATATGTGGTATTTAAGAATTGACTGCCTTATAAGGACCTAGGTTTTGAGTGCCCTTGTTAGGAGCGTAGCAACACCTTAAGCGAGCTGTTGCTGGCTTGCTGCCTGGTTATTAATGTTGTTTTCCTCCTGAAATCGTACCTGTGTACATATAGGTCGGGTTATTTTATTTATGTGTAGTATACGCAGTGTCACGCACCACGCAATTTTAGAGAAAATCGTACGACACTAATTAAGAACCAATAGAAAAATTAATTTTAGTATGGTTTCCAAGCCAACGAAAAAAAATGTCGATAATCTTTTTTAAGTTGACTAACCTAACTGAAATTATTAGGCGATAATTTTTGGATATTCACTGTTGTTTATATGTTGGTTAGCAGGTTAGGTTTTGCGTCAGTCTGTGTCAAAACTGATGCAAAACCTAACCTGCTAACCTCGACTTTGACATAGACTTATAGTGCCACCAACATATTAACAACTTACTATGGATACACTTTTGATATCACTTGATGTTTTATTGTTGAGTAAAATTTAAATTTTACTTTTTATGGCCGTGTCGCTATGATTTTCTTGCCGAATCTACATTCTAGCATTAATTCATGTCCGGTAATTTTCTTATCGTGCACAGAACAACGTAATCGGTCCTCGCGTACTGCTCGTGTAGATTAATATGTTGTTTCTGTGCACTCTAAAGAATCACCGGAAAGAATTAATGCACTTATGAAATTATAAGTGATAATTCTTGACAATCGCAGCCTCCAGCGTGTACTCGCCTTAATATATTTCATGTGTCTTATCTTGATATAATGGTCTCAAATTTCATGCGGTGTGATGTTGTCAGTGAAGGGA
Source organism: Agriotes lineatus (assembly GCA_940337035.1). Classification (NCBI taxonomy): domain Eukaryota; kingdom Metazoa; phylum Arthropoda; class Insecta; order Coleoptera; family Elateridae; genus Agriotes; species Agriotes lineatus. Next base: position 6,341,363 of record OW679203.1, on the reverse strand, counting down.
TATTCAGTTCCACAAATTCTTGAAATAAGATGACCATGTCATCATGACAGAAGGTACTCGAAAGTCATATCTTGTAGCTGGCGTAGGAAATTCTTCCCGGTGAGAACATCATTTCATTCTCCGTTGATACAACAGGTGGCGCCTACGACGAATTATTCGAATTCGTCTATATACCTTGAAGGGTACAATTTGTTTTGACTACCGCCGGCGAGCCTTTTCTTCCAGCCCACAATCTCCTCTCTTCCCACTGAGATACTGGACCATTTTTGTGATTTGTTGCGGGTAACAAGTCGGGATTTTCCCCCTTAGCAAAGTAAAAATTTCTAAAACGCTTTTATAATGGTTTTCTTACGAGTACTTTTGAACATAGAATTTACAGTAATTAATTTATATGTGATATTTAAGTACACCCTGCATTTATTTATTTTGTACCCAGCCAACAGCCGTTACTCCAATTATAGGCGTCGCTGTACATTTAGGTGAACCTAAAGATTCACCAGTTTATGGCAGTACAATGGTATATTATTATACGAGTTTCATAAGAAGGGCCTTGTAGCACGCGCGGGTTTGGGGCACGACGAGCGCAGCGAGGAGTGCTCCAATGGAACCAAGTGCTACAATGCCTCTTAATGAACGAGTATAATATTAGTTATTTACTATACAAGTGGGATAAGAGTGATAACATTTTTTACAATACATGTGTGATAATGCATCATTAATATACGTGTATGTAAGCACACAAGTATATTAATGATGCATTATCACACATGTATTGTACAAAATTTTATCTACAACTCCCCAAAATTGAGAAGAGTTAATTAAGAGAAATGGCAGATCTATCATTTTCAACAATATGTTAGTAGGCAAATGTCATTATGTCATTCATTTGATACTATTTCAGTTAGGTATGAAGCCATTACACCACTCAGTTAGGTAATGACGCCATTACATAATTGAGTGGTGTAATGAGCTTCATTACCTAACGAAAATAGTGTCAAGTGAGTGACGTAATGAGTTATTTATCCCACTGGAGTAGATAAACTATTTTTTCTCCAACCACACGGATAAGACGCCATATTGTCGAATAATTTTGTATAAAAAGTAAGTCATTTCGGGATGTTCACCAATTACCTTGGCAACTGTACACTTTTAGATTCATATTTGCACTAGTACAAAAATGGACGCAAGATAGGGTTTTACATATTAAATTTTAAATAAAAAACAAACGCTTCGTGAATATTCGACATTCGCCGTCGTTGTTTATTTTCCCCGTATAGTGATTGTTTATTTGCGCCATGACAGTTCTACAATATAACCTACAATGTTTGATTCTAAATAATAAGTCATATTACCGAATTTATGAGTAGTTGGAGAAAAAATATTATGTTTCATTCGCACAAAAAATGCGTTTTCGGGACGCGTATGACTCGCCGGACTCCGCTGCGCGTCGTCCGGCGATCTGTCTTACTTGTCCCGAAATCATGAATTTTTTGTACTAATGAAACAAATAACTATTATCTACTTTGAGTTGCTGATTTTATAGAAATTTTAAATTTCCGGTACTGAACTTATTAAATTGCAACCTAAAACCATGATTGTGTTTAATTAATTCGTTAAAAAGTATCTTCAGTTAAAGTTATATTTCATTAGAATAAATTTAATAAATACAGTTCAGAAATTGTGGTTATGTATTCGACATCTGACGTTTGTCGTGTTATGAGCATGTGAAAGCAAATGTCAGCAATTTTATAAAACAAATGGTTACCAAAAAGAGTGTTATAATGGACTCCATTGTAGCACTGTTTTCGGTGTCGTAATAACCATATTGTGACATCAAAGTAGATAAAATTATAATTTTAAGTATTTCAGCCAATGTAAATGTTTAATTTACGAGCGAGCGCAGCGAAGCGAGTGGATTAATGTTACACGAACATGGAAGAATCACTTTTGTAACGTGTTGAACATGCAATTTTTTCTAATACCATGGCAGTGCAGTTGTGAACTGTATATAAAAAAGGCCAATTAGGGCCGATTCTTAATAACCTAAAGAAAACGTTCAATTCAGACAGCTTACCTGACGAATTGAAACGGAGCGGCGTGGCAGTTACATAGTTAAAAGTAAAACTTGTAGTGCCACAAGTGCATATACCAAATGCAAATGTACTATGATACTTTTAAAAACAATCTTACAGTTATGCCAAACATCTTATTTTGTTACCGAGAACAATGAGAGCAATCAAAAACTAATGTTGCACGCTTTTAGCGGACTAACAATCAAATCGGTTCAAATTACAGAGCGTTAACGTTCCACTTTAACGAATTTCCAATACTAAACTATTCAATCGAGCAATAAACCAATGGATTTGGGCATTCCGCACGTGTGATTTTGAATTATCTAGAAATCCATCGAGCACCCATACAAATAATAGCTGTTTATGAAACTAGTGCGAATGTTTAAAGCACAGGCAGCGCAGTGTAGCGAGTTCTGCAATTCATGGAAGTGCCTTAAACGTATTTTTCACACAAGCGTCATACAAGATTTTATCCACGAATATGCAAATATTAATGAATATCTTGAACATTTTGACGACTCTTTCAATACTTAATTCCACAAACTACCAAAGTGCGTCAAAATGTGAATTCATAATCAAAACATCTGTTCCTAATGTAATGAACGTTTGTTTCTGTTGTTTCGTTCCAAAAAGGTAAACAAAATCTGGTGTGACACACTCACATAACTTCCTTTTACAGTGATCTTATAATTAGTAAAAAATTTATTTTTAATTTTTATGCACTTCTCAATTTTTTTCAAAAATTACAAATTCTACAAAAAACGGTACAAAATAGAGCGTTAGTTCAAGAGATAAATTTTCTCTAAAATTTTAAGCTGTGTTCTATTTAAAATAGAAGTTAATAAATAAAATAAAAAAAAACAAAAGAAACCCATTTTAGAAGTATTTAACTGGAAAATCATCTATCTCACATCAATACACATTAAAAATTTAATAAAAATGTAAAGTTTGAAAAAAACGTTAAAGCCGTTTTTGAAAAAGTCGAAAAAACTGAAAAATCGCAAGAGTAAACACCTACTTCCGGTTATGCGATTTTCTTCAAAAGCTTGCTGTCGTATCTAGATAGTACACAAAACTTATATATGAAGTTTCAACGCCATACCTCTTTTCGTTTTTGAGATATTCTGTTCACAGACAGACTGACAGACAGACACATAGACAGCTCAATAAATAAAAACATGTTTTTTGGGTTCTGGGGGCTCTAAATCGTAAATATCTGTTGAAAATTCAATTTCGAATTTTTGGGGTGAATCCAATACTTCCTTTATCGTAAAAGGAAGTAAAATACACTGTCATACATGTTCACGTACTTGTTTTTCCATACTGCTATCTTGGAACCCGAAACTTGGTCAAAAAGGACTTTAGAATTTCAAATCGACAATGCATAGTTTCTTTAAAATAATTAAAAAAATGTGTAAAAATCTTTCGCAAGTGTTTCCGTGACGCTGGTTGTGCAAATTTGTGCAAGTCTTTGATTTGCGTAGTTACGGAATTATTTTTGCACTCGTCCAAATCGCACCTTGGAACATAAACTTTAAAATATTGTAGAACCAGGTTGTTTGCCGACAGGAGATGGAACATTTTGGTGGCGATAATATAAAACGGGGGATGGTCAGGCCTTACCACCCCTTTAAAGACAATATTAACCTACGTCTCTCGATGCAAATGAACATACTTCAATGGTTAAAAGTATATTGAATTAAATAATAAATACAGAACCTTATATATGATTAAATGTGTGTCGTGTTTTTTTCAACCTACTATTAACATAGACAAAAAACACAATAGTATGCAATTAATGTAGCGTAATTATACAAAGTGGTCGCAATATGACCCAGTGCAAGTCTCATAACGCAAAGGTTGGCGAAACGCTTCCTGTAGTAATTGCAACTTGATGCAAAGTGCCGAGTTTTGTTTACAAACAACTTATTTAGCACACGTTGAACTAGTTTTTGTATTCTAATTACACGCACTTTTGTGTTTACATTCTACTTAGTTTTACACCTTTTTTGTGAATCTGTCTGATATTCGAACTCAGCGCCTGTGAGAGCAATTTCAACGCTTGGCAGCAGTCCAAGCTAAACCAGCCCCCTAGCCCCATTCGACCATAAAGGAGCACCTCGAATTTGCGCTCACACCTGGATTATATATGACGTGCTGGTCGTTGCTCATTTTTGTTCCTTTTACAACATTTACGCTGTATCTGTTAGGTTTAATTTTTTTGAAGGGTAAAGCCTGAGCTATGTGCAAATTATTACTTTTATCTATTTTTCCGTTAAAGCAAAAATACACATTTTATTTTTTTAAGGTGCTCACCCTGTATATATTGGACCGAAAGTATATTAGATTTCGAGCCAGGTATATAAAATATCGTATTCTCCGAACAAATGGTTTTTGAGCTATACCGCCAACAGACGGACAGACGAAATTGAGAAAATATGTTTTTTTCTAATTGTAACATATAAAGTGACAGTTTTCAAAACTGACAGAAGTTTCTAAGCCACACACTTTTCACAACTAGTTATGAAAAAATATTTCACAACTAGTGATAAAAAGTACATCGAATTGACATGCGAAAAAGTGGAAGCGCATCTACTTTATCTTCGATACATTGACATTTATTTGACATGACATTTATAATTTAATCAGTTTAAGGTCAAAAGAACCATGTTTCAAAATTAGAAAATTATATGACAACGCCAAAAAGCGCCACAAACCTACAGGGCAAAAATAAACAATAGTGTTAAATCAAGCAAGCGCCCCTAAATTTAGGCACGTCACTAGGAAAACGCGCACACAATTTAGGTAAAACACTTTATAAACTTTAATGCAGGAATTTTTCTGCTGAGAAAGCTGACCTCAGAATGGGATGCCACAAGAAACTTTGATGTCACTCAGTTATACTTAACTGACGCAGCAAATTCAAGTTACAGCTATTTTGTGGCTTGGAGATGAATGAAGATAGACAGGCGCGGTGGAAACGACCCTCTCATCGGCGACTTCTTGGAATAATTTGTAACAAACAGATCAAAGCGTTACTACGCGGTTCACACGAAAGGCCGTTGTTTTAAATCCGCAACGGCGAAGAAATGCGAGAGGGCGTCACTTATAGTCGAAAATTTCACTCCGAATAACTGGTAACTGACAAATTCGACGTATATACTATGACGATAATCCACTCGCCCGCATATCTCCCAAAAACAACGACCTGGAACTACAACCACCCGGGGCTTTTCGATATCAAAGCTTTATGTCTTGTTTGAATTCGAAGGTAGCGTAACAATACTTCCGTTTTCGCGCTCGAAAGCTAGGCGTGCCCCTCACCCACCTCATACCTGCCTGTAACTTCGCGGCTGAGCATCTCTTTTTATACTCGATGCGCTCTGTCGCTCTTACAACGTAAGTACTGTAATGCACTGTCGAACACTGACGCTTCGCCTTGACCAATAAGTGCACGTGTTTTCAAGGTGCCGCGTGGGATGCAACAGCAAACCTTCTAGATTAAAATCTAATTCGTTAAATGCGATATAAACAAACGCGGCGTATCTGACAGGCACCCAGGGGCGCATTGGCCCAAAACACTCGAGGGCAAACGAACTTAAAATTAACAGAACAATCTAGCTTATAATGCCCTTATCTGGAATCCGTATTACGATTGTTATACCATCATGATTGAAAATGTTCAAAGAAAATGTTTAAAATATCTTTGGCCCAAGGCCTTTGGAACGTTTCCTATCAGAGGTCTTGATCAGAATGTTTTCTTACATACTTTTGTAGTAGAAAGCTGTCAATTTCGAAGAATTCGCATAGCCCTTACCTTTCTTTATAAGTTATTGCACAATCAGATTGACTGTTCTTATCTTCTAGAAAAACTTTGTTTTAAGATTCCAAGCGTTAACACCAGACAGGATGTAACTTTTTATCTCATGCATAAACGGACCAATATTTTGTTGAGGTCGCCACTGTTCTTTATGTGTACAAATTACAGTATCATATGTAGCGGGGTTGATATTAACATAAACACGTTAAAAGAAATTATAAAGGTAGCTTGTGATTTTCGATTAGAATTGCAAAATTAAATTAAATTAATAGGTTACAGTACTAATTATTAGATATACATTTTTATATTATCCTATCCGAATTATTTCTTATTATGTAAATTTTTGCTTATGTGTATTTCTTTAATAACTGATATCTTTATTTTTAGCATATATCTTTATAGTAATACGCCGGACAACTATGTCAAATTTTATTTAGCTTATTATATTGTCCTGTAATTGGATTTTCTGTTGGACAAATTTAATTATATAAATAAATAAATAAATAAAATGTTGTATTAACATGCAATACTATTCGTAATTTACGATTTGACATTTCTCAGCCAAATCACATCGGAATGGAATAACATTTCATTTACCTGTAGCCCTTGGTATTTAATGTTCGATAGCTTAGCTCTTGCTTTAAAAGTTATTTTATATGTTATAATCGCTGAAGTAGAAAAGGCACCATCTAAACTAAGACTATCGTTAAATTCGTATTGTAATTGTGTTTGAAGATGGAAAATAATGAAAATATTAGGACTTTAATGCGTACAAGCCAAATTAATGTTATTGTAAGCTTATAAAAAGTTTTTATGGCAACATTTGTGAAATAAACATGATTTCAAAAATTTTAATGCGATACCTAATACTTTGGAAACTATGTGCAGTGCATAAAATGCTACTTTAGCGAACTGCATCACAAAGGTAACTGAGCAACACTAAGAGGAATGAATTGCTTACAAACAAGTTGTGAAGAACAGAATTATTTGGGTTTTCGAAAGCTTATATCAAACATTTTTGTATGGAATACTTACGTTAAAACTGTGTTTTGCGTAGTTGTTTAAAGAGGGTATCCCAGACATAAGTGCACACAAAAAAGCTGCAGCATCCTGAAGGTAAGATTTGCCCCAAAAATTTATTTTTTTTAGTCTGAGCATTTTAAAATTTTATTAAAAAACCCTTTTATCCTATCCAAACTAGCTGACTTTCACAAACATATGGTTGTTAAGGAAATACGTTCAAAAATTACATGATTTTTGTAATGTTGTTAAAGGTATCAATAATACTTTTAACAAAAATTAATAGGTTTATATAGCGTAATGCGTTTTAGCCTTTTTAGATCGCCCCGCTTTCTTCATACGTTTTGGTTACCCTGGTAAGAGTAATTGCGAAACTTTGGTTTGGGGCTGAGTCTTGCTTAGTATTTGCTGTTGGTAGCAAGTAAAGTAAAAAGCAGTGACCCACTGCATTCTTTAGGTAAAACTTTATTCATTTTTAAATAGGCAGTGCATAAGGCGATCTTCATAATTATTTCAGAAACAATCTTAGCTCATTGGCTCCTTTTATAGGCTTTTTGAGCACTCATTTTTGACACACCCTCTAGTATGCTTTAATTAAATAACAATTAAGTTAGTTTTTGACAAATATTAGTTTTTAGTTCCTTTTCGATTTTGTGTTTTTGTCTCATTGGTCAAAATCAGTCAGGCCATTTGTGCGACCAATGAGGTGTCTTTGTTCTAAATAGAAAGCTTTTGATGTTAAACCTTAAAAACAGTTGCGATGTGTTCTGGTTAAGCTATATAATTTTGTTGCTCCAATTTAAAAAAAGTATAAGTTACTAAAGAAGGACTTATGTCCATTGAAGTTATTCAGTGTTTAATTCCGCACATGGTTGATTTAATAAATAGCAGCTGGTTGCAAGTGGCAAAAAATATTTAATTTCATTAAATTCATTTTTATTTCAAGTAGATAACATGTTGAACAGCCCTCGTATGTGTTGTAAAGTTATTGTAGCGGTAAAAATTATAATGACTCAAAACTGATGTGCCTGAACTAATCTATAAATTGTTACCGTGTACTAGCACATAATTAACGTTTAAAACCATTTTAAAAATTTAAATTTCGTCTAGCAAATTACAGAAAATCGTTTTTACACTTTTTTCTCGATAACGGTTGCAGATACGAAAAAACTGCAAGAGAACAAAAAGATTCTAAACAAAACAGAAAACTCAATTTGTATTTTAGAATGTAACAGCGGCGCACCGCAAAAAAGTTCAGGGGGAGAAAAGAAAGCATGACCCCTGAAAAAATATCTCCCTGTAGATTCTCACAACCATTTGATATGCTCAATGATGTAAGCCCTGCAGCGTAACCTGTATTCCAAATTTGAGCTAAATATCTCAAAAACTGCAGGAGCTATAAAGGAAAAAGTTAAAAGTTAAAAAAAAATTGACCGGAAGTCGACCTCGGAAAAGAAATCCGATTTCCGGTTTCTATATATTTTTGGAATCTACTCTGCAAGCTGAGTCAAATGATATATATCTCGTCCTCCTAAAATATATCTCCATTTTCTTGCTTCTCAGGTAATAATAACAAGTTAATAAATCTACGACATACCATGCTTGAATGCAAGTTTGTGGGCACACATATGCAAATCTTCATGTACTATCACGGACAAATGTATTTGCCAGTCTGGTCTTTGCAAAACTTTCCGATAGATGTCGCTAGAGCGAAGAGTAGCACTCTAGAGTAGCATAGAATACCTGCATATAGGTTACTAAGAGTTGGGCAAACAACGGGATACATTTTGATTGGTTTGGATCACTTTTTGCAAGGCATGTGTGATAAAAGTGCCGTTTTTGCATATTTTGTAACATGTTACGACTGATAGTTTCACACATGCACATTTAAATATTAACTAAATTGGCTGTATATTCCTAATAGTCGGTTCTAGTGATCCTAAGAATGATGAATTCTCTGAAAACTCTCCCAGCAAAGGCAAATTAGCAAGGTTGGTTCCCATAACCTCTTTGTTCGACATATGTCAGATATCTAATTTGGATCAAAAAATGTATGTCAAATCAGGATCTCTAGAGTAGCAAAGCGTTGCGTTTACAAATTTTAATCGGTTTTCATCGAAGTTGGCAAAACTGTAGCAAGTCCTTGAAATTCCTGCAGAGAAACGGCGCGAAGTTTGAGTAGATGTTGCGTCTCCAAATGCTTTGCTGTGTAATTCAGAATTTTTCATTTTATCAAGATAAGTTTAATTTCGGAGTAGTCTATTTACAGATATAAACGAAAGTTGAAACCCTGACTAGTCAAGGCAGAGCCGTAACCACTGGTACTAGGAACTTAAAATTTGAGTGGAAGGTTCAATTTGTTACACAAAGTAGTGCTAAAAAGGGATTTTTTTTCAATTCAATCCCAAAGAGGGCGAAAGGGGGTAAAATGTGTTTGTATGAATTCCTCAATATCTCTTTAAAATCTTTGGAAATACGTTTAAGAGTTTTTAGCTTTAGTTTTAGTAAAAGGGTAAAATAAAAAAAAGTATGAGGTAAAATTTTTTTTTTTCGATGTAGCTCCATTTCAGAGTGAAATGGGGTAAGGATTTTTCGAAATTCCACCCTTAAGGGGGTGAAAATAGTTAAACTACATTTTCACGAATCCCCAATATCTCTTAGACCCGATAAGACATCGACTTGGTGTTTACTCGCAAAGGTATTCATTACAAATGTCTGAAAACGTATTTAAGAATTTTACCCTAATCAACCCCTAAAAGTGCGAATTTGCATTTGTGGTGAATTATAGAACCCATTGTATCTCCTGTTGAGTTAGAACGTTTTTGTGCATTTAGACGTCTTTTAAAATCTTTAGAAATAGGTTTAAGGTTTTTTAAAAAAATATTACCCCTAAAGGCGAAAGGGGGAAATTAAAAAGAGTAGGGGCTTAAAATTATTAATGCTTTTTTGTGGGTCGATTTTAGAATAAAATGAGGTAGAAAAGATTTTTCGAAATTCTACCACCAAGGGGTTGAAACGGGTATCCTGCTATAATCTATATGTATAAGATATAAAGCACCGACTAAAAAACGCAGAGACGTAGTAATCCATAATACCAGGAACTTGAAATTTGCCAAGAAGAGTCCATTAGTTACGTAGGAAAGGGTTAGGAAAGCAAAATGTCTGTTCAAAAATTCCTCAATATATCTAAGGCCCAATAACATATCGATTTGATTTTTAATTAGAAAGGTTACCTATAGAAGTTTATAAAAATATAATTCCGGGTTGTGCACGGATCAACTCTTAAAGATGCGAATTGTAATTCAGGGTGAAATAAAACATCACGTCGATATGCCAAATTTTACCAAATTTACGGTTTTGATAATATATTAATTCAACAAAAACCCTGTTTCTCTATTAGCCTTATCAGTGCTGAAGCTGCCTTAATATTAAATTTAAGACCCATGTTCATAGGAATGCTTTCTTGTTTTGTGTGTTGGAGTAAAATTAAAATTTCATGGAGAAAACAAAAGCTATTTAATGTCATAAAATTAAGTTGTCAGTGTCAGTTAAAATATAGGCGTTGGAATAGGAGGAAAAAATCATAATTTATTAATTTTGTAATTTTGTTCTACATCACTATAATTAAAACCAGAATGACTTAACTCATTTATACCGCCGTTACAGATATATTGCACACAATTTCACATGTATAAAACAGCGTGTAAAACTCTTTCGTTGCCAATATGCAATATATTCACGAAATTCTATAAAAAAATTAACGCATAATTGACACTGACAACTTATTTTTGTATTGAATAGCTTCTGTTTTCGCCACGCAATTTGAATTTTCTTCTATCGCATCTAGAAGTTTGTGCCTCTCACGCGCAGAAAAGTTTACAACACTTTTATTTAAATAAAACATCAACAGAAAAAAAAACAAAACAGAAAACACATGCTAGAGTTGAGTATCTTTATAATGTATTTATACTGCATGCCGGGCTCCATAGCTCAGTGGCTACTGATCTAAGGGTCGAGAGTTCATCCCCGATCCCGGTAAGATTTTTAAAAATAAACAAAAATGCGGATGAAAACCTCTACAGAAAGAGAAATTGACCTAGCCGCCTTAATTTCGAGATATGTGCAAAACACGAAAAGTTTAAATATGATTTTATATTTTACAATGTATAATAAAAAAAAACAAATCTGCGACTTTACCCTAATTGAAATCTCAATAGTGAGCATCAAAATTGAATAACCCTGTATATAAAATGTAATGTATGTTTGTATATCCAAAAATCCTGGCCACTTCCAAACGACGTAGATACCTACTTGATATTTTATACAATTATAGGCATTAGGAGCCCAATAGAAACAAATTTAAAAATGTCATCCTTAACACCTCCTAGGGGTGAAAAATTATAGTATTTATATAGAAACTTTCCGCAGTTATAAGTGTTAAGATTCAAATTTAAAAAGAAATGGGAAAATTAAAAAATCCTCTCCCAACCCCTTAGGGGATCAACGTTGAAGTAAGGGAGTAAGATTCCATTTATTACAGTATATATAAGCCGTTCACGATCTTTTTGGGTCAGGTGAGGCTATGACCATCTAGTAATTTTGTTGGCAGAACCTCTGTTGCAACTAAACTCCCTCATGGAAATTGACACTTTTTGTGTTAGGTTAGGTTGTTTTCAGTTTAAGGTTATATTTTCTGAATAGGTACATTGAGATTTTAATAAAGAAAAACAAATAAACTCGAAAATGCCAAAATCATCCCCCAACCACTTGGGATATAAAATTTACATAGGTACGTTGTTTAAATTTGATTTAAACAAACATAAATTTTAATAACAAAATTTACGAAATCCAGTCAGAAGTTCTAAATGTACTTCTGATTTCATAAACAAGCAGTTTTAACCTCCAGTTTTACTTCATAATTTCGCCAGTTTATATTTAATTTCGATCTGTTTAATATTGAATTAAACAGGCAAATTTCAGTTCACATTTACGAAATATTAAAAACCAATCTTGTTTCGCAAGCATCGAGTTTAAAGACCGGAGCAAACTGCAACTTAGCATTTCACGCCGTAAGCGACCTACTAAACACAAGTTCATCGCTCTGGCTTGCAAACACACACGGAAATGCAATCCGCTTACAGTGCTAAATTGCTACTTCGTACCTTTAAACGCGCTCTAGTAATCTACACAATAATTGAAATTTGATATGTTACTTAGTTAAACATTATTATTTTGTATAAATAGAACGTTTATTTTCGTAATAAAACAATCTGCATCTAATGTCTGATTCATTCACTACGTCGCTACCCTGATACCAAGCCATAATCTTATTGGAACGTGAGGCTGCGTCGCTCAGGGTAGTTTACTGTCGTCCTTTTAAGCACCATTGACTACATTGGTTTAAAACATAAACTGCCAATCTTAATCCTCTGTAATGAGTTGTTTTAGTTAGAAAGTTCACCTTCCAAATACTGCCCTTCGCACTTTGCTTATGCTGTTTTGGCTAGTTTTGCGTCATTTAGTCATTTCAATTCGCGAGAGCAAGTTGTGTGCTTCGTAAATCCAAATTTATCAATATGGTTGGTAAAAGGCAAGGACAACAAAACTGTTCCAGGGCAATTAGGGGCATTATAGCTACTTTGCAACAGGAGGGCAAATCAATTTCGTATATATCAAGGAATGTCGATCTATCTGTAAGTATTAATTAAGTATTAATATTTCCATTAATTTCCTAAAACCTCTTGTAATATCCATATTTAATTTAACTTATGGTTTCTGGATTATTCAACACTAATGTATCAAGTGCATTAAAATAGCAGAATGTTTTGCTAAGAAAGTTATCAGTAATAGTAGGACAAAATATTGCCGACAATAATTTTTGCGATTCAGATACGAGTTTCTGTGGCGACGAAAATAACGACGAGTGCTTGCACGAGTCGTTATTTTCTAAAGCATCATAAACCAGACAATCTGAAGAGCAAAAATTCTCGGCAATATTTTAACCTAGAGTCCTATTCATCTTGACAATTTAACTTTAAAATTATTGAAAATGGTCAATAAAAATAAAAATTTCCAAAACTAGTGATCTTTGAATTGTATCCATAGTAACCGAACCTAGAAACATTTTTACAAATAAACAAGCAAAACTTTTCTAAAACTAAAATCCAAGACTTTTTCATTAAAAAATAGTTACAGAAAAAAATTTCACTGAAAATCGTACGACACTCATTAATGACCAATAGAAAAATTAGTTCACGAGACGTAACCAAGACAATACAAAAATTTCTTGGAAATTTTTTGTAGGTAGACATTACTTCTTTTGAGGGTTTGTGTCGTTACGATTTTCTTACCGAATCTGCATTCGAGCATTAATTCATATCCGGAAATTATTTTCGTGCATCCAACAACGACCTAATTTGCCCTCGCGTCCCGCTCGGGCAAATTAATACGACGTTGTTGAAACGCACTCAAAAAAATTTCCGGAAAGAATTAATGCTCTTATGAGATTATATGTGACAATTTAACTGGTGTCATTGTCAACCAATTGCATTCTTCAATTTAAAAATAAACTACCAATCGAACGATTATTGTAGTGACAATAATTCGAGGAGCTTTATTTCAGCGACAATAATTCGAGGAGCTTTATTTCAGCGACAATTTATTCTGTAACAATTATTGTAGTGACAATATTTCTAGGAGCTTTATTTCAGCGACAATTTTTTCTGTAACTATTTTTTAATGAAAAGTTAAATTGTCAAGACGAATAGGACTCTAGGTCGAAATATTGCAGACAATTTTTGCTCTTCAGATTGTCTCGTTTCTGTTGCTTTAGAAAATGACGACTCGTGCAAGCACTCGTCGTTATTTTCGTCGCCGCAGAAACTCGTATCAGAATCGCAAAAATTATTGTCGGCAATATTTTGACCTCTCGTCCTATTATTACTGATAATCTCATAAGAGCATTAATTCTTTCCGATAATTTTTTAGAATGCACAGAAACTAAGCGAGGGCCGATTACGTTGTTCTGTGCACGATAAGAAAATTACCGGACATGAATTAATACTAGAATGTAGATTCGGCAAGAAAATCGTAGCGACACTGCCATAAAAAGTAAAATTTAAGTTTTACTCGAAAATAAAATATCAAGTGATATCAAAAATGTACCCATAGTAAGTTGTTAATATGTTTATTGTTCATTGAAATGTTAAACAGTGTTTAACATGATCGTGTCCTCGAATGTTAAGATACATTTAACATGCATCCACTCATTTAATACGCATGCACTCGCGTCCTCGAATGTTCAGATACATTTAAAATGCATCCACTTATTTAACATGCAACATCACACATATTCATGATCGTCCGATTTCGATTTAGCAGTTTTTAGTAATTATTATTGATGCAAAATTATTGCCTCAATGAACAATAAACTAATGAACGCTTTTCGAGGGGTAACTATCTTACCATTTCTCACATAAATTACCACTCTCGCTTCGCTGCGCTCGCTCGAGTGTTAAAAATATGCTTGAATGTTAAGACTGGGTTACCCCTCTAAATACGTTAATTACTATGATAGCACTGTAAGTCTATGTCAAATTCGAGGTTAGCAGGTTAGGTTTCTTCGTCAGTCTGTGTCAAAACTGACGCAAAACCTAACCTTGTAACCTCGAATTTGACATAGACATACAGTGCCATCAACATATTAACAACAGTGAATGTCAAAACATTTCCACTTATTCACAGTTAGGTTGGTCTACCTACAAAAAGTTTCCAAGCAATTTTGTTGTTGTCTTGGTTACAGCTCGTGAACTAATTTTTGTATTGGTCATTAATGAGTGTCGTACGATTTTTAGCTATAATTTACCAAGGGTAGTGATAATTACCCGCAATAATGTTGACAAATAACCCGAAAGTGCATTGTCTAGAAATGGTAACGCACTTGAGGGATATTATTTGTCAAAATTATCAGTATTTATTACTGACCGCGGTGAATTCGGGAAGAAAAGTTCTTAAATAAATTAATAATTGTTACCGAAGCGAGAAGCTATTTTTCTGACAAATTAATTTGACAGTTCATTATTTACTTGTCATAGGATACTACTGAATTTTAATTAGGTAATTTCCATGGTGATTGAAAATCACCCTAGGGCAGTTTTCACATCAAGTGTCATCTGTTTTGTCAAATTGACACACATGATCGAAAATAATCAAATTGGATTGGTTTGTAATACATGTAAGAACTTATCAGGGGTAATATAATAAGTAGTAAGCTTATTATCTATGGTTTTTGATGAATATTATGAGTTATAATTCCAAAGCTGAAAATACAACGAGTTAGTAGGACGACTTGTATTTTCTTGCAATGGGATTATAACGAAATGATATTCTTAAAAAATATAGATTATTAACAGTACTATGAATTATATTTAGGTTTTCCAAACTTAGGGATTAAGATTCGAAATTTTGGGAATATTAAGCAATAAGTGTGATTATGATTCAATTTATTTTTTTAGAGAGATGTAGTGAGGTATTGGCTGAGGAGAGCCGAAATCGAAGGTCGGGAGAATCTCCTAATGATAAAATTGAGCCGTCCACGAAAGACAACGCTAAATGAGGATTCCGCCATTGTCCAGTTCACCACGGACCACCCTTTCGCGTCATTGCCCACAATTCGAGAAGAACTAAACTTGGCGGTCTCCACCAAAACAGTGGGCAGGCGAGTAGCAGCTGGCGGACTGAAAAGTAGAGTTCTAGCAAAAAAATGCATTATTACTCCAGAACTGGCAGAAAGGCATATGGCATTTTGCAGGCGTAATATGGACAGAGCTTGGAGCAATGTTATTTTCATTGATGAAAACACATTGCGACATTTCAGGACAGTCCTCGACTGAGAGTGTGGTGCACACTCAACACGCGGTACAAACCTCAATACGTTTGTGCCAATAGATCCAGCGGAAGAATTACCATCGGCTGTTGGAGATGGATGTCCCAAAATGGTCCTGGGCAGCTAATCCAGGTCTCACCCCCACGGTTCAATGAGGTCAGATATGTGGAGCTCTTGGAAAATCAATTCTTATCAGCAGTGCGTGAGATATATCCTGCACATGAACATAAGCGCATTGATCTTGTGCAAGATAATTCTCCAATACATTCTGCGTGTGTTGCAAGGAATTGGTTCCAAGAGCATCGATAATTTGAGGTGCTTGATTGGCCAGCTAGATCTCCAGATCTGAACCCAATCGAAAATCTTTGGGCTGCAATGGTTTGCGATTGGGAGAATGTTGACTGGCATGGGGTGAGACTCAGAACGGAGGAAGCTCTTATGGAGCATAGTAAAATTTCGCGCTATTTATATGTTTGATAATTTGAGATATGGGCTGTGGATTTGTAACAGTACTACCAACCTCTATGTTAAACGGTTAACATTTTTAAAAGGTGAGTTAGGCAACCGCCCAAGCTCTTCAGTAAAGCGAGTTGCCTATGCAAAAATTTGCAAGAAGCAGAGAGGCAAATACATTTGTTCGTGATAGTACATTGGCTGGCAGAGGCAAGTCAATGAACCGAAGTGATTTGATGATGACCTAAAGAATGGTAAACTGCAACTCCAAAGACCGTGCCTGAAGCTGATTGGTGATCCATGATATTGCAAAGCAGAAAAGACAACTAACTTGAGTTTTGATGAATCATGCAGACAAGGTTCGTTGGCATCGATTTTCTAGAACATCACAAGTGGTCGCCCCTGTGGGTTGGGAATAAAATAGACCTACAGTGTGTCGTAAGAGGTGATTAAAAGGGTTGGAGGGAACGGGTTAGCAGCCTACCCCTCCGTAAAAAATAATTACCGCTTACAGAACCGGAACAGAGCCTCGGAACACGACGGATTCAAAGATGACGAACACGGAAAGAAAACGGAACATGAGTATGGAAAATCCACGTAACAAATTAAGAAGAACATCACGGAAAAAAAGAACATATTAAGAATAGGCACTTGGAACATCAAGTCACTTAATTCAAGAGATCAAGAACTAATAGAAAAACTGGAAAATAAAAATATAGAAATATGTGCTCTTCGTGAAACAAAAAGGAAAGGAAAAGGCCAGATAGACTATGAAGAATATATACTAATTTACAGCGGAGTCGAGAAATAAAAGAGAGCAGTAGCAGGAGTCGGAAAGTAATTCACAAAAAATATAAAAACCAAATAGAAGAATGTAAATATATATCAGAAAGAATAATCACAACAAAAATAGAGATCAACACCATACACTTAATATTGTGTCAGTATATAGCTCTGTAGATTGCAAACCAAAAACGGACGAGAAGCCTTTTATGAAATACTTCAAAATACTATAGACGCTATACCCTCAGAAGATGACATTATTGTGCTAGGAGACTTTAACAACCGTATTGGCCAAGATATAATTCTAGGCATAAAACAACGATTCAATGAAGAAAAAATAAATGACAATGTAGAAATGATGGTAATATTCTCTACGATAAATAATTTAAGGATTAACAACACTTACTTTGATCATAAATACATAAATATATGTTCGAAAAATCAATGACAGATCATATATTAACGAATAGGAAAATCCAACCACATCAAATAGTAGGCATTAGAACTTTAAACTTAGCTAATATAGGAAGTGACCATCGATTAGTATTGGGGAAAATTAGAATGAAATGACAAAGAAAGACAAAACCTCTAACACAAGAACAAAAATAGAACAATACAATATAGGATCACTCTGGAACGAATCAACAAAACACCTCTATCAAAGCAGATTAAAAGAGAAGGTGGAAGAGGAACCTATTACACAAGAAAGTAACGTAGAAAGAAGCTGGGAAAAACTTTGCAGAAATATAGAAATAGCTGCAACAGAAGCATAAGAAAACATGTAATAAGGAAAAAGAAAGAACCGAACAAGAAGCCATGGTTCAAAAGAGAAATAAAAGAAAAATGTAAAGAAAAGCAAAAAGCTTACTTGAAATATATATCACTAAGAACACCTAAATCACATGAAGAATATAAAAGAATAAGAAACGAAACAAAGATACTAGTGAACAGAGCAAAGGAAAACCATCGCTAAATATTCTCAAAAAGAATAAAAAATTATTTTTATGGCCTACAAAAGCAGATTTTGAGAATGATGCGAAACAAAAGAAAAGATGTAAGAGAATTAATCGAAACAAACCGTATAACGAAAGATGCATGCACAAAATACTTGAAAGATCTCTTTAGAAGCAATGAAGTAAATAGGGAAATAGGTTTCACACAAAACATACAAATTAACGAGACCATAGCTGTCACTACGGAGGAAGTAGAAAAAGCAGTGAAGCAACTTAGAAATAGGAAATCCCAGGACGAAATCAAATAGCAAATGAGCTTTTAAAGTACGGAGGCCCCAGGCTGATTGAGGAACTTACAAAACTCACACAAAAGATTTTAACAGAACACAAAATACTAGATGAATGGAGATCAAGTATAACAATTTTAATGTTTAAAAAAGGAGACGAGCAAGATCCATCAAACTATAGAGGGATCAACCTACTAAACACCACTTTAAAGCTAATAACTAAGACATTGACTAACAAACTAAATACGATCATTACATTAGCAGACGAGCAGCAAGGGTTTAGAACAGGCAGATCATGCACAGACGCAATTTTTATCATACGGCAAATAGTAGAAAAATCTCTTGAGTATAACAAGCCAGCATTTATATGTTTCATCGATCTCCAAAAAGCTTTTGACAGAATACTACTTAAAAATGTAATAGAACTACTGTACAATAGAGAAATTCTGCAAGACATAATGGATACTATAAAAAACATCTACACAATTCAAGCACGAGTAAACGAAGAACTAACAGAACCAATTCCCGTCTATACTGGCATTAGACAAGGTGACTCATTGAACTCCCTACTATTTAACATAATAATGAACGAAATAATCACAGAAGTACGTGCTGGTAAGAGGTATAAAATGGGAAAGAAAGAAGTAAAAATCTTATGTTATGTAGATGATGCAGTCTTCTTTACAGAAACCGAAAAACTTTTCAATAAAAAGGCAAAAACACTAAATATGATCATTTCAACTGAAAAAGCTAAATGCTTAACAACTTCAAAAGAACCACTGAGATGCAAACTAGAACTAGAAAATAAGATAATACAGCAGGTTATGACTTTCAACTATCTAGGCATAAATATAAAAAAATGACAGCAACACCGAAAATGAAGTAAGGCTACAAGTAATAAAAGCAGATAAGACAGCGGGATATTTGAATGAAATGATATGGAGAACTAAACACCTAAACGTAGAAACAAAATCGAGGATATACAGAGCAACAGTACGGCTAATACTTGTGCCCCTTTTTTATAACTTACCTTGGATGGCTCACACGTCTCCGACTAGCTCAATGTACGGTTTTTATTAGGGTTTAACCAATGTGGGCTTTTTAGTTCGCTTCACTTTCACATAAAGATAATAGTTCATTAATCAACAGAAATGGGCGCCATAACTTTATTATAAAGCGTTAATTTTTAAGATGTTTACAATAATTGGGTATTCTTTCTTACAATTCACTGATTATATGTTATTTGTTAAGGTTTATGCCTTTTTAATTTTGGCAAATGTTATGCAATTCCTTACTAATCCTAATTTACTCTGACAAGTTAGAATTTGTTCTAATTAAACGTCTGCATTAATTAATCTATAAGTATCCAGGAGATTTCTTATACATATTTAACTAATAACCTCTGAGTAGTAAGATGAAAATATAAAGAGCTCTCTATACCCTCGTATTTCTCATTCGAATTCCTTAATCACAATTAATGATCGGTGTTTAGTTTAGCTGATATCATTCCAGGGAGTATAAGAAAAATCCCGTATGATCAAAAGCTTGTTATTTGACAAGTGATTGAAATACTAACTTGACAGCTGCAAACCAATTCAAGTCCCATTCAGGATCAACACTAGGTAAGTAACAATTCTTTTACTTTAAAACTAATCTGTTATCGATTATCATTAAGGCTTGTGTCCTTATTTAACTATAGTCAAGCTATGACGTTGGTCTAATTCTAATTAACAATATCTAATTCTTTCAGGATTAACATACAGTTAATGCAGAGAACCATTGAATTCGGACCTCTTCATCTTCCAATATCAACAGAGAAGAACCCCTCATCTAACCAAAAAAATGGTCTTTGACTGGTGAGTGATTTCCTAACTTGTTAGCAGTTTCTAACTAAGTTCTCCTTTCTCTCCTTATCAACTTGGAGCACATCAATAGCCTCTTCCATGGTGAAGATATAATCAACCAGGAGATGCGAACTAGTGAAAAAGCCTAAGAGCTGGTAGCTATCGAGGAGTCTCTAAGAGCTGAATAAAGGAAAACCCTCTTTTATGATTTGTATGTATTATCTTGTTAGTTACCTACCAGTTAAGTAATAACTGCCCTTTTCAGAAAGAAAATGTTTGTGTGATTTATCCTATCTGCCTGAAAAATTATTATGTTTTAATAATATGCTGGATTGAGTAAATAAAGCCTTACTATTGTCTGCGTGTATCCTTTTTAAGCTATTTGCTTCGCTTCTATACAGAGAAGCGTCCTTTTGCTTTTTCAACCAAAAAGGAAGTAGCAAATTTTGTTATTTATTGTTTTTAATAATTTAACCATGAGCCTTGTATTACGTCTGCTTTAGATTTATAAAAAGGGTAGGCAACCCCTTATACTGTTAATGCACTTTAAGTTGCCTATCTATTAAGTTTAACTAATACCGAACGGTATCATTGTAGAAGCTAAGATATGTACTGCTACATACTGACCTATACAGCAGAGACAAAAACGGAAACAGAAAAAACAAAGCGGCTAATGGAAACAACAGAAATGAAAATTCTTCGAAGAATCACTAATAAAACACTGTACAATAGAGAGAGAAGCAAAAACATAAGAAAATCGTGTAAGATAGAACCAATCAATGAATGGGTACAAAAACGAAGAATAGAATGGAACCAACATATATACATACAGTGAGAATTATATAAGACTACATGGCTGAATTATGGAAAATTAGACATAGGGAATTTACTTAATGTTACCATGCTGTTTCTAAACAAAATATCATCGTGACTACAGAAAAAAACGACAATTGTTACTAGCATGGGTAAATTGATTAATGCTAAAATAAAGTTGCCAATGTACTATAGTCTTACATTATTCACACGGTATAGAATGTCCAACTATCAAATTGTAAAAATCGCCCCAAATAAATCACCCATACGAAGAGAAAGCACAAGCCGATCTAGAAAATGGTAGAGTGACAACCTAAGATGAATCAAATAAATGAGGCAAATCCGAAGAAAGAACAAGCAACTAAGCTTAAAATAGAAGACGGAAGAAGAATCACAAGTGGTCATTTTGCTGCTGCATATGAACTACGCTGTGGTGTGGCTGTACCAACACGTATTTCAACACCGGTAGAATAAAATATGTGTCTTTTTTGTCAGATTAGTAAGTACATGAGCTTGTTGAATAGTAAGATTTTACCTGACATTGGCGAGGTAATGCTAATTAAATACTTACAGATCTTTAGATACAACCCAAAGTGTATTCAGTCTTTATTGTGCAAGAACAACCGTGTGCTGCTTGCATTACCACTGGAAGTCAACTTTGATGTCTTACAGGAAGATAAAGTGTATAAATACCTCCTAGGCATTAAACATAAAAAGGTGAAACAAAAACTAATTAAAAAAATCTGGTGTGATAAACTCACACAACTTCCTTTTACAGTGATCTTATAATTAGGCAAAAATTTGATTTTTTATTTTTCAGCATTTGTAAAATTTTTCAAAAATTACAAATTCTACAAAAACGGTACAAAATAGAGCGTTAGATCAAGAGACAAATTTTCTCTAAAATTTTAAGCTGAATTCAAAAATATAATAATATACCGGGTGTTGTACTTATAATAGGAGTTAATAAAAAATTTTTAAAAAAAGACACCCATTTTAGAAGTATTCAACTGAAGAATCACCTATTTCACATCAATACATATTAAAAATGTAATAATAATGTAAAGTTTGAAAAAGATCGTTAGAGCTGTTTTTGAAAGAATCGAAAAAACTGAAAAATCACAAGAGTAAACACTTCCGGTTATGCGATTTTCTTCAAAAGTCTGCTGTCGCATCTAGATAGTACACAAAACTTATATATGAAGTTTCAATGCCATACCTCATCGTTTTGAGATATTCTGTTCACAGACAGACGGACACGCACACAGAGAGACCAATGAACAAAAACATGTTTTTTGGGTTCAGGGGACTCTAAAGCGTGAAAATTTATTGAAAACTCAATTTCGAATTTTTGAAGTGAATCCAATATTTCCTTTATCGTAAAAGGAAGTAAAAAGTAAAACCTGGTGTGATACATACACACAACTTCCTTTTACAGTGATCTTATAATTAGCCAAAAATTTGATTTTTAATTTTTAACCATTTATCAACAATTTTCAAAAATTACAAATTCTGCAAAAACGGTACAAAATAGAGCATTAGTTGAAGAGACACATTTTTTCTAAAATTTTAAGCTGAATTCAAAAATGTAATAATATACCGGGTGTTCTATTTAAAATAGGAGTTAATAAAAAAACAAAAGAAACCCATTTTAGAAGTATTCAACTGGAAAATCACCTATCTCACATCAATACACATTCAAAATGAAGCCGTTTTTGAAAAAAATCGAAAAAAACTGAAAAATCACAAGTGTAAACACCTACTTCCGGTTATGCGATTTTCTTCAAAAGCTTGCTGTCGCATCTAGATAGTACAAAAATCTTATATATGAAGTTTCAACGCCATACCTCTTTTCGTTTTTCAGATATTCTGTTCACAGACAGACACACACACACACACACAGCCAGACAGACAAACCAATTAAAAAAAAAATGTTTTTTGGGTTCAGGGTACTCTAAAACGTGAAGATCTGTTGAAAACTCAATTTCGAATTTTTGGGGTGAATCCAATACTTCCTTTATTAGTAGCTTCAGCGTACTTATGCGAACGTTTTGTCCGTCCGTCCGTCTGTCTGTCTGTCTGTCTGGATCGCCTGTAACTTTCGAACGGCTACAGATATCGAAATTTTGAAAGGGGGCAAAGTTGTTGCTAAGGTCCCGAGCACCTTCATGCGCTATTTGGTTTTGGCGAAAGGTGGCGATTTTCCACTTTGCAAAATTTCCAAGCATTTTAGCACAGTGGCGGCTTGTCCACTTGGCGCCATCTACAGAAGTTCGGTGGTCACGTTTTGAACTACACATTCTGGGTGCACTATAATTCCACTTGGCGCCATCTACAGAAGTTCGGTGGTCACGTTTTGAACTACACATTCTGGGTGCACTATAATACTTAATGTTTTCGCAGTGCTGAAGCTACTGTTTAGACCTGTAGTTGAGCAGTTTATTTAGGATTGCCAACACTGTCATTTTGACCTGAAGACTTCAGGTTTGGCAACCATTCTTCGGGCTTCGGGTTTTCAGTAAAATTCTTCGGGTTAACTAAAGGTTCATACATACATGGATTGCAATTTTTTACTCCTATTTAAAAGCTCCACAGCACTGGTAGAAAGTGGCCAAAGAGACAAAAAATACAATTTTAGAAAACTTTTTTTTTCAGAAAAGTAGTTTCTTAATAGTTTGCTTAACTTCTAAGACAGATTTTTAAAATTTTATTTAATGGAATGTAAAGAATAGTTTTGTTCTTTATTCCTATGATTTACAAAGACCGAAAATTATGCTCTGTGTAATGGGCTAGCTGCATCCCTCACTGATGTTTATTTTTATGCTTGAATGTAGAAGCCAAGTTGTATTTCGTATGTTCTATTATTACATCTAATATTTCAAAAATGTCCTAAATATTGGATAATTGTATCTTCTATTTTATTGTATGTACTACACATTTTATGTGGATGTTGCATATTTTGTGCTATTTGGGAGTTTTCCTGTATGCACTTTTGTAAATAAATAAATTTATAAGAATATTGTATTTTATGTAAGAAAATGTTGGTAAAGTCGGTCCTGCATTGGATGTATATTGTGAATTTTAGTTTTTGCGAATGCAGAAAGAAACACGGTGTACGCGGAATGTGGGGATTTTCAACTCATGCAAAATTTAACAAAGAAGACGAAATTCACACGCAGCCTCTTCTTAGAGCTGCATGGATTTGTTCGACTCGAAAGTATAGTACGTGAATGCGCTCAGGGCGATATATGTTAATTCTAAGCGGCCTGAAAGAGCCTGGCAGCTAGCGTTGACTGCAAACATAGTTAAAGTGCAGCGAATCAACGTTTATAAATTCTGAAAACGCATTTTCCAAGTGTACATGTAAGTACACCCATTGTGCTACATTTAAAGTGCTCATTTGAAGAGTCAACTTCGAGAGGCGACAACTCAACTGTCCTTTCGAGGCCCGCACGCAATTGGGGGTACCCAGCATCATGTCTGCCAGGAACGAGTGATACAATCGAAGCGTGCTGTTTCCAAGGCTATGCAGCCGCCAGTTCCAGGTAAATGTTTTTAGGTCGGAGTGATAAGGTTGTGTTTAACTGCAAGCTTTTCCAAACGCTAAAGGAATGAACTTTAGTAGCGAATAATATGTGTGCGGCTTGCACTTCAATTTAAACAGGGCGGGACTCAAATCAGTATCGGCTTCAGGCAATCGTAACATGACATTTGCGTTCGTTTAAACATAATTATTTCAATAAATATGTGTTTAGAAAAATTTAGGCAGCCATTTTTTTCTTCTTTATACATTTATTTAACGTTTCATCAGCTTAACTGACTTCTTCAGAAATACACAATATATTAGTATATAATAAGGTAAAAACGAAAATGAGTTTTAGGTTAGATAGTTAAAACAATGCATATTTATTCTTTATGTATTGTTTGAGGCTTTCGCAGTTACTCGAATTATTCTCCTTAGCATAGAATTTCGGCTTAGACCGCGTAGTATTTGTATATGCACACCCAGCATTTTCTGGCTTAATGTGCCTTGCACCTTGTGAAGTCGAGCAAAAACCCGCGCGATGGCCATGCTCTTTGGTGGCTCGTGTTGTTTGAGTATCTTGAGAACGAGGATACTTAGGCAGATTTGGCCGTTTTGCTGTTTGTGCATCCATATTCACTAACGTTTCGCAAGACCTTGCAGCTTGCATCATCAGAGTGAAAGTCGCACTAAGAACCGGTAACATCAACTGAAATTTTTTTGGATTATAATGTTATAAATGGTTAAAACTAATAATTCTTACAATATCGATTGGAAAGATATTTAAAATGAATGTAGAAATTAAAATTTGTAAAATGTCAGATGTCAATTTTGAAATCTAAATATTTGTGAAGGATATCTTGATAAAAAAAATATTTCTATTGTAAGGGATATCTTGATATTAATAAAAAAAAATTTTAATTAATTATATAAGATTATTTAGAGAAGGTTATAGTAAATAGAATGAAGATTATCTATGTCAGTTTTGTAATTAATAGATTTTGAATTTTTTTTATTTCAATCATTTCATATATAAGGCGTTTTTGTAAAATATTTTCTTTTTGCAATATTTTAGGTGAGTCAAAATTTAAATTATGATAATTATCAACTACATGGTCAGAGAGAGCAGTATTTGGTTTATTTGGGCTTAACATTTTTGTTTTTATAGAATTTCTATGTTGAGTTATTCTTTTTTTAAGATTTTGTTTCGTTTGTCCTATATATTTAGCATTGCAATTATTACAATTAATTTGGTAAACAATATTTGATACAGATTGAATTTTGGTTTTATCTTTTAGATTGTTAAAAAAATTATTTCCTATAGTATTGTAATTTTAAAAGAGATGTTAAAATTGTTTTTGTTTGTTAATATTTTGTTTAAACGTAGTGACATTTTTGGTATATATGGTATTGAAATGTAAATTGGATTTTTAATGTCTTGGTTATTATTAAACTCTTGTCCTAAACAGTTAGGGTATAAATTGATAGTTGAATTAATATTATTTGTGTTATTATTTTTAAATTTATTTATTCTTTTTTTAATGCTGGTGTTAATGAAGTCAATAGGATAATTATTTTTTAATATTTTCTTAATTTTTATAATATTATCATTATGAAATTTATTTGAAGATAATAAAATTGCACCTAAAATATTGCAAAAAGAAAATATTCTACAAAAACGCCTTATACTATATGAAATGATTGAAATAAAACAAAATCAAAATTCTATTAAATACAAAATTGACATAGATAATCTTCATTCTATTTACTATAACCTTCTCTAAATAATCTTATATAATTAATTTAAAAAATATATTATTAATATAAAGGTATCCCATACAATAAAATAATTTTTTTTATCAAGGATATTCACAAATGTTTAGATTTCAAAATTGACATCTGACATTTTACAAATTTTAATTTCTACATTCATTTTAAATATCTTTCCAATCAATATTGTAGGAATTATTAGTTTTAACCATTTATATTTGTGTTTGACGTCAATAAATCGTATAAACAAATCGGCTTTTCTTGTCTATTGTTTAAAGTTAAGTTTTAGTCCGACCAGCACTACTAGGGGGACCAGACTCCTGTTTTGGCAGATAGTGATTTTTCATAAGCCACTAACTGAGATATTAAGAGAGTTTAATATCCACTGAGCTAGCTAAAGGATAAAAAGAGCAAATGATTATTTAAACATTAAGGAGTACAAAACGTCTTGTTCAAATTTAATGTATCCTCGAAGCGGTAAAAAATCCGTATTTTATATGCTACTTAAAGAAATATAAAATAATCCTTGGAATTATATATTTATAAATTGAGAGACTATTTCACCTTGTTTTTTTTATTAATTGTATTCCCTACTAACCCCCCCCCCCCCGCCCAAATGCTTTTCTTCGGGTCAGCATCGACTCAATGTTGGTAACCCTACCTTTGTTGTAAAAGAAAGTAATATTTACCTACATCGCACCTTAATATAATACTCAAAATAAAGCTATACGCTAAAAACATCGTTGGCTATAACACCTATGCAATACCTGTTCCAACGTACACATTCGGAGTGATTAAATGACGTAAATAGACCTACAAAGCCTGCAAAGAAAGGTTAACACCTCACTTACCCACCACCGACATCACCATCCGAAGTCTGCAACATAGGGACTAACATTACCTATGAAAGACAGTGGGAGAGAAGTTATTGCCATAACTGAGCTGCATTATAAGCAACTCGTTCCACCCAAAAGATACTTCCACAACAAGCAAAATGAGTCGGAATTACATGGAGCAACTGTAGCCATTGATCAGAAACACTGTTATATTTGCTACACAAGGGAATTTATTTGCACGCAAAAGAAAAAGAAAATCATATATACTTCACAGCACGGTGGTCCAGGAATTGTCTAGTCGTGTAGCAAATTTTTGCCAAGCTAGTTCCTGAGCAGGAATGGGAGGGGGGGGGGGGGTCCGGAAGCGCCACTGGTTCGAGACGATCCAAACCAGAAAACCTACAGGTGGCCGTGTAAGTTACTAAACCACTCAGCTGTTACATAAAAATAATAAGACAGAAAACACCATAACTTGAAATTACCTAATTATTTATTTACACGTACAAATCTGCACCATGCTTGAAAAAGGCGACAAAAATCTGTGATAAATAGTTTGTTTGTAAATGGAATAGTACCTAGATGTTATCTTAGTTTTAGGTATAAAAAAATGTACAAGATTTTATGTTAATAAATTTGAAATCCAAAACAGAACTCTAAGATCTAAGCTCGCAATTTCGTTCGAGTACATGTATCTCAACTGTACGGTAGTGACTAAATATTAAACAGCAAAAACGGAATACGAGAGATCTTAATTAATCGTTTCAACACTCAAATAATCTACCTACTCGCGATCCTTTCGAAGTGGTACCATTTCGCCTGGGGGGTTATTACACGCAAAATTGTGTATTTTCGGCGCTCACAAGGTGGTATCTGCAAATTCAGGCTCCCGAAAACCCTTGCCAAAGTTATGTTAATAATTTTTTAATAAGTTGAGTTACTTGAACGCAAATAAACTGCAGTATTGCCAATCGGAAAAGATATCAAAGTACTTATAAAGTGTACATAACTTATTCCACTTAAATAATCCTAAATAATTGCACGTGGTGCGTCTCGCAGTTACATAGAATTTCGCACATAAAACTGTAAGGGATATCGCCAGCAAAAGGTATGACACGACGCATAAAACCTCATAACACTAGCACGATCCGTATTTCAGTCTAAACGATGGGACGCATAAATACTAGTAGATACCTGTGGTTGCACAACGGGGCACAGCGGCATCTACAGAACAGCCATGCAGGGGTTTGCTCCACGGAGATGTCCTCTAGTTGGAAATAACCTCAAGTGCAATAGGTTCTTGCACCGGGGGGGGGGGGGGGGGGGGGAAACCTCGAGGTTGTCACACTGGGGAGAAGCCGTGCGTTCAAAGACTACCACATGGATTGAGGGTGCACAGACCGCGTGGGGGTCCTCCAGGTGCGTGGCAAGCGATAATTGAACCCCAAAAGGTCGTAAGCGAAACAGGAGTACTAACGTACCAATTAGGGGGCTACGAAAGAAGCCAGAGCTGTTGGATGGCCTCAAGTGAGTGAATTGCAGAAATACATAATCATCCCAGTATAACTGGCTTCATTTCAGCAATATAACACCATATTTCCTAGGGCTGATCACAAAATTTACCGATAATTTTTGGAAATTACTTGATCCACATAAGTGAAGTATTCGAATCACATGCAACCCCAAAAGGAAATTAATCTCACGAAATCAGTCTCATAAAATGGCCGCCGAAAATCGTACTATCAATGTATTTTGAAAATTGTATTATAATCCCCTAGAATTTTCAAGGTTTTCCAAAATTATCCAAAAATGCAAAAGTGAGTATGCAACCAAATCTACACCTAGGAACTACAGGTCAATCTAAATCTCGGACTTACATCTGGATGTATTTAAGCGAAAATCATGCATAACAATTCTTGACTGCATCTAAATGTAAAATTACAAGTAAAAACACACTCCATTGGACCTATATACACCTACAATCATGAAAGTCTGGTACCGATAAAATAGCTAATGACAGCAAAAAGTGTTACATGGTAGACACCTTAACGAACTATACCAAGATCACGTCGACAAAGAAGCATCTCACGCATGGCTCACATATGCAGGACTGCACCCAGAAACTGAAGGCTTCTTAATAGCAGTCCAAGACCAAGTTACACATACGCGCAACTACCGCAAACATCTCAATAGAAGCTTAAACAACGATATCTGCTGTCGATGCAACAAAACTCATGAAACCATCCAACATATTATGCCTGCGCGATGCTGACGCAAAATGACTACAAACATAGACACCAAAAATTAACTAAGAAACACCACCCCATACCAGCTACATTGCCATACTACAAATACAGACCAGACACTCTTCTTGAAAATAATACTTACAAAATGTATTGGGATCGGTCCATCATCATGAACAAGACCATAGCACACAATAGACCTGATATAACATTTATAAATAAAGAACGAGAGATGACTTCCCTTATAGATATAGCTGTGCTCAACTAACATAACATCCACACTACCTACACTGAGAAAGTGAGCAAGTACAACAAATTAGCAATAGAGATCAAGCAGCAGTGGAAAATGGATAAAGTAATAATCGTACCGATAGTTCTCTCCGGCACTGGTGTTATACCCACCATACTGCACAAGAGCCTAGAAAAACTTAACTTACCACGTTACACTTACCTGGAACTTTAAAAAGCAGCCATCCTTAGCATCTGTCATTTATTTTATTTAATCCAAAAGTTCTTTTACCGTTAGGTGTTGGACTAAACTTTTTGTTTGTTTATGTATACATTGCAATAAATATTTTCATGTCATGTTATAAGGTTTTCTTTATTTTTAGTTTCTATACTCTTCTATCCTCTGCTAGCCTTTAGCTTCGTTCCGTTGAATTCCCCGTTTCTCTGCTGCTTGTATCACTTCGTCTTCCCACTTTTATTTTTCCATTCACTCTTACTTCATATATTTCCTTTGTTATTCTCTCGTCTTTCATTCTATACAGGGTGTTTAAAAAATACGTTCGGATATTTTACCCACTTATAGATCCCATATAAACAAGAAAGTCTTAATAAACATGGATCCGAAAATGCTTTGTTTCTGAGAGTGTTAAAGTTTAAAAGAAAAAAATCCCAGCCGCTCCTGGAATAAATAATTTAAATCTAAGTGTGCCAAAACATGATCATTAATAACACCATTAAAATTGGCTAAGGGGTTTTTAGTAATTGAAGCATTTTTAGTTTTTATACAGGGTCAGGGAAGCACAAATATATGGGCTTTAATTTTTTTCTTGAAAACGAAGCGAGATCTGAAAAAATCTCAAGAGACAAAAAAGTTGCATTTAGTTGGGTTATTAAAAAATTATATAAAAATTGCAACAAATTTTGTGAGCGTTATTTTTTTGGGGAAAAACCTGATCGACATGCCCCGCAGGCACACCCCTCAAATTACTACTAGGTCCAAAAGATACCTCATAAAGTTACAAACGAACTGTAAAAAAGCATTTTTAGATAACATAAAAAACAGATTAAAAATACTTTAACACCCTGTATTTCGAAAACAAAGCGTTTCCGGACCCATATATTGCAGTGTTTATTGCTCTCTAAATGATGATAATTTAATTTTAAATAAATAACTAGAGCTACCAAAGCAAATATTTTTAGTTTGGGTTCGTCAAAGAACTAATAAATTAACTAAGTCTCTCAGAAATATTTAATAATGAGTTGTATAGTAACTCAAGTTTAAATAAATGATCGTAAGCCCCTACTTGTGATTTAATCTACCTGCAATTTAAATTTTGTTGGCTAAACTCACGGCAGACATGAGCTCTTACTCAAGGTATAGGTTCACAGTTAGTTTTTGAAATTTATTCGTACGCCACTGGAGCGTAGGTCAAATGCAAACTAATATGCTTCACTCGAGCTAATCTGTCACAAATTTACGTTATGAAATTTATCAAGTGCTGGTCGTTCAGTGTTTTTCAATATTAATTACAACTCAGTGAGCAGATCTAACAAGTAATTTTAAATTCTCCCGCTTAATTGAAGCGTCAATGTTATAATGTTAAATGTATAATAAATGTATAATAATAAATGTAATAATAAAACATCACAAAGGGATACAATTTTAAATCTAATCAAAAAATGCAAGTGCTCCGTTTTTCGTGCCGGTGAGTGTATTAGGACAGTTAAGATATTTTTATCCCTAGTTTCATTTGATTTTTCAAAATATTTAGTTGCAGAACTTCCATTCGCAAGGAAAGTTTGGAGTAAAGCACTTCATAGATTTTTAATTTTATTGGTTTCGTCATGTAGGACGAAGAAAGTATTGATATCGTAAAAACTTACCTTCTGAGATTTCTTCAGATCTTCATATATCGGGGTCCATTGATGACAAAAAGCATGCTTTCTCAATTCCGTCTCTCTGTTTGTCTGTTTCTTCATTCATCTGTCTGTTTTTGAATGAGTGTGTAATCAGTGATTGATTTTCACCCCTGCTCTTTACTTCCCTAGTATACTTGTGTATTTTCTTGTGTGAGAAAAATATGTTTGTAACTATAGTTGATTTTCTCTGCAATATTGTAGAAGTTTCTTTCCATTGTGATTTCTTTGTTGTTCTCCATGTTTACCCAATATATTTTCTGTTGTGTGGTCTTTACTTCCCACTCTCCCATTGAAGTTTCCTAATATAATTTTTGCCCCTTCGTTTTCTTCAGTAAGTACCATTACATCTTCTCCAACTTTATCTATATTTTCTACATTATTGTCTTTATTAGATCCATATACTGCTATAAATTATTTTATTTTTGTCTTCTCATAATTCTACTATCAACGGTCTTTCATTTATACATTTTCTCTTTTTTGTTACTTCAGTGTAGATCATTGTAAAATTTTACCTTGCCCCTTTTTCTAAGCGTCTGTTATCGCTACGATTTTTATGTTTGCTTTTTCTAGTTTAACAATTTTTTTCTCTTTCCCACTGATTCTTCTTACATTCCATGTATCTGTTTTCTTAGTTTCTTTATTTCTCGTATGTTGTGTACTCGAATATCTTTTCTTCATTGAGGAATCAGACCTGTTACCACAAAAAATCTATTTAGCTAGTTAATCTGCGCAAAAAAGTAGCAGCTTGTAAATTTCACAGTTGTTAAGAGTGATACAATTACTCACGTTAGGATATTTCAGAAAAGTACACCAACATGTTTTGCAACTTTATGACAAAAAATAATTTCATTTATAAATACATGTCTGAGAGGCCTGTAAATTACGTACAGGTATAAAATCAGCTCAATACAAGCATTAAAACTACTATACATTATAATGGTCAAAATAATAAAAAGAGTAATACTGTAAAACACAATCCTTTGCAAGGATTGACAAAACAATACGATAGGAATCAATAATATGAAACAAACCATGTGTCATTTTCTACTTATATAAACAAGTCACTTCTAGTCCACACACACACTTTGCACTGAATTCACAACCATGGATGCCATGCGGGGTCCATTCGGCACAGGTTATCGTGGCTGCTTGCTGCTGCAACCAAGGTACCCACCTGCGAGAAAAGTGTTCTTCAGTTATACAAACTCAAATTAGTTACACAAAGAAATTAATTCCTTAACCCAGTCTACATAACTACTAGATATTGATAATAATCAGACGTTCAGTACTTCAAATTCATTAAATATAACCTAATTAAATAGAAAAATATAGAAGAGTTTCAATTCTTATATGTCAATTAGCATCCATTATTACAGGTATTGAAAGACTAATTTTGTTGAAACTAAGATGTTCTAGTTTAACCCGGCATTGGTCGCTACATGAGCGATTCCCTCACGTTTTTACAAATTAATTCGCCATTTTAGTGCAATGGCAGGTACGGCCCCGCCAATTTTTTTAATCCCCACCCTATTCGTCAAGCACCGGCTAGTGGTATTATTTCATGAAAAAACAAGACACAGTGCAATTGTGACAAGTAGTTTGGTAGGTGCGTGCGCTAGTGTGAGCAAATCGCTCATTATGCGACTAACCACGTTTACTTTTATATTTTTGTATTTGTTCTAAACATTTTTGATTTTGCGATCTTGCCAACAAGCCATTTGCACGGAACATACCACATATACCTCCCCTAATTGTTTACAAGTTTCGGATGAGTCGGATACAAACTAGAGATCGAAGCAGAGTTTATATTATATCTTTTTTGGATTTGAATTTAACGATTTGAGTTGTATTTACACATGGTGTAAAAAATAAAGTTTTGTATATTCAATGAATAATTTTGTATTTTAATTTTAAGGTATGACGTTAACAGATATTGCCACATTATGATTATAAAGTAATAATTGCCAATTATGAAAAAAAACACAGGTATACATTCAAAATGTCAGCTGTGAGCGAAACGCTCACGCGCGACCAACGACGTGAAACAAAACCTAGCGACTAATCCCGGGTTAAACAAATGCTACAAATCATAGTATTGTCACCAGTGGTCATATAAATATCAGATTTAGACAACAATAAATGTTCACTACAAGTTGTAGAAACAGAAATCAGAATTGCTGTATCGTTTTAGAAAGGTACTGGAAAAAGATTGTGGAAATTCTAAGTGGAAATTCAGCATCTCACTAGACGAATGAATAAATATAAGCACTGTGAAGAATATTGTATTTGCATCAGTTATTTCAACAAAGTCTGATAAAATTTCTTCAAATTTTCTCACTCGAATACAGTGATTTCAAAAGTGTGGTGAATGAAGACAGAGGTATGACAAAAATATCTTCAAATTTTAACATATTGGACAGTTTAACATGTTTTGTTCGCATAATTCTATTGTTAATAGGATTGGTATCGAATCTATCAAGTTTTATTGTACAGAAATGCGAACAGCACAAAATTTTATGGTTCTCGCAGACTACATTATTAGTATTAGTCATGGTTGTAAATAACCAAACCTGTCGCACAGAGAAATTTATAGTGATTACGAAAGTTAAGCTTATCTAAGCCTTGAAAATAAACAAATCGGTATAGAACAGTTACAACTGTACTATAATAATTCCTGTAATCTAAAAAATTAAGAAAATGGATATCGACGACGATTATTCTACCAATGAACAGTTAAGGAAAAGAAGGGTACTGAAAAAGACGGAAGAAAGCTTTTGACAGAAGCAAAAACACTCCAAGAACTCCAATAAAGATACAAGAGAAGATGCAAGTTGACACAAATTTTGGCAATAATGACAGGGATGAAAGCTGAACAATGCGAAATTAAAAAAGAAATCCAGCAGATTGGATGGGAATAAAAATTGTTCAATTGTGAATTAATGACATTAAAACAGAACAATTTAAGAAGTGAAAATAATGAAAAAAGAACTTCAGAACCTTGGAAGTGTTAGAGCAGGAGAAAGAGAAAAACAACGTAGTCATGAGCGGATGGGCAATATATACACACAAATCCACAGTACTAAAAGAAACAACTTATTAAAAGAGCATTTTAAAATTGATATACAACCCAAAACAGTCACGAAAATAGTAGTTTGTATACCAAGGTGCTCAAGTTTAACTTTTTATCACGAATGTGGATTTAGTTGCCGAGGCCCGTAGGGCCAAGGCAAATAAACCACAGGAGGGATAAAAAGAAACTTCAGTGCCGAGGAGTACATTATGTTTTATTTGAAATTGAGAAATCATGAAATTACAACATTTTAATAAATTTTTGTAGATTATGTTGACGTCGGTTGACGTTTATCTGTCGCTCGCCACCTACAAAAAAGTTGTAAAACAATGCATTACACTGCCGATTTCTCGTATTTTAATGACGATTTTGGCGTACTTCACTGCCGATTTCAAATAAATTACATTTTGGATGAGCTAAAGCTACAATTTTTTATTATTGAAAACTCCACAGAAGATTAGGCAATACAATTTGTATAAACTTCCTACCTTGCTTTCTAACCCATCAAAGTGAGCAAGGCTGTTCAGTCTGTTGCTAACTGCCGTAACAGCTCTGTTGACCACGTTGACGAGTTGTTCCCCATCTGTTAATTTCTCGTGAGTAAGACTCTCAGGATCTTCAGACTTCTTTATTCGCGACAAAACCATTTCATCGCGCAGTATAGTTCTAAGAATCGCTTGCACCTAATTCAAAAGAAAATTAGTAACCCCAATTTAAATTTCCACAAATACATACCTTGAAGTTTGGATACACAAAGCACCTCGCTGCCGCTATCATCGATGCAGTTAACGGTCCATTAATACTAACCGCCGACAGGAACTCTATTATATTTGGAGTTAATCGAAATGGGACAGGCCTTGTAGTATCCAATTCCCCTGTGCTATCGTCCACATCGAATTTAAAATAGGATATGTTGACTAATCCGGAATCTTGATGCAAGTACATCATGTCCGGATTCAGACGGGTCAAATGCAGCACGTACTCGGCAAAACAAGCCAAAGCTAGCTGCAGAGTAAACTAAAAAAAATTGTGAGTACAACCATTCTTCCTAATGGGGTCTAGGACAACTCGGCGCCGCCATCTCGGCGCCGCCACTTCGGCGCCGCCATCTCGGCGCGGGGCCAGCTAGGCGCCGGGACAACTCGGCGCGGAGCCATCTCGGCGCCAGCCAACTCGGCGCGAGGCCATCTCGGCGCCGAATTTAAATTCGCAAACTAAACTGATCACCAAAAAGCTGGCATCAAATGAAAAAAAAAATTTAGAATTTCTTGGAAAATCAAACACTAACGACCAGAGGTAATTGCAAAGTAATTACAAATGGGCCAAACAAAAGTTGTCACATGACTTCCGTTATCAGTAAAATTTTAAATTTTTTTAAAATAATTACGAAACATGCATTGAAATTTATTATGAAATAAAACACTTTGTTAAAAATATTTGTTTTTCCATAGCAGTTTTTGTTAAAAGTAAAATTCTTTGATATGTTACCTAAACACAAAAGAAAATGTGAGAGGTCAAAGTTGGCAGAGGACTTTGAAATTTTGGTATAGGAGCCTAGATGTGGATTCTAAACAATTTTTCTTAATAACTTTTTGTCGTATATAAAAGGCAAGCTACTCTACAGTAACATAGGTTTTTTGAAAACTTCAAAGGCATACTTGTTTTTTCAAAACTGAAATGCTGTTCGAAATTTGCCTTTAACCAAGCAGGGCTGAACCCGAAGAAAATGAAAATTTAAATCGAGAATTCTTTACCTTTTACAAGAGTCGTTTCACCTATCTGGGGACACACTGTATACAGGGTGTCCGGAAAATACGTGTACAAGGAAAGACCACAAGTTCCTTGGCCCAAAGCATGATGATTTAACTCAACTTACCTATACAGGGTATCAGGAAAGTCAACCGTGTCACTTCTGGAGATTCTAGGGGGCGCTATATGGAGTCGAAAAGTTCTAATCCATTTTTGGCTTAGACGCATAGTTTTCGTAAAAACGAATGTTGAAAATGAAAAAGAAAAAGTTGAGAACTGCTGTACTTGCCTTAAATTGGAGGCTTGACGCAGTGTCTTGAGATAGGATGGGAAAACAATTGTCACATATACCGTCTACATACATAATTTATTAGCTTTTAGAACACTTTTAAAAGGGAGTTTGATAATTTGAAATCCAACAATGAAGACAAAATATCGACGTACTCACAGACCCAACAGTACCAGAACACCATACACAAAAAACATATCAGCATACTCCTGCACGGTGTATATTTTTACTACAAAAGTCAAACACGCAATTACTTATTACATTGACATTCATTGTCCAGCCACATTTGCGCCATGAAAATCTTGCTTAATTTCCGAAAAATTGTACTTTTTGGATTTATACAACTTCGAAAAACGCCATTTTTAACTAAGTAAAAATCACCCAATATATCTAATACGGGCTAAATTATCTTTTATGTTTAGGTCCCATAACAAAGAATATTACTTTTAACAAAGACGGCTATGGAAAAACAAACATTTTTCAAAAAGTTTTTTATTTCATAATAAAAAAAAATTGTTAAAAATAAAAAATATAAAATTATTTAATTTGGAAAATAAACATTAAAGAAATATTTGTCATATATAAAGCACTTTATGTGTAATTTCAAAAAGTGCTATTTTTCGGAATTTAAGCAAGATTTCAATGAGATTTTTTATTGTGTGGTAGTTTTAGCTGACTGAACAATCTCAAGGCCAGAAAACTTTTTTTCGTAAAATGTGTCTCTATCTTGACTAGTTAATGCATGCTTCGTAATTATTTAAAAAAAAAACGTAAAATTTTACTGATAACGGAAGTCATGTGTAATCACTTTGCAACCACCTCTGGTCCTCAGTGTTTGATTTTCCAAGAAATTCTCAATAATTTTTTTTTCATTTGATGACAGTTTTTTGGCGATCACTTTTTTTATTATATTTTTCTAATAATTTTCTTATGTAGTGCACAATGTAGTCTGCAAATTTGAATTCGGCGCCGAGATGGCCTCGCGCCGAGTTGGCTGGCGCCGAGATGGCTCCGCGCCGAGTTGTCCCGGCGCCGAGCTGGCCCGCGCCGAGATGGCGGCGCCGAAGTGGCGGCGCCGAGTTGGCGGCGCCGAGTTGTCCGGCTTCGTTCCTAATGGAATGTTTCGATGAAGAATGTTTTAGTGTGAGCCATTTTGGCACAATGAACACATTTTTGGCAAATACATAACCCTAGCATTTCTACCTTGCAGAGTAAGAGTAGTGGGTTCAGTTTTTTCATTTGTTAGGTGGTTTCTGGCACACTGCTCTTATGTTTTTCTTGTTGTTTTCGTCCATTTTTCTTCTCTTCTACTGCTTTATTCACTTTTTCTACCCAGTTTCTTCTCAGCCTCTTCTATTCCTTGTTACTTTTGCTTTGTATTTCCTTTTTGTATTTTTTTTTTATTCATTCTATGTACTATGCAAGACAAAAATAAATGGGACAACCCTTGAGAGATTTTACCATTATTAGATTATCTTAAATAAAGCTTTTACATTTACTATAACAATTTTGTTTCATAGCAACGTCTCAACAAGTTGACAATTGATTTAGAAATACCTACCAGCTCTACATATAAAGCAGTCACATTCACGATAGAATATATTAACTGTCCCAGGATTTTTTGACTTGGATAGTATACGCCCCCGCTGTCTTTAATGACAATATTTTTAGGGATCAAATATAATGTACACCAAATTAAACCATACATCCCCAGCGCTGTCCACCAAAAAATTTAATGAACATCAAAAAATCTTAATGGAACCCAAATTATTATACTTCAGAAAATGAGAACAGCACCACTAAAATAGCTATGTTGCGTATTGTTTTACCATTGCTTACATTTTAAATTCCATATGTCTATCAATTTTACTAAATGTTCACCAAATTTAGAACGCTCAAGTTACGCGTCCGTGCTGCACATAATAAATATTCGCGCTATCCATTTATATTTAGTCTTTCTCGAAAAAACTACTTGTGCGTCAAATAATTATTCTGTTACTCCAAAAATGAAATAAGCTCGAGCATCTCTCCTTGTCGCTTCCAGATCCAGACAAACTTCTTGCAGGCTTCAGCTTGCAGCCGCACACTGTGTTTGGTAGCTTTTACAGTGAGTGTAACCAGTGTATTGCCGTATGAAAAATCTTAATAAGTTTAATTTTCAATTTTGTTTTGTGAAATTTGTGTTAGATTTTTATATATATACTAGCGGACCCGACAGACGTTGTCCTGCCCGCTGCCTGCTATCAGTGGGTTCAGCAAACGTTTTTTCGATATTCGAATTTTCGATTTTTTTATTTTAAAAAATATTGGGGGGTGGTGGGGGGCGGGCGTGAAATTTTGGGGGACCCGACAGACGTTGTTCTGCCCGCTGCCTGCTATTAGCGAGTTCAGCAAACGTTTTTTCGATATTCGAATTTTCGATTTTTTTAATTTTAAAAAATATTGGGGGTGGTGAAATTTTGGGGTTATATGTTTTGATATGCCAGAAATCTTAAAAAAATTAAAAAAGAAATTTCGTAAATTTTTTTTAAATTGCCTAGAACCCGATTGCAGCGCCACTTACCGGGTCCAATTGTAAATCTAAACCATCCAGGGACCCACTTAAACACAAAAAAAATCATCAAAATCGGTCCAGCCGGTTAGGAGGTGTTCAGTTACATACATACGTACAGAAGCATTATATATATAAAGATATTGATTTATTTCTAAGAATTCTTCAGACTTATTTCTATGTCCCCATTAATAAACAAGACCTAATAAAACACGATAGATTTTTCTTATAAGTGATATTTAGGCCAGCAAGAAATATAAATCTGGGTATACTTTTGAAATTGAATGTGGTATAAAATATAGTAAACATTGTGTATTTTTGCCAAAGAAATGGTGTTTTTTAAATGCTACATAATATAAGACGCTGACGAAAATTAAATATCTGGGTATCATGTTAGCATTAAATGCGGAATAAAATTTGGTGAACATTTAGCATTTTTAGTCAACGAAAGTTATTTTTGGGAACAAATAATATAAGAGACTAGCATGATGTCAATTTTTGGTTGTCGCTCTAAGATTATGTATTTTCTTAATTTTGGTGAGCATTTAGTATTTTTGGGAAACGAAAGTATTTTTTTGTACGAAAAGGTTGGGTAAATTTGGTAGACTGTTAAATACCACCCAATATTTTTTAATGTTTCTCTAATTTTCATAATCTCATCTCTGTGCTTGTAATCTGTCCTTTTTTCTTTTTTGTCATTATTTATAATTTGGTTCCAGGTCTCTATTTCTCTAGAGACTACCCCTTTTTCTAATAATGTTGCCTTTATTACATTGAACAGTCTCCTGGTCCCCCCCCCCACTCTTTCTTTGATTTCATTACCTAGTTTACCATTACCACTTACGTGTATACTCATTTTCATCCTTCTATTTTAGCAGTATCTCTCTCTCTTCTTCCAATCCTATAATCACTGTTTTTGCTTTTTCTGCATTTAACTTCATTTTTTTTTCCGTTCTGCATTGTATAATTCTAGGCTGTACTGCAGCTCTTCTTTTGTTTGCTCCGAGATCATGTCATCTGCGAAAAGTACTGTTTATCTTTGTGCGATGATTGTTTCACTACTAACTTCTCTTTTCTTTATGTGTCTTTTCTTTTAATTATGTCTTCTAGAAATTTACAAAGCACACATATATTGACCACTTTTTTACAGTCTTTTTACTAAGTACGCAGTCTTATTAAGAAAATGAAGTCTACACTTCTCTATTTTCCCCAGAATCGACAAAGTGGTCTCCTATAGTGTCTTCGAACTTATTTTTTACAGTTACAGTTTTACAGTTCTTGCATATATTTTGCCTGGTACACTTAATAACACTATCTCATCCGTTCCAAGTGATTTTCGTAGTTGTTTCAATGTCTTATTTTTCTTTTTGATCATTGCCTTCTTAGCGTAGCATCCATTCTTGTATTTCGATGTCTATCCGTTATTTCCTCCTTTTTCCTCAACTGCTTTATGGTTTCATACAATAGTTTTTGGTATTATTTGTATTCATTTCTTATTTTGTTTCCATGCCTCCTGTGTCGATATATTAACCTTGTCCTTAATCTCTATCATTGCTTCTTTGTAATTTTCGCAACGTTCTCATTTTTTGGACTGTAGATATTTCTTCAAGCATTAAGAGTAGCGCGAGTGGTGAAGGTCAGTGAACTGTGAGGTGTGCTTAAGAATAACTGAAATGCAAAATTTCAAACGACTTATAAAGTAAAAAATTATTAGAGACGGCAAAGAACTTTGCAAATAAAGCTGCTAGAAAACAAAACGATATATATTTGAGGTTAGAAAATATTTAATATCTAGAAGTGGTACATCCAAAATATGTTATATAAGAATTATACTACATCAAAAATACTATCCGGGTTTGAAAACCAAATCCAAAATCGCAGATAATATGGATGAACCACTACATAAAATAAAGGAACAACTTGAG
Source organism: Agriotes lineatus (assembly GCA_940337035.1). Taxonomy (NCBI): domain Eukaryota; kingdom Metazoa; phylum Arthropoda; class Insecta; order Coleoptera; family Elateridae; genus Agriotes; species Agriotes lineatus. Next base: position 6,300,333 of record OW679203.1, on the reverse strand, counting down.
ACCATAACCACAAACATAAAAAAGACAATGAAAAATAATAAAAGTAATAATGAAGGAATCAGACAGTTGAAAAATGCGAATAGAAAATATACGAACATTACAAAAATAGCAACACCTGAAAAAAATTGATAAAAAGATTTTTTTTAAATTATTTGTTAGGCAGTAACAGATGAAATTTTTGAAAATAAAGTAGTAAAAAGAAAAATTATAAAAATAATAAAGATAATGGAATTACAACTAGACATAAAAACCGAGTGAAGATATCAGAAGACGATACAAAGAGAATAAAAAACAGCCCAATTCTAATTGCATTTAACAAACAAAAAAATAATGGAACTATTTAAAAATGCTAACAAACTGAAAGGAAGTAAAATATGGTTAGATATAGACCTGACGCAAACGAAACTTGAAGAAAAGAACTGGTTAAGCAGATGACAGAAGCAAGACAACACGAATATAAGGCTAACTTAAAAAGAATAGTGACAAACAATAGTAACAGACCTAACCATGAGAAAGATAATGAAGGCCAACATAAACCACCAACAATTTGGTCACAGACTGCATTGGCAATATTTGTAGAGGTAAGAAGAGGTAATAAGCACTCCTCCTCCTCCACCTCCAAACCACGGAAAAAATAAATGCTTCACAATATAACCAGTAATCAGACGGGTGACCACCTACGCGATGACCAGGTGGACGAGAGAGAAAGTGATAACACAAAACCAATGACTAGAGAGATTAGAAAACCTGAAGGAGAAACCAAAATATTAAAAAAAAAAAACAAAAATTAAAGAAAAAACAAAGACAGTACACAAATAGAAATATGAAACATCAGAAATCAGAAAAATTCTGGAGGTGGAAACAATGGAGGAAGTTAGCAAGAATAAAAATTAATAGCAGACAGCAAAAAAAAGCGACAAACAAAGAAAATGGAATGTGAATACATTAAAAAAGAGAAGCAAGGGGTTGCTTATTAAAAAAACATTAGCAAAGAGTTGGATATCATCAAAATGAGAAAAAAAAATAATGATATGACCAACAATGTGAAAATACGAGAGAAAATAAAAATAAAGCTAGAATAATCTGGATAAATACAGGGAGTAATGAAGTGAAAAATGACTATAAAAAAGCAAGGAAAAAGGCAAACAAAATGAATAAAAGTAAAAAGAATGACTGGATAAGTAAAGAAATGGTAGAAATAAAGAAGCATGGAGCAAAAATAATAGCAGAAACTTTTTCAGAAAAATAAAAAATTTGAAAATAATATCATCACTGTTAAATAAAGCACAAAAAGTAACTGAAGATAGTAAAACTAGTGAAATGCGAAATATAGAAGCAATAACAAAAATCAAGCAATAACAAAAATCAAGCAATAAGACAAAAGTTTGTAAGGCAGCCAATATATGAAGTAATAAACGAAGCTATACATTTATGAATTACTGAGGTACTTATGGGGTAAAAGATCTACACAGACTTGTAATTGAAATATTGAAAAAAATGCTGAACTGAAGCAAAATACTAGTAGTATCTACCGGGTGACTATAAATGATTGTGATTTTTTTTCTTAGGTTGGCACTGTTTATGTTGGTGGCACTGTAGGTCTATGTCAAATTCAATGTTCGCAGGTTAGGTTTTGCGTCATTCTGTGTCAAAACTGACGCAGAACCTAACCTGCTAACCTCGAATTTGACATAGACTAACAGTGCCACCAACATAAACAGTGCCAATCTAAGAAAAAAAATCACAATCATTTATAGTAAAGAAAAATTAGAAAATTATAGAGGAATCAGTCTATTGAGTACTACAACTTACAAAATATCGCGAGATAAAAAAAAAACAAACTGATCCTAAGCAGGCTGTGGAAATTCAAACGTATGAATAATATGGTGGGGGCACTGTAAGTCTATGTCAAATTCGAGGTTAGTAGGCTAGGTTTTGCGTCAGTTTTGACACAGATTGACGCAAAACATACCCTGCTAACATCGAATTTGACATACACTTCCAGTGCCATCAACATATTATTCATACGTTAGAATTTCCACATACCGCTGAGGATCAGTTTTTTTTTTTGGATTTCTCGTTATTAGCATCAATAATGAAGAGAAAATTACACACTAAGGCAGAAATTATAAAATTATATTAAAGGACTATCAGCATCGAACCATTTTATGGTTAAAACAGGCTACTGGCCTATAATAAGAGGGAGAAGGACTGTCAGCAAGGATTTGGAACTACAAGATCAACGGTTGATGCAATACACATCATGAATAAAATATTAGGAAAATCACTTAAAAAAATTAATAGAAAAATGATACCGACTTTTTAAAAGTTGGAAAAGAAAAAAAAGGATTCGAGATAAATAAAGAGAGAAGATGAAGTAGATAAGATATGGAAATGAAGAAAATAGAGACGATCAAGAACTTACAAATTTGATACTGTGACTGATAGTTTATTATATCATGAGGGACTAAAGTGCACCATTTAATCCCTCGAGTGGAGTTTGTTGCCATGAGGGCAAAGCCCAAGGGCAACAACCACTCAAGGGATTTAGGCACTTTAGTCCCGAGGTAAAGGGTGTCCCAACAAGAACGCCGGATTTAATTTTAAAGAAGAACACATTTATTTTTTGAATTAAACAAACATTTTTTTGCACTTCCGGGACTAAAGTTGATACTTTAGTCCCCGTAAACAGGGACTAAAATAGATCATTTAATCCCTAGGGACTAAAGTAACTCATTTAATCCCTAGGGACTAAAGTAAAAATGATACCGTAACTATGGTAAATTTATGTACACACGAGGTTAGTAGGTTAGGTTTTGTTTGTCATCTGACACACACTGACGTAAAACTTAACCTGCAAATCTCGAATTTGACATATACTGACAATACACTTCAGTACTGCCAACTGATTCAGGCTATCCAGGACCTGCTGCAATTCAGTTTGTAATAAATTATAATTGTCAGTTTCCAAATTGACAGATTCCAAATTTTGGAAATGTTTGATGATAATGTTCCCAAAAGTGCAAAAAATAGCGTATATACCTCGGGACTAAACTGCCTAAATCCCTTGAGTGGTTATTGCCCTCGGGCTTCGCCCTCGAGGCAACAAACTCCACTCGCGGGATTAAATGGTGCACTTTAGTCCCTCATGATATAATATACTATTATTTCAACATAAAGAAAAATAGTTCCGATTAAACGTGAAATACAACATCAGGCAAATGGCCACTACGAAACCTCTGGCACAGGGTTATTCTTTTGTTGAAATTTTGAACATTATTGTGACCGAAAACTTGACGTTCACCATTTTTGTAATGTATTTTTACAATAATTAAACGTTGTTCGTTTGAATACTTCTCCATATTCTTAAATCGCGTGGTCTGTATGTGACAACTGTCAAAACAAAATCACCGTACAACTCGTATTAACAAAATGGCGGCAAATTTAAATCCGTCGCTCTTGTTGGGACACCGGTTATATACGCTATTTTTTGCACTTTTGGGAACATTATCATCAAACATTTCCAAAATTTGGAATCTGTCAATTTGGAAACTGACAATTAGAATTGATTAAAAACTGAATTGCAGCAGTAGCCAGAATCAGTTGGCATTACTGAAGTGTATTGTCAGTATGTGTCAAATTCGATATTTGCAGGTTAAGTTTTGCGTCAGTGTGGGTCAAATGACAAACAAAACCTAACCTACTAACCTCGTGTGTACATAAATTTACCATAGTTATGGTATCATTTTTACTTTAGTCCCTAGGGACTAAGGTCACTAAATCACGTTAGCTACGCTAACACAGGTAGGGAAACTCGAAGTTATTTATGTCAAACCAAACTCGTTTTTGTCAGTGGCGTACCCAATCAGATTATATGTTATAATAGAAATAAATTGAAGTTTGTGTAATGTGAACGCCATAAATAAATATTACATAACAAATTATTTGTAAACGTTTTCCAGCTTACAAGAAATAATTATCACAAATATAAAGCTTTAGCGAATATTTTGTACCGCTCGCTGCATTCCAATAATTTGGCACCTCACGTACACGTAAATGATGCATGTCGTCTAGTGGTCTATTTATTTCTTTCAACCACTCCTGCCGTTTCATGCTATTTCTTGGTCCTTAATTTGCAATAAGTAATTCATTAAAGAGTATTGCTAAATATTGCAGTTTAAATTACCTTCAGGAACCTGAAACAGCGTATACCCTTTTATGCTGTTGTTCAGGCAACCTTTAACATAGCAAATACAAACCATAATGCTATATATACGTTTTGACAAAATTCGTTGGGAGAACTAGGGAATCCGAGATCACAATCATCTCTTCACGGCATAATTTAGGCAAATGATCTATAATCGTAAAAAATACCTTTGATATTTCTTCAGATCTTCAAGTTTCAGGGTCAGTAGACGAAAAACATTTTAAATTGCGGTTAAAAACGATCATCTGCATAACTTACAACCTAGAGAAAGGATTGTGGCATTGCATTCGAAGGATATATTACTAATAAGAAAAATTATTTATGACCTTACTAGTAGCGCCTATGGTAAATTTGACACTGACAAACTCGTTTTTTAAACTTGTCAAATTGTGTTTCCCTACCTGTGTTAGCGTAGCTAACGTGATTCAGTGACCTTACTAGGGACAGCGTACATATATCAAACAAGTAGAGACACTAGTGATCGGCCGATACGGATTTTTTTTGCCGATACCGATAATCGGCCGATGCCGATATTTTAGTTGCCGATACCGATATAATATCGGTATCGGCACTACATTTTTAAAAGGTCTGTAATTATTTAATATACGTTGATATAAGTAAAAATTGTCAACTCCGCATCGATGCGGACCTGACATGAACCAATTTCGGTAATTCCCCGACAGTGTCGTGGTGATTACCCGTTTTACAGAAAGTGTATTGTTTCATTGTTTGCGCCAGTGCACAGTGCTGCTGCAGTTGCTGCTCAGATAACGATTATGTCGTGCGGTATTATAATCTTTTGGGATTCAAATAAAAATACGATGAGAGAAAATAGCGAAAATAAGTTTTTACATACAAATAATTAATAAAATGGTTGATCTTAAATTTGCCGATATATATCGGCAAAATTTCGCCGATACCGATTATCGGCAAAATTTGCCGATATTGCCGATACACCGATATTTATATCGGTATCGGCCGATCACTAAGAGACACTCATGCCAAATGTTGAAACCTGTCTAGAGTGCCTGGGACAGTAACTCGGGAGGTATTTCGAAGCTTAACTATCAGATGGCAGCACAAAGTTCTGCCAATTACAGTGCCTTTATATAGACAGTGGCGACAATACAACTAAGCCACACCCCCGCCGCCATATTTAGGCAAATTTCTAATGGGTGTTCATTTAAATCCGTAATCAGAGTCGACTGTGATATGTGTTTTACGTTTGGCAGTACTGAAAACATTCGAGATTTGCAGGTTAGGATTTGCGTCAGTCTGTATCGAATAATAACCAAAACTCGTGGAAAAAAAAAGCAGAATGAATCACCAAATAGCACAAGAAATGCTGGGAAAGGAACTAATGGAAAGTAATAACGACAAAAAGACTGCAATTACGAGGGGTGATAAGAAAAAAATAGTAAGAAGAATACTGGAGTGGAAGCCAAGTGAAGAAACAAATAGAGGAAGACATAAGAAGAGATGGATAGATAACATAAAAGAAGACTTGAGGAAGATGGAAGCGCACAATTGGAAAGAAATCTGGAAGGATAGAAAAAGAAGAATGTGAGGACTGGTCCACCTCTATAACAAAACAATATAAAAAAAAAATTGATGATGTAGCTATAATCTCAAATGATTTAAATGCCAGCAGAAGAAAAAAATTCATCAATTTTTCAGTTTTCTTTTTTGTCCAAACTGTTTTTACTACTCCACTACACTACAACTTACTCTTGCTACTTTTATTATATTTTGTTTCAGGGTTACTCATTTTTCTTCTATACTTGTTGCATTTTCCATTGCTATTTTGTCTTTCATGCAATGCCTCTTTCGTTCCTTCAATATTAAGTCTCAGATTTTTTGCTTTAACCATTTATCTTTTTTTCCGTCTTCTAGTTCTTGGTTAACTATCATGTACATGTTTAACAAGAAGTAGTCACTTGGAATTTATGGTTCTTTGCTTACTTTTATATCCTCTGTTTTGCCATATTCTTTAGTGGACTTAATTTTTAGTCCGTATGCAACAATAATTGTCCATATATTTTCCACTTCATCTAATTTTACATCTGCTGCTAGTATTCGTTCATTTATGTGTGTCTTATGTACTTCCTATTTTTCTAGGCTCACTATTAATCATATTCCTGCTTTGGCTCTTTCATTGTTTGGTTATCCTTTCTAGTACTTTTCTTTTCTTTTTTGGTTCTGTAACCCGCTTAGTCTAGATTCTGTTTTTCTATATCCTCTATTTAAGTCTTCTCTTTTTCCGTATATACTTCTAATAATCCAAGTTTCTATTTTTAACATATTTTTGTGTTTGTGTTGTTCTTCATTTTCTTTATCACTATTCGTACCCAATATGTATTTCAAAATCATTTTCATTTGCACAATTCAGTTTGTTCATCTCTTGTTTTGTAATTTCCTAATTTCTGATTGGATTGTTCTTTTTTTGAGAGTCATATGTTGATGTTGATTGTTACACTACTTTGTTCACTTTAACCTCCTTGACAGTTTATCCTACAACAATTATTCTGCTGCTTGTTGTTGTTTAATTCTTAAATTTACTCCTTTAATCATTTTATTTTTTAGTTCCTATTTCTTTCTAATTGGTTTATCCACTCTTCTTCACTCCTTGCCAGTTTTTCTGTTAACTTCTTGTTTTCATCTATATTCTCCTGATTTTGATTTAACTCTTCCATGTTTTTTCCTTTTTTATATTTTGATCTTTCTTCTTCAGTTGGTGACCTAATTGCTTTTGTTTCTTTACTTTATTCGTTGTTGTTTAGATCCCTATTTCTTTTATATCCTATTTATATCTGTATACATTGTGCGTGGTCTATAGCATCCCATCTGTGCTCGACTTGCATGACTTTGCTGCTTTGATCACTTTATTATTATTCCAGTATATCAATTCCTTATGCTTCACTTTTATGTTATTTCCGCACCTTTACCATGTGAAATTTGGCGAAGAAAGACCTGCATAGTAATTTACCACATTAGCTCAATTTCATGTCCACGCTGTATGCATTCGACAACTCTAATAAAAAAAATAGTGCCAAATCAACATGTGCCACAACAGATCACATCAGAGGTTTGTATCAAAATGGCTCAAGCCAAAACATTCCAGATCACACCCAATTACTTACCATTTTCCGGAACTGCCAATAATCAGTAGCCGATGGGAAAGTCGTCAGGGCCCACTTCCGCAACATACTGCGAGGCACCATGTTGTTTTGGACACCCTTAAGAATGTCTCTGTAGACCTGATGGCTAGCCTTGATGCCCCTGCTCTGAATTGCTGCCAGTCTTTCGTAATAGTAATGTATTGGAGCATCGTGTTCAATATCTAAAATTAAAAATTTCCAAGCTGCCCCAATAGAGAATAATCCCTGAAACTTACTCAATTTGGCACACCCTTTCTTAAAAATGTCCAACAATGACACTGACGAGGGGTTGTCCTCCACAAGGCGAATCTGCTGGGAAACTGCAACGACTCGAGGCACGGTAAAGTGCAGAAACCTCTTGGAAGTTTCCTGCGGAATAATAGTAATGAGCACTGTTATTTAACAAATTATAAGAAAGTAACCTTTTGCTTGCCAAGATAATGATTCAGCATTCGTAGAACTTGTAAGACTCTTTCTTCCCGCCTTGCGTCTGCAAGGCCTGAATCGTTAACAACCAAGTAGGGATAAATCTTTCCATTGTGGCCCCTTATGTAGAGCCTGCGAGCAGCGCAGTTGTGCTTTTGTACGATGTCAACGCGTGGCATGAACCTGGTAATCCGTACATAATAATGCGTGTGTTTCGGCAGTAAAAATTCCCCTGGCAGCTCGACTTCTGCCGTTTTCAATGTGAAGTTCGATAAAAAGCGACATTTTTCTTCCATTAAAAATGATCTGAAATTTTAGCTTTGTAAACAAGAGTCTAGACACAACATGCGGACAACTTACTGTATAAGCATTTTCGAGCGGTTTTCCAGAATTTTAATCCACTTCTTAAGCTTGAAAATTAACGTGTGGAGCCGCATTGCCCCCGAATGAGAGAAGTCAAAGTCCTTTGCGAACTCCAATTTCATTTCTTTGAACACGGGATCTTGATATGTTGCTTCTGCTCTTCTAGCTAAGCTCTCCGAGGCAGCCGAATTGAACGTCACATTAGCAGAGCTTGAAATGTTTTCTAGAACGAAGCGAAAGATATTATCTGATTTCAACATGTGTTAGTGACAGCACTCACCCACTCCAATACCGAAAGTCGACACAAGCTTCTTCACAAAATTTAAAATGTGAGGAGTGATCTTGGCTTCGTTTACAGTCTCCCTGTTCTCAAAAGCAATCGCGTAGCACTTAGCTAGTCCCTGTCGCAACTGCCTCACCACTTCTTCATACCAGTTTTCACGGAACCATTCCATCTAAAAATCACTATTCATAATGTTGCAACAATAAAGTGCACACAACTTACCTGATCTGCAATCCCTTCCAAGCTTGACAGCACAGTGGTATGAATATCGCGCTGCATTTTCATGATCTTGGAGCAGCGGATCATGGCAGGGGTAGCTTTAATAGCGGACGCCTCTGCCGTGATTGTGCTGCCAGTGCTCACACTAACTGTACCGTCTTGCGCTTGGGTTTGCAACGAACTTTGGCTCTGGTCGGCATGTGCTTCCTGAGTTTGTTGCTTTGAAATTAAAAAAATATATAACAACGTACAAAAATCGCACGCAGTAGAATAGGTACCTGCACGGTGTTTGTTTTCCTGGCAGTGGCAGTACGTAACGTAAGGTAAAGTGTACGAATAGGAAAGTAAACTGCTTGGGGGAACATTCGGCCAACCTGCAGAAGGAGGTTGAGGATGACGTTTCCTTCATATTGGACTAGGCAGTTTAGCAGCTGTGGTATCCAAGGCACCCAAAGTATCGGAGGTACTCCCACGGAGTATTTATCTAACGCTTCCATTAAACTAAAAATTAAAAAAATTTCTATATTCAGACGTAGAAATTAAGTTGTTTCAAGGCTGGTGTTTGGCTTATGTTGAAACAATAGGGACAGATTAATACATAGGAATCAACAATACTTCATTTCAAAGACAAATGTTGGCTGATTATCGTTAGCTATTTTATAAATAGTAACAGATTCGCTTGCGCTGTAAAATTGCATTTAAAATATCAACGCTTTTGTAGGCATTTTTCATTGGTATTTCTGTCATCCAACAGTAAAATTTACTTGTGCAAAATAGAAAACAGAAACCGTAAAATAGCTTACAGGAAAATATAAGACCTCATTGAACTATTTCTGACGTTTAATTTTTGATAGTAAGTGATTCCTAAATAAATTCAAGCTGTTGTCATTTAGTGCGAATATTACAACGCCAAATGTCGGTTATCGGTGCTGTTTTTCCAGACACCTGATAAATTTCCACACAAATAGCGTATAAATAGTTTACGCATTGTAAGACAGACGTCGTGTTGTCATTACAAAACCGAGGTTGTGAACATGGCACGAACTGTGGTAAATTTAAACTTTGCAATGCAGTCGGAAATGCGAAATTTACAATACGGTAAATCGCGAATACGAATGACAGTGGATGATTATTATTAGAGCCCGGATTTCTAGCTGTTTTGCTATACGTAATAATTAATAGCTGAACAGAAAAGTTTAGAACGAAATATAAATTATGAAGAAATCAATTGTTTAAGAATATTTATTTTTAGGTTGAAAAAGAATGTTTTTCCGCAACCATCTTAAAAGTCATTACTACTAAAATCTGTTATTAAAGTAGACGTTTCTCTTACTTTTATAACAGTTATATTATCGAGTTGTTGGGAACCAATTTGCTTTACATGGTCACAAACTCACAGTCTCTTATAAAAATATTATACAGGAACACATAAAATAGCTTGCAAAATCCTGTTTTGTGGCAAAAATGCTTGAAGGGGTCAAAAAGCATTATAAATTTGCTATCTTTTGAAATACTTTAGAATTATGTACAGTGGCGTACACCAGCAGGGTCAATTCGGGCAATTTTTTAAAAATGATAACCCCTATTTTCTGTTCAAGGAAGTAGAACAGCACATCGTTTTGAGTATTGTAGTATAAAAGTTTTATGAAGTTGCATAAAAAAATTTTCGAGAAAAATGCAAATAAAGCAAGATATTTCAGGCAAATAAAGCAAGATATTTCAGGTGTTCCAGACTTTTTTATCACACTGTATAGTCGTACAATATGCAGCATTATGGAAACGACAATGAAGATTATTAAACATAAAAAAAATCATTTTTAACCTGACTTGTTCAGCTGCTGTATGCGTTAATCGTTACTTTTGATTGTTTAGTTACAAAATCGTTGTTTTTAAATAAATAAAATACTTTATAATATTAATTATAATACATATTACCTACTATTTCTTTCTAATTTTGATACGGCTCTGTCGCTGGACTCGCGCCTCTAAGAAGCATTATTTTATAGATGTTTTATAAGAATCACCTAAATAGTTTAATTATCGCGTTCAACACAAAACTGTTGAATGTAGATAACGATAAGTAATATATAAATTTTACAATTTTAAAAATAATTTGTTTGATAGTATCTTGTAATGATTAAATAATCTATTACAAAGTGGTCATCTCATTTCCAATGTGTTAATACTTGAATAATAATTATTTACTGTTGAACTAATTTTAGTGACTATTTCCCGCATCTCCTATTATCCAATCAAACGCCATAATTTTCCAAAATTCAACCAATCACGTGTTTTTATAGTGGCAAAAAATCAAAATTTTTCTTTGGTATTTCATCAGTTTTTTTTACCACTTGTATCCATGGAAACGACCAAATATGTTGTTTTAAGCAATGTGGCATTTCAAAAACGTAATTGAACTGTCATTGTGAATCAGTATGAATGTCATATTCATTGTATACTGATACAAAATGAACCCATATTTGAGAAATACTCCACAAAATGAGTTTCGGGCTCATGATTTTGCTCGGAACACGTTTTACTCAAGATTTGTTGTTTTTCGGCAATGCACTCAACAAAATAACTTTGACAAATTCCCTCACCTATCAAGTTAGTTTGTCTTGTAACATTGCCAAAACAAGAAACTTTCGTAAAACATTTTTACCGGCAAAATCATTTGCCCTTAATACATAATTACTGATAAAAATTCAGCCGTTAAAATAAACGCATTTTGGCTTAAATATCATGAATATGCGAAGTATATAGCTGGTTGAAGAAGAGAAATTATCACCCTGTATAGTGTATTTGCTAGGATACCTGACTCTCGCTCAGGAGACCCGTGTCCATTCCTGCTACCAAAACTTTTTTAAAAATTCGATTGTAGTGTATATTTTCACGTACAATTATTACAAATAAATATGTTATTATTACAAATAATAATGTAACAGATTAGTTTTTTAGGTAATATGTATGTAAGTTCTTGCTTAATTTACTACAGACTAGCAAGATGCGCGTTCTTCGTACGGACTACAAATGCTTGTGTTTTCTTTTAAATCTTAAACGAATTCTGGAGTGCTCTCCTCACCCTGTACTCAATATGCTAAACTATCAAAGGCTACAAAAAAATATTGTAGGTAAAAAACAAAATATCCTTCAACCAAAAATTCTTAACTCTTTTTTGCACTTCCAGGACTGAAGTTGATACTTTAGTCCCCGTAAACAGAGACTAAAGTAGCTCATTTAATCCCTAGGGACTAAAGTAAAAATGATACCGTAACTATGGTAAATTTATGTACACACAAGGTTAGTAGGTTAGGTTTTCTTTGTCATTTAACAAACACTGAAGCCAAACTTAACCTGCAAATCTTGAATTTGTCATATACTGACAATACATTTCAGTACTGCCAACTGATTCAGGCTACCCAGGGCCTGCAATTCAGTTTTTAAAAAATTGTAATTGTCAGTTTCCAAATTTTGGAAATGTTTGATGATAATGTTCGCAAAAATGCAAAAAATAGCGTATATACCTCAAGGCTAAAGTGCCTAAATCCCTTGAGTGGTTATTGCCCTCGGGCGTCGCCCTCGAGGCAACAAACTCCACTCGCGGGATTAAATGGTACACTTTAGTCCCTCATGATATAATATACTATTATGCTTCACGTACCCCCTTGGAAATGTGTATGTAATTGTCATTCCCCTTTTTTAGATTGATAAAACTATGGTTTACTATAACAATGAGATAAAATCAAAAATAAATGTATTTTTCGCCAATCGTACTAGAACTGACACATTATTGACAAAATTTTGTTGAGCAAAATCAAACATTCCATTACATCAGACGTTGCTAGGTAATTTACAATAAAACTGTACCGGAATAATTCAAATATCCTATTACATCAGCCGTTGCTAGGTAATTTACAATAAAACTGTACAGGAATAATATTCCCGGCCTAGGCAGGGAATATTCCAGTACTATTTTCTATTTTTTTAACTACCCGTATCGATCGGCGGAAAAATAGTATGTGTATCTTGGACAAAAAGCAACATTCCCAGACTCCTGTGTTGTTGGGCTCGGCATTCGCCTCGCCCAACAATATTCACAGTCGTCTGGGAATGTTACGCTTTTCGTCCTAGATACACAATGTACTATTATTAAATGTTGTATTCATATATTATAGCAGGATATCCATTTCCACCACTTGAAGGTGGAATTTTAGAAATCCTCCCATTTTATTCTAAGAGATATTTATAAATTCGTGAAAACAGAGTTTACCCTATTTCACCCCTTAAGGGTGAAATTTCGAAAAATTATTTCAGTCAGTCTTATCCTGAAATGAACCCAGAGTGAAAAAAAAATCATTTTAACCCCCTACCCCTTTGCGGTTTTCCGTTTTTACCGCTTTAGGGGTGAAATTTAAAAGAACTCTAAAACCCCTTTCTAAAGATTTGAAAAACATCTATATACCAAAAAAGAATGCTCTAACTTAACAATCACAGTAAATCCAAGGGGTTCTATACTTCACCCCGAATGCAGATTCGCACTTTAAGGGTTGATTAGAGCAAAATCCCGAAATGCGTTTTTAGACATTTGCATTGGATACCTATGCAAGCAAACACCAAATCGATATATCTTACCGGGTCTAAGAGATACTGAGGAGTTCATGAAAACAGTTTATCCTTTTTCATCCCTTTAAGAGTACATTTTTCAAAAAATCATTCAAAATATTAATTACTTGGTTACTATTTTTATTATTTACCGACAATTATTTTTTAGAAATGTAAATTGGATAAAGAAAAATCTCATTTAGACAACTGTAAGAAAACATTTACAGGATTTTTGTTCTTTAACTCTAACTGCTAAAGGTCTGGATGTTACACCGATATAATATTTAACGCATTCACAAGGAATACTATATATTATACAATTCTTTGAATGTTGTTCTTTGTTGAACGCTTTAGTTTTTGTAAGAACTCACCGTTATTTAATATTTTTAATTTGCCGAGTGGCAAAATACCCAAATAAGAAAATGAATTAGAAATTCATGCCACAAAGAAGTTTCAGATTATCACACAGATCACGTCACAAATAAAAAGAAAATCTGTCAAAACGCGAGTTTAAAAATAAAAACGGACGAGTTTCAGGATTTTTTCTAAAGTTACCGATTTACGAAATAATTAATTTATTCCTTTCATTTGCACCAGACTGTATATACCAGGTATTTGTGAATTCTGGTAGATCTCAAATATATTTTACATATGGTATGTTGTTCTCTGAATGTCATTTTTTGGCAGTGGTCTATTATGATATGTTTTTCGGACTTTTTCCACTGTCTAGGGTATATATGCCATTTCATTTACATCTACATATAGCTTTATGTATTTTGTTCTTTAAAAACACTATAGCAAATTTCATAAAAGTAAATGTATAAACACAAAATATACTTGTCTACCAGAATTCATCCGCATCCAGTATATACTGAATTTGTACTCAGCAGGTTGAGGACACTCCGAATATGTGTTCAATTTGTTAAATTTTTTTTCACGGTAAGGAAAATTGCCAAGATTGACTTCACACTGCTCTTGTTTTTGAGACAATGTCCAAGCTTACTAGATGTTTGCAAGTAATAAAATAATAAAATTCCTTAATTATAGAGCATGTTGGCCAAATTAAAGCAAAGTAAACAAAATACGCTTTTATGCAATACAATTATCTACAACTTTTTATTTATTTAAGTTATCAAGTTATCTTTTAATGAAAAGCACTTGCATCAATATATACGTTTTTCCTGTTTACAATAACTTCCGCTAGATAAGATTAAAAAAAAATTGCAACCATTTTTGCATTGTACTAAAATAATTTAATTTACTATGAGCTTACGTAAAAACTAGTGATCGGCCGATACCGATATAAATATCGGTGTATCGGCAATATCGGCAAATTTTGCCGATAATCGGTATCGGCGAAATGTTGCCGATATATATCGGCAAATTTAAGATCAACCATTTTATTAATTATTTGTATGTAAAAACTTATTTTCGCTATTTTCTCCCATCGTATTTTTATTTGAATCCCAAAAGATTATAATACCGCACGACACAATCGTTATCTGAGCAGCAACTGCAGCACCACTGTGCACTGGCGCAAACAATGAAACAATACACTTTCTGTAAAACTGGTAGGTAATCACAACACTGTCGGGGAATTACCGAAATTGGTTCATGTCACGTCCGCATCGATGCGGAGTTGACAATTTTTACTTATATCAACGTATATTAAATAATTACAGACCTTTTAAAAATGTAGTGCCGATACCGATATTATATCGGTATCGGCAACTAAAATATCGGCATCGGCCGATTATCGGTATCGGCAAAAAAAATCCGTATCGGCCGATCACTAGTAAAAACACTCTTTCTTCACTTTTTTTGTCATGGACATTTTCTGAAAAACAAAAGTGGCCTATTCCTCCACCATTCTTCCACCTGCTACTATTTGTTAGATCCTTGTATAGCCTATCTGAAACAAACTGACCCAATTCTAGTCCGACTACTTGGATTATCATACTTCGCAATTGCATTAGGAAACAAAACACAATGCCAAAATTAAATTTCAACAAAGTTTATGCATCATAGAGCGCGTTAAGCATAAAATGCCTTGTACTTGAACTTGCTCAGTTTATTTTCAGTAGCCTATAACAGAAAAACCACACATTTACGACTATATTTAAATTCATTTGAACCCATTTTCACATAAGCAAATTTGCTTGCGTCGTGCTTATTTCTATCTTTTATTAGAGTAATTTATAACGGCAAATTTTTGATGATATAAATAATAAATGCATTGAGCCTCAGTCCTGAAAAATTCAAAACCCACCTAAACTTCTCGTCGTCATAGCTAAGGAGCCAGAGCACCTTGGCCAGATACTTTCTGGCTTTCGATTCGTTTTGATGCCGGCATGCATGTAAGAAGCACGTCATGGCATTGACCCCTAGGTTAATCTGCCGCGGGTCTCGTGTAAACACTTGTTCCAGATAGTCCCCATAGAGTGCCCACGCCTTCACTGAAGTGTCATGCATTTGAACTGCTGCGGAGAAGGCTTTGTTTGCTTCGTCAGATTTACCTAGAAATTGGAACAGTGTTAAGTACTGATAAAAATAGCCTTGAAAACCTTAAACAAACTGATAAGTGTATTGTGAAAAATAGTTCTGATTGTGATTGCAACGAGCGCAATAAGTGCCCCGACAAAAACCTAAAAAAGCTAAATGGAAGATTCATGTACTACAAAATAAACCAAGTCAAAAGTAACAATTGCTCTCAATTTCAATAGCTACTAATTATGTATCGAAGTTAGATGCTGACGTACTTTTTATATGATAGATGAAGTGGAAAATATATTTTAAACAATGCATGTCATAATATAATGGACGTATAAAGAATATATACTGAAATAATCGTACATCTGTGAAATACATTTGAATAGGTCAAAGTTTGTTTTGGAAAAAATCTTTGTTAGAATTATCAATCCAGTTTCAAGTTCAATTGTTTCTGAAACACAATGGCATAGTAACCTCTAAACTATAGATTAGAATAATGATTATAGCTGGGTGAATGTAAAATCTAAAATTTTTGCGGATACTCGAAAACTAACTAATAACAGTCACTTTCGGATTGACTTTTGCTTCTGAGTAGCGATCTTAACGACTATTTTTAATGAATTTATTACATTACATAGAAAAAAAAGCCATAATTTATGTTACAATTATTAAATACAGTAAGAAATATATTTTTTGCACTACTAGTCTCAGAACGCACCGTTATTGGTCGATCTTTAGGTCGTGAAGTTGATTTTCTCCACCAAGGGAGAGAAAGTAAAATAAACAATTTTTACCGTGGTAACTGATAAATTGCTAAGTTACCAAATATGACTATTTTAATTTTGACGTTTTAAAGAGCTGTATTGTCAGGTTGACAGTTAAAATATTTTCGAAATTTGTTAGGAATTTAGGTATTAAGCTGTTTGGTAGTGCAAAAAATAGTATATACACCACGGTAGCGAATCGTCTTATAACCTTCGCGCTTTAGATACTTCGCGCTGCGCGCTCAGTATCTAATACGCGCTCAGGTTATAATACTGCGCTTCGCTACCTTGATGTATAATATACTATTATCTTACAGTAGCGCCTATTACCATACATTATACAACTGTTTTCAGTGACTAAAATGAAATTCTATTCACAAGTGAGTTTTCATTATTTATAATACTGCATTGTTGGTAGCACTGTCAAGCTATGTCAAATTCGTAATTTTCAGGTTAAGTTTTGCGTCCGTCTGCAGATAACAAACAAAACCTAACCTACGAACCACGAATTTGACATAGACTGACAATACATTTCAGTACTGCCAATCACTTCAGTACTGTCAAACGTATATCACAAACCATAGGCGACTAATTATAAATTTATTTCGTGACATATTCTGACTGCGCGGACTATTTAGGCACAAGAATTGGTACTGTAAGATAAAACATCGTATGTCACACGTGAGCGAAATGCCATTATAAGCTCGTGAGAAATTGTATTGCTCGTGCTGGGGCACTCACGATTCAAAATTTTCACTCGTAAATAATGATGCATTTCTCTCACTTATAATATGATCTACTATTATCTACTCCAGTGGGATAAGTAACTCATTACGTTACTCATTTGACACTATTTCCGTTAGGTACTGAAGCTTATTACACCACTCAAGTTAGATAATGCAGCCATTACCTAACTGGAATAGTGTCAAATGAATGACATAATGACATTTGCTTACTAAAATATTTTTGAAAATGACATCTGACATTTCTCTTAATGCACTTTCCTCAATTTTAAACAGTTATAGATACAATTTTGTACAATACATGTGTGATAATGCATCATTAGTATACTTGTGTGCTTACATAACTCATGCTACACACTCTTTGGTAACTTACACACACGTATATTAATGATGCTCTTATCCCACTTGTATAGTAAATAACTATTATCTACTTTGATGTCACAATATGGTTTTTATAACACCGAAAACAGTGCTACATATAGTCCATTATAACACTGTTTTTGGTAACATTTCTTTTCTTAGATTGGCGACATTTCCTTTTACTTGCTCATAACACGACAAATGTCAGATGTCGAATACATAACCACAATGTCTGAACTGTATTTATTAAATTTATACTAATCAAATATAACTTAAACTGAAAGAACATTATAACGAATTAATTAAACACAATTATTGTTCGAGGTAGGGCACTATTTTAACAGCACACGAACCAAAAAGCTTGCATCAAATTTAAATGTCAGAACAGCAAAACTGATACTTTGCTAAATAGATGGCGACTGACAAATGTCACTTGACAATGTCGTCATCATTCACTCATTTGCTCAAAAATCCCTAGACTGCAATGCAATATTTTTAGTATCAGAAATTTAGAATTTCTATAAAATCAGCAACCCAAAGTAGATAAAATAGTATATTATACTCGTTTAATAAGAGGCATTGTAGCACTTGTTCCATTGGAGCACTCCTCGCTGTGCTCGTCGTACCCCAAACTCACGCGTGCTACAATGAGCTCTCTTACGAAACTAGTATAATAATATACTAATTTTCGCATTTTGTATAATAATGTGCTATATTACTAAATTCAAAATCGATTAATAAAGTGGCACTTTGATGCACAGAAATGTCACTTTACTATATGGTAATACTACTGTCAAATTCGAGGTTAGCTGGTTAGGTTTTGTGTCAGTTTGTGTCAAAACTGACGGAAAACCTAACCAGATAACCTCAAATTTGACATAGACTTACAGTGCTACCAACATATTATTCATACGTTTGAATTTCCACAGCCGTCTTTTTTAATGGACATGTGGTATAATCAACGGTAATACCACAAGCAGTGGATATATTTTTGACAAATATTTTGTCATTTCCATGTAAATTATTGCGTTTAAATTTCACGATACAAAATCACATCAAAAAGGTCACGAGCCGAAGGCGAGTGACATTTAAATGTGATTTTGTTGAGTGAAATTTGCAATAATTTATATGGAAATGACAAAATATTTTAAAAAAATATATCCACTTCGAGTGGTATTTGGGACGACTATTTAACAATATTAATACATAACGATTAACTTTATTGGAAAATAATCCAACAATTAATATAATTATTCATTCTCAATTAAATTCAGCGGAATACTTCCAAAACACAGCATTTTAAAATTTTTAAAACAAGCCACACAGTTTGTTGGGGTTTAGTGTTACGTAACCTAGCGATATCACTACGGACAGAACATCGTTGCTAAGCGATACTTCGCAACAAGGCTATTTATTTTTGAGTACGTACATTGTTTTGTGAATATTTTGCATGGTGCCCAATATTCAGTGATATACTGCTGTTATTGGTTGAAAAAAGCAAATGTCTGCAATGTGATTGGCTTATATGTTATAGTGTTGAATAGTCTTATATATATTTCTAAAAGTCCTGACTGACTGACTGACTCATCAACGCCCAGCCCAAACCCTTGGACCTAGAAAGCTGAAATTTTGCACAGAGATTCCCTTTATGATGTATACAAGGAATAAGGAAGGATATTTCGAAATTCAACCCCTAAAGGGGTAAAATGGGGGTTCCAATTTTGTATGGAAAAATAATATTAAATAGACATTTCGACTTGAAACTTCGTAGGAGTACTCCTAAAAACAAATAAGCAAACACGTATTTCGTGATTTTCCGAAAATCAACCCCTTAGGGGGTGAAATGGGGTAAGTAAGCCTAAAAATCGATATGGGTGTCGTTATTGAGGTTTATTGGGACGTTGATTGCGAAAATGGCATTTATTTTTAAGTCCAAGACGGTGAACATGACATAAGGGAAGAAACGGGACGGGACGGGACTAGACTGGACGGAACGGGACGGACTGGACGGGACGGAACTGAGCGGGACGGGACTGGACGGGAAGGGAAGGGACGGAACGGGACGGGACGGGACGGGGCAAAGCGGGACGGGGCGGGGCGGGGCGGGACGGACGGGTCGGAAAGGGAAGGAAAAAGATGGGATGGAAGGGGAGGGGATGGGATGGAAGAGGAGGGGCGGGACGGGACGGGACGGGACTGGACGGGAGGGAAAGGGGCGGGACGGGACGGGAAGGGTCGAGACGGGGCGGGGCGGGGCGGAACATTATTTAATACACAAATAACGAACCTCGCGCGAACGAAGTCGCGGGTAAAAGCTAGTGCTTGTATATAAATGTTTGTTTATAAATACTAAAACAAAATGCGAAGTAAGAAAAGTAGTTTTACTAAACTTATATAGCTTTTTAAGTTATATTCGTTTAGTAAAACTTTACTTTTTTAAACTTGTTGTGTAATATACTATTACAGCATAATAGTATATTATGCAACGAGCATTTAATGATAGCTATTAAGACACGAGTATGAGAATTACAACAATCCGAGCATGTGGGAAGAGAGAAGTACTAAATTTGTTTCTGTGTTTGTAAGAAATTTCTTCAAATAATTTTTTGTAAGTACCAGGTGTCTTAAAATGAATTACATCTAGTATGCTTTGAATTTCCCATTATGTAATATAAAATTTAGATTGAAATTGGCGATACTGCAGGTCTATGTCAAATTCGAGGTTATCAGGTTATGTTTTGCGTCAGTTTTGACACAAACTGACGCAAAATCTAACCTGCTAACGTCGAATTTGACATAGACTTACAGTCTTGCCAATTTTAAGTAAAGGTTTGGACTGCATTATGGGAAATTCAAAGCATACTAGATGTAATTCATTTTAAGACACCCGGTAGTATAAGTTAAGCTCTTGTTTGATAAACAACAATGTAAACTACAGTCCGCCATGTAAATAAATTTAGGTTTATCTATTTTGGTGTTCATTCACCATCGAGTACTTGTGCGCAACACCATTCTTTGAAATTCATTTAAAATTACAACAATATCTAATCAGGTTATTACTAATTTCCTTTAATAGGTACTCAGTAATTTTAACTTCAATAATCTATTTATTTTTATCACTAACCTTTGTAATGTGAGTGCGGTCATACTGTGAACTTTTTTTCTCATTAAAGCATATGTGTTTCTGGCTATAAATATGATATGGAAACTTGAATTAACATTATTTAATGATTACTATTTATTAATACAATTTTATACAAACAGGAAAACACAATAGTATATTATACATCAAGGTAGCGAAGCGCAGTATTATAACCTGAGCGCATATTAGATACTGAGCGTGCAGCGCGAAGTATCTAAAGCGCGAAGGTTATAAGACGATTCGCTACCGTGGTGTATATACTATTTTTTGCACTACCAAACGGCTTAATACCTAAATTCCCAACAAATTACGAAAATATTATAACTGTCAACCTGACAATACAGCTCTTTAAAACTTCAAAATGAAAATAGTCATATTTGGTAACTTAGCAATTTATCAGTTACCACGGTGAAAATTGTTTATTTTACTTTCTCTCCCTTGGTGGAGAAAATCAACTTCACGACCTAAAGATAGGCCAATAACGGTGCGTTCTAAGACTAGTAGTGCAAAAACATAATTGTTTACATTGTTTCATATTGAGTGCACACTATTCACTCTTCTTGTTTTTTACTTTTTGGACAAACACTACACACTTTACAACATTCAACCAATAATGCCAAAATTCACTTCGCATACTGCAAACATTGCTAGTCATATAATGAAGATTGCTCTTCACAAGGTCTAAGAAATTTGTAGAACATAAATTTTTATAATTTTTAATATCAATTTTGGCATAAAAAATATGCACACAGAGTAGAAAGGAGGTTTACTGGGAGGGTGGGAATAAGTGAAAAGATGAGCGGAAGATTGGTCGAAAGTTCTTACACGGCTTGGTCCACACTAACGCAACCCCTCCCATGCCCGTGAATGGTCAGAACATGAATATCCAAACTAATTTTTTCAAAACAATTGTCTACTGGAACGACGACACAGCTCATGTTTCTTGGCACTTTGGCTTTAGTAATTTTTTCTTGGACTCCAAGAGAGAATTTTGGGCATTACCTATTTATTTAATTTCACCCCATTCGGCGCTTCATCTGTCGCAGCAAACTCGACCACCTCTTCTTGTTTCCGAATCAAATTTAAAAGCAAGCAAAATAGAGCAACAACTTTTTTAACTTTGTCATAAACAAAGCTGAAGCAAAATTCGTCTGCAGTAAAAATATTTACATGCATGAATGTAGTATTCACTGTCGTTCCCTAATTAAAATGTTTTTGAAGAGCCCAAATGCCTAGCCTGGGCAAGTTGGATTAAAAATGCAAAATAATGTGACACCAGCCCTGAGCCTTGAAAGACCAAAAAAGCAATATAATGAGCCATCGACCCCCTCTCAAGTCACATCTATAAGGGACTGCTGGCAATGCTGGCTATTTTTCAGAGATCAAATAAGAGTGTCTACTGTATTAAAAACAATTATATCACAGTGAGAAAACAGACAAACCTTATAGAAAGTGTACAATCTTATAACTTCGGCGGAGTTTGGCGTACAGTGTTGACCTGTTTTGAATAGCTCTGAAAGCACACTCAAATTTTGAGAGGTTTCGAGTTGATTAAAATACGAGACAACTGTAAAAACTGGTGAATTAAGTAGTTGTGTTTAATTAAAGTTACAAGTAAGGTAAGAATAGAATTAGATTGGAATTAACAGTGCTTAGTGAATAAAATAACAGCAAGAGTTGAGCATTCGAGGAGTCAATCAGGGCAACAGCCTATGCTGCAGCGCAATAAAGATAATGTTGACCCTTATAGTAAAACAACTGAAAAACAGAAGCGCATTACACAAATTTTAAACTAAAAATACCTGAGAAATAAAATGGACAGTGACAGAAAAGAAATACGGAAGATGAAAGTGAGGCTAGTACAAATAGTACGAAAAAGAAAAGTAAATAATCAGTACGCACTCCTGTCAAGACTAAACAAGACAGCTGCCAGAAAATAGATACACTTCTGGAAATGACGCAGTCATTATTAGAAGAGGTAAAAGAGACATAAGATAAAAAATTTACAAAGCAAACATGACACAGTTAAGAACGGAGAATGAAAATAGAAAAAAAAGCAGACCTAAAAGAGCACACAAAGACAATCACTAATAAACAAGAAACTATAGAAATTAAAAAAAGAAAGATTAATAATAAAAAAAAGAGCTGCTCAATACAGAAAAAACTATTACAGGGTCCGGTAACAAACCGAAGGTGGAAGATATATCTAAAACTATGAGAGTTACATGAATATTGTGTATACGTATAAAAGTCGTATGTACAAAGGTGGTGCATATTACTAAAATATTTTTAATTATACAGAGTGGCTCAAAAAAGCGTGGCAAATCAAACTTACTTTTTTTTAAATGGAATAACCTATATTTGAGTAGCTTAAAAGTTTTGCATTGAAATACTCATCATTTTGATATGAAGTTGTATGGGCCTAACGTCAACTGTATTGGAGATATCAACTATTTTATGTAAAAAAATGCTGAACTTCAAGCGGCTGTTGTAAGCAACAGAAAACAATTGAATTAAGGAAAACGTTACCAAAAAATTATGATTTTCGTTAACTACCTTTCAAGTGTAAAATGGTGAATCTGGGTATTAATGTTATACAGGGTGCTCAACATTTGCAAATTTAATGATTTCGATTTTTTTTCAAATGGAACGCCCTGTATATTTTTGTATTTATGAAAAGCCCTTTTAATGAGCTTTCTTTTGATATCTTAGTTCATACCTCTGAATTCAACTGATTTTCAGATATGCATGTTTGAACATAAAAAGCATAGTTTTAGATATATCTTCCACCCCCGCTTCGTTGCCGGACCCTGTACATAGTTTATTGAAAAGCAACTTATACTAAATATACAAAGAAAAATAATGGCACAAGTAACCACATACAGGGTGTTAGGGAAAAGACATTGGTACTCCTGAAGTAGCAAATTTCAATCTTAAGTTCACTTTTCTCCAAAACCACTACTTTCAGCAATTCCAAACAACAGCCCCCTTTTTAAGTATAAAAGTCTAACGTTTCCGAATATCTAACCAGAATTGATTAACATGTTGAGTGTAAAAAGTTATGATAAAAAAAACATTGTTAATTTCGCCTATCAACTGCCCGGTCAAGTACTTACATAAAATGGTTTTTTGCAAAACGGACTCGGCACGTGCTCGCAAATATTGTTCGAAAGGAAACCCGTGTGCAAGCGCGTGTCAAGCAGGTGACCGCCTAGTGTGAATGCCCCCCCGACAAAATGCATAAGCTTTCATGAGAAATACATTTTCCCAAGCTCGTACCCTGCCCGTGCATTGCATGTGTCTTGCACTATAATGTGAATCGGACTTTAATTTCATTTCCTTTATCAGTGCTTTTCAATTCATGTATTTAAACAGGATTTTTTCCCGTTACTTTCAAAATAACGAAAGTTCTCCCCTTTCATTAAAAAGGGGACGCTTCTATCACTGAAAATCATCATCCTACTTTAATAATTCTGACATCTGCTAAAGTTTTCGAATTTATCTTAAAAGTTTAAACTAATGCAATATTTTGAGAGCAAATTCCTTTTTAATTCGTGCCAGTTTGGCTTTCGTAGCAGTAGGAGCACAATCCAGGCTGTTTTGAAGGTGGTTGGTGATGTAGTGCAGGCTCTTGAAGAGAGCAAACACACACATATTACATTCAACTGCATATCTGAAGGTAAACTAGCTTTTTATGACATAAAAAATTCTTCCCTAGTTCTATGATATTTCAATCTTACCTTAAAAATATAAAACAATGCGTAAATATGAAGAATGTCAATTCTGAGCATAAACATGTAG
This sequence comes from Agriotes lineatus, assembly GCA_940337035.1. Taxonomy (NCBI): domain Eukaryota; kingdom Metazoa; phylum Arthropoda; class Insecta; order Coleoptera; family Elateridae; genus Agriotes; species Agriotes lineatus. The sequence goes on along the minus strand of OW679203.1, from coordinate 6,275,775 downwards.
TTTGTAGGGTACCTCAGGGCTCCATGTAAGGTCCCATTCTATTTTTATCATTTAGATTAATGATTTGTACCATCATATGGTCCCCAGGAACTGATTATTTTTTGCCATTAACACTACTCTCTTATCGTCCGCTAAGAACTTAGATATTTTACATCAGCTTTCTATTGAGAGTGTGAATCCTGCTTCAATAATATATGGAAATAGTACTTTTTAGAAGAAATCATTTACAAAGTATTCATATTCACGTAGATATATTCCCAATAGAAATAGGAACAAAAGCCTGAAAAGTTCCCATGCAGCGTGTATCCGAAATATTCCCCTTTTTCGCGAAAACTCACTCCTAGCATGTATAGATTACGGTTTTAAAAAAATTTGTTGTAAACTGTCGCCCCGATTTGCCAAATGTATAGAAAATTAAATGTTTATTATTAAATTCTACATAAAAAATATTATATTGTCCTTTTGGCTAATCTCCATTCAACTCTAGCAAATTGCGTTTAAAGTTAAAGGGATAGTTCTGAAAACGCTGTAAAAAACCAATAAATATGGGTTTTCATAGAAAATATCTGAAGAAATTGATATTTTATGAAATGAACGATACCTAAAAATTGTAGAGCAGATCAATGTCTACACAATGCTTACTATATATAGAATTTTTAAGTTTCTGGGTTTTATCCTTTTTGTTAGAACCCTGCATTTTCTAATTTAAGCTTGTTTTCACACCACCTATGAGGTAGAGCTCTCGGCGAGCTTTTTTTCAAGCGATGTCTCCAGAAGACCTATTCCACTAATAACAGCTTGCTTCCTTATTCGTTTGTTGGGTCATCTTCGATTAATATTTCTTCGGATGGTGCATTTAAGCAACCTTGTCCGTGGCAGTTGGAGCACATAGAACAACGTAATTCAACTTTAAGACGTCCGCATCGTTTACCACAACCCTTTTTACAGCTGCAAGATATAACTTGCAGAATAGAAATCGGACTCGGTACTTTAGTAGTAAAAACTGGTGATACCATATTGCCTTTTTTTTCCAACCCCACTGCGTTAGCTGCATATTTTTCCCTCGCCAAGATTGAATTTGGTGAAATTGCCAGTATGAATGTTGTTTTAATGCGACAGATGTTGCGGGTTTTAAAAAGCAGATATCTTTATCTGCAGGAGCAAGAGCAATAATAAGAGTGAAGAGAACAACGTCAGCGTACATAAATCAAACAAGTAGAGACACTCACTGTCGATTCCTTTGATGTCAAAATTCTGATTTGGATGACCTTGAACGACTCCTGGAAGAGGGGGTACTTTCCGATAGTACTAACAGATGGCGCCACTACTTGATCACATCATGATTGGTTACAGAGCTAGTAACTGGCTCTAAATGGTAGAACTTTGTGTTGCCATCTGATAGTCAAGCTTAGAAATACCCCCCAAGTCACTGTCCCAGGCACTACTAGACAGGTTTCAAAATTTGACATGAGTGTCTCTACTTGTTTGATGTATGTACGCTGACGACGTCCTCTCCAACGACAACCAGTGTCGTGCTAATGTGATAGATTGATAGCACTTGTGACAATTAGCAGGTCAGCATTGTCTAGAGCAGTAACGGTTTTAATATTCTCAGCTTCAAATCTCCCAACTAGTTGATGTGTTCGCATTGAACGCGATTGTAGCTGAAGTTTGTTTTAAAAGTTGTTACTGCTGTTCAATGCTCTTTGTACTGTTGGCAAATCCATCAAACACCAGAGTTACATTTTGACCATAATTTTTACGGATGTAGTTAACGTAAGCAGAGTAAATGTCACAAAATGTGCGCTGTTTTGGGCATACCACACGATGAATCAAATTGCCTCCATCATATACAAATTGGAAATCATCGCTAAAGTTAAAACGTCGTTCCAGAATCTTGCTAAATATTTCATATAGACGACTTTTTTGTTTTTCTCATTACTCCTTTTACGTCAAACAAGGAAACAGGCAACGAGGCAAGTTCAACACTGAAACATGTTTTTGATTCGTTTGGAGAATAAACTGTGCAGATTATTCTCTGTAATAGCTGTGTTGTATCAATTTGAATTACATTGTCTTTAATTGTGACCGAATTTGTAGTAGAAGAGATCAACTTCTTTGTCATGTTCGAACGTTTAGGTTTCAAATCTCCACTTAAAACCTTATTTTATTGATTTCTAACAGCGCACTAGTTACTGACTTAACTTTAAACATCAATACAGCATTTTTAGTGTAGAATTTAATAACAAATATTTTTGTTTCTATAAGCTTTTCCCGTTTAAACAATGGCTTAATGAGAAAAACAAGCACAATGTACGAGCTGAGGGTGATTTTTGGTAAATAATGGATGTGGCGGACACAGATCAGTTGAGAACTTTTTGGGTTTTTGTTTCTATCCCTGTTGCTTTCAACATATCTACATAATATGAAAACATTATAATTTATTTTTCCTATTCTATGTTTTAATGTTTAATTTGGGGGAACTAAAACATGGTTTTGTACAAATTAACTCAAGCTACTCAAGACAAAACCCATAGACTTATCTTCTCCCTACAAATACTATCAAAGCAAATTCGGTTAAATTGTTAGGAGTGGTGTCAGATCATTCTTTAAACTGGTTTTACTACAGTGCCTTTATATAGACAGTGGCGACAATACAAGCCACACCCCCGCCGCCATATTTAGGCAAATTTCTAACGGGTGTTCATTTAAATCCGTAATCAGAGTCGACTGTGATACCTGTTTTACGTTTGGCAGCACTGAAAACATTTGAGATTTGCAGGCTAAGATTTGCGTCAGTCTGTGTCAAATAACAAACAAAACCTAACCTACTAACCTCAAATTTGACACAGACTGACAATACACTTCAGTACTGCCAAAAGTATAACATGAATCACAGGTGATTTAGCCTAAACATGGCGGCTAAAACCAAGTGATCTAGGGAGCCAATCAAAAATAGGACACCCCATTGTCGCCACTGTCTATATAAAGGCACTGTAGTTTTACCATGTTGAATATCTTAGTACAAAACTTTCCAGTACTGTGTAATTTAAAATAGTTGGTTATGCCATAATTGCTAAGAATGGCATATTTTTCTGTTTCACGGTAACATTTCCTATGCTTTGGTATTATGGGGGAATTTTTCTCGTGCTTTATGCAATTTTCACATATAATCTCATAAGAGCATTAATTCTTTCCAAACATTTTTTTGAGTGCGTTCCAACAACGTCGTATTAATTTGCCCGAGCGGGACGTGAGGCAAATTCGTGTTTTCGTTTTCGTTCTCTACATAATTTCTTTGTCTTCTTTCTTTGGTTTTGATATTTTAGTTTGTCTTCTTCCTTTCCTGTCTGTAGAAATATTTTCCTTAGTCTTCTCCTCTTCTTTATTTGTTCTCTACACTCTGCATCTAGCCATTCTTTTCTTCTTTTTGAGTTTTTCCAGGTTATTTCCGGTTGCTCGTGTTATTATTGTTTCGGCGACTTCCCATTTACCTTCGATACTATTGTTATCTATTCTAGAATGTGCGTTATAACTATCGCTGATTTCTTGTTTATACTTTTCCGCCGTTGCTTCATCTTTTAGTTGTTCCATATTATACTTTTGTTCTAATTTCTTTTTTTTTTGCTGGCTTTAGGATCGCTAGACTTTTTTATTTTTACCCCAACTAGGAAGTGGTCCGAATTACCATCCGCCCCCCTATATGTTTTGACATTGGTTATAAGATTGGCGTGTTTTTCCTGAATTAAAATGTGGTCGATTTGGTTGGTCCCTTTGTGTATTTCTTTCCTCCTAAAATGTGTGCTCATTATTTTCATTTTCTTTTCTATTGCAAAATTAATTAGTCTTAGGCCGTTCTCGTTGCTATCTTGATGTTTGCTTTCCCCTCCCGTTATGTTTCTAAAAATGTCCTCTCTTCCTACTTTTGCATTAGCATCTCCTACTATCATTTGCACATTACGTCTAGGGAGTTGATTTAGTACTTCTTTTATTTTTTCATAGAATATATCTTTTTGTTCGTCATTCTTCTCCTCAGTAGGTGCATGTATGTTTACTATGGTTAAACTTGTAGTTGTTAGTTCTATTGTTAAATAGCAGAGTTTATCAGATATTGGTTGATATTTTCTTTTGAGTGAATACCCTTTTTAATTAAGAATCCTGTACCAAATGTTCTAGTTCCCCCTCCACTATGATACAAGACATAGTCACTGATTTCCATTATATTTTTCCCTTTTAGATGTGTTTCCTGTAATGCTATTATCTCCATATTATATTTCTTTACTTCCTCTACCAAATTTATGATTGCTCCTTCTGCATTTAATCCTTGCATATTCCATGTTCCTATCACCAAATATTTTCTTTTCCCCAGGTTGTTAATTTTTTCTTGCCTTTTTCCATAGCAATTGCCGTTTTTGTTTTTTCAGACTCAGAGGCTTGTGTCGTAAGACCTTTATCTTTTACCTTGTCCTTTGCTGTTGTCATCTTCATGTTGCCCCATCTCTTCTGTGTTGCTAGTTTTTTGCTTTTTCGACTACACCTTATTCTTCGTCGTCCCATACGTATTCCACTCCTTCAATATTGATCTTTCTATACCCGGTTTTTACTTTCCGCCCTTTACTTATTTGTTCTTTATCGATTTTTCGATTTTTTTATCGTCATGTCGCTATCTATGTAGATTTGAGTTCATTTAAGTTTGTATTTATTTTTCATTACCGCCTGTTTACTGTTCCAGTCCTGTTCCTATGATATTGGTGGTTATGCCATTTTTTCCTTGCACTGTAATTACCGTCTTCACTTCTACTTCCACCCCCAGCTTGTCACTTAGAAATTGTTTTGCTGCTTGTTCTTTTGGGTTATCTTCAAATTTCACTCCTTTAATTACTAGATTATATTTACGTTTCTCTTTTTCAATCGCTTCGAATTTGTTTTCTAGTGGGTCTATTCTTTTAATCAGTTGTTTTTTCTCCAGAACTAACCACTACAAATGAGTGCGGGAGCCAAAAGAGACAGGGACCTAAACAGTAGCGGGGAAAGAGAAATAGAAATATTTCAAAGAAGCAAGAAAATCATTCGATCCTCTCCTAATGAATCAGAGGCAGCAACTGTAAAAGACGAAAACATGGGAGAATTAAAGGAAACCAAAGACATGATAAAAACAATGTTAGATGAAATTAAGAAAAATACAGAAGAAAACAGGAGAAGAAGTGGAAAAGAGAGAGAAGAAATGGGAAGCCCAATTTATATTACCTAAAAATTGCAAAAATCCTCTATAAGACTCGTCCAGATTTTTAATTCCGCGACTGTACATTAATCTGAGTATCATGTTTCTACCGTGTTTATTTATTTATGTCACACTGTGTAAAATACACAAAACCATCTCTACTACTCCTGATTATCACAATTATTGCACAAGCTCCAACAATGCTTTACGCAATCTGCGGTTTAGACTGACCAAATCGGTGAAAAATTCTTTAAATTTTAACCTGTACAATTACATTCCACAGCATATCAGATCTATGTCATTAAATAGTTTTAAGATTTAAGAAGAAAAATATAATTCAAATCTAAAATAAAACAACAGCGAAAAATAAGAATAGGCATAATAAAAAATTATAATTTGCAACAATTATGGAAAATATTCCAGGACACGGGCAAAGAAGTGTGTAGAACCTATAAAAATAACCAATAATAAAAATCTTACGTGACACGCACACAACTTCCTTTTACAGTGATCTTATAATTAGTAAAAAATTTTATGTTTAATTTTTAAGCATGTCAAAAATTTTCAAAAATTACAAATTCTACAGAAACCGTACAAAATAGAGAGATAAATTTTCACATATAATCTCATAAGAGCATTAATACTTTCCGGAAATTTTTTGAGTGCGTTCCAACGTCGTATTAATTTGCCTGAGCGGGACGCGAGGGCAAATTAGAACGTTGTTGGAATGCACGAAAAATAATTTCCGGATATGAATTGATGCTCGAATGCAGATTCGGTAAGAAAATCATAACGACACAAACGCTAAAAAGAAGTAATGTCTATCTACAAAAAATTTCCAAGAAATTTTGTTGTTGTCTTGGTTACTGCTTGTGAACTAATTTTTCTATAGGTCATTAATGAGTGTCGTACGATTTTCTCTAAAATTTTAAGCTGAATTCAAAAATGTAATAATATACCGGGTGTTCTATTTAAAATAGGAGTTGATAAAAAGAAAAGAAACCAATTTTAGAGGTATTCAACTTAAAAATCACTTATCTTATATCAATACACATTAAAAATGTAATAAAAATGTAAAGTTTGACAAAAATCTTTAGAGCCGTTTTTGAAAAAATAAAAAAAACTGAAAAATTACAAGAGTAAACACATACTTCTGGTTATGCGATTTCCTTCAAAAGCTTGCTGTCGCATCTACATAGTACACAAAACTTATATATGAAGTTTCGTCATTTCTCTTTTCGTTTTTGAGATATTCTGTTCACAGACAGACAGACAGACATAGCAATAAAAAAAAAAATTTTTTTTAGGTTCAGGGGACTCTAAAACGTGAAGATCTGTTAAAAACTCAATTTCGAATTTTTGGGGTGAAACCAATACTTCCTTTATTGTAAAAGGAAGTAAAAAACAGGCAGCACTGTGGACAAATAAAATTAAAAAACAAAAGAAAGAAAAATGGAGAAATTATTTAGCAAATTGAAACAATGAGAACTATTGAGTTGTTTAGAAAAAGAAGATCGAGAAGCAAAATAAGCAAAAATAATTAAGCAAAAATGGAAATAGATAGGAAAGGAAAGTATTAAATACTTTAACATTTTAAAATACGTAAATAACAACAATAAAAGTTGATAATGAGCTTTATCTTCTAACGAGATTAAAACTTAATCTCTGATATTATCATATAAATACACCTGCAAGACCTTTTATTTCAGTGCAAAACATTGCAAAATGATATACTCATCTTTGCTTTTCCTCGCTGTTATAGCATTCAGCAGCAGCCAACAGTTACCGAAATCCTGTGACAGCCCTGTGTACTGTTATGGCGACTTATTGCACACAGTGCAATTATCTCATACTAGAGACAGCAAGACGTTTGTGGACATGAAGATGAAAAATTCGCAAAGCCAAACATTGACAAACTTTGACGACTTCATGAAAGCAACTGGAAACCAACCCAACAACACTGAGGTAGAAGAATTTGTGGAAGACAACTTCGAAGAGGGCCAAGAGCTGGGCAACTGGACCCTACCTGATTACAACCAGAATCCTGCCTTTGTACAGAAGATTGAAAATAGCACTGTGAGGAATTTCGCACAGGAGCTGATACAGAAATGGCCCGAACTAGCGAGGTACGTCAAGGACGAGGTTAAGGCAAATCCGGAACGATACAGTCTCATCCCTGTTCCGAATGGTTTCGTCGTTCCTGGTGGACGGTTCCGAGAGTACTACTATTGGGATTCGTATTGGATTATTGACGGCTTGCTGCTAAATGAAATGCCAGAGACTGCTAGAAACATGATCGACAACTTTTTATACCTGGTAGACCATCTTGGATTCATACCGAACGGAGGAAGGGTTTATTATTTACAAAGGTCACAACCACCTTTGCTAACACCCATGGCACACTTGTACTACCAACATACGAAGAATATAACCTGGTTAAGAGCAAACATCGACATGTTGGCCAAGGAACTAAACTACTGGGTTGAACAAACCGTAACGATACAAAAAGATTTTATAAGCTATACTTTAGCTCATTACAACAGTCCCAGTTTAGGCCCGCGCCCAGAATCATACAGGGAGGATATAGAAACTGCAGCATACTTCCCTGATTCAGCTACGCAACAAGAAGTCTACACTGACCTAAAAAGTGGTGCAGAAAGTGGTTGGGACTTTTCGGCACGATGGATTTTTGACGAAGCAGGTGGAAATATTGCAAACATATCGCACATTCAAACAAGACGGGTTATTCCTGTAGACTTAAACGCATTCCTGTGTGGCGCATTCAGAGATATATCAGAACTGTACGAAGCTGTCGAAAATGCCACGCAAAGCGCATACTGGCAGGAGAGATATCTACAATTCAGAAATGCCATTACTGCCATTTTATGGGACGAAGAAGATGGGATCTGGTACGATTATGACATCAAATTAGATCAGCATAGACGATTCTTTTATCCAAGTGGTGTGACGCCCTTGTGGTCCAGATGCTTTGATGAAACGAAAGGTGACGAATTGGGGAAACGTGTACTTGACTACCTACTAGAAAAAGAAGTACTGTCGTATTTGGGAGGTATACCGACCTCTGCTGATCCCACTGGAGAACAATGGGACTTTCCAAACGCCTGGCCGCCTTTGCAAGATATAGTCGTGCGTGGGCTGGAAAACAGTGGAAATGCAGATGCGAAGCGAGAAGCTAGAATTCTTGCTGAACGATGGGTCGAATCCAATGTAATTGGGTATGAGGAAACTGGGCACATGTATGAGAAATATCATGCGGAAGTGCCTGGCAAATATGGGGAAGGTGGTGAATATCAAGTGCAGGAAGGCTTTGGTTGGAGCAATGGTGTTGCTTTGCGATTTATTCATGATTATTATGTTATTGAAACAAGTGGTAGTAGCAAAGTAGAATACCATGCATTGTTTTGGACTTTGTTACTAACGATAAAGTTGATAATATAATGTGAATAGTTGCGTAAAATATGCCATTGCTATTTTTCCTATGTTATGTAAAATAATTTTAAAAATATGTTTTGATTATTACACTACTTTTCTTTTCATAGCGATTTTTTTATAGGCAAAAGGTGGCATGTGACAACTGTCATATGATCGAAGCATTAGGAAATGAATTGTAGCAAAGCAAGGTGTTGCTACACATAAAAGTTAATTCCAAAACGACAAATAAAAAATGTATAAAAGCAGGTCATGTGGTACTACTTCAATGAAAGCTTCCATTGTTTGTTAACTTTAATTGTGCATTGTACTTGTGTGATAATAACAATTGTATGTTAATAGCACTTGTAAATTTCCCAACTATTTTGCTCATAAAGTTATTCAGAGAAGCCTTTCAGAAAATAAAAGATTAAACAACTGCCTGATTTTAAATTCTGAAAAAGATGAGACATTAAATTAGAAACTTTAAACACCACTTTTTGTTTCTATTCATCCTAAATGCTATTATTTCAGAGAGTTAATCAAAAACCAGAGTGGATGTAAATTCCTAAAACATCAAGATAAAGCTGAATATACTGGGTGTTAGGGAAGTCAATACCATAAATTGTAGGGATGAAAGAATGACTAAAATGTAGTTAAAAAGTCCCGAGACATTTTTTGATTAGATGGAAAGATTCTTCGGGAATGGATGTTAAAAACGGTGCCGAAAATTTTTGGAACTGCTGGCATAATGAGCATCCCTTAATATTGTTTAAGTTTTGATTATCCTCTGTTACTAAGCAATTATACACTGTATAACGAATCAAATAAACATTAACCAATCAAATAAACGAAAACGAAATTATTAAATTAAAAATTAAAATTATTTACAGTAAATGCTCAAAGTGTGAGCCATTTGCTCTAATGCAAGCTTCGACCCTGCGTTACATAGAACCTCGTACTCTTTCAAATACTCCTAGCTTGTGACAACAGCACACTAAATTCCAAAAACGGATTGTATGAATATGCATTCCAGCAGCACAAAAAATGTATGGTAACATTTTTTTAACATCGAGTTGTGAAGAATCTGTACATCTAATCCAAAAATTTCTCAAACTTTTGACTCCATTCTTACAGTTCTTTCATCCCTACAATTTATGGTATTGACTTCCGTAACACCTTGTAGCTACTTTGAAATTTCATTTGTTAATTTATTTATTTCTTGTTATAATAAAGTACTATAAAAACCTAAATTAAGAAGAAATGCCAAATGGACATAAAGCTATACGATGCTGAACTGGAAAAAAGATAGTTTTAGGATTATATTTATAAAATGAAGAAGTTGAAATTTTTTATTTATTACTGAGGCTACTCTCTGGTATTGTACAAATATAGTAACAAATCATTCAGCAAGTACTATACAGGGTGTATACGAATTCGACCGACACACTTTGGGTGCATATTTCTCTCACTAAATACAGCCTAAAAGATTAGACAACCTTGATCCTTATCTGCAAGATAAACTCTGCACAGTTTAAAACACTTCGAAAAAACACTATAAATTTTTCAAGATTATTTTATTAAATAAAATAAAATAAAAGTTATAAGAAATCCATTAGCTTGAATATTAAGAATAAAATTTATTATCAGCTATGGCCTAGCTATCTTCTTTAAAGAATTCTGGACTTCCAAAAACCATTCAAAATAAGTGTTCCTACACATTACACGCATTCAAATCTCCAAACTTGAATATTTTATTTCCACTGGTAGTCTGATTAATTAAATGTTATGTTTCATATGTACCTAATGTCATTAATTAATTAGTATAGTTCGATATTTGAGTAAAATTTCATTCGACGATTTCAATGTTAGATTAAAAGAAAAGTCACAAAAGAGGTTCTAACTTTGAAATAAAAGGAGATTGGTTATAAGTATACGAACAATTTAGGTACATCTTTAGGCAGTAAATACACCCTCAAAGTTTGTCGGTCGAATTCGTATACACCCTGTATATACCAATAATTATCGTTTATTTATTAACATTAGTGGAAAAGTAAATTTTTGTGTAATAGTAAGTAGCAATTACACTCAAATAATTGCATATGTAGATTATAGCAAGATTATTAAGCTAGAAGAAGCATGTAAAATATATTTCAAACAAAAATATAAGGGAGATAACTTTAGAAGAGAAAGAAGTCAGTCTACGAAGAATTAAACCAAGAATGGCAGTCAGTAGAGATGCTATAGCCCTAGCATTGATCAAATACGGACAAGAAAGAATTAAAACAAGGATAAAGAAAGTTTACCAACTAGCCTGGAGAGGTCAGAAGATACCTGCCAACTGGGAGGATACACAAAAAATGCAACACAAATGAGTGTAATAACTATACAGCAATATGTCTATCATCTTTACTACAGACCATAAAGCCCGATTTACATTTATAGTGCGAGGCATAGGCTAGGCACAGACACAGTACAGGCTTGGCAAGAACAAGAATTTTTTTTTTCTTTTTTGGTTGTAATGTCGTATTTACTGAAGCATGCTGCTCTAGTTATAATATTACAGGCTATTTTTATCTCAATACATATAGTGTTATTTGAACTTAAGGCTATTTTATAGTAGCAGGCTTCAAGCGCTTAAAATACTGATCTTTAGAACATTCTTGTAGCTTCAAGTTTACTTTTGAAACGATGAGCGACACATCAAATAATTCAAAATTTGTATTTATAGTGCGCCTTGGAGCCAGTTTCTTTTTAAATTGTATATTTTTTGTAAAAACAGGCAAAACATGATAAACTTTGCATCACTTTTTCTCGTTTGTTATACATTCTTTTCGAACAAATTTGGAGCCAACAAATAGAGGAGTGAAGCTACAGTGCACCCTGTGACTACTTTTTCTACAAGTTCTGTTTATTTTAACTGAAAGAAAATAAAAACTATCACAATTTTTGTCAGGTATACAGCTTATTATACAGCAACCGTTAACAGCAAAGAATTATTATCAGCTTAACATTAGGCTTTGGCATAATTCTATTTATGAGAATACGTTACCACAGGTACCTGCCAAGATAGCCAGAATACAGAAAATAATTCACAAAATTTGGATTAGAAAGTTGCACATTACGGACGCTCTAATGATGATATCTACAATTCTCAACTTAAAAAATATTTCAGTCGTATTTAGACAATTCATAATTTCAACGGTTTAGATTTTTAAAACGGTTTTATCTCGCGTTTACGATTCGATTTTAGTTGATCAAATTTAGTTGGCCATCAAAATTTTTGGAAATTTGACATGAGTTGATCAAATAAAAGTAGACGGACATTAATATTAATTAATTTTAATACGTAAATCATTAATTGTGGACATCCCAATATTTTAATTGTAGCATTAACATTACCATTACACAGAAACTATTAATAGATGTTATTGTTAATAAATATTGTAAATATCACTAACTATTGTTAATATCTCTCCCTAAATCGGTCAATATTCATTGTGAATATACTTCTTTTGATTGTATTTTACATGATTCATTCTCAGAAAAAGTATATGTAACGTATTGGAGAAGTGGTTTTCCAACTTTGTATGAAAAAAAAAATGTTTTATTTGCTTTTCATGGCCAGGGAGTTTAAAAGAAACAATGAAAATGAATCTAAAAAAAATTGTATTGATAGACAGAACCTAGTTGACTTTTTTTTAGCAACAAAGTGTTAAAACAACAACAGAAATTTGCCTGACTTTTTGCTTCTGTCCTAGAGTTATTTGTAAAGAACTGTCCCTAGTCGCTAATCATTCCGCGAAATGTCGCTTTTCAACATTTGTTGTGTAATATAGATTTTTTGATAGATATACAGTGTCCGCCAAAAAGTCGGCATAATATATCTAGTGAAAAAAATTTTATTTTTTATTTTTCTAAAAAACTTTTTACGTTACTAATTTGTACTTGTCTAAAAACCTAAAGTCCGTTTCAATTTCACATGACACCGAGTAGGCGTTGAAATTAAGAATGTTTTTTAAAACAGTGTAGAAAAAGTGTCAGTTTAAATGTTAGGTTATAAATGTTTTACACATCAGCTTTAGCTTTAAGTATTGAAAATGCAATATATATTTTTTTAAGGTACTGCCTCAAAAAGGAAATTTTTTTAGCGACAATGTGTAGCTGTTCACATAATATTTTTCGTGAGTTCACGATTTTAAATTTATTTATTTATTTAAGTAAATGTTGCCCAACAGGTACAAACCCAATTACAGGACAAACACATATATATTATACTAAATAGTTACATGCAAAACTTAAGTAATCTAAAGTAACAGTACGGACTACAGTGTGAATAGAGTCAAAAAGAAATATTTTATTTAGTCTTCACAAATGCTATTCTAAACTTTTATCTTTCACTTGCTTTAGACTACAACAAAATATATCAAGTTCGTCACTAACAAGATTACAATAATGACACATGCTTTAACTATCCTCCATAATGTACTACGAGATCCATTGTACTGTAGTTCTTCTTTCGCATAATTTAAAAGATCTTGCACAGTAAAGTACTCATTTTTTCATGAAAATTCCAAATTTTTAATTGTAGGTCTTCTTTAAATGTGAAATTCCAAAATGTTGCGTTTTTTAAATTATTTCCTGTCTTTGTTGTAGCCAAATTGGGTTCACCTTGCGCAATTTTGTACACCTCTGCTCTGGATACCTATCAGCAAAATAAGAATCTCTGCAGAATTGTTATGAATACTTACTGAAAAAATCTCTGCTACCGCGTTTATTATTTCACTTTTTGTAAGTGTACGGCCATTTATTTCTGTGAATGTATTAAAGCATTTGTAAATTGCTACTTTTGTGTTTTTCTAAAGCTTTTTTAGCATTTTGACCTAAGTACACCAGACAAATTGTCAGAATGACTTTAAGTTTAAGGTGTCAGTTGCTCAGTACACTCTAAAAAAATGTCAAATCATTGTTTACTCGATGTCATGTGAAATTGAAACGGACTTTATTAGCCCCTATGAAGTTTCTCGAAATTGTCAAAATCCAAAAAGTTATTTTTTTCGAAAATTAAGCAAGATTTCAATGAGATTTTTTTAAAGTGTGTTATTTTTAGCTAACTGAACAATATCAAGGCCAGAAAACACCTATTTTTTAACTTTAGCTAAAAATTTATTTTTTAATTTTAAAATATTTTTCAAAATTTCACATACAAAGACTTAATATTAAATTTAATTTTTTTTTATGTGAACACTAAAGATTTCTAATTAGGAAAAATAACATAAAATATTAATTACTTTGGATGTTTTTATTATTTACAGGAAAGTAGTATGTTAGCATAATTTTTACGTTTTTTAGGAGAAATATTTTTCAATTTGAATTACTATCCATTTAAATTGCTTCTAGACACTCTAATCTAACCATGTTAATTTAAATAGATATTAATTAGAATGGAAAAATATTTCTCCTAAAAAGCGCCTTGCATAAAAAACGTAGAAATTATGCAAATATACTACTTTTCGGTAAATAATAAAAAATCTAAAGAAGTAATTTAATTAATATTTTATTTCCCAATTCTAAATCTTTAGTCTTCACATAAAAAAAAAATAACTTTAATATTAAGTCTTCGTATGAAATTTTTAAAAATATTTAAAAAATTGAAAAATTAATTTTTAGCTAAAGTTAAAAGATAAGTGTTTTCTGGCCTTGAGATTGTTCAGTTAACTAAAGACAACACTCTAAAAAAAAATCATTAAAATCTTACTGAATTTCCGAAAAATAGTACTTTTTGGAATTTGACAATTACGAGAAACCCCAATTTCTAAATAAGTAAAAATCACTTGGTGTATATGATAGAAGCTAAATAGGTTTTTGGACGAGCACAACTTTCCCTTCCTTTCACATTTCCAAGGGGGCCTTCGGGGCTCCGCCCCTCTCCAAGTAGGCCCTCGGGCTCCGCGCCTCTCCAAAGAGGCCCTCGGAGCTCCACCCCTCTCCATGAGAGCCCTCAGGCTCCGCCCCACTCCCAGGGGGCCCTCAAGGCTCTGCCCCTATAAAAAGGAGCCCTCGGGGCTCCGACCCTCTCTAAGAGGCCCTCGGGGCTTCGACCCTCTCCAAGGGGGCCCTCAGGGCTCCGCCCCTTTCCAAGGGGCTCTCGGGTGTCGGCTCCTCTCCAAGGGGGCCCACGGGCCTCCGCCCCTCTCCAAGGAACCATCGGGGCTTCGCCCCTCTCTAAGGGAGCCCTCGGGGCTCCGCCCCTCTCCAAGGGGGCCTACGGGTTTCCGCCCCGGTCGCGAAATCAAGGCGACGGCGAAATCCATGCAAACGCAAATGGGGGACATCGCGTCTGCAATTGTCATGACGAACACACACGTTTGGATCGTTCTCCTTTATTTATATGACAGACAACTTTTTTGTTTTTCTCATTACTCCTTTTACGTCAAACAAGGAAACAAGCACCGAGGCAAGTTCAACACTAAAACACGTTTTTGATTCGTTTGAAGAATAAACTGTGCAGATTATTCTCTGTAATAGCTGCGTCATATCAATTTGAATTACATTGTCTTTAATTGTGACTGAATTTGTAGTAGAGGAGATTGACTTCTTTGTCATGTTCGAACGTTTAGGCTTCAAATCTCCACTTAAAACCTTATTTTATTGATTTCTAACGGCACACTAATTACTAACTTAACTTTAAACATCAATACAGCATTTTTTGTGTAGAATTTAATAACAAATATTTTTGTTTCTATAAGCTTTTCCCATATAAACAATGGCTTAATGAGAAAAACAAGCATATTGTACGAGTTGGGGGTGATTTTTGGTAAATAAGGGATGTGGCGGACAGAGATCAGTTGAGAACTTTTTGGGTTTTTGTTTCTATCCCTGTTGCTTTCAACATATCTACGTAATATGAAAACGTTATCATTTATTTTTCCTATTCTATGTTTTAATGTTTAATTTGGGGGAACTAAAAAATGGTTTTGTACAAATTACCTCAAGCTACTAAAGACAAAACCCATAGACTTATCTTCTCCCTACAAATACTATCAAAGCATATTCGGTTAAATTGCTAGGAGTGTTGTTAAGATGATTCTTTAAACTGGTTTTACTACAGTGCCTTTATACAGACAGTGGCGACAATACAACTAAGCCACACCCCCGCCGGCATATTTAGGCAGATTTCTAACGAGTGTTCATTTAAATCCGTAATCAGTAAGGCCCGGATTTTTAGGCATTTGGCTACTTCGTTGTGGTACAGGCAGCTAAACAATTTTTATACTAAAATCAGTTTCGTGAGCTACTGATGATTTTAAGTAGGGATGTCGGCGGGTACCCGGGTAATAGTCAACCCGGGTATATTTTCAGGACCCGGGTACCCGACTAGTAAATTATGTAATCTCTAGTAAGTGAGTCTTTTTCGGAGAAGACGATAAAAACTTAATAACAGTAGGAATAAGCTCTAGAAAAACATAAGCATGCAGTAATAACCAGAATCACCCCATCCCATACTACATAATGTTTCTTGTTTCATGTAATAAATGCCCTTCACGGAAATATTCAACCCGTCAATAGTACCATTAAATCGAGCCAGTATGCGATGAAGTAACGTAAACATCCTCTGTGTGATTTTGATGGGAGAGTAGGTACTATTTCAATTTAGTTCAGTTTAAAACTTGTGGCGTAACAAATGTTCCGATGTACGCTAACATTTTTTCGGGTACCCGGGTTTGATTTTAGACCGGGTACGACATCCCTAATTTTAAGCCATATTTTAGTTTGCCTAAACTGCCTATTTTGCACATTTAGTGCCTGTTTTTAGTTTCAGTGCCTAATTGGCCTATTTCGCGTTTTTTACAACTTTAATTTGGTTTTTACTAGGGATGTCGTACCCGGTCTAAAATCAAACCCGGGTACCCGAAAGCAGTACCCGGGTACCCTTGGGTACCCGAAGAATTTACATTTTGCATTATTATTTTCTGGCGAATGAAAATATTTTCATACAGGCGATTTTTTATGACATTGTTTTCGTATTTGTTTGTACTTTTGTAGTTTCATACAATGTTCAAACTCTATGCTCTAAGCATTTTAATGCCGCGAGTTTTCAAGTGAACTAATTTGAAATAGTACCTACTCGCCAATTCAAACTGCAAGTCGTCTGTCCTAAATATTTTCAGACTTCCAAGTGTTATCAAATTCAAGTACGTGACTTTTTATGCGAAATTGGTAGCAGCATCAACATCACACAGATGATGTTTATGTTAGTTCAACCAATACTGATGCGATTTAATGGTGCTATTGACGGGTTGAATATTTCTGTGAAGCGGATTTATTGCCTTACATGAAACAATAATCAACAATCTGTGGTATGGGATGGGTTGATTCTTGTTATTACTGCATTGTTGTGTTTTTCTAGAACTTATTCCTATTCTTTTTAAGTTTGTATTATCTTCTCCGAAAAAGGCTGAGTTTTTGTGAGTTACATAATTTACTAGTCGGGTACCCGGGTCCTGAAAATATACCCGGGTTGACTATTACCCGGGTCGACCCGGGTACCCGGGTACCCGCCGACATCCCTAGTTTTTACATAATTTTCCGTTTTTTGTATAAAATATTTTTAGAAATATTGTACAAAAAATGTTTAACCTCAAATTTAAATGCAAATATAAGTACAGTTATTTATTCTTGGAATTTACATCACCAGTTAAACAGGTAAACCATGCTGAGTTGCTATCCTTATCCTTTTAAGAGTTTATCTTTTTAATCCCTGCATTGTCGAGCGCTTACCTTATCTTTAAATTCGGGTTGTTACTGTAGGTCAGTTCTCCTTCGAAAAATTCTTAAGAAAGAGAACCTTTATGTACTAACATCAGCAGAATAGAAAAATTACAAAAACAGTTAAAAGAGGCTCCAGGAAAAATGCAAAGGTAGTTTCTTCGCAACTAGAATCTTTTTTGAAAAAAAACTCCAGGGTATTAAGAATTATTAAAATTTTATAGAGTGATTCAACAATATTACCAAATAAATTTAGAAATTTGGAATCTTCAAGTTTACAAGTATGTACCAATTACTTCCTGTGACGTGGAGCGTTCATTTTCGGCATATAAACAAATTTTGCCAGACCAGAAAAGTTTTACTCTAGAATATATAGAAAAGGTGTTAGTTTGTTATGTTATCACATTTTTTAAGCTGTTTATAACATATTTTAGTCATTTACTATTCATAATCTCTGAAACTTCTTTGTGGCGTGAATCTATAATAAAAAGGAACAAGAAAACTTAACTTTTTCACGGAGATTGAAAACGACCAACCTCCAATGAATTGTTTGACATTGACGTTTGTTGATATCTATACCTACTTGATCTCATCTTTAAGAATCGATAGCCAACTATTGTCTAAAAATATTGAGAAAGACGACACGTATTTTTCTTCGTTAAGTAAAATATATGCCGTTTCCTTAATTTTTCGTCTAGTTGACATCGATTCTTTAGACAAGATCTTGTGTTGTGCCATTGTATTTTATGGTTTTCATCCCAAGCATGTTCTGCCAGCTTAGACTTATTGAACTGATACGTTTTCTTCATATTTTTATGTTCTTTAACTCTAACTGCTAAAGGTCTGGATGTTTCACCGATATAGTATTTTCCGCATTCACAGGGGATACTATATGTACAGGGTGTAAAAAAAGTCTGGAATATAGCAAATATTTCAAAAACTACCGGAGATGAATTTTTCAAAATTTCCACTTATATAGGTAAAAACTGCGCATCTAGGAAGGACAAAACCGTTTCTGTAACTATACAGGGTTAGTCAGAAAAAATACCAACTTTTGTATTTTAAATTGGACACCCTGTATATTACCGAGGAATCAAATAGTCCTTCAAAAGACAAATTCAACGATATAGGGTTTGATGGACTTATCTGTCAAAATGACAGATGTGGGGTGACTTAAAGAATAAGGTTTACAACAATAGACCGGTTAATATTGAAGCTTTAAAGGATCATATTAGAAATGAGATACGTCAAATTCGATGGGATACTTTTGACAACGTCTTACGAGAATTTAAAGACAGTATCCGATCGAATTTGAGGTATCTCATTTCTAATATGATCCTTTAAAGCTTCAATATTAACCGGTCTATTGTTGTAAACCTTATTCTTTAAGTCACCCCACATCTGTCATTTTGACAGATAAGTCCGTCAAACCCTATATCGTTGAATTTGTCTTTTGAAGGACTATTTGATTCCTCGGTAATATACAAGGTGTCCAATTTAAAATACAAAAGTTGGTATTTTTTCTGACTAACCCTGTATAGTTACAGAAACGGTTTTGTCCTTCCTAGATGCGCCGTTTTTACCTATATAAGTCTGGAAATTTTGAAAAATTCATCTCTGCTAGTTTTTGAAATATTTGCTTTATTCCAGACTTTTTTTACACACTGTATATACAATTCTTTGAATGTTGTTCTTCGTTGAACGGTTTAGTTTTTGTAAGAACTGACCGTAAGGTATTGATCGTTTTGAATACCGTCCTAACATTGAATCTATTCCCAATTCGTCTAATTTTGTCAGATATGCCTGGAATATAAGGTATAGTTAGAGTATTATATGTTTGAGTGTCATTTCTTTGTATGCGTGTGGCATTGTTTCGTGTATTGAAAATGTTCCGAACAAGAGTCTCTGGATAACCATTATCTTGTAAAACTTCTTCTTCTTCTTTCACGGCTCCTTCTGCCCTCTCAGGCGTCGGATTGGGAGTCCCAGTCCTCTTTTACCCATTTCATCCATGCTTTCCTATCTCTTGCTAAAATTTTCATCTCTGCTTTGGTTTTTCCCTTTGATCTCCCTATTTCCTCTATCTGATCCATCCATCTTCTACGTGGTCTTCCTCTTCTGCCTCTGATCGGTTTTCCCATTTCCATTATCTTTTTTGTTAGTCTCTCTCTGTTCATTCTTGTGATATGCCCGTACCAATGCTTGTAAAACATTAACAATAAATTCTTTCTCTTTTTTGAAAATTTTATCATTAGAGCAAACAACTTTGGCTCTGTCGTAGAGACTTTTTACAACGCCTGTCTTTATGTTTTTGTGATGGTTGGAGTTAAAATGTAAGTACCTATTAGTATTGGTTTTCTTACGGTATACTGATGTTTCAAAAGTATTTATTGTGCGTGTGATTAGTGTATCAAGAAAGGGTAACTGATTGTTTTGCTCTGTTTCTAATGTGAAAAAGCTAAGTTTTCTTGTTCCTTGTTAATTGTTATTCGTTGACGAGGGCAGATTGTCCCTCGAAACGTCCGTTATTTAATACGCTATTTAATAATTTTAATTTGCAGAGTGGCGAAATACCCAAAAAAGAATATGAATTTACTATTCATATTTTCCTACATTTTTTATTATTTTTTTGTGCCTAGTTAGCTAGCTGCCTATTTTGACTATTCGGTGCCTATTTAATGCCTATAATCTATTTTTTTATGCCTATTTGCCTGCCTATTTTGGACTTTTTAGTGCCTAGAAATCCGAGCCTTAGTAATCAGAGTCGACTGTGATACGTGTTTTATATTTGGCAGTACTGAAAACATTTGAGATTTGCAGGCTAAAATTTGCGTCAGTCTGCGTCAAACAACAAACAAAACCTAACCTACTAACCTCGAATTTGACATGGACTGACAATACACTTCAGTACTGCCAAACGTATAACACATATCACAGCCTACCCTAATTGATTTTTTTATTGATCTCTTGTTATAATCTATACTGCCTTTTGCATTCCTCTCCTTCGCTGCAGAAGTGTATCTTTCACGTATCCACAAGCCAAGAATATTGCCAACTTTCATAAAAAATAAACCAAAGCACCAAAATAGTTATTAAAAAAATTTATTTTTTATTTTGTTTTCTGTTTTAAATAAAAAGTTTCATATGTAGGTACGGTACGGTATAGGGCCGTAAGATGTGTGCATCTTACAATATTTAAACTTACCAAATAAAACACGGGTAATGTCATGAACCACTATAATAAACTTGTTATATTTTTGCTTGATGCGTCACCTTAAAAACCAACTAGGTGATGTGAGCATAATATATTCATTTTATTAATTTTTTGTGTGGCCAATTTTTTCCTTTGTTTTTTGAAAAGGTATTTATGCAAAAACATCTGTATCGTCTATAGTCTATATTAAACAAGAAAACTTAAAAAGTTGCCCATGTATTTTGCTACACAGCTACTATTTTTCACATGTAAAATGTATTCCCTATATCAGTACTTATTATTGATAAAGTAAATTAAATGCAACGATATAGCAACTGTAAACGAGGCCATATTGATAATATTCAAAACATACTTAAAAACTATGTTGATAAAAAAACACAATTTTCTAAAGATTACATTTCTAATTTCCATTTAACCGATTGCAAAACACTTCACACATAAAACAACCTACCTTCTTTTTAATCGAATACAATGAGCCGTGTGCTTGGTGCTGCAATACAAAATGCAGTACTCAAAATTATTTTTTTTCTGCATATTTACTTGCGCCACTTGTCAAAATCTACCGCCATCATGTGACAGTCCCGTTTATTGTGAAGGCGATCTGCTACACACGGTACAGCTAGCACGTATATTCAACGACAGTAAGACGTTTGTGGATCGGAAGATGATATACTCGCAGGAACAAACTCTACAAAACTTCGCCACATTCAAGAATATGAATGGCAACACTCCCAACCAGGCACAAGTACGCCAATTCGTCTACGACAACTTCGAAGATGGAAAGGAATTAACGGAATATACTCTTTCAGATTTCCAGCCTGATGTGAAATTTTTAAAAGAGATCCAAAACATAACCGTGAGAAACTTTACGTACGACTTGATACAAATTTGGCCGCAGCTTGCCAGACGTGTAAGACCCGAAGTTAGTGAATATCCACAACAATACAGCCTAATACCGGTACCAAATGGTTTTATTATTCCAGGGGGCCGCTTTCGTGAATATTACTATTGGGATTCTTATTGGATCATAGATGGCCTACTAATAAGCGAGATGAAGGAAACGGCTAGAGGTATGATCGACAACTTTCTATCACTGGTGGAGCGTTATGGATTTGTTCCAAATGGTGGACGGATTTACTATCTCAAGCGCTCCCAGCCACCACTGCTAACACCCATGGCCTACTTGTATTATCAATATACAAAAGACACGTCCTGGCTTAGAAAAAACATAAATACCTTAGTTAAAGAATTGCACTATTGGGATGATCAAATGGTAAATATTAAAATTGGGTTAAAAACGTACACTTTGGCCCATTACGACGCTGAAAGTAGAGGACCTCGACCCGAATCATACCGTGAGGACATAAATACGGCTGCTTACTACCCAAACCGACAACAGCAGGAGCAGGTTTATATAGATCTAAAAAGTGGAGCTGAAAGTGGCTGGGATTTTTCCTCCCGCTGGATTTTTGACGAATTTGGAGGAAATGTTGCCAACTTATCACACATTCAAACCAGAAGAGTTGTGCCCGTCGATCTGAATGCCTTTCTGTGCGGAGCTTATCGAGACATGGCTAACTTCTACACGGCTTTAGGCAACATCAAACAAAGCATCACTTGGAAAACGAGGTACTTGAACTTACAAAAAGCTATCGATACCGTTTTGTGGGATAACAGAGATGGAATTTGGTATGATTACGACCTTAAGCTGTCGAGACACAGGCGATTGTTTTACCCGAGTGGCGTTGCGCCACTATGGTCAAACTGCTTTGCCGAAAATAGAAGTCAGGACTTAGGAAGGCGGGTGCTTAAATATCTGCAAAAAAAGGATGTTCTAAATTATTTGGGAGGAATACCAACTTCGGTAGAACACACGGGTGAACAGTGGGATTTTCCTAATGCCTGGGCGCCGTTGCAGGATCTAGTCGTGCGAGGATTGGAACATTCAAACTACAAGCCGGCACACGATGAAGCAGTGACTCTTGCCAAGCGGTGGATAAATAGCAACATAATTGGATATCAAGACACTGGAGCAATGTTTGAAAAATATGACGCCGTAATACCAGGGCAATACGGTCAAGGGGGTGAATACGAAGTACAGTCGGGATTTGGCTGGAGCAATGGAGTTGCTTTACGATTTATTTATGATTATTATAGAATAACGAACTATTAAGTTACATGTACGCCTATTTTAAAATTGACTAGAACTTTTCATTTACCTTAATCCTCTTTACATTTTTAATGTAATAATCGCCAGCTTTTTATTTAATAAAAATCAAAAAAATTAAAGGTACTTACTGCTAAGATGATACAGCATCCCCTTGAGTGCATAGAACTCTGCAGTCATTTCCTTAGTGAAGTACTTGACATTGGTGTTGTTTATAACTTCTAAGCCCTCCTGAAGTTCATTCTTGTTATTTAGCGACGCCATCTGCAAGTAACACTTCACTTGCTGCCGAATCTTCTGGAAGCAATCCACAATCGGCACGCTGGTGATTGTGTATATCTTGTTTAGCGAATCCAGGCAGACGTTCGTCAATCTGTGCTTTCTTGCGACTTTGCCGAAGTATATGATGGACTAAAACAAGATATTTAGATTTTTTATTGCTATTTAATTAGTAAAAATAAGTGACTCACCTGTGCCGATGCATGAACTCCAAGCATGGAATTTGTATGACTGGATTCTCGTAAGTTTTCGTAATGATTTACGATGAACTGGTAGTGATGCTGTCTCCATGTAAAAATATCATTCCAATGCGTCAAATCGTCAGCAATGACTGGCAAACGATTCCTCCATGTCTTAACGATAGCCTTCATGTCATGCAGCGAATTTTGATGGCCTTGCAGTAGCCCTTTGTGAATTTGATATGCTTCTTGTAGCTCCATTACCTATATACAATATAGAGTATCATATAAAGCTCCTGAAACATGTACAGGGTGACCAAAATTTTGCAAAAGGTTGATATACTGGGTGTCTTAAAATGAATTACATCTAGTATGCTTGGAATTTCCCATAATGCAATCCAAAATTTTGCTTGAAATTGCAAAGACTGTAAGTCTATGTCAAATTCGAGGTTAGCAGGTTAGGTTTTGCGTCAGTTTTGACACAAACTTATGCAAAACTTATCTGCTTACTTCGAGTTTGACATAGACTTACAGTATTGCCAATTTCAAGTAAAATTTTGGATTGCATTATGGGAAATTCCAAGCATACTAGATGTAATTCATTTTAAGACACCCGGTATAAAAATTGTATAAATGAAGTAAAATGTAGATAATTATTTATGACTATATACTTAAAAGAGACTTTATATACATATTTTGTTTTTCCCTTTAACAGTTGATGAAAATACATACATAAATGTGAATATTTAAGACAGTATTATTTATGTCACTTATTAAATGTACCAATGCATTTAAAAAAAGTATATGTTTCAATAACACAAAGTTGTTTTAGTACATAAACACGAATAAGCATTCTGTGTATTGCTCAAGGAAATCATAGTTGCTCTAGACTGGGCTATTCTAATACATTTTTTTCATAGCGTGGAATACTCCCTCTTCCTCTTTTTTTAATATTTATTCATAGTTTGGCTTTCTCAACAATATTTTTAAATTTTCGCCTGTATATACAAGATATTCTGCCTACTGTGCCACTGGGTGGATTCAGGAGCTTAGTGACATGGTAGCCGGTCCCAAGCCCGGAAAAAAAGAAGGGTTGAAACGATGGGCCAGTGACTCATTTTCGTGAAAAAGTATAGTGCTAAAAGTTTCGAATGCATGCCTCGGAATCAGGACGGACAAAATTTACGACGAACGCTACAGAAACGGACTCTGAGATTGGCCACTTGGAATATTCAAGAACTTAAAACAAAACAAACAGAAGTGTTGAAAGAGTTAAAGGAGAAAAATATTGATATATGTGTCTTAACCGAAACTAAGAAAAAAGGAAAAGGCAATAAGAAAATAGGTGATTACTTCCATTTCTATAGTGGTGTATCCACCAAATCTTGATCCCAACTGAAAGTAACCTAGAAACAGTTGCAATAGAAATCAAAATGCCAAACAATCAAACCACGACAATAGTAGCAGGGTACCAGCCACCAAACAAACCAATAGTAATAGAAGATATTGTACAATTGTTTAGCAACAACAATCCGACTATACTGCTTGGTGACCTGAATAGTAAAAATAACCCCAACGGACACAAATTACTCAAAATTACATCTGACCATTGTACACAAATAATTGCTCCCACAGACTACGCATATTTTCCGTTCAGAACCGACCACCAGCCAGATATTCTAGATATATATATAAATATGGCTTTTACAGGCCTTTACGGCCCATCGCCTGGGTTAACTTTCTCCACTCTTCTCTGTTTAGGGCTTTCCTTCTCCAGTCATATATTCCCATTTCTTTCAAGTCCTTTAACACTTCTTCCTTCCATTTGTTCCTCGGTCTCCCTCTTGCTTTTGTTCCCACTGGGTGTATGCTCAGCACTATTTTAGCCACTCTGTTATGATTCATTCGTTGCACATGTCCCAACCACCTCACTCGTTGTTTAACACACTGCACTATTGTCGGTTCTCTATATAGGTTTTCCAGTTCTTTATTTGCCCTTCTCCTCCACTCCTCACCCTCCTTTGTTCCTCTGTAAATTTTCCGTAATATATTTCGTTCCCATACAAGTAGTTTTGGTTGGCTTACTGCCCCCAGTTTCCAAGTCTCGCACCCGTATGTTACTGTTGGTTTTAGCACAGTTTTATAGATCTGGATTTTTGTTTTTTGCTTTATAAATTTTGATTTTAACAACGTTGATACTGCTCCTGCTGCTTTGTCTCCTTTCACCAGTTTTGCTTTGATTTCTTCGTCTTCTCTTCTGTCCTCTGAGATTTGTACTCCTAGGTATGTAAACACATTAACTTTTTGTAACTCTCGCTCTTCTTCTCCTTGTTGGCTTTATATTAGGTTTTGGTCTTCTATGGGACTATTCTGGTTTTTCATTACCATATATTTTGACTTTTCGTCGTTGATATGGAGTTCGGCCTCTTCCGCTTTTTCCCCAACTTTCCTTATTATTTTAACCAGGTCTTCCTTATTATTTGCCATTAGCACCAGGTCGTCTGCGTAGACTAAGCATTGGTATTTGTTGTTGATTATACTGCCCGTTCGATTTATTTTGCTTCCTCTTATCACTTGCTCAAGCACTATGTTAAATAATACTGTTGAGAGCGGGTCTCCCTGTCTCACACCTTCTTTGACCTGGAAGCTCTCCATTCTCCTCCCTTTCCATTTGACCTTACTCATTGAGTTCTTCAGCGTTATTTGCACTAGCTTAATTAGTTTTCTCGGGATTTTTAGGTTCTTCATAGGCTTGAGTAATGATTCCCTCTTTAAATTGTCGTATGCTTTTAGGAAGTCGATAAATGCCACATGTATCTCTTTGTTATACTCTCTGCATCTGTCTAGGGTTTCTTTAAGTACAAATATTTGGTCGGTAGTTGAGCGACCTGGTCTGAACCCTGCCTGATATTCAGATAGTTCTATTTCTGTATAACTTTGTAATTTATTCCATATTAGTGTCGCCAGTACTTTGTACGTTGAATCTAAGAGGGCTATTCCCCTATAATTATTGAACTCGTTCTTTTTTCCTTTTTTATGTATCGGGGTTATTACTGCCTCTGTCCACTCCTTTGGAATTCTTTCTTCTTGGCAGATATTCTTGATTAATTCATATATCTCCGCAGTAAGATCCTCTCCTCCATACTTGAGCATCTCGTTTTTAATTCCATTTTCCCCTGGTGTTTTTCCATTTTTTAGTTTAATATTAAGTTTTTAACTTCTTTTGTTGGTGGTTCTTCTTTTCCTTCTTTTTTTTCCGGATTTTTGTTTTCTTCTTTCTCTTCCTTATCTAAACTTGTGACATCTCCTCCATTGAGCAGCCTTTGAAAGTATACCTTCCAGCCTTTCATAATCTCTTCGTCATCACTTATTCTCTCACCCTTTTCGTTTCTGAAAGCTATTGGCGTTTGGGAGCCTCTTTTAGTCTGTTTTATTTCTTGATAGAAGTTTTTTATTTCCCTATTCTTAAAGAGCTCTTCCGTCTTTTCTGCCTTGTTTTGCCAGTATTTCCTTTTTGCCTCTCTGTAAATTCTTTTTGTTCTTTTCCTTTGGTTTTCGTAAATCTCTTTATCCTCAAGATTTCCTGTTCTTAGCATTTTTTTTCTTGCTTCTAATTTCTTATCTCGTTCGTTCTCGCATGCCTTGCTAAACCATTTGTTTATTTTCTTTTTTCTTTCTTTATTCTTGAGTACCATGTCTGCTGCTCCTTTTATAGCTTGTTTTATAGCATTCCAGTTTTCTTCTATTATGGCAACATACAAAACAGAGAGAATATAAAACCAAATTAAACAGATGCATTATTAAATAAAAAAGCACCTGGGTACGACCTAATTACTAATGTGTTACTTAAACATTACACTCCCAAAATTTTAGCTTTTTTAGCAACTATTTTTAACATATGTCTAAGTATTGAATATTTTCCTGAAGCCTGGAAGCACGCGGAAGTTATAATATTTCTAAAACCAGGAAAAGATCATTTGCATGTCCGAAAGCTTTGTAGTCGTTGGATCCCTAACAATTTGAAAGAAGAACAAAAACAGGCACGTGTCAAGTGGTGCAAAGAAATTCTGAAAAATTCGAAGATGGTCGTTCAAATTCTGTCCTATATAACATCGTAACAGGTGACGAATCTTGTATATATTCATATGAGCCTGAAACTAAACAGCAATCGACTGTATGGGTGTTTCAAAATGAAACTAAACCAACAAAAGTGGTGCGTTCAAGAAGCGTTTCGAAAAGAAAAACGGGTCATGTTGCAACTGTTGCATTAGAGGATCGCAGGACAGTTAATGCTGACTGGTATACTTCAATTTGTTTACCGGAAGTTATCGCTGAAGTCAAAAGAAACAACGTAAACCGGCGAATGACAATGCAAGCATTCACGCAGCACGACGAACCGTCGAGTTTTTTACCAGTAAAGTAACAACATCCAATTAATGGCTCATTGCCCATATTCTCCTGATTTAGCGCCCAATGACTTCTTCTTATTCGGATACATTAAAAAAACTTGTTTTGGAGGTACCTCCCTCAGAGTGGAAAAAGTGTTGTGTAGACTGGTTTCATCGGCTGCAAAAGTGTATAGATTTTTAAAGGGGAATATTTTGAGAAGCAATAAAACGATTTACATAACGTAATTTGTGTTTTGTTTTGTATTTTCCGCAAACTTTAGCAGTGCCCCTCGTACATACATACATACTTTGCCATTACAAGAATATGATCACTTTCTGCGTTTTTAAAATTCAGAATAATTCTAAATGTTGTTTGAAAAGGTATATCACGAAAAAAAATTCAAGCATTCCAGATATTCATAATTTATGTTACATATAGCAAACTATATATTAGGTATATTTCGGCCACTTCATTACTTATGTATAATAAACGGGGCTGCACGCGCTTCAATTTACCACCATTTTTAGGCCTATTACGTTGGGCCATTCCGTTCTGTTACACACTTGTTACACAATCTAGCATGGGATTTCCTGGAACGCGTCGCCAAGGTTTCAGAAGCGGCGGCGAAGCAACCGGTCGCAAAATTGAGGCGACAACAAAATGCATGCAAACACAAATACCGCTGCTATCGTAACCCGCATTCACTCAATCTGCTACATCGCGTCTGCAATTTTCGTGACGGTCACACACGTCTGGATCATTCTCCTTTATTATATAGAGGATTACTCCAATTAGGTTTAAGAATATGTTCATATTATGTTCAAATCAAACATTACCGATTCAATAAGTTACTTTCCTTTTACCAAGCAAATGTAAACTCTAGCAATATTATCATCGCTGTATGCATATCAGTGGAATATATTGAAAAGTATAAAATAGCTATTAGTTTAAATAAACTGTAATTCAAGTGAAGCGTATGCTCCGCATTTTGATAACTTATAAACAATCTTACCTGCTGAGCAGCTTGTAAAAACGGTAAATGAATATGACTGACAATGTGAGGCAAGCGTCTCCATTCATTAAGGCACATCATAGTCGCTGTTTCCACATATCTCTCTGCAAACTTCAAAGGCTTTTCCTCCGGATTGCAGATTAACAGAAACCCGCCATAAAGTGTAACCTTAATTAGGAAATAATTTAAATTACAATACTAAACACATATAATACCCACCTTCCACGCTAACTCCTTTGGACAATTATATTCCACATTAGCCAGCGCTTCCTTCATGACGTCCCATGCAGGAATTCGCCACGAACTTTCCAGCATGAGGTATGGATCGTACACTCCGTTCTTAGAATATTCCATCAAGACGTCCCATTGGTTGAGCTCCTTTGCGCACCTGTATTTGAAAATTAAGTTTCTACCGATACTTTTTACATTTAACAGCACCTCATCCAATGATCAGTCCAAAGATGAACTTCTCTCTGAGTATGACTTGGCAATGGACCCATGGAGTTGTCCTGCTTATGCTTAGCCATAGCTGTCTCATATGCAGACTGTGCCTGCTCATAAAAGCCATGTTGCTCATAAGCGATCGCGATGTTCGTCTCCTTGTAGTGAGCATGTTTTTGCCACAGACCTGCCCACAGATCCTCCTCTCGCAGCAACGAATACAATTCGCCTAATGCATCCAGCAACTCCTACAAATTATTATTAAAAACTCAAACACGTTCTAAAGCAAACACTTACACTTTTTGGAGTCTGATCCGGTTCGAAATCATAACACGCTGCTGGATTACTTTGCTTTACAGCAACAGTTGGATCAAACGCCATTTGCTCCAAACCCAAAGCCATTCTATGCCACAAGTTATGAGACTTCCCGAGATACTTCATAAGAGGGCTAAAACAGAAAATTGGATTTTTCTAAAGTTAATTGCATTGAAAACTTACGGAGCAATTTGTACTGGAGGATTACAGCGCGACAGAGCTTCAACAAAAGTATTTATGGCACTTGGATGACAGTCCTTTTGTATAATGTGAGTGCCAGAAGTAACAAAAGGCAATATTTCTTGAATTAACGTCTGAAAAGATGCCTTTTAAGCGAGACTGCAATAAATGTGGTGGGCAACATACATTACGCTGCTGCTCGTCCAGCACATCCCAGAGTCTTGGAAACATCTGCAACCACACTTGCTCAGCCAAGTCTGTGTCCATGTGGCACAACTGAGCAGCGGCAACGAGGAACCGATCCGTCGTTACGTTACTGGACACCTCTACAAACTCGAAGTGCTTTGAAATTAATTTGCTGATATTCTCAGCCCTGTTAGAGGTAACTTCTTCAACTGTTGAATTTGTTTCTATGTTAGAACGATCCATATCGAGTACTTCCTACAATTTGTTTAATGTGAGACGCATCTAGCATAAATTATTAATCTCGGAGATGTATGGCAGTGTAATAACTTATATTTTTAGATGATCCAAACGGTGAATGCCAACAATTTGTTTGCCGCCAGTCTAACATTGGTGGTTAATGCACAACATTTTGAAGTCAAATAATTTGGATATGAAAATGTGGTCGTAACTTTTGTTCAGGATCTCTAATTGAATTTTTACATTGCTTTCGATGTAATAGCTATTTATGTTACAAGTACAAAATTAAGGACTTTTTTGGACGAGTTGCAGTTTATGGCCAAGCGAGTGAGGCACATAAATAAGGCGGGTCTAAAAATCCCTGTTCGTACGAGTTACATACATAATTTTTTGTTATATTGCTTTGGAAACGTTTTTTCTTCTTCTTCATCGAGGAGGTCTGGAAAAGTCGAGGAAGTCATGATCATACTACAAAATGACAATGTGTTTTTGTTGCTATGGTTATTACTGCTGAAAAGTAAAAGTTACTAGTACAAAAGAAGTGGGTATTTTCAGCCACTAAACAGTGCCAAAATTTAGAGCTTATCGATGCAGTAGAACAAATAGCTATTTGTGCGACAAGTGCTAAAAGTAAATGTTGATGCACGAGTTTGCACGCAATATTTTTTCTACGGCCTTAAATTTACTGTTATTTATCCATAAATGTCGATTTAACAAAGATTTGTATCTATGACAATTATAATTTATGTCATAGTAAAGACAGGTGACTGTTTCTGCAGCTGGTAGCTGTCAAAGTTAGTTATCAAAGGTAATTATAATAGTACACATTTGACTTTATTCATTACATAATGCTTTAATTATTAAAACACTTTACCTCTAACGAAAGAAGTAACTAGAATAACTTTATAGCCTCACTTCCAGTTTAAAATTCTAAATTCAACACCGGCATGTTAAACGTAAACAGCTGATTTCACTTTTAACATACTGATTTATAAAACCTCATTTTTAGTGAAACAAGCTAGTGCTAAAAGGCCTACTTTTAGTAGTGGTCATAGAAAAAAATTATTATATTACAGTTCTTATTAAAAAATTTGGTGTGATACACGCACACAACTTCCTTTTACAGTGATCTTATAAATAGCCAAAAATTTGATTTTTAATTTTTAAGTATTTGTTAAAAATTACAAATTCTACAGAAACCGTTCAAAATACAGCGTTAGGTGAAAAGACAAATTTTCGTATATAATCTAATAAGTGCGTGATTTGATTTCCGGAAATTAGTTCGACATGTCGAGTTCTTTTTTGCGTAAAAATTGCCACGAGTCGTAAACGAGTGGCTATTTAGCAAAAAAGAACGAGCCATGGAGAACTATTAAATTCCCGGAAATAAAATAACGAACGAATTAGATTCAACTAGAAAATCGCACGAATAAATTAATTAGATTAGAAAATAACGAAAAAAAAACCTTTCTAATCATATTGCCACGGGCCCTGGTTATCATGAAAACAGAAAATAAACAAACAAATTCAACTGTCACAAATTTAAAGCAAATATTTGTAACTGGTTAAAATGATGAATTCGTCGGTTCCTGGGGCTAGATTCTCGACCAAATTTATCGGAGATATAGAAGAATCAATTAAGAAGGCAACACCAGTGAATACAATTCGTTCAAAAACGTATGTTATGAAACAGTTTGATAGTTTTTGCAAGGAAAGATGATACACCTTAAATGAATTCACTTCTATTGAAGAAATTGCGTCTGTTTTAACAGATTGGTCCTCAATATGAAGAAAAGCGACAGTACTGATTATAAAGAAACAGTTATCAAGGTCTTGTAGAACAGTGTAGCAAAGCAGCTGGTTGACAGATATTTTGAGAATTATGGTATTACATTTGATCCTTTTACTGACCTAAGATTTACTTGTGCACGACAAGCGCGAGATGCCAAAAGAAAAGAACTTCAAGCCAATCTAGAGAAAAGAAAGCGCAGCTCTTCTTCGCTAACAGATGAAGAGTATAAAAAAATACAGTTCCTTTACAACAAAGATTCTCCTTTGGGTCTTCAAAAAAAGTTCTATTGTATAGCAGCCTATGAACTCTGCTGGCATGGAGGAGAGGGTGCGGCCTGCCGTTTACACTATTTTAAAAAAGAAATTGATAACTCAGAACAATCCACAGGGCGTAATGAATACAATCCTTTGTTTTCAAAGACGGAGCAAGGAGGTGCAAAGAAGATTAGCCAGAGCAAATTTTTGGCAACAAATATTGCAAATCCGGATGTTTGTCCCGTCCGGTAAGAAATTAAGATGTTAAGTAAAACTTTTAAACAATTTTGTATTTCAGTTTGCTTAGAAAACTTAGATTAAAGACACCAGCCCATGTAATGACAGACAGATTATTTCTCACTGACTACATTTACACGGTAATTTAACGCTGGTGTTATTTAAACCGTTGTTATTAACACTCGTGTAAAACTTGCGTTTACACAAGGGGTGTTATACAGGCGTTAAAGTGTACGTCGGTGTTAGCGTGGTGTTATCTAAAACCTCGTCGCAGTGTGACCAACTACTTCGAGATTTTCCATCTGTAACTCTGTCAGATACTGTCTGTTATTATAAAATTATAAATATAACCGCTATAACCTGCAAGATTAATAACACAGCTGATACAATTCAACGGAGTGACGTTGGTGTGGTTGATAACTGCGACTCAGAACAACCAATTATGTTGGTAGTCCTGTTTCAAAACGGGTGTAAGTCGAAAGTATCCCTTTATACGTACATTTTACACCCGCTTACTAACGTCACGCCTCTTGGCGAAGTGGTGTAGCGTTAGTAAACCGGTTCTAGTAAAACCGGCGTTGAATCCCATTTACACAACAATTTACACCAGTGTTAACAACAACCGATGTTGTAACACCGGTGTTAGCGGACCATGTAAATGTAGTCACTGCAAATCCTAGTTAGAACAATGAAAATTCGAAAAGATGGTACAAAAACTCTTAAGTCGGAGTAAATGAGATGGCAAAATGGGTCAAACATGCAGCCGAAAATATAGGGCTTAATACGAAAACAAATAAGATCTCAAATCATTCATTGCGATCGACTGCCATTTCGCACTTGGCGAAAAGGGGCTTGGGTGAAACGCAACTAATTAAAATCAGCTGTCATTCAAGTATCACATCAATCAAACCATACGTTCAAATTGAAAGTGAACATCATGCAAAACTGATTCAAAGACTTCGAACTGAAGAACCGGCCGAGAGCAGTAATGTACAACAAGAAAAGGACAAAGCCTCCGAGAAAGTTATTTACCAAAATTGTATTTTTTCCCATTCTGTTCATAATTAAAGAATTTGAAGTTGTGTTTATCCGTGTAGTATCTATATAGGTATAAATGATTTCCACCAAATTTATATGTGCTGATTTCTGGAAATCACCACGTGCAGAAGAATTTGTGCATAATCGAATTCTAATTGGTCATTAGGTTATAGCTATTAACATATCTAGGAATGTTATGAGTATCATAACTGCCGCAGAAGTTTTGAAATCCGAGCTCGTAGAGCGAGGATTTTAAAACTTCTAAGGCAGTTATGATTCATAACATCCGTGATTTGTTCAATAGTTTATCGGTTGCTATATGGTTATGGTTGCCATGTAGGGTAATATTCTTTAACCCTACAGATAAGTTATGACCTAGTTACCAGCCTACTTTTGTATATGTAAACAAAGGCTTAATATCCTGAAACCGATAAAAAATATTAAAACATGATTGGTCTAATAATATGAAGTGCGATTTTCTCTAAAATTTAAGCCGAATTCAAAAATGTAATAATATACCGGGTGTTCTATTTAAAATAGTTTATAAAAAAAAACAAAAGAAACCCATTTAAGAAGTATTCAACTGGAAAATCACCTATATCACATCGCAATACACATTAAAAATGTAATAAAATTGTGAAGTTTGAAAAAAATTCTTAGACGTTTTTTAAAAATCTAAAAACTGAAAAATCACAAGAGTAAATACCATACTTCCGGTTATGAGATTTTCTTCAAAGGCTTGCTGTCTCATCTACGTAGTACACAAAACTTATATATGAAGTTTCAACTACATACCTCTTTTCGTTTTTGAGATATTCTGTTTACAGACAGACAGCCACACAGCAGACACACACAGACAGACCAATGAAAAAAAATTTAATTTTTGTATTAAGTGCGTGAAAAGAGTGTTTTTTTATGGCGCGTGAGAATGTCAATTTTCGCCGAGACCGTTAGGTCGAGGCAGAAAAGTCATTCAAATGCGCCATAAAAACACGAATTTTGCCACGAAATACAAACAACGTTTTTTCTACAGCCGTCAAAAAAAGAATAAAAGAATAATTGCTAGAAATAAAATACGAACATTAATTTGCTAACATAATATGTAGTCACCTAACGTGTTGTAACTAAGTAAATGATGTAATTAACCGTTTTTTCACTGCTAGCCATGAAGAATAGTATATTACATACCGAGGTGGTAAGTGTTTCATTTTTGTCGAGAGATTTTGTAGTTAACCGAGACGCGTAGCGTCGAGGTGAACTTTATCTCGAGGCAGGAATGAA
Source organism: Agriotes lineatus (assembly GCA_940337035.1). Taxonomy (NCBI): domain Eukaryota; kingdom Metazoa; phylum Arthropoda; class Insecta; order Coleoptera; family Elateridae; genus Agriotes; species Agriotes lineatus. The sequence continues at coordinate 6,241,155 of OW679203.1, read as the reverse complement.
ACTTTTCACCGTGGTATGTATACTATTTTATTCGCAACCACTTTATTCTAAACAATAATTGGAAAAATTATTATATTATGATACGACAGGTTGTGACGCGCATGAATGGATCAACAAGATTCCCAGTGTCCCTACCTACACAGCAGTCGGGAATGTACTTCCCGCACTCACTTCCCGCTCAAGTGCGGGAAGTGAGTGCGGGAAGTAGCGGGCAGAAATGTACGACTTCCCCCACTCAAATGAGGTCAGAAATGTTCACATTAGATATATGGTTGCGAATAAATATTATTTTTTCATGTGTCAAAAAAAGTTAAAAGGTTTTTTTGACGGCTGTAGAAAATAGTTATTTATGTTACAAGGCCGTGAACTAGGACTTTTTTTTATGAGAATGCACATTATTTGGCGAGGCGCAGGCTGAGCCAAATAATCATTCGAATAAAAAAAAGATAGTTCACGGCCATGTGGCATACACAATTTTGTGTGCCTGTGAAAAATTACCAAAATTAAAGTTTCAATCGAATCTTTACATAAAATTACATTTAGCAGTGTGTTTTGGTATGGTAACTAGGGCTTACGTAGTTGCTCACATATTAATAAATAACGTTCGAATTATCTAATAAAAGCTAATTTCATTCAAGATTATGACCCGTAAAAAAAGTCTTTGTCGGCCGGTAAAAAAAAGTCTTTTTTTTACGTTGTCAAGGCTTTATTTTACTATAAACAAATGTGCTATTTCACGACTCAAAATCAAGCAAAAAAAGTGACCTTTTTTTGACAGTTGCACACAATAGTTATTTATGTTACAAGGCCGTGAACTAGAACTTTTTTTTATGAGAATGAATATTATTTGGCGAGGCGCAGGCCGAGCCAAATAATCATTCGAATAAAAAAAAGATAGTTCACGGCCATGTGGCATACAAAATTTTGTGTGGAACTGTGAAAAATTACCAAAATCAAAGTTTCGATTGAATCTTTACATAAAATTACATTTAGCAGTGTGTTTTGGTATGGTAACTAGGGCTTGTGTAGTTGCTCACATATTAATAAATAACGTTCGAATTATCTAATAAAAGCTAATTTCATTCAAGATCATGACCCGTAAAAAAAAGTCTTTGTCGGCCGGTAAAAAAAAGTCTTTTTTTTACGTTGTCAAGGCTTTATTTTACTATAAATAAATGTGCTATTTCACGACTCAAAATCAAGCAAAAAAAGTGACCTTTTTTTCACAGTTGCACACAAAAATGTTTTTTGGGTTCAGGGGACTCTGAAAGGTGAAGATCTGTTGAAAACTCAATTTCGAATTTTTGGGGTGAATCCAATAATATAATGGAAATACCTGAAGATAATACAAAAGACTACAAGAAGATATTGGAGAAATTTGAAAAATACTTTTTCCCACGCCCGCACACATTCACGTGGTTGTTATCATAACGAACGTGTTTGTTATGAAAAAATCTAGTGTGATACACCCCTCACAACTTCCTTTTACAGTGATCTTATAATTAGCCAAACATTTGATTTTAAATTTTTAAGCATTTGTCAAAAATTTTCAAAAATTACAAATTTTACAAAAACGGTACAAAATAGCGTGTTAGTTCAAGAGACAAATTTTCTCTAGAATTTTAAGCTGAATTCAAAAATGTAATAATATACCGGATGTTCTATTTAAAATAGGAGTTAATAAAAAAAATTAAAAAAAAAAACAAAAGAAACCCATTTTAGAAGCATTCAACTGGAAAATCACCTATCTCACATCAATACACATTAAAAATGTAATAAAAATGTAAAGTTTGAAAAAAATTGTTTTTGAAAAAAACGAAAAAAACTGAAAAATCATAAGAGTAATAGTCGGGGAGGCAGTGAACTTTTTCGGTACTTATTTTCCCACTTATTATTTTGGGCTATTTATTTTCAAGTCTGGCTATTGATTTCCGATGGGTCGAGTCACGGTAAAGGTTTAAATAATTATAAAATAAGTACATTAGTTGGACTTATTTTCCCAGTAATGAAACTTTGGGTACAAATAAACATTACCTTGAAAGTCAGTAAAAAATTAGTCTGGCAGGGCATAAATGAGAAAAAATAAGTGATTTCAGGGTACTTATTTTCTCAGTTCTGAAATTTTGTCAGGTGATAATATTCATTATAACATAATAAATAATAACAGTCTGGCTGCCATTGTGCATCACCAAACCCTTGCCAGACTCATGTAAAGAAGCGCGACTAGGCGATGCACTAGCGACCGGTGTATGAAGACCACGTGGAAAAACCTGCCTTTGTTAGTAAGAAAAAATAAAAATTTTTTCTTGGCTTCTATTACCTCTGTGTACAACGTAAATATCTCAATTGTCGTAATCGCATACAAATGTCAATTTTTTTAAAAATGTGAAAAAACCGAGTTTTTGCCCGTGGTCTTCGTATAGCAACATTAATGACAAGAATATAAAACCAAATAAAATAAACAGTGTAGCCTAATAAGGCCTATACCTCATTTTGACAGGCCTTAATAACCGCTGGCCCTGAAGTGTAAAAAAAATGGACACAATTTTTTCACTTCAACAAGTAATTGAAAGAAGTACAATCATAAAATAGAGGTAAGTACGGCATATGCACAGTAATAAATAATAGAAACGTTTTTTAATTAAATGTAAGTATTATTTACACTGTTTTTGTTACATTTTTGCACTGTCGTGAAACATTTATGTCGTTCTGTCTCTTCGCTGATATAATTAAGGTATATATTGTAATGAAGTAAGTAATTTACAAAATTAACAACTTTCACTAGCTGGTGGAGCTTCAGTGATTCCGAATGGTTACCAGACTTTTTTTATATTTAATATTGTGATCGTATACTCTGCCAAATTCTTAGTACATACTACGAAATGGAAACTGTCTGAGCCCAGACGCCAAATGCAACGGTGCGGTCACTTATACATTACCAAGTTACGCTCCTTTATATGAGTCTGGCAGGTCTTTCGTGATCGACAATGATAACCAGCCTATTTTTATTTATTATGTCGTAATGCATATTACCACCTGATACATTTTCAGGACTGGGAAAATAAGTCCAATTAGGGTACATACTTATTTTTTCTTTTTTAATGCCATGCCAGACTTACTTTCCATAGGTGCAGATCAGCCAGACTAATTTTTTACTGACTTTCATGCTAACGACAGTTAGTACAACGAGTTTCATGACTGGGAAAATAAGTACCCCTAGCTCACTAACCTAACCTATCGATTCCATCGGAAATCAATAGCCAGACTTGCAAATCTTCAAAAAGCATCATTAACTAAACCAAAATAACTCAAAATACTGCCTGGAAAAATAAGTACAAAAAAAAGTTCACTGCCTCCCTGACTATAAACACCAACTTCCGGTTATGCGATTTTCTTCAAAAGCTTGCTGTCTCATCTACATAATAGACAAAATATATGAAGTTTCAACGCCATACCTCTTTTTGTTTTTGAGATATTCTGTTCACAGACACACAGACAGACACACACAGACAGACCAAAAAACAATATATGTTTTTTGGGTTCAGGGGACTCTAAAACGTGAAGATCTGTTGAAAACTCAATTTCGAATTTTTGGGGTGAATCCAATACTTCCTTTATCGTAAAAGGAAGTAAAAATGCACAATTCACAGTTATGCAGTGTGCTAAATATGTCATTTTAACCTAAAAATTGCTGAAAGTATGTCATTTTGATCTAAAAATTATGGACAATCTACTGACTTGTTAGTTGCACAATGAAGCTGTCATTCATGAAATTGCAAAAGCGTGTATTTTTTCTGACCGTGGGAAAAATAACTCACTCGAAAGTGTATCGTATGCCACTATTGGTTATTTGATATTAGGTTTGGCAGGGATGTAAGGGAGTCTGACTATAAGTAGCACCTCTATACTCAGGGTTGCCGGACCTTCGGGTCACTCTGTGATATTGGTCCTCAGTCAGATTTTCACTCTCACTTATGGCTCCTAGAAGCTCCTAAGCGTCCAGATCCGGTAACTGTGTCGGCACACAAGCCAAACTAAATGAGAGGCTATGGGAGGCAACTCTTAAATTGTGGATTTAATGGCTCCCATAGTAACCCACAAGTAGCGTCTGATTCAGAGTAAACGGCTACAAATAGAGTCTGTCTCATAATGAGCAGCTGACCTAAACACTCATCAACACGCCTGGCAAGCGTGGTGTTTTAAAGTCAAAGCCCCCTTTCATGGAAAGAAACCAATTAAGAAGGCCCCGAGTTCCCAGCAGTTTGCCCTCCCCCAGCCAAGACAGCAGTTGGCAAAGAGAGCAAATGAGGGGTGCTAAGAATTACTGGAAGAAGACAGGCCGTCAAAGAATCATAGAACTAGCGATAGCAACGGTAAATGTAAGAACACTCCTAGAAAGCGAACTGATAAAGATAAATTGAATTATTGTTGGCATCTCCGAATTATGAAAAAGAGAAGAGAATTGTGAAACCTTAGAATCAGGGAATACTTTCTACTTCAAAGGACTAGAAAATCAAAGCTAACGAGGTGTAGGATTCATGGTCAATAAAATAGTGGCCTCAAATATCGTCAAATATGAAGCAGAATCAGGCAGGGTCGCAGCAATAACTCCAAAAATATAATCTAAAAGCAGAATGAGAATAATCCAATGTTACGCCTCCACATTAACCTACTCGAATGAAGAAGTTAAATCCTTTAATGAAGAAAGAGATAAAAGTTGTGACGAGTAGTTTCAATGCGAATTTGGGGAAAAGGAAGGATAACGATGAAGAATACCTAGGAAAATTCAGTTAAGATGAATGGAATGCACGTGGAAACACACTACTTGAATATATGACCAGCGAAAAGCTATATTCAATGAACTCTTTCTTCTATAAAGAAAAGCAGTGAAAATGGACTTGGCTCAGCCCGGATGGTGTTACAAAGAATGAGAGAAATTACAAACTAACTAATAAGAAACATATAATTAAAGACGTTTGTGTAGTCAATTCCTTCAATGTCGGAAGCAACCGCAGGATGATAAGATCATTCATAAGGATAAACGAAAAATTCGTAAAAAGGCAACTACCAAAATGATACAATCAAAACAGACAGACATCAATTAAGAAGTGATGGAATATTATATAGAGCCGAAATTCAAAGACAACTTGCAGAAAATAAAGAAGAAATGAACAACTCTGATAAAATGAATGAAAAACTGACTACAATCTTAAAAACCTCAGCCGAAAAAGTAACCAAATCTGACAAATTATGCCAGAACACGAAACAGAAAATGGAAGAGCAAAAAACTCTGTTCAGGGAAGATCGATATGAAGAATCAAGAAGGGCCTCTAAGGAAGCGAGGGAACTAATTAGAGAAGACATAAAAAGACAGTATGAAATTAAGATAGAAAAATAATAGAACAAAACAGAAACATGAGATGTCTAAGAAGAAAACAAAAAAGATATCAGATGATTAAACTCAAAACCGATGAAGACGAAGAAACGAGAGATAGTGATAGAATAATCAGAATAACAGAAAAGTTTTGTCAAGACCTTTATAGGGCAATAGTGATTCTACTATACAAGAAAGAAGATAAATCGAATCTGGAAAACTACCGACCAATTTTGCTGCTGTCACAGGTGTTTAAGCTTTTCAGCAAAATTCTAACAAATGGGTTGGCGAACAAACCTGATTATTACCAGCCGGTCAAAAAGCCGGATTTCGAAAAGAATCTGCTAACGATAAGAATCCTACTTGAAAAATGCAGAGAGTACAACCTAGATATCTGTCTTGCTTTCGTAGATTTTCGAAACGCATTTGATTCTATGGAACATTGAGCCACAGAAACGGCACTCAACAATGCAAGAATACATCACCGTTATACGCAGCTCCTGACACATATTTATATAAAACAGCAACATCAACCATAAAATGCACGAAGATTCGAAACCTATAAAAATAGAAAGGGGAATAAGGCAGCAAGGAGATACGATTTCCCCGAAGCTATTCACGCTAGCCCTTGAAGATGTTTTCAGAAAAATGAATTGGAACGACAAAGGAATACATATTAATGGCCGAAAACTCAACAACCTTAGGTACGCTTATGACGTTGTGATAATAGTTGACAACAAAGAGCACCTAGGACAAACGCTAGAAGACGTAGCACGCGAATCAATAAAAATAGGCCTCAAAATAAACTATCAAAAAACAAAAGTAATGTGCCACACAGGCCCACAAATACAAATTTTCAATAACACAATAGAAAACGTTGATCGATTAATACATCTATTTAGGCAATGACAATGACAACAGAGGGATTTATTGCTGGAAGGGGTAAACCAAAGTCGATATCTACAGACAACCCGACAAATTTTGTAGGAAGCAACAATGAACTAAGATTATTGGGTAAATTTTTGACGGAAAAGAATTCAAAAATTCATGATGTGTTGCTTGGGGAAGGAATAGATTGGCGCTTTATTCCAGCGAGATCCCAAAGTTTTGGTGGGATATGGGAAGCGGGCATAAAGTAATTCATATTCTTATATGGGTATTTCGCCACTCTGCAAATTAAAATATTAAATAACGAAAATATTAACAACGAACGTTTCGAGGGACAATCTGCCCTCGTTATCAACGAATAACAATTAAAACTAACAAGAAACTTATCTTTTTTTCACTGGAAGGAAAAACGACCAACCTCCAATGAATTTTTTGACATTGACGTTTGTTGATAAAGTCTGTTAACAATCATTTGAAGGGAGTGGCTGGCCAAGCCTTATTAGTTTTTGAGGAATTCTATACGTTGTTGACTCAAATTGAAGCAATTCTTAATAGTAGACCCTTCACGCCATAAAGCAGTGATCCTCTAGATCTCAATCCCTTAATCCCAGGACATTTCCTAGTCGGCTGTCCTCTCACTTCCTTAATCGTGTTGCGACAAATAGACTGTCATGATTGCAACTAGTGCAACAAATTGTGCAGAATTATTAGACACGATGGTCAAAGGAATATTTGCACGAACTACAACAACTCAGAGGTGATCGTACACAGTCTAACATCGAAGTGGAAATTTGGGTGATTCTAAAGCAAGACAATCTTCCTCCATGGAAGACTGCACGTGTTACCGAAGTGTTTCCGGGTGTTGATGATGTGATCAGAGTAATCAAGGTTAAAACCAGTGCGGGAGAATTTAAACACGCTGTTCGTAATGTGTGCGTTTTACCGATCTGATTAGTTTAGATTAATCTTCAAATGATTTAAAATCAATGTCTGATTAACTTGTTAAAATCTAAGTGAGATTAAAGTATGTTTTTTTTCCGATAACTGTTTCATTTAACTTGATAATACATTACGGTTTTTTGTTTCTCTTTAGGTTAGTGATTGTTGTTTACTCTCATTATTGTGAATTGTTCTAGATTTTTTAGAAACAATGTGTGCGAACATCGGTTTTAACATATTGGTAATGATCTCATTAGGCGGGAGTATGTTGCTGAAAAAAGGGAATCGATGTACACAATCTGTGTACAGAGAGTTAGCGCTGGTCCCTCCCCCCTCATCCATAACCATGTTGCTATGCGCTAGCTTAACATCTGGCAGTAGCCAACCACTCTTGGCAGTTGAGGTACATGGTTGGAGAAGAGTCAGTTTGCGAACACCATTAATGTAGTGCTGCATAGTTAGTTTTTAATAAAGTTTCGAATTCAACGTTGGCGTTATAGTAAACACAAATGGCAAAACCAGGCCGATATTAGCCCGTCACATAAATATTGGACAAGGAAAAAATCTTCTTCTTTGTCTTTCCCTTATGCCCTTAGGCGTCGAGTTTTCACTAAATACACTAAACATTTTTAGCTTCTACCCACTTTCTAAATTCTTTTCTGTTTCTTGCCATCACTTTCACTTCATGAATTGACCTATTTCTTCCCTTTACTATCTCTTCTAACTGTTTTTCCCATGTTTTTCTTGGCCTACCTCGTTGACGTTTTCCTTCAGCTTTCATTTCCGTTACCACTTTTGGGATCCTATTTTCACTTATTCTACATACGTGCCCGTACCATTTCAGTTGTTTGTTTTCAATCTTTTTAACCACTGGTTCAACTTCCATAGCATTTCTGATAGTGTTGTTATTAATCATGTCTCTCCTTGTGTATCCCATTGCTTTACGTAGAAACTTCATTTCGGTTGTTGTAATTTTAGATTTTAATTTATCATTTAGTATCCAGTTTTCCGATGCATAGGTAAGTACCGGTAGGAATATCGTGTTGTAGAACTGTCTTGGTTTTTTTGTTTATTTCCTTTTTTCGTATGAGTGTATTATTTATAGCATAATGTATTTGGTTGGCTTTACTTATCCTGTTTAATATTTCTACCTCTACTTTCCCATCTTTAGTTATTACTGTTCCCAGGTATGTTTATTCTTGGACTTCTTCCAAAGTATGATTCTCAACTATTATGTCCTTCATCGGTGTTTGATCCTTACTAATCTTCATTACTTTACTTTTGCTATAATTTATAGTTACGTCCGCCCTTCCCAGTTCCTCCTTCCACACGTCTATTGATCTTTGTAGCTGTTTTTCATTCTTTGCTACTAATATTATATCATCTGCATAAATCAAATACTGTATGAATACTGGTTCTAGCTTTCTATTACCCATTCTTGTTTTGGACAAGTTACTCTTACATTTTTCCATCACTTCATTCATTACAATTACAAATAGTAAGGGGCTTAAACTGTCTCCCTGTTTTACTCCTTTCGTCATGCTGAATTTTGTCGATGTTTCTTGATTTATTCTGATATATCCCTCAACATTACTATATACACTCCGAATAGCATTAATTAATATCCTATTAACCCCATACTTTCCTAATACTTTCCACATGATATTCCTTGGTATGTTGTCGAAGGCTGATTTTATGTCCAAAAATTCTAATCGTAATTCTTGCCCTTTCTCTAGGTTCTTCTCTATTACCATTCGTATTGTATGTATATGATCCTGGGTCTGTCTTCTAGGTCTGAATGCTGCCTGTTCCTCTCCTATTAAATCTTCTGTTTCTGCCCTTAATCTTCTTTCAAGGATTTTAGTATATAATTTGTATATCACTGACAATATGCACAGTGTTCTGTAGTTGTCACAACAGTTTGTGCTGCCCTTCTTGTACAGTGGCATTGTTATGTTTTGTTCCCACTCATTGGGTATCTTCCCGTGTCCAGACCAATTGAAATATATTCGTTATCAATCCACTACTTTATGTCCTCCCATTTTAATCATCTCCGGAGCAATTCCATCCTTCCCAGCCGCTTTTCCAATCTTGATTGTGCCTATTACATACTCCACTTCTTCTCTAGTTATTATACATTCTGTATCTTCTTCTTCAGTCTGTATGACTTCATTTATTTGTTCTGCTATTCCTTGACCCTTGAATTTTTCTTCATAGTACCTTTTCCATACTTCCAGTATCGATTTCATTTCCGTAACCAACTCATTATTTTCATCTTTTATGTTATGTATCCGGTTTGAAGTTTTTACTTTTAGTGTCTTAACGGTTTGCCAGAAGTATTTCCGATTGTCCTTATATCTATTTTGTAGCTCCACTCCGAATTCCTCCAATGAGTTTTCTTTGGCTTGTTTAACGGCTTCTTTAGCTATGTTCCTTTTATTTATACAGTGTGTTTCACTTTACATGGAAGCACCCCTGTATTTTCTTTGTTTTTGTATGAATCGATTTGAATTTTTTACCAGTTGTACAACTCACCAAGAGGCATCTATTCATGTCCTTGAGAGCAAATGACGTTATTAGCCTGGCCTACTACGATGAAGAACATGGGTCGTATTGTCAATATTTTGCATCGCGTTAGAGTTACAGCAAAAAGTTATTAAGAAAAGTTGTTTAGAATCAAAAGAGTACTCCAGATACCGATTTTCGTGTAATAATTTTTAATTTTTATCCATAAATTTGTCAAAGTCCCAAATTTCAACTTTCAATTTCGGTATCAAATGGTGCCATGGAGAAACAACATTTTTATTATTGTTGCAAACGTCATTAGCTTTTAATAATGGCTGAATTACGTTTAACTGTAGCTGAGAAAGTAGAAATAATTAGAATTACTGGTGAAAATGCAAGATCCAATAGAGAAGTAGCTAGAATATTTAATGGAAGGCATCCAGGGCGTGCACCTATTTATCCTGACACAAATTAAAAAGTTGATTAATTTTTTAAACAGTTCCAGGTTAAATAGGTGCACGCCCTGGATGCCTTCCATTAAATATTCTAGCTACTTCTCTATTGGATCTTGCATTTTCACCAGTAATTCTAATTGTTTCTACTTTCTCAGCTACAGTTAAACGTAATTCAGCCATTATTAATAGCTAATGACGTTTGCAACAATAATAAAAATGCTGTTTCTCCATGGCACCATTTGATACCAAATTAAAAGTTGAAATTTGGGACTTTGACAAATTTATGGATAAAAATTAAAAATTCGAATTATTAAACAAAAATCTATATCTGGGGTACTCTTTTGATTCTAAACAACTTTTCTTAATAACTTTTTGCTGTAACTCTATAACTTCATTGCTTTCTTCTGTTATTAAAAATAAACGGGGCTGCGTGCGCTATTGCGCGGTCTATCCTGATGTATTTTCGTATGCGCTGCACACCAAGGGGGCCCCGGGGCTCCGCCCCTCTTCAAGAGGGTCCTCCTCGGGGAACCTCCCTTCTCCAAGGGGGCCTTCGGGGCTCCGCCATTCTCCAAGGGGGCCCTCGGGATACCTCCCCCCTCCAAGGGGGCCTTCGGAGCTCTGCCTTTCTCCAAGAGGGCTCTCTGGACGCCTCCCCCCTCCAAAAGAGCCTTCGGGGCTCTGCCCTTCTCCAAGGGGGTCTTCGGGGTTCTGCCCTTTTCCAAGGGAACCCCGGGGCTCCGTCCCTCTCCAAGGGGGCTCACGGGACTCCGCCCCTCTTCTAGGGGGCCTTCGAGGTTCTGTCCGTCTTCAAGGGGGCCCCGGGGCTCCGCCCCCTCTCCAAGGGGGCTTTCGGGGCATCGCCCCTCTCCAAGGGGGGCCTCGGGGCTTCGCTCCTCTTCAAGGTTGCCCTCCGGGCTCCGCCCCTCTTCAAGGGGGCCCTCGGGGCTTTGTCCTCCAAGGGTGACCTCGGGGCTTCGCCCCGTTCGCGAAATCGAGGCGACGCGACGGCGAAATTCATGCAAACGTAAATGGGGGACATCGCGTCTGCAATTGTCGTGACGGACACACACATTTGGATAGTTCTCCTTTATTTATATGATGTCGCTCTTCATCTTTTGCTTTTGTTTGAACTGCAAAGTGCTTGTATAATCATTTCGTCAAACTGTCTCTGATTATGATAATTTTATAAGAACAAACTTTACATTTTGCCAATTGTTTATCTTCAATATATAAAATCGTTGCTATCTTGACCTCAAATCGTAAATTTTTTTTAATATAGAATAAAGGTAGGTTGCGAATCAGAATGCATTCTAATTGTAACGCTTTAGCAGACAAATAACGAACACCTTTAAAACTCAAAAATATTAATTATTCAGCTTCTTCGCACATAATTTTAAAAGTCTACAAATTTAGTTACCTTACTGTTACTACGTACGCACACGACTACGCGAAAAATATATATAACTCCAACAAAAGAAACAGACAAATGCATAAATAGAAGAAGATATGCAGATGTGGCTGAAACCACACACAGGTTTAATTCTAACCTACTGAAGACAATAGCTCTCCTGCCTACCCAAAACTCAAATAATAAAGAATGTGCAAGAGGCATGAGTAATAGGCGGTGAATACCCGTCCTAATTCTCTGATATCGAATATACGCATCCATGTCAACATGGTCCCGGGACTTCTCCTGGGCTGGCTGTGGTCCCGGGACTCGGTTTTTGTGGTAGAATCCCGGGACTGTCCCGGGACTGGAAACCCTAGTTGCCGGGTTTGTTATTATCCCCACACCTTCTTTAGCTCTACATGCTCCATCAACCCCTCAGAATCTTAAAAGTGTAACCACTTTCCAGTACTCTTATTCCTTTCCCTTTTTTCTTTGTCTCACTTACATCTAGTATTTGGGTCTTATATTTTTCTATTTCATTTATTAATTCAGGTTCTTTTCCTTGTAATGTAGTTAAGTTCCAAGTTCCTATTCTGAATTCCAATTTCTCTTCTTTCTTGGCTTCTATTTTCTCATTACATTCTGCTTCATCTGTATTCCGTCTTCCGTAATCGCCATCCTTCTCCATTGCGGTCGTCTCTTTTCTTCCATCCTTTACCTTTCTCAATAGTTTTTTGAGTTAGTGTCTCGGTTTGCTTTTACCAGTTTGTCTTTCTTAGTGTTCGAAACCCATTCTTGTCCATCCATTATTAATTTTCTATATAGTACTGTAACTCGCTTGCCCTTGTCCTTTTCCTCTTTAGCAATGTCGTTTAGGATTCTCTGTATTCTTCTTTCCTCTTCAGTTAAGTCGTTAATATAAATGTCTTTGCATTGGAGTTTTTTCTTGTTCTTCATTACCATCTGTTTATCATCCCACTTTGCAAACTTAACTAGTGTCATTTCCTTCCCTTTACCTTTATTTATTCTAATTACGGTACTCGTTTTCACCTTTACTTCTATTTCTTGGGCTAAGAACTGTTCCACTTCCTCATTTGTTACTTTTTCACTAAATTCTTTACCTTTTATTACAATGTTATTTCTTTTTTCATTTCTTTCCATTCGTTCAATTTTACTGGTTAATACCTCTACCTGGGTCTTCATTTTCTCATTTTCCTCGCGTAATTCAGCAATTTCCTTGTGATATGCTTTTTGTTCGTTATGAAGTTCTCTTAACTCATTTCTCATTAATTTTGTTTGTTCTTGCTGTTTATTTTGATCGTTTCGTAACTCTTTCACATCACTCATCATTTCTTTCAACAGCCCTACTAATTCATACGTTCTTTGTTGTTCCTGATTCCCTTCTTTTTTTGTTAATACATCCGGGTTTTTTGGAGATTTACTTGCCTTTCTCTTCGTTACTTTCCTATCTTCTTCCATTCTATCTTGGTCATAATCTGTGATCTCCAGTTCATCTGTACTGCTATCCGCTTCCTTATTACTTTTCTTTTTTCCCTCATCAGTTGAGTACTCATCCCCTTTGTAATTGTATCGTATTATCTTTCCACTTGCCATCGTTACTATTTTAGCTAGATCACTCGTTGAGACCATATTACGCTCTACCTTCATAGTTTTTATGTACGCGATAGTTCTTTTGTACTCTAGTAGTCCTACTGTCCGCTTTCTACCCATATATGTAATACTTACTATATTGCTAGTGGCTATGAGTGGGAAACTCACGAAGGAAGTGAGACAGACAACCAACTCTTCAAGGTATAATGGTGAGCTGTGCGCAAGCGCGTCGTCCACGCGGTGGGGAAGTGAACCAACCAAGTTTAAAATTCGCTTCTAAAGGCGGAGTTCGAATTCTCAGGCATGCGCACGAGACACGTTATACTCTAAGTGAGACTATATCGGCACCGTAATGTTTTCGGGAGTTCCAAGGCCCCACTAGCAATATATGTATAATACATATATGTTTCTACCGTAGTTCGAGTGTTTACGCTCTAACTTCGTAGTTCTTATGTACGCGATAGTTCTTTTGTACTCTAGTAGTCCTACCGTCCGCTTTCTACCATAGTACTAAACGCATGCCGTAGATCGAGTGTTCATGCACTTTGATCTATCACATCGGTTTACGTGATTTTCGTCTATTGTTATCAATTCACCATTATTTTTAGTTTAGTTTTAGGTTCTTACAGGTTATACTCACTACTTTTTAATCACTACTATTATTACTGTAGTCCACTTATCTACAATTACAACTCAGATCGTTAATAACTTGACACTTTACACTTTAATTTGCTTCAAAAAACACCACTGTTGGACACTCCCTGATTCGGTTTCGCGTCGCAACCCCAAAAAATCAAAGCGTAGATATATCGGGTCATCATTTTCAATCTGTGACATAGGACATAATTTATGTCACATAAGTATGGCTAAAAGTGTTGCCTAGCAGGATATACCATTTGTAACAATAAGAGAAACGTCAACTTCAATGACAGATTTTAGCATTGAAAGTAATGACTTTAAAGACGGCACAGAAAAACAATACTTAATTTTCGCGCCAGCGGCAGTAAAAAGTAGTTTTTGCAAACGTCTATACACAACATTTTTTGTGAAACTGCAATGCATGTTATAATCAAAAACATTAATTTTTGTGCAACCATCCAGAAAAGTTGGGCCGCGGCAGTTGTTATTAGTAATAGTCGCAAAAATGAATGTTAAAGCCGTGTAATTACATCCATAAAAATCATTTTTTACGTTCGTTTAATATCAATTTATCTACGCATGGATTACACCTGTTACTTAAGCTAGACTTGTCTTTGCCTTATCCAGGGGGAAATTTTAATAATGGAACACGTAGGCTTTTCCTAAGAAAAATCATGGTAAACACACTAAATAAAGTAGGTATGCTTGGGAGAGACACGCTTATATACATAACCACCAAAATTACCTCTTTAATTTCCATAGCTTCATACAATGCGGGATCTTGCTTTACCGCATAGAACTCCTCTTTCTTCAATGCATCTGCCATATCAATAACCGACGTAATATTCGGTAAAATACTGCTTTCATGCGACATTTGAATTCTTGTTTCTGGAAAAAAAAACAGTTAAATTTGCAAAACGGGTCATTTTAAATAATTCACCTGATGATACAGTCACCATGAGCAGCTCGATACACTGCTTAATCCAATAATGCGAGCCGATCGCATCCCAATTTTGCGAACATGTTATATACAGCAGCCTATCGTGCAACCTGCGACGCATCGAGGAGTCGAAAACTTTGAAGAACTTTGCCCTAATATGCGGCTGCGTACAACGCAACCCCGACAAAAACGCCGGCTCCAGTTTTGAGGTTAATTCTGTTTGTTTTAATTGTTCGTCGCTGTAAGATACCAAGTTTAGTATACCACCTGTAATGCTAGTTATGAAACCTACGTGTAGACATAATTGACGAGTTCCAAAAACTGTGCGTTTAACTCTGCATCGTCGGAAAAGCGTTTTTCTATGTACTGCATCATCTTCACTAACAAAATTGATTTTTCGCGTAAGCTTGGAGCCTGCGATAGAGTTATTACATTTTTGTTCTTCATCCACTCTTCGAGCATCTGGAAATTAAAGAAACTTCCAATGTGTTTCTTAATGTGAATAAGGGAAACATTCTCACCTTCGTTATCGCCTTCATAATTTTAATATCGGGAGTCTTCTCGATGAGACCGACGAGTATAGATCCAATAAAAGTCTTTCGCATTTCAACTCCCATTACTACCACTCTTGTTTTTACCAAATCCAAGCTCAGTATTAGGAGCTCGCTAGTCACTGTGATTATTAATCATTTTAACGCTGAGTGTTGCAAAAAATGTATTTAATGGAGGGTATAGGTGTGGCTTGCAGATGGGAGTTGGAGGTTGTTGGAAAGTGTGAAAATTATGTAACTTAAGTGAGAAAATAAAGACAATGACTTAAGGTAGTATGGCCGTCCCAGATGTTAGTCAAATATTCAACCACTTAAAATATTTATAAAACATTTAAAGTGGTATTAAAATTTCACAAATTATTTAAAAAATGATTTTTAAATATTTGAACAAGGTTTCCCAAACTGTTATATAAAAAAATTTAAGTTTATTATGAAACGTTGGCATTCGTATGACTTCTACATTCAACACCTAACTCTCACGGCCTCCTGGATTAGTACGTGACTGACGTCTCTACGTGGCCCGCCACATTTGCATAATTTTTGTGATTCTGAGGCCAACGTACTTTGGCGCTATCTGTTTTTGATAAATTATCTGTAACGTAAGCACGACTTTCTAGATTAATATTAATCCAGGAGGCCGTGGACGTATGCAACCAAAGGCACAAGTGCAAGGTACTGTAGCGCCTCTACAAACTATAAAAAACGCCTTGAACTAAAAATGCGGCGGGCCGCGTAGAGACGTCAGTCTCGCACTAATCCAGGAGGCCGTGCCTAACTCTATATTCAGGCAACTTCGGCTCCGCTAGGTGGCTCTGCCGTCACACGTTGTGACAATATGTTTCACGGATTAATGTACTTTTACTTTAAACAACGAATCCAATGTGCAAAATACTAAATATTGGGCTCAAGAAAAACCAAGAATTAATCCGTGTAGAAGAACCCAATACCCTCAAAAAATTAATGTTTGGGCTGGGATTTATAATAACACCAGTATCGGACCGTTTGCAATTGTTGAAAATTTAAATTCAAACACTTATTTAGAACTTTTGCTTAATGAGGTAGGTCCTGCATTGAAACAAATCTCTCACTCTCCGCAAACTAACCTCACTGTAATAGGTATCTTTTAACCATAAGAATTATTGTTTATTAATTGTGAAATTGTTTATGTATAGCAATAATGCTAATAAAGTTATTTTCATAAAAACTCTCTCTTCGTTCGAGTAATCGTTGATTTTATAAAGTAAAAACTACTGAACTAACTCTGAATGTCACCAAATAACAAATTATTTGAGTATAGCTGTCAACTGTTTTCAAGTCAAGGCAACTCATATTTAAAAAACATGAAAACTTTTAATTAATATTATTAAATGAAAATTGACAAAAATAATTACATTTTTGATACCATTAGATGCGCAATAATTTTCTCTTTCCATTGATACCAAAACATTTTCTGTAGGTTGAATTGGCGAGCAGAAATTCATGAAACTGTTAAATACAATGCTAAATCCCTATGTTCCAGTTTGAAAGTGGACACCCGGTATAAATTACCAAATTACTGCCGATAAGCTAATAATTTTTTTATATTTTTTATTGCAATACATAATCAAAATTTAAAAAAATTTTTTTTTTTTTAATTATTATTTTGCATAAGATGAAATTCAAATTTGTTTCTCATGTTTATTATTCTTTTATAAGGGTGTCTGGACTCTGGAATTGGCCATGACCAGGTCAATGTTTTGCTGTCGACAATGGATGTACTAGTTATTCATCTCCACACTACAAAACGAGCTCAAGCCAAAGTGAGCACGGCGTTTGAATCTGTGGCAAATGAATCCTACAATGAAGCCATTCCAGAGAAAAGAATGACGCTTGCTGCAAACCAGCGCAATTGGCGAATGGTGTGCTTTTCTACGCGTTTTCCGATCTTAGGAATAATTTTATATTACACATTTTCAAGCTGAAATAAAATATTTCTACACGAACATTTGAACAGTATTCTTTTTACAAGGCCTCTTTCCGCTGACGACAGCGAACAAGCCTTACAAGTCGATAATTTAAACAAAGAAGTATGTGTTGCTTGTGAATACAATTTTGGTTGGGATAAAAGAAGCAATGGTTTCAGTCATGACAATAAAAGTGGTATAGTTTTTCCTCACATCAGATTATTCATGCAATGTTCCTAATATTTTTTCAGCAATTTAATCTTATTTCAGGAAGAGCTTCAGTTTTTGAACATTTGTCACATAAATACTGGCATACGAGATTTTGAGCACTGTTTGTGCTATGTGCAATTGCGGACATTCACCCGAGGACTATGATTGTCGAAGAAATCAACGCGGAAGTTCGAAGTCTATGGAACCTGCCGCTGCTAGTGAATCTGATGTGAACAACGAAAATTTCAAAAGGGCAAACGTAAAGGTAGAAGGTACGGTTTTACAGACACGGTTCCATTGCTGCGACAAGGAAAAATTGCAAAACTGAAACTTTTGGCGAAACGATTTTTCGTGGGTCCCCAGTGGGAAGCTCATAACGAGCAAGCTAATTGCAGAGTGCTTCAAGGAATCTAACCAATTCATCAAAATTTTGCACGCTGACGTTTAAAACTGTACTTGACTTTTTGAACGGAAACGATTTCAACTTTCATATAAAGTAAGTTTACAGGGCAAATCACTGGAATCATTATAACGGCCATACTACTTTAAATTCACATAAAGTGAAGGTATTCTAAAGAATGTACAAAATGTTAATACAAGTTTTGTGTAAGAATTCACAGCAAAACAGTGAAAATGCAGAAACAGAAAAGTGCATAAAGTGAGGTTAAGCAACTGACGAGAAAAACCGCTATACTGGTAAAAACGACGTTATCATATTTAAGTTGTTAAATGACACTACAGAAAAACAAAGTAAACAGAAACTGTGATAATTGAACAAAGGAGGAACATCTAGTGAATGGAAAGATAATACAGGAACATTAAGAGGAATATTTTAAAAGAAAAAGACGAAGAATTATTCAAAAGAAGCAGAATGCAATGGAGGATGATCAAAGAATTAAATAAAGTCAAAAACTAAAGTTCAAATTAATTTATATAGTTGGCAAATGAAAGAGTAACAAATCAATTAAAATTAAGTTAGCCGATTGGAACTATAAGAAGATGATAATGAAAGGTAAAGCAGAAATTAACAGAAACAAAAATGTCCATAATCAAAGGTGATGACCAATACAGTTGAAAATAAAATAAAAAATATCAATTAAAAGTAGACGAGTGGAAACTAACAACATGAAAGCTAGAAAAAAACAGATATGACTGAAGAGATAAAAAACCTAAATAGATATAATGGCAGTCACAGAAACAAAACGGTCTACCAAAGGAGCTATTAATAGTGTTTTATACAGTGAAGAAAAACGAGGGTAAGCAAGGGAGTAACTTCTTTCAAACGAAAAAAAAAATTTTTATTCCGAATGATTTTAAACTGATTACTAAAGAACAATTTAATTAAAAACAGCAAAAATAAAAGTTACTAATGTTTATGCTCCCAAGGAGGCCAGCAAAGTAGAAGAGGAATTACAGCTTTTATAAAGAACTGCAAAATATATGCACAAAATAACGTAAACATGGAAATACATAAACGATTTATGATTTTAACAGTAGAGAAATCAGGAAAAAAGATTGTCTTAAAGTAGTTTATGGGAAAAATACAGTGTAGAACATTCCCAACACTCTAAAAATCACAATGCAACATGGCATCACCCAGCAAAAAAAATAGAAAAACAAATAGATCCTGACATCAATAAATGAAGTAGAATATTTGAACTCTGAAATGTCGTAGTCGCCATTTGTACCAATGGATTCATATCTTTCAATAAAACAAGGTAAGAAGACAATCGTATATTCGTCGTTGGTAAATCTGTGACGGAGCTGATGTTTTTTGGTGTTTTCGCATTAGAAAAATACTTTTCTGATTTATTTAACAATATTTGTCAATTTTATGAACCATAATTAGTTTTAGACTGTGAAAATTTAAAAACTAAATGTGAATTTGAATTCGTGTTGTTTAGTATGTGGTCCTTCCCAATCGAAAAACACGAAAGTTTAGTATTTCTTGCAATTAATATGTAGGAAAATATATCAGATATTTATAAAACCGTCACAAATACTTAATAGTAATTTATTATAAAAGCTACTGAGATTTTAAAATTGAGTTTCCCTATTTTCTTTTGAAATTGTTGAAGTTCTTGCTATAGAAAAAAGAAATTGTATTATACACAACAATACAGTTATTACTATCCACTCTTGAATCATTAACATCTCGAAGTTGAACGATTCACTCATGGATAAAATTTAACTTGATCGCCTTGTACATAAAACAGTGGAAAGTTAAGTTAGGTTAATTTCAACACAACAAGTATACAGTGGCGTATCAACAATGTTTAAATTGAAGTTCAATAGTTTTTAAGACGTGAAACTTCACTAATTTGTTTATAAATCAAACTGTCTTTGGTGTAATAATTTGTTTGTTCAGTTTGTGTAAATTTTTTAGCTTTCCGAAAAAGGGAGAGAAAAAAGTGCTGGATTGAGATACCTTCAAAGAGCTCCTTGTTATGCAGTTCACATTTTGCTGACGATTGTTTCGATAGAAGCTCATCGTCAAAACTTTCATTGCATGATTGTTCCTTACCTACAATTACAGTTACAAGAATAAAATATATAAGCATTTGTTTATTTTCCAAATACTTCTACATTTACAACTACTTAATCCCACAGCATATGGAAACAAAGTATAGACATCTGTTGTCTCTGCGAATCAGAGCTGCAGGCAACGAAGATACATACAGTGCCTTTTTTAACAGGTGCAAATTGCACGGTACATCCAACGCCCCGTAGATTTAGTCATGGAGAAAAGGTTTAAAATGCTTTAGAGTAAAATTACAATTATTTTATGTTCGATCATTATGTAAAGACGACAAAAGTCAACCTTCTATTAGTCAAGTAGTGCAGGTTTTTTTACCAGAAAGTACGAATGCTTCTAGCCAAACTTCTAATTCCATGACATTTCTTGAATTGAAAACCAGAAACCTCAGTTTTCTTAAAAAGAAAATTAAACGAATTGTGTAAAATGGACAACCTTAAATCCAAGAAGATCAATTCCCCCAGATAAAATTTATTAACAGAATAGTGTGATGAAACAATATTGCAATACTTTGGACCTAGAAACAACTCAATTTGTAAATTATTCTAAAAATCTACAAATCAACCCCTGAGTAGAAGATATCTCACCAAAATTTGAAAATTGCTTGGCACATCCAGAAGCATTGCCCGGATGGTATTAAATCATCTGAAGTTCAGAATGAGAAAAAAAACAAGTGTTAATATGTCCTTCGGTTTCTAATGAAATGGAAATCCGTCAACATGTAGAATATGATGGGCCAAATAATTATGGATAAGTAGATTTTGGTAATCGTATTGAGCTTTTGTTTTTATGATTCTTAGAAATTGCCAGGTCATTTTTTCATAAATAGTGAAAAGAAATTGTTACCCTGTTTTTAATTAATTTAATGATTGATAGAAAAGTGGAAAAATCAGTGGATATAGGAAAAAATGGAACAAAATTTAAAAGCAGGAGGTGGTGGGGTGTAATAGTGGAAGAGCAACTCTAAGGGCCGGTTGCAGAAAGCAATGTTAAGTCTGGTGTTAGCTAACGTCGCGTCAAAGTGAACAAAAACGAATCAAATCTCAAATGCTTATGGTAACTAATACATTAGTAAACAAAATTTGATGCGATTTTGTTCACTTTGACGCGACGCTAGCTAACACCAGACTTAACATTGCTTTCTGCAACCGGCCCTAAGTGTTGGAACAGTGAAAAAACAAGTGAATATAAGACAAAATGAAATAGACATATAGGAAAAAACCAGTAGAGGAATACAATATTGGAAGATTCAGCAATTCTTGGGAGTTAGAAAAGGGGAAAAGCAAGTGGATATAGAAAAAAATTTACAATTTACAAAAGAAACAGGTGGTAGGATTTAATACTGGAAGATCTAGCAACTTTTTGTATTAGCAAAGTGGAGAAAACAAGTAAATACAGGATAAAATGGAACAGAATTAACGAAAAAATAGGTGGAGGGATGCGAAACTGGAAGATCTAGCAACTTTTGGTGTTGGCAAAGTGGAAAAAACAAATAAATATAAGATAAAATGGAACAGAATTATAGAAAAAAACAAGTGGAGAGATGCGAAATTGGCAGATCTAGTAACTTTCGGTGTTGGAAAAGTGGAGGAAACAAGTAAATATGGGATAAAATGGAACCAAATTATAGAAAAAATTGGTAGAAAGAAGCGAAATTAGAAGATCTAGCAACGTTTGGTGTTGGAATAGTGGAGGAAACAAGTAAATATAAGATATAGAAAAAACAAATAGAGGGATGCGAAATTGGCAGATCTAGCAACTTTTGGTGTTGGAAAAGTAGAGGAAACAAGTAAATATAAGATAAAATGGAACAGAATTATAGAAAAAAACAAGTGGAGGGATGCGAAATTGAAAAATTTAGCAAGTCTTAAGAGTTAAAAAAGTGGAAAAAAACAAATGGATATAAGAAAAATCTACAAAAGATACAGGTGGTAGGATGTTCTCTGAATGTCATTTTTTGACAGTGGTCTATTATGATATGTTTTTCGGACTTTTTCCACTGTCTAGGGTGTAAACCACACAACGTTTCGGGAGTTTTGTTCTACTCCCGTCTTCAGGTGTTCCTGGTTAATCCTGAGAAGGACTGATATTGTACGTTTTTCAATGTAAATTTGTGCCTCCGCCGGGGTTTGAACCCGGGACCGCTGATCGCTGTGATTACTACTCTTCCACTCTAACCACTAGGCCACCAGAGCGGTTATATATTTTAGTTGTAAACTTATATATATCTTACCTCTGTACAATATCAGTCCTTCTCAGGACTAACCAGGAACACCTGAAGACGGGAGTAGATCAAAACTCCCGAAACGTTGTTTGATTTACACCCTAGACAGTGGAAAAAGTCCGAAAAACATATCATAGGTGGTAGGATGTCATACTGGAAGATCTAGCAACTTTCACTGTAGAAAAAGTGGAGAAAACAAATGAAGATAGGATAAAATTGAACATATAACAAAAACAGATTGGCAGATGCATTAATGGAAGATCTAGCAACTCTTGGAATAAACAATGTAAAAAACTAGTGGATATAGAAAAAAATGGGAACAAAATTATAGAAGAAACAGGTGGTGGGATGTAATATTGGAAGATCTGGCAATTCTTAGCGTTAGAAAAGTGGAAAAAGACAATAGGAATAAATGGAACAGACTTACAGGACGAACACATGGTGGGATACAATATTGTAAATCTAAAATGGTTAAAGTACATACTTGGACTGGACTCTGGAGTAGCTGGCTGCAAATGCTCTTTTGCAAGGCGATGTAGAACCTTCATGAATGGCGTAATTAAGAGATCAATATAAGAGTTGTTATTAATACATGCGGCCTTTAAAATCATCAAAGTGCCGAAAAGAGTTGAGGGGCCGGCCTGTTGATTTTTTTCATAATTTGTCAATCCCTCAAATACAACCTGAAATTCACCCACATTAATTTTTTAAAACTGTTTTGGTACAAAAATCCTTACCTTGCCCACAGTAGAATACAAAATTTCCAATTCTTCGTACTTACAAGCCATATTAGAATTCGTTCGTTCCGTTGGAAACAGAGACATGAGCTTCGTCAGCAAGCCATGAATCAATTTAATAATTTTAGCATTCGACGATGTTATGCAAGCACCTTAAAGGAAAATAATTTAAATCTACAACGCCATGCAAGCACACAATTTACCTAAACCGCGCTGCAATTGCTTAAAATTGGATAAAATTTGTTCTTTCTTCATGACACCCAACAAAAACGTCAACAACTCAAGAGCAGTGCAGATATTACCAACATTCGGATTAGGCGTTTCCACACTCAACAAGATTTTGTCAAAGAAAATTAACTTGAGATCTGGCGCTTGCGGCCATACATCCGGCTTCAACGCCGTTTTAAGCAAAATAACGCATCGTCTGGAAAGCAACTCCCCTGGACTTGTAATTGTTGGGTTCGCTGGATTGGCAGGGGCAGCATCGTTAACCTAACCAACAAATTAAATAATGCCACCAGCGCAAATTGATTTATAAAATACCTGACAAGCTAGCCGCAGCAAGAAGTTTAAAACAGCGTCGGTATGCACCCGATCGATCGGCTTAGCTACGCCGGGTTCTGTTTTTGGAACCAACAACGGCACCACCCCAGTACTAGGCCCTGCCATTCCGGGCTGCTGTATGGCTAACCGTTTAGGTTGCGGTTCTATAGAATCGTCCATTGCAGGACGCTTCAAAGACACACTTTGACTTTCTCCACCATTGGTGTTCTCTGCATCCACTTCTTCCTTAATTCCATGCAACTCCCATTTGATAATCACTTCTGCTAGCTCCACGGCCAGTTTTCGATGTTCCAATGTAGCTGTAGGGCTAAACCCTAGGCGCTGAATTGAGTTGACCATGTGCTGCACCAAATGGTGTCTAACCGGGTAGTAGACCTTAAAATAATTATTCACTATAGAAACCGTGACCTGTAAATACTTAATAATATCCGATTTGGTTAGGATTATACAATACAGGTTCAAATGGAGGGAAATTACCGAGCTATCGGGAGGAGGATCAAATAGTATTGCAATGAAATTTTCTACCTTGTAATGCTTTACGACTAATTGCAAAATATGAAATAATTGTTGCATGGAATGACCTTCATCTACGATAATTTTCTTGGTCCAATGCACCAGCATGGTGTTTCCTTCCTCCATTCGTACAGGCATTGATGGAGTCAAGATTTCAAGTGCCTGTCGCACCACACTTCTGGCTTCCACAGCATGTGCCTTCAATAGACTGTGGAATACTACAAAAGTTGATCTGTTTAGAATAAATGACAAAAATCTTTGCTAAGTCGTTTATACCAGGTGTCTTAATAAGAACTACATCTAGTATGCTTTGAATTTCCCATAATGCAATCTAAAATTTTACTTAAAATTGACGAGACTGTAAGTCTATGTCAAACTCGAAGTAAGCAGATAAGTTTTGCATCAGTTTGTGTCAAAACTGAAGCAAAACATAACCTCAAATTTGACATAGACTTACAGCTATCAAGTAAAATTGTAGATTGTACATGATAAACTATATTTGTTGATGACAAAACGATGCAAAAGTGAACTCAACGAATAGAAGCTTACCTTGCAGGACAATCTTTCTGTGGATAGCAAACTTATCTATTATATGAGATAGTAGAAGATGTCCGTGGTAGCGAGTGGCTGGATCAACGCAGTTCTTTCCTAAAAGACAGGGCCAAGCAAAGGTCATCAGCTTGCGTAACTTGAAACCTTGCGCTTTGTTACTGGCATCGTGATCGTGAATATGAAGACTGGCTTGCTCGACAAGAAGGCACGAAAATTGCAGCAAAGATATGCGTACACAATCCGAAACAGCGAATGGAAACGGAATGTCGGGATCGATCAGCTAAAATTGTTCAGTGTAACAACCGCATTCTTATAATTTTATTTTACCTTGTTGATGAAAACTGACACTACGTTGTCTGGACTATCGTGATATGGTGCCGGCATGCTGCCCACCAACTTGTTGGTTTCCCCTCTCTCAAAGCTTACAGCAAAGCAAGGAATCAAAACTAGCTGCAGCACCTTAGCCTTTAGTGCCTTTAAAAAATTATTTTAGAAAATATATTAGCAAAATACCATGTGTCTTAAAAAAAATTACATTTAGTATGCTTTCAACTTCCATAATGCAATACCAAATTTTGCTTGAAATAGGCAAGACTGTAAGTCTATGTCAAATTCGAGGTAAGTAGGTTAGGTTTTGCGTCAGTCTGTGTCAAAATTTTGTTTAAAATTGGCAAGACTATAAGTCTCTGTCAAATTCGAGGTTAGCAGGTTAGGTTTTGCGTCAGTTTGTGTCAAAATTTTGCTTGAAATTGCAAAGACTGTAAGTCTATGTCAAATTCAAGGTTAGCAGGTTAGGTTTTGCGTCAGTTTGTGTCAAAATTTTGCTTGAAATTGCAAAGACTGTAAGTCTATGTCAAATTCGAGGTTAGTAGGTTAGATTTTGCGTCATTTGTGTCAAAATTTTGCCTGAAATTGTAAAGACTGTAAGTCTATGTCAAATTCGAAGTTAGCAGGTTATGTTTTCAATCAGTTTGTGTCAAAATTTTGCTTGAAATTGCAAAGACTGTAAGTCTATGTCAAATTCGAGGTTAGCAGGTTATGTTTTGAGTCAGTTTGGTTCAAAATTTCACTTGAAATTGCAAAGACTGTAAGTCTATGTCAAATTTGAGGTTAGCATGTTATGTTTTGAGTCAGTTTGTGTCAAAATTTAACTTGAAATTGCAAAAACTGTAAGTCTATGTCAAATTCGAGGTTAGCAGGAAGTTTTGACTCAGTTTGTGTCAAAATTTTGTTTAAAATTGGCAAGACTATAAGTCTCTGTCAAATTTGAGGTCAGCAGATTAGGTTTTGCGTCAGTTTGTGTCAAAATTTTGCTTGAAATTGTAAAAACTGTAAGTCTAAGTCAAATTCGAGGTTAGCAGGTTATGTTTTCAATCAGTTTGTGTCAAAATTTTGCTTGGAATTGCAAAGACTGTAAGTCTATGTCAAATTCGAGGTTAGCAGGTTATGTTTTGAGTCAGTTTGTGTCAAAATTTTACTTGAAATTGCAAAGACTGTAAGTCTATGTCAAATTCAAGGTTAGCAGGTTATGTTTTGAGTCAGTTTGTGTCAAAATTTTACTTGAAATTGCAAAGACTGTAAGTTTATGTCAAATTCGAGGTTAGCAGGTTATGTTTTCAATCAGTTTGTGTCAAAATTTTGCTTGACATTGCAAAGACTGTAAGTCTATGTCAAATTCAAGGTTAGCAGGTTATGTTTAGAGTCAGTTTGTGTCAAAATTTTACTTGAAATTGCAAAGACTGTAAGTCTATGTCAAATTCGAGGTTAGCAGGTTATGTTTTCAATCAGTTTGTGTCAAAATTTTGCTTGACATTGCAAAGACTGTAAGTCTATGTCAAATTCGAGGTTAGCAGGTTATGTTTTGAGTCAGTTTGTGTCAAAATTTTACTTGTAATTACAAAGATTGTAAGTCTATGACAAATTCAAGGTTAGCAGGTTATGTTTTGAGTCAGTTTGTGTCAAAATTTTACTTGAAATTGCAAAGACTAAGTCTATGTCAAATTCGAGGTTAGCAGGTTCTGTTTTGAGTCAGTTTGTGTCAAAATTTTACTTAAAATTGCAAAGACTGTAAGTCTATGTCAAATTCGAAGTTAGCAGGTTATGTTTTGAGTCAGTTTGTGTCAAAATTTTACTTGAAATTGCAAAGACTAAGTCTATGTCAAATTCGAGGTCAACAGGTTAGGTTTTGCGTCAGTTTGTGTCAACATTTTGCTTGAAATTGTAAAGACTGTAAGTCTATGTCAAATTTGAGGTTAGCAGGTTATGTTTTGAGTCAGTTTGTGTCAAAATTTTACTTGAAATTGCAAAGACTGTAAGTCTATGTCAAATTCAAGGTTAGCAGGTTGTTTTGAGTCAGTTTGTGTCAAAATTTTACTTGAAATTGCAAAGACTGTAAGTCTATGTCAAATTCGAGGTTAGCAGGTTATGTTTTCAATCAGTTTGTGTCAAAATTTTACTTGAAATTGCAAAGACTGTAAGTCTATGTCAAATTCAAGGTTAGCAGGTTACGTTTTGAGTCAGTTTGTGTCAAAATTTTACTTGAAATTGCAAAGACTGTAAGTCTATGTCAAATTCGAGGTTAGCAGGTTATGTTTTCAATCAGTTTGTGTCAAAATTTTGCTTGAAATTGCAAAGACTGTAAGTCTATGTCAAATTCAAGGTTAGCAGGTTAGGTTTTGAGTCAGTTTGTGTAAAAATTTTGCTTGAAATTGCAAAGACTGTAAGTCTATGTCAAATTCGAGGTTAGCATGTTATGTTTTGAGTCAGTTTGTGTCAAAATTTTACTTGAAATTGCAAAGACTGTAAGTCTGTCAAATTCAAGGTTAGCAGGTTATGTTTTGAGTCAGTTTGTGTCAAAATTTTGCTTGAAATTGCAAAGACTGTAAGTCTATGTCAAATTCAAGGTTAGCAGGTTATGTTTTGAGTCAGTTTGTGTCAAAATTTTACTTGAAATTGCAAAGACTGTAAGTCTATGTCAAATTCAAGGTTAGCAGGTTATGTTTTGAGTCAGTTTGTGTCAAAATTTTACTTGAAATTGCAAAGACTAAGTCTATGTCAAATTCGAGGTTAGCAGGTTCTGTTTTGAGTCAGTTTGTGTCAAAATTTTACTTAAAATTGCAAAGACTGTAAGTCTATGTCAAATTCGAAGTTAGCAGGTTATGTTTTCAATCAGTTTGTGTCAAAATTTTGCTTGAAATTGCAAAGACTGTAAGTCTATGTCAAATTCAAAGTTAGCAGGTTATGTTTTGAGTCAGTTTGTGTCAAAATTTTGCTTGAAATTGCAAAGACTGTAAGTCTATGTCAAATTCGAGGTTAGCAGGTTAGGTTTTGAGTCAGTTTGTGTAAAAATTTTGCTTGAAATTGCAAAGACTGTAAGTCTATGTCAAATTCGAGGTTAGCAGGTTATGTTTTGAGTCAGTTTGTGTCAAAATTTTGCTTGAAATTGCAAAGACTGTAAGTCTATGTCAAATTCAAGGTTAGCAGGTTATGTTTTGAGTCAGTTTGTGTCAAAATTTTACTTGAAATTGCAGAGACTGTAAGTCTATGTCAAATTCAAGGTTAGCAGGTTATGTTTTGAGTCAGTTTGTGTCAAAATTTTACTTGAAATTGCAAAGACTAAGTCTATGTCAAATTCGAGGTTAGCAGGTTCTGTTTTGAGTCAGTTTGTGTCAAAATTTTACTTGAAATTGCAGAGACTGTAAGTCTATGTCAAATTCAAGGTTAGCAGGTTATGTTTTGAGTCAGTTTGTGTCAAAATTTTACTTGAAATTGCAAAGACTAAGTCTATGTCAAATTCGAGGTTAGCAGGTTCTGTTTTGAGTCAGTTTGTGTCAAAATTTTACTTGTAATTGCAAAGATTGTAAGTCTATGTCAAATTCAAGGTTAGCAGGTTATGTTTTGAGTCAGTTTGTGTCAAAATTTTACTTGAAATTGCAAAGACTAAGTCTATGTCAAATTCAAGGTTAGCAGGTTCTGTTTTGAGTCAGTTTGTGTCAAAATTTTACTTGAAATTGCAGAGACTGTAAGTCTATGTCAAATTCAAGGTTAGCAGGTTATGTTTTGAGTCAGTTTGTGTCAAAATTTTACTTGAAATTGCAAAGACTAAGTCTATGTCAAATTCGAGGTTAGCAGGTTCTGTTTTGAGTCAGTTTGTGTCAAAATTTTACTTGTAATTGCAAAGATTGTAAGTCTATGTCAAATTCAAGGTTAGCAGGTTATGTTTTGAGTCAGTTTGTGTCAAAATTTTACTTGAAATTGCAAAGACTAAGTCTATGTCAAATTCGAGGTTAGCAGGTTCTGTTTTGAGTCAGTTTGTGTCAAAATTTTGCTTGAAATTGCAAAGACTGTAAGTCTATGTCAAATTCGAAGTTAGCAGGTTATGTTTTGAGTCAGTTTGTGTCAAAATTTTACTTGAAATTGCAAAGACTCTAAGTCTATGGCAAATTCAAGGTTAGCAGGTTATGTTTTGAGCCAGTTTGTGTCAAAATTTTACTTGAAATTGCAAAGACTGTAAGTCTATGTCAAATTCGAGGTTAGCAGGTTAGGTTTTGAGTCAGTTTGTGTCAAAATTTTACTTGAAATTGCCAAGACTATAAGTCTATGTCAAATTCGAGGTTAGCAGGTTAGGTTTTGAGTCAGTTTGTGTAAAAATTTTGCTTGAAATTGCAAAGACTGTAAGTCTATGTCAAATTCGAGGTTAGCAGGTTATGTTTTGAGTCAGTTTGTGTCAAAATTTTGCTTGAAATTGCAAAGACTGTAAGTCTATGTCAAATTCAAGGTTAGCAGGTTATGTTTTGAGTCAGTTTGTGTCAAAATTTTACTTGAAATTGCAGAGACTGTAAGTCTATGTCAAATTCAAGGTTAGCAGGTTATGTTTTGAGTCAGTTTGTGTCAAAATTTTACTTGAAATTGCAAAGACTAAGTCTATGTCAAATTCGAGGTTAGCAGGTTCTGTTTTGAGTCAGTTTGTGTCAAAATTTTACTTGAAATTGCAGAGACTGTAAGTCTATGTCAAATTCAAGGTTAGCAGGTTATGTTTTGAGTCAGTTTGTGTCAAAATTTTACTTGAAATTGCAAAGACTAAGTCTATGTCAAATTCGAGGTTAGCAGGTTCTGTTTTGAGTCAGTTTGTGTCAAAATTTTACTTGTAATTGCAAAGATTGTAAGTCTATGTCAAATTCAAGGTTAGCAGGTTATGTTTTGAGTCAGTTTGTGTCAAAATTTTACTTGAAATTGCAAAGACTAAGTCTATGTCAAATTCGAGGTTAGCAGGTTCTGTTTTGAGTCAGTTTGTGTCAAAATTTTACTTGAAATTGCAGAGACTGTAAGTCTATGTCAAATTCAAGGTTAGCAGGTTATGTTTTGAGTCAGTTTGTGTCAAAATTTTACTTGAAATTGCAAAGACTAAGTCTATGTCAAATTCGAGGTTAGCAGGTTCTGTTTTGAGTCAGTTTGTGTCAAAATTTTACTTGTAATTGCAAAGATTGTAAGTCTATGTCAAATTCAAGGTTAGCAGGTTATGTTTTGAGTCAGTTTGTGTCAAAATTTTACTTGAAATTGCAAAGACTAAGTCTATGTCAAATTCGAGGTTAGCAGGTTCTGTTTTGAGTCAGTTTGTGTCAAAATTTTGCTTGAAATTGCAAAGACTGTAAGTCTATGTCAAATTCGAAGTTAGCAGGTTATGTTTTGAGTCAGTTTGTGTCAAAATTTTACTTGAAATTGCAAAGACTCTAAGTCTATGGCAAATTCAAGGTTAGCAGGTTATGTTTTGAGCCAGTTTGTGTCAAAATTTTACTTGAAATTGCAAAGACTGTAAGTCTATGTCAAATTCGAGGTTAGCAGGTTATGTTTTGAGTCAGCTTGTGTCAAAATTTTACTTGAAATTGCCAAGACTATAAGTCTATGTCAAATTCGAGGTTAGCAGGTTAGGTTTTGCGTCAGTTTGTGTCAAAATTTTGCTTGAAATTGCAAAGACTGTAAGTCTATGTCAAATTCGAGGTTAGTAGGTTAGGTTTTGCGTCATTTGTGTCAAAATTTTGCTTGAAATTGTAAAGACTGTAAGTCTATGTCAAATTCGAGGTTAGCAGGTTATGTTTTGGGTCAGTTTGTGTCAAAATTTTGCTAAAAATTGCAAAGACTAAGTCTATGTCAAATTCAAGATTAGCAGGTTAGGTTTTGAGTCAGTTTGTGTCAAAATTTTGTTTAAAATTGGCAAGACTATAAGTCTCTGTCAAATTTGAGGTCAGCAGGTTAGGTTTTGCGTCAGTTTGTGTCAAAATTTTGCTTGAAATTGTAAAGACTGTAAGTCTATGTCAAATTCGAGGTTAGCAGGTTATGTTTTCAATCAGTTTGTGTCAAAATTTTGCTTGAAATTGCAAAGACTGTAAGTCTATGTCAAATTCAAAGTTAGCAGGTTAGGTTATGAGTCAGTTTGTGTCAAAATTTTACTTGAAATTGGCAAGATTGTAAGTTTATGTCAAATTTGAAGTTAGCAGGTTATGTTTTTATCAGTTTGTGTCAAAACTGATACAAAACCTAACCTGATAACCTCGAATTTGACATAGACTTAGTCTTGCCAATTTCAAGTAAAATTATAGATTGCATTATGGGAAATTCAAAGCATACTAGATGTTATTCTTTTTAAGACACCCAGTAGTTACAGTACTTACTTGAGACATATTTTTGAGAGGGAAGTGTTCGACAAACCGAAAGAATGCAGACCGCTTCCATTCAACTGTATAATTTTGAGCCACGGTGTTTTCCAAGAAGTCCCTTAAAAACTAAAGAAAACCACAACATTTATCTACAGATATTTAATATTGCACATACTTGGAAATCTGGTATAAAACGATCACACATGGCTCTCAGCAGCTGGAACAATAAGTCAATATCGGTTGGATGATGGCAGAAATAATGCAGCAGTATCTTGACTAACAATTTTGGTTCCTTCCAATGGGAATACTCAACTGTGTCTACCTTTTTATGTCTTTCCTAAAATTAATACACATGTTTAACGTTGCTTCCCAAGCAATAAACCATATATTTACTTGATACTCATCATTGCACCAAATTTGTTTAAGAGCCTCAACCAAGTCTTGTTGAGTTGACAGCCACTGATCATCAAACCTGATTAAGAATGAAATTATTCGTATGCTCTGGTGCTGTAATTCGTTTCTCTCCGTTTCCGTGAGGTTAAAACTAATATGAGTATTGGCGAGGGCCATGGTGATCAATCTCCTTACTTCGTGTAGTTGCACATGGTCTCGGAATGGCTTACCGCCCTTATGTTTTAACATAAACGCTAAATATCTGCTAAACGGTTGATCCTAAAATATTTAATACATATAGATATCTACAGACTACTTCAAAAAACTAATTACTTTAATAAAACCATCCTGCAAGAACACTTCCATTGTTTCTGCTGGATACCTCAACAAAAATTTCATCAAGACATCTCTGAATGGAGAACTAGCTTCAATGAGCATCATCTGTTCTGATCGTATTATGAGCAAACACAACTGCTTGATAAACTTCGAGGAAGCAGCAGGCGTTTGATGGAAAATGCTTATTATAGTCACCACTTTCTGCTCGTCGTCGCCTTTTTTAGAAACACCTGTCGATGCTACATAAAACAATCAATACACATCCAAATCTTACTAATCACCCGCTCACCTTTATGAAGCTGAACTAAAGTATCAAGCAGCTGCTTAAGTATTTCCAGAAGTTGTTCGCATAGTTTCTCGTTGAATTCAAGAGGAAACAGTTGCGTTAGGTAAGACAGCATTTTAATGCCGTTTAAGGACAGATTTTTAACGTCTCCCAAAGTCAGCAACAACGGCCTCATGGTTTGATGCACCTATGTTTAATCCCACAATTTACTAATGCTAATAGTTAACTAAAACACATACCAACTCCTTCTCCACTTGGTACCCTGATATGAATTTCTTCATGCACTCGAAGGCAGTTTCCTGCAATTCTGCGTTCGGTTTTTCCAATGTCTTATACAACACTTGGAAGATTTGAGAGCGCACGTCGCTTTCAAGGTAGTGGCAAGCTGCAAGCACACGGAGGGCACTGACGCGCAAAGGATTAAAGTTAGTGATGGATTTGTAGCAAGAGAAATTGTTAAGCTTAGCATCTTCCGTATTGCACAATGACAATAAATCACCGATGAAGAGGTTATGTTCCTTAATGTTCATATCTGAAAGTTCAAATGGTAAGTATAATAGGCACAAGAAATAGGTGATATGTCTTACCAATAGTAAATAATCTTGGATTTAAAGTCGTGCAGAACATGTTCCCATCCATGAGACCCATCTGAGCAATGGCAGGTTGATGTTTCAAGAGATGCTTTTTAGGTGGCACCATATCGGCCAGAACGTCACGGAAAGGTTCCATTACGGCTGTTACAGTTTTATTTTGCTTCTCGGCCAGAAGCTTTAGTGAAGCCATAGACTACAATGAAACACGATAAAATAACATACCGCACAATCTTCAACAGCAAAAAAAATTTACCTGTTCTCGGACTAAAGTATGTGGACTGGTTACTTGTCGCACCAGCTCATGTGTAACTTTGCAGAGGGCTTTCTTTTGCTTTTCCCGAGTCACTTGATCGGCATTTTCAAGTGGCTTAACACAGACAATAAGCATCTTCTCTAAATTGGTTTTTGCCATGTCCAATGCTCCGCTTGAAACCTAGAGTAAATCAAAATTAACATCATCATCAACCATAACAGAACAGTACCAATACTTCTCCAGTAAGGTCCATCATAACGAACAGAAGCGCCTTGAGGAAGGTGAACATGTGGTCATAGACCCATTTCAAGGCGCATCGTTCGAACATGAACTTAATGGCAATGCAGCCGCCCAGCTTGGCGTACCATGCTCGTTCATAGCACAAGGCGCACATGCGCTCTGATAAGTACTCGATAAGTGGCAATTTGCACGCCTGAAATGAAAAGCATTAAACTTTTTGAAAACGAGCATGCTCAGGTTATTACCATTTCTTTACTGCCCAAGACTGTAGTGGCAGTTTCAAGCATCAGAACGAGCGCTAAATCGCCAGGTTTGCACAGTTCTTTTTCTTCGTGGCCCATTATTACAGCTAAAGCATCCACTAATACTAGTGGATCTAACGCAATTTGTTCGTTTGATCTTTAAAGAAAAGTTTGTTTAAATAATTGCATTTTGCTACATTGATTTTTTTATTTCTATTTTTATGTTTCTTGTTTTTAAATGAGACAATTTGAAGAGTAATACAAAAAAATATAGCCACATACTAGCTATTTCAAGTTATACAGTAAACAAATGTCAAGTAAAAAAAGAATAACATAAAGGCAATTAGAGCAAAACTAAATATGATAGAGTACAGATACAGTACCAACAGAATAATAAATATGATGAAAATATATGGAAACGTTAAAAATTTTATAAGGTAAGACGTCTTGGCTAAATTTTAAAGATAGTTACGATAAAATGGAAGAAAGTGGAGAAAATTATGTGACATAAAGTAAGAGGATCAAATTAAAACTGAATCAAACTGGTAAAAGAAGAAAAGAGCAAGAATGAATGAAAAAGAGATAGGACAGCCTCTTACATCAGCTAGTTTCAAGGATATTACAACAAAAACTAACATCTTAAGATAAATTTAAGAAAATAATATCCTAGCATAGACTATAGAAGAAAGAAAAGTGAATAAATTTAATTACAGAAGAAGGCAAGAAGAAGCATTTAAAGAAAAGGTGAACCCAGCTGGTAATAGCAGCAAAAGAGCAACATTGAATGAAAAAGGTATGAGAAGGCCTTCTGGACATGACAGGTTCAGGGATATTAAAAGAAAAACTGTAACATCTTGGATAAATTTAAGAAAGTAATATACTAAAATAGAAGAGAAAAAACTGTATATTTCATAGAATGGTAGGGCTACATGATGAGAAAGCCAGAAGATCATATGAGCAGAAGAGTGTTGAAGATGAGAACTGAACCCAGAGGCCTTGGCAAACCCCGGTGGATGTCCCTTATTAATAAGATCTCAAGAATATCCCACTATAGATCATTTCATACCTCAAATTCAGTACGAGCAGCACAGAGCAATGTAATCTTATGAAAGTTTTCTGGCCAACGTTGCCACTTCTTGGCAGCGACCAATGATGTAAGTTTGCTTGAAGTAATGCCAGATGCGGATAAGACAAAGCAAGCTATTAGTAGTTGTTAAGTGTCCCCACAAATGTGGGATTTATTTATGATTGACAGGTGCGTATTTATTTCCAATGAGATTTGTGCTGAAATGTGGCAACATCGTTCTGCATTTGAAGTATAGAATGATCTATAGAACTAGTGACAAACCAAGAAAGCAGAACCTAGCGAGTTCGAACTAAAATAGACCATCCAAAATGAAGAAGCTAAAAAAAAGTGAAGAAAATTTATCTTAGAAAATGAAAGAAAGAAATAGAAAAGCTAAAATGAAGTTAGTAAAATAAGAAAAAGAATAAGAATGAATGAAAAAAAGGTAAGGTCCGTTTGACATGACAGTATCAAGGATATTACAAGGAAAAGTATAAAATCTTAGATAAATTTAAGAAATACCCTAAAATAGAATAAAACACTGCTGGAGCCCTGTGGTTTGAAAATATCACAAACCGTTAAAACCTCTCACCACACAAACATTTAACAACTGCTAAATACGTATTTCGACAGCCAAACTGCAAAACTTACGAAGCAAAATGGCAACAAAATCCTTGTGACCAAATTACAAATGGAAGTGGACGATTCCGGCGCATTTTACAGTTATTTATACTGTCTGACTCGGAGGGCGTGGCCGAGGGCTAATTAACATGGCCGACGGTCAATTTAACTTCAACAAATCATGCAAGATAGAGGAAGGTATAGGTCCACCGTCTTTGTTCAAAAGTTTATCTTGGTTCTTAAAAACGGCCAAGCTTTCAAAAGAATTTAGTTGCTGACACTGACATACTCACAGAGAGTTGGTTAAGATGGTACGGCCACATGATCAGAAAGCCAGATCATATAAGCAGGAGAGTGTTGAAGATACGAACCGAACCCAGAGCCCTTGACAAACCTCGTGGATGTACCTTATTAATAAAAACCTCAGAAATACCTAACTAGAACTAACGACCATCTCGGAAAGAGATCCTGGCAACTTCAAACTAAAACAGCTAACCCCAAATGAAATAAATAGAAAAAAGTGGAGAAATTTATTCTACAAAATGAAATGAAGAAAAAAAAACAAGCATATATGAAAAAGATGAGAATTTCACGATATTACAAGCAAAAACTTATCTTGAACAAAAAAAAAGTGAGAGAAATATCACAAAATAAATACCATAAAGAAAGTTGAAAAATTGTCTTAGGAAAAGCTGAGTGAAAAGAATTGAAAAAGAAGCTGAACTGAGTTGATAAAAAAAAAAAAGCAAAAATAAATGAAAAAAGGAAGAGGAGACCTTAAATATGACTTGGAAAATGTTGATAGCTTGGATAAATTTAAGAATCTAGTTGAGTAGTATCACAAAACAGATGCCATACAAGAGAAGTGTTGACAATTTGTTTTATAAAAAAGAAAGAAATTGATGAAACAATTGAACTAGATTACTGCATAAACAATCAACTGTTAATAGGAAACGCATGATAGATTACATCACATACACTAAGGACCGGTTGCAGAAAGCAATGTTAAGTCTGGTGTTAGCTAACATCGCGTCAAAGTGAACAAAATCGCATAAAATATTGTTTACTAATGTATTAGTTACCATAAGCATTTGAGATTTGATTCGTTTTTGTTCACTTTGACGCGATGTTAGCTAACACCAGACTTAACATTGCTTTCTGCAACCGGCCCTAAGGTCTACACATTACCCTTTTGCTGTGACGTAACAATTTTCTCTCTTTATTTAACAATAAACAACTGGACAAACAAAAAATATGCAGTTTTTGGTCAGGTCCGCTTTAAGTATGGCTTGTTTTATAATACTGACATTTGTCCAAAATGACAAGCAAGCGAGCAAGCCTAAAATCTTATTTTAAGTGTTAGGGACTTCTTCGAAGAGGAGAAACGTCAGATTAGGGTCAAGAATGTCTTGGTTTGCGTAATGTGCTATTTAGAGCATCCCTTACATTAAAGGTTAGTTATAAGTCTAAAATCTACTATCTGCGATCTAAATGATCTTTTTAAATTTCAATGCAATATAAGACATACGTTTTAAACGCCATGTTTTGTTATTTCTGACATCACAGAAAAAGAGTAATGTGTAGACTTTAGAGGTTTGAGGTACGCAATAAACGATGTAAAAGCGATAAGAGGTGCCGAACTAAATACACTGCACAGGCTAGTAGTAGCAGACACCAACATAAAAAAACCGTTAAAGGAAAGAGGGAATAAGGGACATACAAGAATAAACTTAGAAGCCTTGGAAGACCCAAATTCTAGACAGCAGTATGAAAATACTCTTAGCGAAAAACTATAATTAAAGAAAGAACAAGAAGCACAAGAAGAAAACCCATGGACACTAGATAAAAGATGGAGTATCTTGAAAGAAACCTTAATACAAACAGCAACAGAGGTGTGTGGTACCAAACTGATACAAAACAACGAAAAAAAGAGAACTAAATGGTGGAACGAGGAAGAAGAAGAATAAAAGAAAAGAAGAAATCATGGCACTGTTACATAAGAAATAAAACAGAACAAAAGACGATAGCATACATAGCAAAAAAATTAAGCGAAAGAAGCAGTAAAGGAAGCTAAAAAAACACATGAGAGGACTTCGGAAGGGAAAGAGAAAACAACTATATAGAAAACCAAAAGACTGATGGAAAACCGAACCACAAAAGTACGACATATCAGAAATCAAAGGGGAGAATTACAGATAACAACAGAAGGCATCTTAAAAGAGTGGAAAAATTATTATGAGCAAAAATTCCATGAAGAAGACCAGATTCCTACCACAGAAGAAGCAGACCAAGATAATCACGCAGACGAAGAAGAACAAAGTAACATGGAAATAACCGAAGCAGAAATAGAAGAGGCCATAAAGAAAACAAGAATAGCATAGCTCCTGAACTAATCAAAAAAGGAGGAAAAATGATACAGGAATGGTTAAAAGACATTCTTAATCAAGCATGGCTACACGAACAGATTCCACTGCATACCATAATTACAGGGCAATATGCTTATCACCAGTGGCATTAAAAATCTATAGGAGAATTATAGAGAAAAGACTCAGAAATGAAATCGAACACAAGCTGGAAGAAGAACAAGCAGCCTTTCGCCCGGACAAACAAACACAGAACCACATCTTCACAATTAGAAGTATAATAGAGAAAACAATAGAAAAGGGTAAAGACCTTTTCCTAGCATTTGTGGATCTAAAAGCTGCTTTTAATCTAGTACCGAGGAAACACATATGGGAAGCCCTACACGAACTACGAGTAACTACAAAGCTAGTACAAATAATCAAAAGCCTACATCAAAATATGAAGGGAAGAATAAGACTACAGCGCCAAGCATCAGACCAAAGGGATCACACAAGAAGACAGCCTGAGTCCCTTGCTATTCATAACCTATATGAACTCCATTAACATTAAATGCAAACAGGAAACCAAGAAAACTAATTTGGGATACTGCAACCTTATCCCAGTACTTGACAAAAGATCTTTACGCAGACGACATCTTAATAATGACAAGAAACACACAACTACTACAAAGAAATATAGAAGTATGGAAATCACATCTAGAACGAAAAGGGATGATAATAAACACCCAAAAAAGCTAAATAATGCAAATAACAAAAAAAGAAGAAAGGGAAGAAGTAACAATAAGAGTAGATGGGAAAACACTGGAGATGGTCGATACCTATGAATACCTTGGCACCCACATCCGCAGAGGCGGACGAATAGATAATGAAATCAGAAGTAGAATCAACAAAGCAAGTAGGGTATATTTTCAGTTGTAATATAACAAGTGGAATGATTATTATCGATGATTTTTATTTCAAGTTAAAACCGGAACCTAAATTTAACGAGTGCGTAGCATGAGTTAAATTTGCTGTTTCGGTTTTAAGGAGTAAAAAATTATCGATCATTAATCATTACACAAATTATATTTGGAAAGAGAATATATTGAATGAAATGCAAAATATCAAATATTTACTTTTTGTTCTTAAGTTGGCACTGTTAATGTTGGTTACCCTGCTGTCAATTTTAAGTCTGTGTCACATTCGAGGTTAGCAGGTTAGATTTTCCGTCAGTTTTGACACAAACTCACACAAAACCTAACCTGCTAACGTCGAATTTGACACAGACTTAAAATTGACAGCAGGGTAACCAACATTAACAGTGCCAACCTAAGAAAAAAATCACAACCATTTATGATCACCCGTAAAAACAATTACGAAAATAAATTACTACCACTGTGATAATGTGTAACTAGGCATTTGCATGCTCCTCATTGGTTGAAATAGCGTCACGTGATACATGAATTATATTCTCAAATAAACAATACACTGATCAGCAAACGAGAACTCAGCCGAAAGGCTAAAATGCATCTATATAACACAGTATACACTCATACCCTACTATACTCGGCAGAATCATGGACTATAACAAATAAACATAGATCGAAAATCATAGGTGCCGAAATGAAATATACAAGAAGAGTAGTGGGAAAAACAAGGAGAGATAGGGTCCGTAACAGAAGTATAAGGGAAGATTTAGAACTTAACCTGATAGTGGAAGACATTGAAAAAAAACAACTCCAATGGTATGGACACCTAACAAGAATGGGAAATGAGAGATACCCAAAACAAGTATACAAAATGGGAGATGTGGAAAAAAGGCCGACAGGACGCCCAAGAACAAAATGCAGCACAAAAGAGAGGAAAAACCGTGGAGCAAACAAAAATCCTGGGTAGAAACAGAAAACAGTATAAAAACTGGCTAAACACCCCGACACCGTGAGGTACAAGGGAGAAGAAAAAGAAGAAGAATTGAACTAAGGGATTAGAGGAATAGAGTCGTAATCTTGAGAGTGAGATTTGAGGTTAGAGGTTAGGAGTAAGACCTTCATGACAATATTATTTTATTTTGCACTCAAGATGTCCTTCCAGCAACTTTTTGAAAATTGTCAGTACCCACAACTGGATCCTGTACATAAAATGTATGTAAGATATTAATACAAAGTACTTACTTGGGAGTAATTGCAAATGCTCCAGCTTGTTGCGCAATGGCAACCATTGTGTAATGTCTTACAACTGCCACCATAGTTGTCAACACAGGAATTCGTAGTTCTTTTATTGCAGCAGCCACAAACATTCCTAAAAATACACACATCTTAATCGACTTCCTACAAAACCTGCTATATATGTTTTACAACACTAATTTGTTATTGACGAAATTTACAATGAAAATAGTTTTATGGTCAAAATATTATCTATATTCACTAAATTGTCAATCTCAAATTGATTTAGTTTCTAAATTCGATATTTCAATCAGGAATCCTCCATAACTACATGTGCAAAAGACAAAAATTATGCAGCAATTACTTTCTATAGTTCATTCAAATTCAAGATAGAGCAAAATCTGCAACCC
Organism: Agriotes lineatus; assembly: GCA_940337035.1. Taxonomy (NCBI): domain Eukaryota; kingdom Metazoa; phylum Arthropoda; class Insecta; order Coleoptera; family Elateridae; genus Agriotes; species Agriotes lineatus. The sequence continues at coordinate 6,200,984 of OW679203.1, read as the reverse complement.
AAATTACAAATATCAGCAGTAAGTTGATTACTAATATGATTTTATTAAAATTTAGATCAGAGAGATATGGCTTTGTTGCTGTCTTGATGAGTGTCAAAATCAAATTTGAGGTTAGCAGGTTAGGTTTTGCGTCAGTTCGTGTCAAAACTGACGCAAAACCTAACCTGCTAACCTCGAATTTGATTTTGATACTCATCAAGACGGCAACAAAGCCGTATCTCTCTGATCTAAATTTTAATAAAATCAAATTAGTAATCAACTGACCGCTGATATTTGTAAATTGGGTTGCAGATTTTGCTCTATCTTGAATTTGAATGAACTATATTAGTTAGTGTAAATGTTACACATAGAAAAACTACAATGTTTACAGATCAATTGCCCAATCTCCACAAGTTTTTCACCTGCACTTTGCTTATCTTTTATCAATTTCACTTCCTCTTGCCATTTTTACTTCCTTTTACTATAAAGGAAGTATTGGATTCACCCCAAAAATTCGAAATTGAGTTTTCAACGGATCTTCACGTTTTAGAGTCCCCTGATCCCAAAAAACATATTTTTTTTCATTGGTCTGTCTGTCTGTCTGTCTGTGTGCGTGTCTGTCTGTCTGTCTGTGAACAGAAAATCTCAAAAACGGAAAGAGGTATGGCGTTGAAACTTCATATATAAGTGTTGTGTACTATGTAGATGCGACAGCAAGCTTTTGAAGAAAATCGCATAACCGAAAGTAGGTGTTTACTCTTGTGATTTTTAAGTTTTTTTTCGATTTTTTCAAAAACGGCTCTAACGATTTTTTTTAAACTTTACATTTTTATTACATTTTTAATGTGTATTGATGTGAGATAGTTGATTTTCCAGTTGAATACTTCTAAAATGGGTTTCTTTTGTTTTTTTGTCTATTTTTTTTATTAACTCTTATTTTAAATAGAACACCCGGTATATTATTACATTTTTGAAATCAGCTTAAAATTCTAGAGAAAATTTGTCTCTTCAACTAACGCTCTATTTTGTACCGTTTTTGTAGAATTTGTAATTTTTTAAAATATTTGGCTAATTATAAGATCACTGTAAAAGGAAGTTGTGTGCGTGTATCACACCAGATTTTTTAATTAATTGATTTAAATTTTTTATAGCATTCCTTATACTCCAATCACCTTCCACTACTCCCAGTAAAACTTACTAAATTTTAATACTACATAATAATTCTCTCCAATTCATTTTTTTATACTGAAATCAATAGCAAACAAATGAATCAATATTACTCTTTCCTCTTTTTATTTATCCCACTCTATCTTCTATTAATATTATTCGTCTTTCTTCATATATCCACCCAAGAACATAATAAGCCTTGTTGTATATTTCACCCTCCATTTCCTTCTACTTTCTGCCAATTTGCTTCAGTCATTAATATCACCTTAACACACATGCACCTACCCGTTAGAGCAGTTTGATGTGTATGACGAGACTGCTGGTACACAGATTTATAGGAGGAACCTTTGAATTGGCCGATGTTATTCTCATCCAGAAAACTGGGATGCAAGAACAGATTGATCAACGCGTTCTTGTTGTCATTAAGGTTCAAAGAAGCAGCAAGGAAGCAATTGATAACCTCCCAAGCCTGCTTCCTGTAGAACGAATCAGTCGAGCTTTGTTTGAGAGCATTAAACGCCGTCTCTATTATCTAAAATAAAAAAGTATTATTAACGCCACACTATCAACAATAAATTACCTTTTCCACAGGGAATTCTATCGCATGTTGCTGCTCGTGGAATAGTGCAATGATAGCGGGCGGTTCGTAGTCCGTAGATATGTAATCTAATTTTTGAGGTTCGATCATCATTTTTCTATTACCTCCACCGAATTTACCCAAAACTCTGAAAGGAAACCGTTAAATATCCTAGAGAAAAATATCCAACAGGGCTTACTTGAAGGCAACTTGAGCAACTTGATCGTTGTTCCTTAATGTGCGCCAAAGCGCTTGCATTAGATCCGCTCGAACTGGTTGGATGTGCTCGTATAAGAAATCATGCTGAAGATTATCTACACACAATTCCAACGTTCTCAACCCCTGTTGTGCGTAAATACGAATTACACGGTTGCGCAGCTAATTTTCTTAGAACTTACCTGGCTAATGAGCACATGAGAACCATTCAAGGCGGACACCAAAGGATCCATAAGCATAGGTAAGTAGGGCAAAAGCGAGCTCAGTCGCACTGGAACTGTAAGGCACAATTCCACAAACAAATCCTTCATGTGCTGCTTATGAAGCCCACTTTGGAGTCGATTTAAGCCTATAAATTAATAAAAATTCAGTTAATACACAACCTCACGAAGCCTTTCGTTCTACTAACTTACCTTCGAGCAAATTGGGCAGAAGGGGCAGAAATTCCTGATACAAAAGATCATGACTTCCGCCGCCAATCGACCTAAATAGTGCCCTTAGCAAAAGGAAATAATTATACGGCTCTTTTGCACTCATTGCCAGTTCCATGGAGCTAAAACTAAATATTAAATTTTTGCCTGCGACGTTTCAACAGACTTACCGATTGACAATTTGATGCAGATGGGGCCTCAACATGTTTTCGTTTTCCTGCGAGAATAGCGAGACACTTCCAAAGACCAGTTTAAACAGTCGCAAGTACAAGTTGCTGCGGTCCAGATTGGAGCCCATTTCTTCCATTCGCTCCAACAAATACTCGACCAAGACAGTGGCGAATATTGGACTGGTTGTTTGATTTGCCAGTAACGTATTGGGTACAATCTGTAGGGTCATATTTCTGTACACGCGCTCAACTAAGTACTCGATGGTGGTGGAAAATATCTCGTGGAACGTCTGGGGGTTCATCATAGAGAACTGAAATATTATATTAGTTAAGTATACGCAATATCAACTGGCAAAGTTACTTACGACACCGCTGAAATGTTCTAGAACTTCCTTCTCCTCCTTGGACCGAACGGTCTGTTGGTTTAATCTCTGGATGCCTGTAGGTTGGGGGCCTATGTTTAATGTGTAAATGTCCAAAGCCTTCAATGCCCATTTCACTAATCGAACGAACACCAAGGTTTCATGTGGCTGGAACTGCTTCGTTCCAATAACTGGTGGTACTGTGCTAGTCTAAAAGCCAAATTATGAACTGTGCTGCTGTAGAAGTCGCAAACAGGCTCGACAGAAAAAATATGTACCTTGCAAGCTGCACAACCCCACGTTATGGTCTTGACTCCACAAACGAGAGTTTTCACAAGACTTCTATAGTCGGCAACATTATAATTGTTGTTCTGAGCAGTGGGAAAGCCGATCTTGGATCTGCTTTCCTTGGTAGTCACTTGATTGTCGCCCAAAGCGGTTTCCAAAAACTCAGTTGAGTTAGATTTAAACTCCGGTTCCGGTTTCAGTTCAGGGGTGGGAAGTGAACTTTGCGATCCTTGCGCCACCTGTTGCGTTTGTAGATTGGACTGCTGTTTGCTGTAATGTTATTACATGGTTTCATAAAGAGAATAAAAATTTAAAAGTTTGTGTAAACATATATTTAAGTTTCAACTACTTCATTTTTTACTATTATTTATCGTATGGCAATCTACATAGCGCTTAATAACTAATTATAAAAGATATATAAATATATATGTGTGTATACTTTTACCGATATGCTCCTACATACCACACTAAGAAAAGCAGAAGCTAGAACAGAATGGAGAGGAATAATCAAGAACTGCACATAAAACCATAAGAACATAGGATCACGATTCCTCACACAATGAGGAAAACGACGAAGAAGAAAAGAAGACATACGACAGACAGTCAACATATTACTAATATTGTAAATCAGGGCTGTCCAACATGTGGCCCGCGGGCCGCATGCGGCCCGTCAGGATATTTTTGCGGTTCGCGTTCGAATTCCACCTTGAGTCCACCAGTCCTGATCCTGTCCTCTCCTTTTCTACCTGGGCTCTCCGGTCTGACACGCTAAACTGTCTAACGGAGTAGGCCTCCAACCCTTACCAGACCAGGCTTCAATGGAGAAGACGAGTTATACTGTCAGCCCGAGAAGTTCAAATTTTCCGCAAGAGCAAGACCGCTAGAATTCGATTTTACCTTGATTGTTGAACTTTCTTGGAAAATCGAATCCCTGAGGCTTTAACCCTGTCTTAATACGCTGTACTGTCTTGCAGGGCTAACTGCTTAAAAGCCATTTCCGACCGCCTAATTTTTAAACGCAAATCCCAGCTCCCGAGAGATGAAATACTCCTCATAACCTCATTTTACTAATAATTAAACCTGTAACCTGTAGGAATCGCAGCCTCTACCCTGCTTGTGAGCGGCTAGAGTCCTGTAGCTGCCATAAACTCACATGCAGGGTCCCTTTTTGGTCATTAAAAGGCAAATTCCTGGACGTTCGATTCCGCAGCCCGCAAATTCCATACCAGGGGAATGTCAACATCATTTTCCGGCTCAAGGCGAATAAATTTCATCTGCAAGAGTTGACACCGCGTTCGCTCCAAGAACGACACCGAAGGTACCAGCAACCTCTGCACCAGGATTAAGGCACTAACGCCCGGCCGAGGTAACCTTAAAATCGCTAAATTCACCGAAAAATTACAGCTTAAAATCACTGCCGAGTGGAAAATCAAGTTTGCAGGAACGAAAGACTCACTCAGCCCATTTCCCAAAGAATCGGCGTGCATACCGGTGGACTACCAATAGGGACCCGCAACACTCGCCAGTGCATTGGGTTGGAGCTCGACCCACGAAACCAGACACCGTTCCAGAAGAACATGTTAATTTTAAATAATGTACAACTCAGGGTTATTTTCAATTAATAATTGTAACTAGCTAATTGTAATTGGTAATTATCTGGTGTTTTACCTAATCTAATATATATTTGAGTGAACGTATTTCTACGATTTGAGTTTAACCTGAGGGGTAAATCTTAGTAAGGGGGTGAAACGTCACATCTCTATACGTAAATTTACATTAATTGATATATTTTTTTTGTCAGTATCTCAAGTACGGAAAGGAATTAACTTAAAGTGAATAGGATTTTTTTTTTTTTAGAATCACTTCTAGAACATACGGTGTAAGTTTGTCGGTTACCTCAGGGAACACCCTGTATATCTCTTTTATGTTTCAATGCTTTTTGTAATGTAACCTAAGCTTCTTGAATAAATAAAAATTAGTATTAAAATATACACGTTTTATATTTATTAGAAATCACTCACAAAGTCGGATACGACACATTTTAAGATGCAGCCCTCGTAACCATCAAATTTTTTACAGTGGGCCTTGGGTCCCTTGAAGTTCGACAGCCCTGTTGTAAATGATTAAAATTTATTAAAATATTAACACTATTAAAGTTTAGAATTTATTATTATTGTAATTCCTTATCTATAGATCGATGTCCAGTAGGGCGGTTCTAATTTTGCAACCTCTGAATTTTGTTAGTCGCACCCCTAAAATCGTTCCAATGCCAAAATAACTAACCCATAAAAATTTTGAGCCCAATTGAACAATATTAACAGGTGCCACCGAACCTCGGAAGTTTCCGAATTGCAGGTTTTATTTAATATATGACAAACCGGTAGTCCTATAGAAATTTTGATAATAAATTAAATACAAGGAAATAAAGTGTTTTACTATTTTAGTTCTATGCAATTTCTCCACAAATCTACTGCATGTTAAAAAAAAAGTGAAAAGTATTAGAAAAACCTAAAAATACGAGATTTTTGTTTTGTTTTTAATTTGAAAACGTAGGAGTATTACAATGTTGAAGTAAATTGCAATCCTTTATTCAATTTTAGGCTAATTTTGGTAATACAAGTAAATACATCTTGTGATACATAAATGTTTGAAATTCAGTGATAACTTTACCTATTTTACTATAGAGGTTTTTGGAAAGGTTGTGTTGAAGTGCACACGTTAAGGACTGGAAATAGTAGTGATAAATAGGTAAACAAATTTAATTTAACATTCAAGGATAAGCTTATCACCTCCATAAGGTTGACTTGGGTGATAATACTTTTCGCTGTGTGACGTTCGGATAGGCAACCCAAATAATAGATGAGAACATAAATCTAGTTAACGCGAAATTAGATAAGTTGGTGCAAGAAATGAAACAAGTGAAAGAGGAAAATACAAAATTAAATTCCGTGGTAGAGAATAGATAACCTTAAAAGAGAGGTTAGGAAGAAGAATGCAGTAATAAAAGGAGTGACGGATGAGGAGGAAGAAAGTGAAAATAAAACAAAAGAAAAAATAGCTACAATACTTCAAAAAATAGACGTAAACTTCGATATGAACATGGACATAGAAGAAATAAGGAGATTAGGGAGTTACGTAAAAGGCAGGAAAAGACCGATAATTGTCAAGTTAACTAAAGAGAGTGCGAGAATACTAATATTACAAAATGCGAGAAATCTTAGTGGGACGGATATTTGGATAGACGAAGACTACAGCAAAACAGTGCAGGAAGAGAGGAAAGCATTAGTACCTCATCTGAAGGAAGAGCGGAAGAAGAGAGACAGGGCATATCTAAGATTTAACAAGTTGATAGTCAATGGTGAACCATATACGGTAAAAGATATAAAAAGGAGGGAGGAAGCGGGAAAGAACGTAACTAACAAAAACAACTCACAAAAAAGAACAGTAACGGAAAGATCGCCGGAGGGGAGCAGTTTCGAGGGGCAAAGTTGAAAAATAACACACACGTCGCAAAAAAACTACTAGACATAGATAGGCTGGTGGACAAAGATGACGAAACGGGCAAAGAACATGAACAAGAAAAAAAGGATTATCAATGTATAAAGAATAAGAAAAAAGAAGAGGTAAACAAGCAAGACTAAAACGAGAAAAAACCACAACAGCAATTAATAGAGCAAAACATAAAGATAGCTACATGGTATGTACGAAGAAGGGGCAATAATAAATTTGATGGGTGAGCTTCAGAAATATAATATAGAGATAGCAGCAATACAAGAAACGCATCTAGCAGGTACGAGCATACAAAAAGTTAATAATTACACACTATTTACAAGTGGTAATGAAAGCAGGAGATTGGGTATGGGTTTTCTGATAAAAACACTGTAGAGGAAAACGTAAAATATTTTGGGGCGCAATCGGAAAGGATATGCTCCATAAGGATTAAAACAAGACATAGCACGATATTAATAATTATGCACACGCACCAACTGAAGAAAAAGACGATGAAACAAAGGACGAATTTTACAAAATCTTAGGAGATGGTTAAAAAAATCCCAAAAACAGATCTTAAATTAGTAATTGGCAATATGAATGCAAAAGTAGGCAGGGAAGAGATATCCAGAGAGATTACAAGAGGCAAAAGTAAACACAAAGAAAGTAATAATAATGGGCTAAGGTTAATAACATTCGCCATAGAACAAAGGATAAAAATTATGAGTACACACTTTAAACGAAAGGACATACATAAAGGGACATGGAGAATACCGAGAAGGAAGGAAACAAATCAAATCGATCATGTATTGGGAGAAGAAGAGGAGGCAAGAAGAATCAAAAACGTAAGGACGTATAGAGGAGCTGACGCCGATTCGGACCACTTCCTCGTAATAATGGAAATAAAACTATGTAAAATCGAAAGCAAAAGAAGAAAAAATAAAAAGGAAATAAAATACAACGTTAAGGATCTTCAGAATACTGAAATAGCAGAGAAATATATAGAAAGCATAAAGGAAGAGTATAAAGACAAGGACGGACAGGGAGAAGAAGTAGAGTTGAAATGGAAGAAATTTGAAGAATCAATTATAAAAGCCACCCGAGAGAATTTACCATGGAATAGGAAAATCAGAGGGAACCACTGGATGGATGAGGCATGTAAGGAAGAGATACACAATAAAACGAGAATGTGGCAGAAATTTATACACACACAAAAAGAACAAGACAGAAACCTATACAAGGAACAAAAAAACAAAGTAAAGCAGATGTGTAGGGCCGAAAACGTAAATATATGGAGGAAGAAATAAGGGAGAGACAGACAGACAGAGAGACAGGCAGACAGAGAGACAGACAGACAGAGAGACAGGCAGACAGAGAGACAGACAGACAGACAGAGAGAGAGACAGACAGAGAGACAGACAGACAGACAGAGAGAGACAGACAAACAGACAGACAGACAGACAGGCAGAGAGACAGACAGACAGACAGACAGACAGACAGACAGACAGACAGACAGACAGACAGGAAGACAGAGAGACAGACAGACAGACAGACAGACAGACAGACAGACAGACAGACAGGCAGAGAGACAGACAGGCAGAGAGACAGACAGACAGGCAGACAGAGAGACAGACAGAGAGAGACAGACAGAGAGAGACAGACAGAGAGAGACAGACAGAGAGAGACAGAGAGACAGGCAGACAGAGAGACAGACAGACAGACAGAGAGAGAGACAGACAGACCGAGAGAGACAGACAGAGAGACAGACAGACAGACAGACAGACAGACAGACAGACAGACAGAGAGAGACAGACAAACAGACAGACAGACAGACAGGCAGAGAGACAGACAGACAGACAGACAGACAGACAGACAGACAGACAGACAGACAGACAGACAGGCAGGCAGACAGAGAGACAGACAGAGAGAGACAGACAGAGAGAGCCAGACAGAAAGAGACAGACAGAGAGAGACAGACAGAGAGAGACAGACAGAGAGAGACAGACAGAGAGAGACAGACAGAGAGAGACAGTCAGAGAGAGACAGACAGACAGACAAGACAGACAGACAGATATTGCAATATCAGACATAACATACAAAGTTCTGGTGATAGTGAATAAACGAAGACTGGAGAGGTATATAGAAGCAGCATTGGGAGAATACCAGGCGGGATTTCGTAAGAATAGAACTACAAGTGACCAAACCTTTACGATGAATCAAATCCTAATAGGGGCATACGAATATGAGATGCCGACCCAAATGCTTTTTATAGATTTCAAGGCCGCCTATGACTACATCATTAAAGAAAAAATTTACAAAGCAATAAGAGTAATGGGAACCCCAAGAAAGACAGTAAGACTGGTAAAAATGACGCTAAAAACACCAGATGTGCGGTTAAGATAAACGGAGAGCTAACAGAGAGTTTTGAAGTAAAAAGGGGCGTAAGGCAGGGTGATCCGCTATCTACTCTATTATTTAATGCAGCATTAGAACTGACAATCAGGAAAAGCGGGATAAACAGGAGTGGAACCCTTCTGAATAAGAGTCACCAGTGCCTCGCGTATGCCGATCATATACTGTTAATAGTAAGGAGCAGGAAGAAATTAGAATAAGTGGCGGGTGACTTGTTTAGGGCCGCGAAACAAATAAGACTGTAAATTAATAAAAGTAAAACTAAATATATGGAATTGAAGAATAAACAAGGAGAAAATAGACAAAACAATTTGAGAGTGCAAATGGGAGAAGAGGAAGGCCAAGAATTCGAAGAGGTGGAAGAATACATGTATTTGGGAGTACTAATAACCAACAAGTGCAAGGAAGAAAGAGAAATAGATTTAAGAATAGCCAAAGATAGTAGATGTGCGGGAAGTGTAAATCGCATAATACGATCAAAGAATGTCTAACAGAACACAAAACTTCGTATTTACAAAACCATACTGAGTCCGACAGTACTATATAGTAGTGAGACGTGGACTATCACAAAGAAGACACAACACAGTTTGGAAGTATGGGAAAGGAGGATGCTGCGAAGGATATACGGAGGGAAGAAGATAGATGGAGTATGCGAGAGACGACCAAACGCAGACATATATGAATTGTATAACCAACCAAATATAATCCAGATAATTAAGGCCCGAAGACTTCAATGGCGAGGACATATGGAAAGATTAACAGGAAAAAATGGCGGGAAGCCGTGACGGAAGACTTAAAGGAAAAAGGAGGACACAAATGGAAGGAAATAGCAAAGGACAGAGAGAGATGGAGATTATTCATAAGGCAATGGGCCTAAAGAGGCCAGTGAACGCTAATATACATACATACATATTACTATGTACTTTAATTATATTGAAATATTTTTATTGTCATTTAAAAAAACAGACTCGAACACAATATCTTTAGATGTTCAGAGGGAGGGTATACAATCAGGGGTGGTTTGATGCAGTGGTGTTAGCATGTCATTTGTTTTTCGAACCATTCAACCGGAAGAGAGATCCGAAAAACAAATGATATGCTAGCGACGCCACTGATTTACTGTAGTCTGGAACCCTTCTTCAGTTAACTCTATTTTTACTATAGTTTTGACAGGAAATGATGCACATCAAATTATTGGTAGTACAAACAAACAAACAAAGCAAGTTTCACAAGTCCTTTTTTTAATATGCTTATAGTTCTACAGATTGCGGCAGGCAACTAAAACCATAGCAAAGGCAAGGGGACCTTACTTGTGGCCGTAATTGTATTTAAAAAATGTAAAAATCGAATATATACCTTGTATTTATAATGATCCTAACGATCTACCGCTATTGTACATTGATTGTTCGTTTGTTAAACACAGTTACGGCCACATGTAAGGTCTCCTTGCTTTTGCTATGGTCCTAGTTGCCTGCCGCAATCTGTATTGAATTTATATAAAAGTGCAAAATTAATTATTCAAGAAGTACTTGTGTTTTGGCAAAAAAAGCTGGATTCCAACTAAGGAAAAACATCATATTGTACAAAGGCTGGAATTTTTATACTCTGAACGGAGGAACCTGCAAAAACGAGGAAATAAAGGAACGGAAACTCAAAAAAGAAAGGAACAACGTGTTGAAAAATTAGACGACCTGTTCGATATACCACATGCGAACGCTCTAGAATTAATAGATGTAGAAGAAGAAAAACAGTTTTTGCTTCTTCAAAGGCAAAAAGAGCGACCAGGTTGTATGCTTGGTGTTGATATCAGGTTACATGAACAAGAGAAGAGAACTGAACAACGACTGGATGGAGAAAATACAAGTAGAAAACGGACTTACGAAGAGATAACAAATTTAATAATTGTTTACTTAATAATAAATATTTGGTTATGATATACACAATTTAAATACCTTCAAATTTTCATAATATACCTATATAATTATCATGTAAACTTCTAAAATGACAAAAAATTATTGCAAAACAACGTATTTTAAGACGATTTGTGATTAATGTCTTATAAAATTTATCTATTTCAGTTGAAACTGTTGATTACGGTGTTTTATCTTCAACATCGTCAAGTAGTACAAGTACTTCTAGCACTTATGATACTTAAATCCTGAATCAGCAGCGTTCTCTTTTTTAACAAAAATGTGACTTATGAAACAAAACAAGAAATGGCACAAGCAATTAAAGAGGATGATTCAAAAGGCACTAACAAACGTATTATAATAAATCCGAATTATGCATCACAATATCTGGAAAAAGATATCGACGAGTTTATTACTACAGAATCTGTAGTTTCAAGATCTCTAAGGAATTTGTGAACTTAGAACCATCAGATTGGAATCCTAACAAAGGTTTTTAAGAAGGTTTGGAAAGAGTACAAAGTCTTCAGGTCACAAATGACATTGCGGAAAGAAGTATTAAACTGATCGAAGAATATAATAGCTTAATTAACAAAAACGAGGACCAAAAGCACTAAAAGCAGTACTTGCTGCAAGTGGTTAGTGATTATCGGCATCAATATCCGGATTCCATTAAAGCTTCTTTATCAACAAAAAAGTAATTATTGTGATATGTATTTCATTATTTTACATATAGGTAACTTGCTATATTTGTTTTATTCTTAAGTTTGTAAATATAATTCTTATTTAAATTTATGTAACTTCAGTAATTATTTAATATTGTTCGTTTTCTTTAATTTGCAAATAGATATATTTGCTTAATTTTATTATATTTTTAATTATTTATATAGAAAAGCAATTTTTAAAAAATTATTAACTTTTTTAATACTTAAACCATATTTTTTGAAATTCCAACAAGTATACAAAGAAATGGCATGATGACCAAGTCATGCCTACGTGATCCAAACGTGTTTTTATTGAACAATCCTCGTAACATAGTGATGACAGAATGGCATAGTAGAATGCAAGGAGTACCCCAACTTCATCATCATCCGGCTGTGTCAATCCTTGAGGATTGTAGACCCTTTTTCCAAAGTTGTTGATGTGACTTGGCTTAATTTGACAATTTTTTCTATAACTTTCTTTCCGTGACTAGTTTTTGAAATAAATTCATCCTACCACCTATTACTTGGCCTCCCTCGGTTCCTCGTTCTGTGTGGTCTCCACTCTGTTACCAGGAATTCGTCTGCTTGCTTTTCGTAACATGCCCAAATCATTTGAGTATTTGAGTTTTAATGTGTAACTATGTCTTCACCTTGCATTTCTTCTTCTATTTCGCTACTCATTGCACTTGAAATTCCTTCATCAGTGATTCTTTTCTTCGTGACTTTACAATCCTTTTAAGATTATGGCTGAATCTTAAGGAATTCTTTTTTTTTATTTTATAGTCAATTACACCATTTCTCCCTTTCTTTCTACAAGTTCTTATGTGATTAGACCTCTTTTACAATCTTTCCCCATATTTTCTTATCCTTACAGTTTATGTTTCGGTTTGTAACTTCCGTTTCACTGACTATTTATCACCATTATACTGTCCAACCACCTAGCTCCTGGCCGCCCTCCTGTTTAATTTCTTTCTAGACTCTATTCAGTCTACTCCTGGTCTTCTCTAGACTTTTTCAAGTCCATCGGGTGAATTTAAACAAAATCTCCATTCGTCCGAAAAAAGAACATCGCTCCAATGGTTTACATTCCAATTAGAATGATCTCGGGTGAAATACAAAAGAACTACTCGATGATGTTGATGTAATTTTGGACCCATAGCAGGTCTATACGATTTTAAATTGTTCTCATAGAGCCTTATTCTTACAGTATTCGCACTTACATTTACATTTCTTACTTCTAAAAGTCGATTACGTGCAGTTACAGCAGAACATTTGCGATTTCTTAAAATTGTGGATACCAAAAATTGATCATAACAGACAGAGGTGATCCTTTTTCGACCAAATCCTGGTCTTGTGAATTGGCGAGTTTCCCGACAACGTTCAATTGCTCTCTGCATGCTGGTGTACGCAAAACCTAGAGATCGGGCAGCAGATCGAATGCTACGACCGTCTTCGACTAAAGCCACTGCTTTAGCAACATCGGTAGGTTGTAGCGGCATTTTTATCACATTTATAATCTTCAATAACCATAAATGGTATGTAAACACGAAACTAACAAATAAAAAGTTTTAATCTTAGCTGAACAACAAACTTTAAACTTACACCGAAACAGCAAACAATTGAAACAAACATAAATTTTAATTGTTACTAAAAGGTCTCTATGTTATTAAAAGTCATACTTAAATAAGTTTAAAATGCCTATTTAGACATTTAAAAATTATCTCTTGTATAAAAGAGAAGCCGCGTGGCGCAGTTGGGTAAGCGCCAGGCTTGCATTAAGCAAGTCCTTGGTTCGAATTCCGCGAGGGTCGGAATTTTTCCGTAGCCTTGGCGATTGGAATCGGGCTCGGTGAGACCATTCACAGTTGGCCACCAAATTAACTGTGCTCTACTCAGAACCACAGACCTAAGAGATAGAGTAACAAGGTCAACACATCACCAAGACACACACCTCATACAATAGTTGCTGCGCAAGCACCAAAAGCGCGCTCCAACTCTGTATCCCGAATCTGGGGCAAGTTGAGCATTGTACCGCCAGGTGCAAGCGCATAAAGCACCAGCCTCTACAACGCAAGGTAAATGAGGTTACAGATAATACATACATACATTCTGTTGTATAACAATATATTTTTAAAAAATGATGTGAGTGTATATATATTGCTATGTAATGTTAGACAATCGCCAAATCAATGTACTATTAGGCAAACACCCCGATATTCAGGGCACTTATATTAAATTTTTAAAATGCAAAACTTGCCTGGCAGTATCTTATGGTTAATGGTTAATTGCCCCATTCTATATTTTATCAAATTGCAATAATCCTATGGGCTTGCTCCGGCAAAACACAAGACTGATATCTCAGGTTAGGTTCAAATTTGAATTTTATATTAAAAGAATTCTGTAGAATATTTCACTAAGAGTAGCTCAAATACTCAAAATTTCAGTACAACTGCTCTACTCACTTCAATAATTTATGACCTCACAAAATTGATTTACACCACAAAAGGTTCGCGGGTGCATATAGCGTTTTATTTTGATATTCAAAAGCGAAATTTCCAAGGGAACCACAGGTAAACTGAATCGAATCTCCCACCTAGCAGCATCTAACTTGGTTTTGTTTCAGGTTGTGACGTAAAAATGGCGCGCTAAAGATAGGCTTTATGTGAAAACTGCAAATCCTGGCATAAATAGCATTTTCTGGAACATGGACGTATCTGGATGCTCGTAAACATGATGAATCTCTTCAGCAAGGTGTGTTCTCAAAATCCACTGGCTTTCCGGACTCCAACCACATAAAAACCTGCCAAATCGTACCTTCTTCCCGACCTGTAGAAGATGTCAGAATGGATTAGTATCGCAGTTTGAAATTTCCAGGTTGCCAGAGCTGAACCCACGCCGATCTTGACTTGCACAATTTTATAAACTTTTTTGGTGGAGAAACTTTTAATTACATTTCCACTTATACCCGGTGACTTGTAGAATAACTTTGTACACTTTTTAGACTTTGCAAATAACTTTTACTATATAAAAAGACGAAAAATCAGGAGCATAATTTGCCCACAAGTTGACATTACAGGAATTATTTCATTTTTTTTTTCAAAAGAGCATCACGTTACCTAGTAAACGCGATCTAATGTTCAAAGAAAATAAGTTTTGATTAAAACTTCACACAAAAGAATAAAATTTGATGAACATGTTTGTTGCTTAAAACTAGAAATTGTCTTTATTTCTTATACATAAAATTTGTCCTTTCTTGTCACATAAACTGTTATTATCACTGCTATGCTATGAACACTTCGTTTTAAATTGCACTGGCACTTGAGTTCAATTTTAACCACGTCCCTAATTATTCTTCATTTCAGTTGCCCTCGTTCTGCATTGCTCTTTGCAAATTCTATCTTATATTGCTTTGATTTCCATCTACCTTTCAGCTTGCTTGCTTTTCACTGGCCCGTACGTTTATTAGTAACTCTACGCCCATATTCATTCTGCGCATAACCAACCTTTTGCATTATTTACTTACATTTGGTCCGGCTTCAAATATGCCCAAACCTATCATATTGCTTATATTAGCCATCTTAAATCTTTCTTTTACTCAAACTTCAGATACAATCCTTCCGAAACATGTTTTTCTTATGCTAACCTTTAACCCTCTAATTATGCTTCTTGCATCTCATTTCCAATGCATTTAATAACTTCAACTACTCTAGATTGTCATTAAATAAAATATTTAAATTCTGTGCTTTAATTGACTTTGTTGAATATTTCTCTATGCATACAGAATTAAATTGTGAGCATTAAGCCATCTCAATATATATTGCTACGAACAAAGTTGATTTAAAACCTAGATGTACTTTTTGTTCTTTTAAAAGTTGATCACTCTAAAACCTACCTTGTTGTAGATATTTTTCTTTTATATAATTGTTCATTCGGCTAGCTCAATATTACTCTCAATCTGCAGGGTAACTGTTGTATGCAACCTGACAATACACTGCAGTCTATTACAATGTACTTTAAAAATTAAATTAAACGATATTTCAGCAGATAATATTCAGATTTTATTAATATAATCAAATTAAACCTTCAAATGACAATTAATCATATTTGTTCCTTAATACTTTGATATTAAAGTAATTGTTAATGTTTATTTTTTTTAAGCTGCTGGTACTTCTGACAATTACAATAAATTTTGTTGGTGCCACTTCCAATAATTAAGTAAATGTTTAAACTTTAGGTTTACAAAACCATTCTTAATTTATAAATGTAAATTAAACGAATTTAGAAATTTCTATCAGCCTTTTTAATCTTTTGAATTTATATTGTTCGTAGCTCAGTACTGAGAATTGATTTTTTTGTTGACAAGTGTCTGCAGTCCTCTCTGCTAGAAGTTTCTCCTGGAACTTGCTTGGTTATACAGCTTCTGTGTTGATCTCTTCAAAATATGATGACAGTTCTTTTATGTAGATAATGTGAACTAATAATCACTTTTAACAATGTTTTAAGTAAATTCTACCCAGAGTTCATTAGTTTTACTTTAATTCTGAAGAATATTTTAATAGCTGTCACAATTGATTAAATTTTTCTACCCGCCAGCTTCTATTTTATCAAAACAAAAACAATTGGTTAGTCCCTCTCCTGACACTCTTTTACAGAAAGAACATTTATTAATTACCAACTTAAATCAATCTAGTTAAAATGTTGACAAAAGTAATTTTTTTAGATTAGCAATATTTATCTATCATTTTTAAACATATTTGAAACTTCCCTAGATTATAAACAAACCGCCACACTAACAAAGGTAAGTCATACATACTGCAGTACGTTGCAACATTCTGCAATGCATGTCATGTGAACAATAAACAATTTTAAACAGTTCAAACTACTTGCTTTGGGCTTAATGACCCATTCTATTGTCAATTGAACATTTACATGTTATTCATATCGATACTGATTAATATTATATTAGTACTTGACTTTATCTTATATTTGCAGGTATTATACCAATCTTGGCCAGTTTTAAGTGATTCAACTTTTATAGAATAATTTTTTTTACCATGTTAATATTCTAGCAATATATACAGATTGGTGGCGGAAAATGTGAAATAGTTAGTCAAATGTGCTAGGGTATAGTGCTTCAATGATTATTTTTATTGCTACAAGGTAACATTTGCTCTACGGTATGATCTTGCATTGACTGCAATTTTATCTTTTTGGTTCTCTGATCGCCTATTTGTAAATCTACATGTTATATTTCGATGTGTAGCTTCTGCCATTTGACAAAGTCTGTGGTCACTGATTCGCTTTCTCGTATACATGTCTGCTTTCACTCACTTTCTTTAAATAATTTTCTTTCCTACTTACTACCTAATCGGGGAATAGCAACTCTTGAAACACCTGCTCAACATTTGAATTTTTACAGGAAGGAGCGGAAGGCCGAACGGTTCTCACAACATATGCTACATTTAAAACAAACAAGTCTAAAAATTTAGCAAACACGGCATTCTACTTCTTCTAATACTGTTCTTCGTTAGCTAAGTATTTCGGACTCTCAGTCCAAACTTAATAAGTCATTGCAATGCCCAAAAATTGAAAATGATAGATCCACTTACCATTTGTTTACCAGAATCGGCAGCTGTATTTTGGATATGGTCTTGAACTTCAAAACAAAAACTTCCAGCATGCGCATCAACAGTTCTCTTCCTTCAGTGCTATTTTCAGCCTCTGCCCTCATTCGTATGCAGTCAACTAGGTTCAGAAGTAGCTTACAAGACATGGTTTGGATACTAAACACAGAATGTATTGTTTAGTAATAGCATGCCACTCATCTATCCTATGCCACCGATTGTTTCAACGAGACAGCAAGGTTCCCAACTGGATTTGAATAGAAACTGTGTAATGGCAAAATACAAAAACTTGCATTCGTCCTGAGGTCTATGAATGTATAGTAAATTGACACTGTTCACAGTATTATCTTTTGCTACTAGTAACTATTTTTAATGGACAAGTTAGAACAATTGCAGTTTCGTTAACGGTTTTACGAAATGGTAATCAAAAATGTCACTACTCAGTAAAACCACAGCAATTCTCCCATTACATGAGAACAATCCATTTTCTTATTACCCCCTTTATAAAGTACCAAAATTAACTTACGTCGTTGCTAAACTATCATCATGCACGTTCTTGCTAAACAAGTGTACAGCTCTGGCAAGATCCGACAAGGGCAGCTGTTGTCGAACGTGATGAACCAAGTCAGCCAAAGTAGAGTAAGCCAGAGGCCTCAGAGATTCGTGAGTAGTCCAGCCCCTGCCCAAAAGGATGTCTTCATCGAACAGCTTCTCCATATGCGTGACAAATTCTGCAAGCAACCGGTGCACTAACCAAATTAAACCAAACACGTCTAGCTTACTATTCCTTAAATCGGTTGCTAAAATGTGCCTTGCAGCGATGAGCAGCTCCCTGCGCAAATGAGCAACCTCCATTGGGCAGAGAGCTAGCAACTGCAACATTCCCTGAACCATCATGGCGGAGTGATTTGAAACTACTTCTTGGTAGATTTTTATTATGTACGCCAGAAATGACAAGGTCTTTATTTGGGCACCCATAAAGTCGACGAATATTTCTTTGTTGAAATTATCTGCTTGTCTGGAATGAGAAGTTATTATAATCTTGACCGCGAGCAATTTCACGTGAGTACCTCTGCTGAGGCGACGGCTGTAAAGTAATTGTGGTCATTATTAGAGGTATGAAGTCGCTAACATCCTGGTGAACACTTTGCTTGTAGAGCTGGTACATTAGCACCACGATGATGGGCAGCTCCTGCAGGACTTTTAACGATAGAACAGCTTTTGGAATCAGATTATACTGAAATTATAACGTTAGCACGAATTAATGATAAAACGTTTCTAACTTACAGCGATGGCAGTACCATCTTTAGTTTTCTTTTCTGTTTGAATTGTAGTGATGGTGAAAGTCTCTTTTAGCAGTTCTTGTATGTTTAGCTCACTTAAATCCTTTACTTTAATTGGTGGTTTGGGTTCGAAAATTTTATTCATGTGATTTGGCAGATCGGAATAAATGGTTTTCACAAACTGAAGGAAGTGCTGAATCTAAAAAATCTAAATTAGTAATACGACGCCCAGATATGATTAACAATCAAACCTCTGTATTAAAGGCAGGTCTATATTGCTTATGAAGTTCAATGATGACTTTTAAACAGACCAAAACGTTTTCTTCATTTTCTAATTCTAACAACTTGAGCATTAACGATAATATTGGCTTTACATATGGCCGTAACAGATCATTAGTTGGTAGCCGGTGTAGCATTTCTAGGATTAACTTTCTAACCTGCAAAATATGATCGAAATAAAAGCATCGTAATATCATATGTACACAATACCTGTTGTATATTGTATTCTGCAATAAAATGTGGCTCTCCCTCTTGTAATATCTTCAAGAATATCTTAACCGAGTGATCCAGGAAGTTACCATACAGAGCTGAAGATATGATCATCTGGAAATAAAATCTGTAAAACATATTTCAAGAGTTGACAAAATTTTGCCACCTCGAAATTTTCATTTATTTCCTGCGTCGCCTTCAACTTCAAGTCGTCCTTACAGTTGGGATCAGCGAGCATGGTGACGTAGCTCCTGAATTTATTCATTTGCGTGGTTGTGGGATCCATGCCGGCTATTGCTGTTTGCAGCTGTAGGCCCTGAGTTTTCAACATTTTACTTTTTCAAGCTTCTGCATTTTTTATCCACATTCCTATAACAAAAAAATATATTTCCATCAATCAATAGCAATACATGAATGAAAATTATAACAAAAACTACGTCATTCAGCTTCCCACCGTGACCTAATGATTGCTCACGCTGGCATAATTATTGATTCCCTTGCCAAAAATTGGCTTAGTCTAAACTCAGCCACTGCAAAGTGAGCATCAAGATAAGTTTGGGGTTTAAAGTACACAAAAGCAGCCATGGATGACCGCATGGTTGACCGCATCTTCGCGGGCTCTTTGGAACATTTGCCTTCGGTCAGCTCAAAGATTGTTAGAATTTTTACAAGTTCCACGTTTACAGGTAAACGAGATACAAAATATTGGACTAGTTGCAAACTGTATAGTTTTTAGACACAACAATGGAGAGAAATACTTTAATGGCCAAATGCTACCCCCGAATTAAAGATTACTGCCGGGAAAAGCATGGGTTGGAATTTCAAGTAAGTTATCAAGGTTTATTTCGATTTTTCTCACATTACAAATTCTTTCTTTGTATAATTTTCTTTATTAAATTTCTCCATTTCTAAAATTTGTGATTATTTTAAATAATCGAAAGACAGTTATTTTACCAAGACCACATCCCATATTAATTAAAATTGGTTTTATAATTTTTTTTCAATTTTTACACATTCCCTTCTCCTTGATAACTACACCAATTACTATTCATAGTTCTATTATCTCCAAACAATTATCCTTTAAAATTTTAACAATGTACAGTATCCAAATAAAACATAAATAAAAATTGATAATATGTAACAATATAGAATTAAAAACTACAAAACAAATTCTGACTACATCTGCAACATAAAAAGCTATATAATCAACTCATTTTCTCCCAAATCGCTTTTTAATTTACAAGTAACATCATTAGCTAGTTTAATAACCAAGGGTGACGACCTGTAACTATGCAAAGTCAACTGACAAAATTAGGATAATCTGCTCATAAATATCTTTCAACCACAAAACTAGCT
The DNA here is from genome assembly GCA_940337035.1 of Agriotes lineatus. Taxonomy (NCBI): domain Eukaryota; kingdom Metazoa; phylum Arthropoda; class Insecta; order Coleoptera; family Elateridae; genus Agriotes; species Agriotes lineatus. Next base: position 6,180,530 of record OW679203.1, on the reverse strand, counting down.
ATCCTTTCGTGCCATAGGACATAAATTTCCTGCCAGGAAATTAAAATGAGGGGCCTAAGTGCAAAATAGCGTGCTTCAGCTCCGCCACCCCTGTTTATGGATTAAACATGACAGGAAAAAGTGATGCAACTCGTTCGTACACAAAACTGCCCTTGGTACTACAATACCGCATGCTGGCACAAAGTGGTACGAGAACATGACCTATTAAAGGACACACACCAGGTGCAAAAATCAATACGCCATTAAATTTTATTTGCTGTTTTGGCTGGGGCGAAACCCAAACTTGAACCATTTTGAAGGAATTCCACATCGTTGATATACGTTAACTATTATCTTTTATTATGCATAAATCTTTCGACAACATGAATGTACAACGTCTTTATTTAAAGCTTAAAGTTGTAAAATTGTTCTTTGCTTTCAACACTTCTGCATTTTACAATACAATATAATGCAAATAACAGGCGTGGTTGGATTTTGTAATCCGGGGCGATAGCCGAGGTTTATAATCGACCAAGTTTGTTATTTGCATATCGTTCAAGGTTTTTCATTATATAAATTTATTTTTAAAAAATCTGGTGGTCCTTAACAGCAGGTAGCCGTTATGATCCTTAACGACCGGCGGCTGTTATGTATGACTTTTTATGTGTTGGTTCAGTTCAGTTAAAATAGCATAACGGTATAGTATTACGAAAAGAATATTAAAGTTATTGGCTGGGCAATATCATCAATAACCTAGTGTAATGGCAAATGATAGTGTACAACCATTCAGTCTGAATATTACCGTTATTCCCCAGGTAAATGTAGCTGACTATGTCTGTATCGATAGGCTTTTAATTTGTTTTTGATGAGTGTGCAACGAGTTGTGTCCTGTCAAGAGAGTGCCAAATGTAAAAATTAAAAAGCGCTTGTAGATCAGTTGGAAATTTTTTTAATTCAGAAGAAATGGTCAATAACGACAATATCCAGATGTCATACATTATAATTTTACATGGGCATAATTAACAACACTGTCCATTATAATTAGGCATTCATCATTTATCATAACATGTATACCTATTCAAATGTCCGAATAACATGAATAACACAAATAAAATATTGATTGCAAAACAAAGCGAGTACCGTTGACTGCACAGCAATTCGGTTAAAGAAATTTTGGAGTTTTAGAGGCCTAATACAAAAATTGTAACTGCAACTAGTAGTTCCACTATAATCACTTACTTTTCCCTTCTGAATACTATTTTGTACAATTATTAATAACACAAAAGTTTCATTTTCAACATTGTTGTATCACTGATGGTGGCGTACTGCATTCATTGGTGCTGATTATAAAATTATAAATTACTATTCGAAAAGTTACTATAAAATGCAATGAGATTGTTGAAGTTATTGTGGATTACTTATTGCAATGATTGACGATTTTTCTGCGAAATACTATGACACCACAAAATTATGAAAATTATGATACTCATTGGTACTTGCACTGCTTCTTCTGTATGTATAATAAAATTAATTAATTCATTACATTGAAATGAAATAGTATGAAATACTAGAAAATTATTGAAAGTATAAAGTACTAAAAAATTATTACGTAAAATATCAAACACTCAAATTATAATATAAACGTATAAACCCATTAAAATAATTATAAAATACTACAATATTAATATGAAGTATTATATAATCAATATGGACAAATACGAAATTAATGTAAAATACTATGAAAATATTGTGAAATATGAAAATGTTATAAAATACTATGTAATCAGTATTAAAAACTAGGAAACTATTATGAAATACTATGAAATTAGTAGCAAAAACTAATAAATTATCATAAAATACGATGAAATCAATATAAAAAACTATGAATTTTTTATAAAATACTAAGAAATTATTGTAAAATACTATAAAATCAGTATGAAAAACTACGAAATCATTTTAATTATTGTGAAATACCATGAAATTATTGTGAAATATTACGGAAAGCTACAGAACTATTATAAAACACTAGAGAAAAACTACAAAATTATTGAAATTATTCTGCAATACCATAAAATTACTGTGAAACACCATGAAACTATTGTGAAATACCATGAAATTATTGTAAAATGCCATGCAATTATTGCAAAATATGATGAAATTATTATGAAATACCATGATTTTATTGTGAAATACCATGAAATTGTGGAATATTACGAAAGACTACGGAATCATGAAATCAGTATTAAACACTATGAAATTACTGAAATACCATGAACTTATTGTATTATTGTGAAAAACCATGAAATTATTGCGAAATATTACGAAAAACCATGAAATTATTATGAAACGCTAGAAAATCCGTAAATTACGAAATTACTGAAATTATTCAGAAATACTATGAAATAATTGTGAAATATTAAGAAAAACTATGGAATTATTATAAAATACTATAAAAAATCTGTACGAAATACTACGAAATTATTTAAATTTATATAAAACACTACGATAAGCTACAGAATTATCATGTAATATTATGAAAGCAGTATTTACAAATATGACATTGTGGAATAATATAAATTTAATATTAATGCGAAATACAATGAAACGTTGAAATGATTACTAAGAAATTAGTGTGAAATATTGGGAGAGGAAAATCTTAAGAAGGATCTTCGGAGGAGTTAAAGAAGGAGGAGAGTGGAGGAGAAGGTCAAACGAAGAAATATACATACTCTTTAAAGATACCACAATCATAAGCATAATAAAACAGGCAAGATTACGATGGCTGGGACACGTACACAGAATGGACGAGAACAGAACTCCGATAAGAATTTTTAGAGAAATACCTGAAGGCAGAAACCGCAGAGGACGACCACAAAAAGAATGGTATCAAAATGTGAAAGAAGATCTTAACATGCTGAAAGTGGATCAATGGGAAAAAATAGCAAGAGAAAGGAAAGAATCGAGGAAAGTTATAGAAAAAGCCAAGGTCCTTAATGGACTGTAGAGCTCGTATATATTTATATAGTGTGAAATATTAAAAAATTGCTAGACAAAAGTACGAAATTAGTGTAATACTACTAGAACATTTAAATTATAAAATACCAAGAAATTAATGTGAAATCCTATGAAAAACTAAGAGATTGTTGTGAAATACTGTCAAATTATTGTGAAATACGATGAAATTTTGTGCAGTAGTATGGAATGCTATGAAATTATTGAAAGTGTAAAATATCTCTGAAATTATTATGAAAAACTACAAAATTATTATGAAATACTAAGCAATTGTTTGTGTGACGACTAAAACATTTAAATTGTTATAAAATACCAAGAAATTAATGGGAAACACTATAAAATTATGAAATACGAAGAAATTATTATGAAATATTTGTAAACCACTTAGATTGTTATAAAATACGTAGAAGTTAATATAAAATACTATAAAATCGTGAAATACTATGAAAGACTACGAGATTATGAAATATTGTGAAATTAAAGTGATATACGATGATATTCTGTGCCATAGTATGAACTGCTGTAAATTTATTAAAGGTGTAAGAATATACTAAGAATATATTCTGAAGTACTAAGAAATGATTAGCGTAGTACTACTAGAACATTTAAATTATTATAAAAAACCAAGAAATTAATGTGGAATACTATGAAAAACTACTAGATCTTTGTGAAATTTGTACTGTCAAATTATTCTGAGCTACGATGAAATTATTATGAAATACAAATACTAAGACATTATTAGTATAATACTACTAGAACATTTAAATTACTATAAAAAACAAGAAATTAATTAATGTCAAATTATTGAAAGTGTGAACTACTAAGAAATTATTATGAAAAACTACGAAATTATTAGTTATACTACGAAAACTACGAATTTGTTATAAAATACTACGAAATTATTGTGAAATACTATAAAATCAGTATGAAGAGCTACGAAATAATTTAAATTATTGTGAAATACCATGAAATTATTGTGAAATACCATCAAATAAATCAATACATTAAATAATTTTGAAAAATTACGAAAAACCACAAAATTATTATAAAACATTAGAGATGAAAAACTACGAAATTATTGAAATTATTCTGAAATACTATGAAATTATTGTGAAATACCATGAAATTGTGAAATACTATTACGAAGAACTACGGAATTATTATGAAACACTATAAAATCAGTATGAAAAACTGCGAAATAATTGAAATCATTGTGAACTACCGTGAAACTTTACGAAAAACCATGGAATTATTACGAAACGCTAGAAAATTCGTATGAAAAACTACAAAATAATTTGAATTTTTGTGAAATACAATGAAATTAGTGTGAAAATACTAAGAAAATGTAAGGAATCAATATGAACTACTATAAAATCAGTAGGATAAACAACGAAATTATCGATATTATTCTGAACTACTAAGAAATTATTAGTGTAACACTACTAGAACATTTAAATAATTATAGAAAACCAAGAAATTAATGTGAAATACTATGAAAAACTACTAGAGTATTGTAAATTACTGTCAAATTATTATGAAATACAACGAAATTTTGTGCAGTAGTATGAAATGCTGTGAAATTATTGAAAATGTAAGAAAATACTAAGAAATTATTACGAAATACTAAGAAATGATTACTAGAACATTTAAATTATTATACAAAACAAGATATTAATGTGTAATACTACGAAAAACTACTAGATTGTTGTGAAATACTGTCAAATTATTGAAAGTGTAAAATACTAAGAAATTATTATGAAAAACTACAAAATTATTAGTGTGATACTACTAGAACATTTAAATTATTATAGAAACCAAGAAATTAATGTGAAATACTATGAAAAATTACTAGATTGTTGTGAAATACTGTCAAATTATTGTGAAATACAATGAAATTTTCTGCAGTAATATGAAATGTGGTGAAATTATTATGACATATGTACTAAGACATTGTTAGTGTAAAAAAAAGTGTGATACTACTAGAACATTTATTTTATTATTTAAAAAAAACAAGATATTAAGGTTTAGTACTTTTAAAAACTACTAGATTGTTGTGAAATACTGTCAAATTATTGCAAGTGTAAAATGCTAAGAAATTATTGTGAAAAACTAAGAAATTATTGGTGTAATACTATTTACCATAATTTTTAAGAAATCCTGCGAGTTCTGCGTAAGAAAAGCACATTCAGGCTGCTAAAAGTTTTTTTTTTATTAATGTCGTTTGATTCATACAATAATATAATTTTGAATTTATTTAATATTTTATTTGCATTTGGAAATATACAGAGTGTTTCTAAAAAATAATGATTTAGCTCACTTGCGCACTAGCTACCTATGTATATTCAAATACGTTTCAAGTAAGTATTCTGCTTCAAAGTTTTTTTTTAAATAAATCTGTTTAGAACATTAGAATGTTCAAATAGATTTAGATAATATTCAGTATAACAGTTCATCTGAGTATAAACCATCTTTTGTCCCACATATCGCAAATGGTAAAAAAGGCCAACTCCTTTATTTATCTTATTCATAGAGCCTTCCAAAACCGTTCCACGCGAATAATAGCAAAGATTTATCGAACGTATATTAGGTACAAATTAGAATTTGCACAATGTATTTGGAATCCTTAAAATAATAATAATTCCCATTATTCCCGACGGGGACATAGGGAGTTTGTCAAATTCCTCCACTCATCTTTGTGTTTAGCTAAGGAAGCCAGTTGAGCGATAGTCTTTCCTGTTTCCTTCTCTACAGTTCTCCTCCATGTTTGCCTGGGGCGCCCTGGTTTTCTTCCCCCTTGCGGGTTCCACTGTAATGCCATTCTACAAATCTCTTTCTTGTCTTTTCGTAGTGTATGACCCACCCAACCCAACTTTCTTCTTCTTATTTCAGTATTTATATCATCTTGCCCTGTTCTTCTCCACAGTTCTTCATTACTAATAACCTCAGGCCACCATATCTTTAAAATAACTCGTAGACATCGATTTACAAAAATTTGCAATTTATGTTTGATTTCGCTTGTCACCAGCCATGTTTCCGAACCGTATAACAATACTGGTTTTACCATTGCATGAAACACTCTAAGTTTAGTATACACATTGATATTATTCGCGCACCAAACACTATTTAAGCTAACAAAGGCACTTCGAGCTTTATTTAATCTTGCTTTGACATCCTTCAGCGCACCACTTTCCATGGAAACAACACTGCCAAGGTAGGTAAATTCCTGTACTTGCTCTATATCTTCTTCTTCCAATTTTATTTTTGTAGGCCTTGAACTGGAGCACATTAATTTGGTTTTCTTCCTGTTGATTTTTAACACTGCTTTGACAGACTCTTTTCTGAGTTGTTCAATTTTATCTTGCATGTGTTTACTGTTCTGCGACAGGAGACATATATCATCTGCATAATCCACATCCTCTAGCATTTCCTCCATATTGCAAACAACTCCTCTTCCACTGCCCGTTACTGTATTTCTTAGTACTTCATCTAGTGCTACTAGGAACAAAAGTGGCGACATTATACACCCTTGTCGGACTCCAGTTTTGCTTTCAAATGCAGTTGTAAGTTTACCTTCATGAATTACCCTACAGCTATACCCGTTATATCCTTCTTTAATAAGCTTTATTATTTTGTCTGGTAGCCCTTTATTTTTAAGTGCTGCCCATATAAATTCTCTATTAAGGGAGTCAAAAGCCTTCTCGTAATCCACAAACAACAAATACAAGGGTGAATGAAATTCCATAGATTGCTCAATAATAATTCTAACTGTATTTATTTGGTCTATACAGGACTTATCTTTTCTAAAACCAGCCTGCTGCTGTCGTAGGGACATATCAATTAAGCTTGTTATACTATTTAGTATGATTTTGTAGAAGATTTTGTTTGCGATACTAAGAAGTGTTATCCCTCGTCAGTTGTCACAGCATTTCAGGTCTCCCTTTTTTGGTATTTTAACTATCAACCCAACTTTCCAGTCTTCCGGAAATCTCTCTTCTTCCCAGATTTTTGCCATTAGTGGTTGCAAGAGATCTACCACTGCTTCCGTGTCTATCATCAACATCTCTGCTGTAAGTTGGTCCACTCCTGGTGCTTTCCCTTTTTGAAGTTGTTGTATAGCATTCTTTAATTCCTCTTTAGTTGGTGGATTTAAGTCTACCTGCAATTGCTGTACTGCTCTATTTGGTGGAATATGAACTCCTTCTCTTTCTATATTTACTATCTCTTTAAAATATTCCATCCAACGTTGCATTTGTTGATCGATCGTACTCAAAATCTTGACTTGTTTGTCTTTTATAGTTACATTTACTTTCCTTTTGCCGCTTAGTTTCCTAACATTTGCAAATAGTTCTTTAGAATCACCTTTATTTGCCGCAATTTGTGCTTTTTCAGCCAGACCTTCTATGTACTGTTGTTTATCCCGTTTGACTTTCTTCTTAATTTTCACACTAATACTTTTATACTGCTTTGCTATGTCTAATTTCTTTTCTTGTACTTTTTCATGTAGCCCCCTTACTTTCAGTTTTCTTCGCTCTTCAATGGTTCTCCATGTGTCTTCACTCATCCAGTGGCTTTTGGAATCCTTCCTAACTCCTAAGACCTTTTTACTGGTATTAATAAGGGTATCTTTATTTCCGCCACATACCTTCTATATTCGTGCTATTAAAAATTTTTTCTGCCTCTTTTATTAACATACTAGAGAATTGCTGTTTAATTCCACTATCCTCGCCCTGCTCAAAGTTATAAAAGTATCTCTTAACTATTTTATATTTTCTATTCTTATTTTCTACAGTCAACCTGATTTTAGCTATAATCAAATAGTGATCAGATTCTATGTCCGCCCCTCTTCTATTACGAACATCAAGAAGGGCCTCGCTCCAATCCTTGCTTATACAGATATGATCAATTTGATTCTCTACTTTTTTGTTTGGGGACACCCAAGTAACCTTGTGGCAGTCTTTATGTGCAAACATCGTTCCGCCAACTTTTAACTTGTATATGCCACAAAATTCTAGCAGAAGTTCACCATTTTCGCTTATTTCTCCTAGTCCGTTATTCCCGATAACTTGTTCCAAGCCTTGATTTTCCGCTCCTACCTTTGCATTCAGATCTCCCATAAATATGACAATATCGTTTTTATTAATACTTCTCATAACTGAATGTAGCTGACTAGAAAATTTCTTTAGTTTCATAATCTGACACGTCCGTGGGTGCATAACATTGAATAATTGATAACTTATATTTTCCCAGATCAAATCGTGCTGTAATAATTCTATCGTTTACAGGGTTCCATTCTATAAGTGCACTGCGCACCTTTTTGCTTACAATAATTGCCACTCCATACTCGTGAATATTATCGTCTTCACTTCCACCCACATACAAAATATTGTATTTATCTTGTATTACTTCTCCACTTACAGTCCATCTTGTTTCACTTACTCCTAGGATTTCTATGTTGTATCGCTCCATTTCTCTCATCAACTGGGCTAATCTACCTGTTTGGTATAATGTTCGCACATTCCATTGACCTATTTTAATCATCCTCATGTTTGTATTTCCACCTTTGTCCTCCTTTTTGTCTATTTGCCACTTGTGTTTGCTCTTATCATCTGTTTTAGTTTGTCCTTTTCTACCTTCTTGTCTGGCCAAGTTGTACTGTGCCTCTAGCTTCTGTTTTAGATCTTTGATTTGTTTTTTGGCTGCTGCCCTTTCTTTTCCCCGCTTCTCTTCTGCCATGTTCATCTCTTTTTGCAATAGTTTAATTTCGTCCAGCTGCTTGTTTATCTCAAATTCCTTTGTATGTGTCAGCTCTTGTTTCAGATTCTCGTTTAGTGTTTTTAAATCCTTCATATGTTGATTCATGTTTGCCACACACTCTATCAATTTCTCCATTTCAGTCTTCCCTTCCTGCTCTAATTCCAACTGTTCCTTGCTTCCTTCCATATCCGTATTTTCTTATATATGACCGCCCCTGCAGCTTAATTCGTCTGCAGCCTTGTATACAAGATTGCGTGGCATGTGTTGCCTATCCTATTGATTTTCTGAAGGCTGCTCTATGCACAATCGCTTATCTACCACACTATGATGACCTTTTGTAACCTTAGCTAAATACCACTAACCTTGTAGTATGTTAATTGTTTAAATGTGGGCCTTTCTGTTTGTTACTGGTTTCTAGAACGCTCTCGCATTTGCTGTACACCTTTAACTAATCACTGTTAACTTTTACAAAATAATTTTGTCGTATTTTGTCTCTAAAATCACAATTTCTTTGCTGTGGTGGTGGAGCTGTCATAAACAGTTATCTCACCGCTCACAAGTCCTTACTACATAAAAAACATAGAGCTGCTGGAGACTGTACAAAGGAAAGTCACAAAAATACCTGCTGAATTAAAAAACTTACCATATCACAAACGGCTAAAAAGATTTGATCTGACCACACTAAAAGAGAGACGACAGCGAAGGGACTTAATTGAAATATTCAAAATATATAGCAATTACTACTCCTGTCCAATCGTTCACCTAACGACCTAACCTCCAGCGAAAACCCCCGTACAAGAGGAAATTCCAAGAAATTGTGTAAAGAAAAGTGCAATAAACTCCAACGAAAAAGCTTCCTAACTAATCGTGCTGTGTACCAGTGGAACTCACTAACCGAAGACACGGTAAACTCAGCAACTGTAAATACCTTTAAAAATAGACTTGACAAACAAACAGATCAATTAATTAATACATACATACATTACATGTAAAAATAGTGCTGTACTGTGATGTCACTTACAAAAATCCTGGAACTTAAATAACCACCGAAATGATAGTCCAACAGTATCATCGGCTTAGACCGCTCACTGTTGCTGTACAATAATAATAATAATAATATATTGGTTATGTGGACCACCACTGAATAAAACATGGATGTTACGACACAATCGGGTAGTATCTGTCAATTAGAAAAAATGTAGACATTTTGTCGAGTGCAATGCAATTTGTTGTATAGACGCAACCTTTGCATCCAGGAAAATAGCGGACACAATGATAAATCTTATAAATCCATGTCAATTGTTCAAGTGTTCATTCATATACTTTTAAGATATTCAAGTAAAAAAATAAAATCAACTAGAGACCGTGTTTAATCTCGGATTTAACAGACCTACATTTCAGTTCCAAAATTTACGAAATCCGGTTCATTTGTTTAAAATACAATTCTAATTTCATATGCACGAAGTTTAAATGCCGCAATTGCAAGTTAGCAACTGTGCTAAGCAATTATGTTTGTATAAATAAGACTTGATTTTTATAATAAAACAATCGACACTAAATGTTTAATTCATTCACATCGGTGCTACCCTTCCAAGTCTAAACTTATGAAGCGTGAGGTTGCGCTTCAGGGTAGCCACCAATAATTATCGTCCCTTTGAGCGATCTGACTACATTCTCTTAAAATAAGGGCGCAGTCTCACCCTTGTGCTCAAAAACGTTAGGGACAGAATCAGCGCAAGTAACGGAATCCTGATCCAGCCTCCAGGCAATTCTGCTCAGACCGCAAATTAGATAGAGTAAGAAATTCATGTTCTGCTGCGAGAACTGGCCACACTTAATCCACGAAAAACTGCTAATATCATCCTTGTTATATAGGTAGTGGACATGAGATGGGGTGTAAGAGATGAAGCCACAGACGACCACATGACCACAGAGTTGTGCATGAAGGAGATAGAAAACTGTCAGAGATTGTCTATGGGGCCTAACTTTGTGGTAAGCCGCGATTAACATTACATCAATCCCAAATAATGCTAACCTCACATTTCACCCAGGTATTCTTGGGGCAAAAGTATGGCTATAGGCCCATACCAACCTACATAGTGTCGTCCGAACTTCAACTGATTCGCGACGAGCTGCAGGCATCCGGAAACGAAGTCCACCTCATTGATACGTGGTACCGCAAAGATAGCAATGCTGTGCCCCCGGTCTCTGTGCTACAGCCTATATCATCAATCCTTATCAATTTCAACAATAAAGTAAGTAATATTAATTAGATAGTTTTGAGAAACACTGATATTGTACTATAATTTAAGCGTATTCCAAAATTACAAGCAGAAGATCAAGCCGTCTGGTGGGACACGCTAGGAAAATTTCAGAAGCTCTTCCGTAAAGCCGCTGCTGCACTTTACCAGCAAGGAAAAATCGACCGCGATGCTATGCACAACTATTTTATGTCTGGTAATTGTAGAAATGTTATAATATTTAAATATGTTTCACATGTCTTAAATCAAATATAAATTAGTGTTCCTCGATTGTTGCTAGAAGAGAGCAGCTAGACCTAAATTTTCAAATTTCAGAAACAATATTTTCCATGTTCCAATTTCAGTAACTGAGAGAGAAGTAATCAATGGAATCCTGAGTGTAAAAAATACAAAAAACCACTGCTTGGCTTATCTCCGCTACATAAACAACATCAATCTGCAAAACTTAAAGAAAGCATCACTCTTTGTGGATATCATCAACAGGAGCATAGATCAAGAATCCTGCAAGCTCCTGGCAAACCTCAGGGATGAAAGGTTACCTGAGAAGATCGAATCCAGCAACTTGCAGAAGTAAGTCGGCTCACTTCTAACAACAAAATCTGTTAACACTTAGTAATGGATTAGATACAACGTTGAGTGGATAGGACGAGAAGGCTTAGATCCAGAAACTCACGAGGAATATCTGAAGCACTTCATTACCCACTTCTACAAAAATATCGTGAAGTTAGTTGATAGAGCGATGCGAAAAGAAGATTCCAGTGCCACTGGACAGATCGTTACTGAAATTCTACAACATCTTCACGCGTGCAACAATTCTGTAAAGGTTGGTAATAAAAAACCTTATTCAACTGACACCTCAACCATGTAATTTAGGTATTTTACGGAAGAGAAGACAGTTTGGAACATATACACAGATACATGACCGATGATTCTGACAAGCCTTTGGTTCTTTATGGCGAAGGCGGCTGTGGTAAGACGTCTTTGCTTGCAAAAACTGCTGGTATGTCAACGGCGATGGAATGGTTCAAAAATAAACGACCTATTAGCATCATTAGGTTCTTGGGGACCACTCCCGACTCCAGTGCGTTAACGCCCACTTTGGTTTCAATTTGTCAGCAGATATCCTACAACTTCATGTTGCCATTTGAGTCGATCCCAGATGATTTGGTGCCACTCACAGCACATTTCAAACACTTGTTAACAATGGCAACTGAAGAACAGCCTTTTGTGCTATTCCTCGACTCTGTAGATCAATTGACAGGCACACAAGACAAAGTCTCTTGGTTACCCACCCGATTGCCACCATATTGTAAAGTAAGTTACAGTCAACTATGCGAATCTGTCTCTTATTTTATCTAATAAACAGATACTTGTATCATGTGCTTGCGAAGAATCCAATCCAGACGTATCACGAGAGTACCACATACTCAGAAGGATGATCGACGTGGAAGACAACTTCATTGAAGTAACAGCTCTAGGTGAAGACCTGGCTATGCAAGTAATAAAGTTAGTAACCCATAGCGGATTTAAACATTCAAACATGATCTATGACACTGTTTGATTCAGAATGTGGATGCGCAAAGCATGCCGAGACCTGACAAACTACCAGTGGCGCTTAGTTTCCAATGCAATTGCAAAGTGCAGCCTCCCCATTTTCGTCAAGCTAGTGTTTGCTGAAATATGCAGATGGCGCAGCTACACCAAGCCACAAGACACACACTTAGCCTCAACGGTTATGGACTCGATCATGATGCTGTTCGAACGAATTGAAAAGCAGGTAAGATTCCACAACTGTAGCTGTGCAAATGTGTGAATTACTAATTAACCATGCTCTAGCATGGACGCATTCTGGTGTTCCATGCACTTGCGTACATAACAGCAGCTAAAAGCGGGCTCTCAGAGTCGGAACTGGAGGACCTTATATCTCTGGACGATAAAGTGCTGGACGACGTCTACCAGTACCATTTACCACCCGTGCGTCGTATTCCACCACTGTTATGGACTAGGATACGCAACGATTTGCCTAATTATCTGTCTGAACGGGAAGCTGATGGTGTTAGTGTCATGAATTGGTATCATAGGTGAGTTTTGGGTTTCGTATACTTATTCAGACTGCACTGCAAATGCGTATGTTACAGGCAATTTCGAGATACAGCTCGAGAGAGATATTTTAAAAACATGAATATGGCAATGTACTTTCACTCAAACATAGCTGATTATTATTTAGGAATTTGGGGTGGAGGAAAACCAAAACCATTTAAATACACTGAAATTCAAAGACACAGGTAAACATTTGAATATCTGTAGCTATACACAGTGATAAAATTGCATTTCAGATTCAACCTGACTGATAAAGAAGGCATAGCTGACAGAAAAGTGCCAGTACAACCACTGGTATTCTTAACCAAGGAAGGAGTTATAGCAAGATATAACCTACGGAAAGTGTGTGATCAATTAATGTAAAAAATTATAGAATTTTATTTCTGTATTTCTAGTTTGGAGAAATGCCGTATCATATGGTTAGAGCTCGCCGGTTCAAAGACTTGTACGAAAACGTTCTTTTTAATTATGAATGGTTGTATGCTAAACTTTCGAGTTGCCCTTTGCAAGCTGTGCTTTCTGACTTTGAAGACTGCAGTACTAACATTGACAACAAGGATGCTAGAAGGTATGAAACTAGAAATTATACTGAATAGTACAGTAAAGATAGCTCAAACATTGTCAAAACCCAAACATCCAAAAAAAGAAGTTCTACCCTGCGGCAAACTGTTCAGTACTCTCCTCTTAGTATATGGTTAAAAGTTGCATGACCTTGCGCATCAGGTTTAGGCGGGAGGGAGGTGGAAAGGTGGTAAAATGGTAGGTTTCAACAATTTTTCGCAAATATCTCGTTAACTATGAGGTTTCGCACAAACTTTACCTTATATAAAATTAATCTACAGTTAATTTACAATAAAAACAGTCTTATGCATTTTTGTGCTCCAGTAAAGGATTACGGAGATATGGAGGGGGTAAAAATATAACTTTTTCTGTTTGGCCAAAAAAAGCATGAGCACCTATGAACTCGTAATATTCACTCCAAGTGTATTATATGAAGGGTTTAGGGAAGTGGGGAGGCCAAATGGTTATGGTGAAGAACCCAGCACAAAAGACTAACAACATTTGTGCATATCATCTACTACTACACATGTTGAAGTGAAAGTGGAAGATGCAATTAATGTCACTCTTGGACAAGCAGAATTTCTAACTAATAGTAAGAACAAGATGCAACTGATTGCTGTCATCACGGTACACTTACAGCAAGCTGGCTTCACAGTGACTCAGACAGAAGGTGATGCTGACACCAAAATCATCTTTACTGCAATTGACGAATCAAAAAGGAAAAAGAGGCTATCGTGATTGGCAATGACACTGATTTATTGGTCTTGTTGATTGTTCATGCTCCAGTCAACAAACAGTTGAAGATGGATGTACTGAAGAAAGGTAGCCAAGAAGAAAAAGTTACTGCATTGGAGACATTCAGCGTGGTATTGGGGAAATTATATCTATAAATTGAAGAAGAACATTCTTCATTTCCCCCATACCAAGAAGAAAAAGTTTATTGCATTGGAAACACTCAGAGTGGTATGGGGGAAATGAAGAATGTTCTCCTTCTTCAATTTATAGATATAATTTCCCCAATATCACGCTGAATGTTTCCAATGCAATAAACTTTTTCTTCTTGGTATGGGGGAAATAAAGAATGTTCTCCTTCTTCAATTTATAGATATAATTTCCCCAATACCACGCTGAATGTTTCCAATGCAATAAACTTTTTCTTCATGGTATGGGGGAAATGAAGGATGTTCTCCTTCTTCAACTTATAGATATAATTTCCTCAATACCACGCTGAATGTTTCTAATGCAATAAACATTTTCTTCTTGGTATGGGGGAAATAAAGAATGTTCTCCTTCTTCAATTTATAGATATAATTTCCCCAATACCACGCTGAATGTTTCCAATGCAATAAACTTTTTCTTCTTGGTATGGGGGAAATAAAGAATGTTCTCCTTCTTCAATTTATAGATATAATTTCCCCAATGCCACGCTGAATGTTTCCAATGCAATAAACTTTTTCTTCATGGTATGGGGGAAATGAAGGATGTTCTCCTTCTTCAATTTATAGATATAATATAGATATAATTTCCTCAATACCACGCTGAATGTTTCTAATGCAATAAACTTTTTCTTCTTGGTATGGGGGAAATAAAGAATGTTCTCCTTCTTCAATTTATAGATATAATTTCCCCAATACCATGCTGAATGTTTCCAATGCAATAAACTTTTTCTTCTTGGTATGGGGGAAATAAAGAATGTTCTCCTTCAATTTATAAATATAATTTCCCCAATACCACGCTGAATGTTTCCAATGCAATAAACTTTTTCTTCTTGGTATGGGGTAAATAAAGAATGTTCTCCTTCTTCAATTTATAGATATAATTTCCCCAATGCCACGCTGAATGTTTCCAATGCAATAAACTTTTTC